>CM019829.1:103094364-104294364 GCA_009763385.1 Coix lacryma-jobi var. lacryma-jobi
CAATCTCCAAGAAATCTTATAGATGAGCAGTTCCATCTTCTTCTTCCTTACCACCAAATGTAGTAGCTTGCACCATGTTGATAAGACTTGGCTTGAGCTCGAACTCAAGGTTGTTCGTCTGGAGTGTAGGTCCGGTACGAATGTTCCTGACACTTGGAGTAGAGAACTCCAGCAGAGCCTTGTTGGCCATGGCTTGACTACTGGTGTTGATCTTCCACACGATCTAGTTGATTGTTGATTTGTAAGTGATGAATTACAACTGAACCTGTGTTACCCTGTATATGATATAACAAAGAAAGATAAGGGTAAGCCTGCCAAGACAGAGGTACAAGTTAATGAATGAGTAGTTAATTAATCTTCTTTGCCAGGTTAGATTCCTAATAAGTTTTGTTTCCACTGATTTACTAGTTTCCATTTGGTTCCCGGTGGCTTCCGCTGCTCATTCCCCGGCAACGGCGCCAGAAATGCTTATTGACACTTCTTAATGCAATTGCCCATAATAAACTTTAATGAACTGATTCTAGCAAAGCCCTCAGAAATGTACGGGACACTCCTAGCATCACTTAATGTCAAGTTGTCATCCCCAACATGATACCAGAAATGTAATTCATTTGTGACACTAGCTCAAAAGATATGAACAAATATTTATCCACAAGCGCACAGATAAATATACCCATTGTAACAGCATTTCACCCAAGTTGTCTAGGTATCGTTATTTATATTTTACCGAGGGGAACAGTGAAGCGGGAAACAATTAGACATAATTGTGATTTAATCATAGTGGAGATTACTATTCTTTCATTAACTACTCACGTGTCTAAACAAGGGTAAGACAAGATAAAGATAAATATGAATAATAATGATAATGACTAGAATTCTAGAGATAGAGCGAACTACATGAATCAAGTAGAGCAGTCAGGAGATTAATTAAGAGATTCGAATCCTAAGTTACTTCATATTTACTAAGCCCAGTGACTACTCTAGTTAATATACAATCATTTATAGTAATTAATCTATCATCCATGATCAAGGGACATTACTAAATTAGAATCAAGAACAAAGTAATGAATTCTAACTTGCAACCGCGTCCTACTAAGGTCTACACTCGGAGGGAGGACTACAAAGGACTCAACAGGAATGTCACTCCTGCGATCTACCTCTCGAACCGGAGCATAGGATGTATTCGCAGGTAAACTAGGCCTAAACACCATGTTTACACCAGTTTGACCACTCAACCTTATCCGGAATAAAGCTAAGTACTTTACGAACATGATCATAAACTCTATCATAATCCGATCTATATTAAATATATAACTAGAAAAACTCCAAAACTGAATAAACTAAAATATATTAATGTAGCACAAAGTCGAATAAAGATACAAATGACAGAGTCTTCGACAGCGATCCGGAGACTCAGACAAAGCTTCTAGCCGGATATGCCGACGAAGTCGCCCGCCTCTACTTGAACCTAGCTAGACTAAACTCTAAACTTGAAGTATAGCTCTAACTCTCTCTCTAGAAACCCTAGTTCTACTCTTGTCAGAAGATCTGAACTTCTCTTCTCTGTCTTCTCTCTCTTCTGTCTGTCTTGGAGGGGGGTCAGGGGGTCTGGTTATATATCCCCTGGGCATGGAACCGCGACCGTTGGATCAAACCGATTTAAGGAACGGTAAAGATGAGTCCTCGAGGTCGGTGGAGGAAGATTTCAGCAGGAGGAGGCCATGGGGGCTGCGGATACATGGGTGTATGTCGGATCTTGAGTGATGAGTGATTGTCAACTGGTTTGATGCGCATGTTCTTTGGCTTATGTAGTGCAGGTGTCGAGCACAGATACAGTGATCGAAGGCAAGGTGAAGGTCAAGTAGAGACGTGTCGTGCCGATGGACCGGGAGCGGTGAAGGGCGGACGTGAGGCTTGGACTGAGGGACCGGTGGCCTGAGGATCAGCTGTGGTGGCTGATAGCCTGGGACAGCGACGAGCGGAGACTTGCGGGGCACAGTGTTGCTCGGGTCGAGGACCTGGGGACATGTGTCGGTGGACAGAGTGCACGGGCGAGGCATCCCCTCTACGGCTCGGTTTGGTGGTTGAGCCACAGAAAAACCACGGTGGGCGGTTTCCAGGTTTGGGCCACAAAACCTGGGTGCTGCGGGGTTTGTCGAGTTTGGGCCACAAAATTCGGGCTAAGGACGGTTTCCAGGTTTGGGCCTCAAAACCTGGGGCGCTGGCGGGTTTCTGAGTTTGGGCCACAAAACTCAGGCGATGGTCGGCTAGTTTCCTGGTTTGGGCCTCCAAACCGGGGTTGGCCGTGAAGGCTGGTTTCCCGGTTGGGCCTCAAAACCGGGGGCGAGGTCCGGGAAAAGGACGAGCAGAGCGGTGGCGGCAATCGGTGAGGTTGCGTCGAGGCAACGCTACGAGTTGTGCGGGCGTGGCCGTCGAATCAGCATCTACTTCGAGTTGGTCCAGAATAACCATAGGGTTTAGCTAGTTTGCTCTGCAATTAGTTAGGGGTAGAGTGGGAACTAGAATTAGGATAAGTAGAGGGAGACACCCACCTCCCATCCTATCTCAGTCATTTGCTATTCTTCACTTAGGGTTTTCCTGCTCTCCCAATCCCCTGCTGTAGCAACTGAGATCCGCAGAGAACCATACCTCTGTGTTCATGAGATTTTGAGGAAGTGAGACCATAATCTCACTGTTGTAGCATGTGGTAGCCACACGGTTGCAAATTCGTGGTGTGATTCGCGTTTTGATTTTGTTCTTCGCGTTCTTTGTTTCTCCATGATTTTCCCGTCACTCGATCTCCCTCTCTACTGCGTCTCTTTGAAATCCACTTGAATCAACTTGTTCTTTATAGTGAGGAGATCATTTCCACCGAAGGAATTCATCTAACTCCTCACAAACAAGTAGATCGGGTCGATTCAATTTTTGTGGTGCTTTTTCGGTTCATACTTCTTCCCTTTCGAATTCCCGTTGATTGAATTGATTTGAGCGGATGATTTCTTGGGGATAGTCTTCTAACTACCTTGTGATCATCCTCTCTTAGTTTGGGATCAAGGGATTTTGATTTGGATCGATTTGGAGGAGATTTGAGTTGAGGGCGACCGAAATCGCCCTTTCTGGGCACTCGTGGACAGTCCGCCAGTGTGCCCGCAGACAGTCCGCGCGTCAGGCTCCGACCGAGTCAGTAGTCGCACGTCTCGGCTGTGTTGCCTCGACTTGACTGGCAGACAGTCCGCAGTTGGTGACCGCGGACAGTCCGGGAGTCAAGCAGAGGACTTTCAGCAGCTGTGCTATTTTCGGTTTTTGGCCGGTGGACAGTCTGCCAGGGGACCACGGACAGTCCGCCCTTGGCGCGGACAGTCCGGGACTGGGAGTCCGGACAGTCCGGGATTTTGCCGAATGTTGAGTTTTAGTGCGTTTGCTCTCCCGGCTTCTTCGCTTGGTTTCCGGACTTCTCGTTTGGCCCTAGAGTTGACCAAGTAACCTCTCTAGGTATCATTGCTACTTGTTAGCATAGGTATTTGGAGATTTCTTGACGTAGCTCTCTATCTACGTTCGGGAGTCAGTTTTTGGGGTCGAACTTGAGATGGTGCTTTTGGTGTTTGGTTCGCTCTTGCTTTGTGGTGCCTCGTTGTGATCCTATGGATCATCCACCCTCTTCCAAGGGTCGTGGGCATCACGTTTTGGTCGAAGCTTTTGGGGGTTGATTCTTGGGACAAAGGCCAAAGTTTTGAGAGAAATTTTTTAGGCTCTCATTCACCCCCCCTCTGGTCGCCTTGCTTTTGCATTCTCGGTCCTTCAATTGGTATCGGAGCAAGATTAAGGATCTTCCACCTTAGCCGGTTCCAGATCCACCGAAGGCGACATGGATCGCGGCGTGGGCAAACCACCGTTTTTTGATGGGACGAACTATGCGTATTGGAAGATACACATGTCGGCCTATCTTCAGAGCATGGGTGCTTCTGTCTGGGAGATTTGCAACAAGGATGATTACGTGGTCTTGGCTGCTCGTGTGACTCAGCTGCAGATCGATGAGCACGATGCCAATAGCCGAGCCCGTAATGCTCTTTTCTCTTGTTTGAGTGTGTCTGAGTTTGATCGCGTTTCTCATCTCCACACGGCTCGTGAGATTTGGGTGACCCTCATGCGCTTCCATGAGGGAACTTCTCCAGTCAAATTCCGTCTCTACGAGTTGCACAAGCGGGAGTATGAGAACTTTCGACACATGCCTGGCGAGAGCATAGAGAGTTTATTCGCTCTCTTTCAGGTGATTGTCAACAAGATGAGAGCGAACAAGAAGTTGTTGCCTTTTGACGATCATGAGAGGGCTCTCAAGCTTTTGCATACTCTCGATCAGTTGGTGTGGGACTCAAAGGTCCAGGCGATCATCGAATCGCCTAACTATGAGACCCTCACATGCGACGAGCTCTTTAGTAAGCTCAAGTCCAGTGAGATTGATGCCATGGCAATGGCTTCTTATGAAAATCCTTCTGGCCCGTCGATGGCTTTGCTTTCTGGCTCTTCTGCTAACCCTTCTGGAGGCTTTGCTTTGTCTTCTCTTCTTCCTGTCATGGAGGAGCAGCTAGAGTTCATGGGAGACGACGAGTTGGCTTTACTTGCCAACCGGTTCTCGCGGTTCCACAACAACCGCATGAACCGACGTCATGGAGGAGGACGCGCTGGGTGTTTCGAGTGTGGTGATCTGAACCACTTCATCGCCAACTGTACAAAGAAGAACAAGGAAGTAGTGGGCAAGGGTGATCGTGGCCACAAGTACGACTTCGGCTGGCACAAGGAGAAGCACGCTCCTCCCAAGCACAAGCGGAAGGGCGGCTTCAACAAGGAGCACATCAAGAAGAAGTACATGGACAGAGCCCAGGCCGAGCAGCGTGCTTTCTTTGCCACGCTCAGTGACGTCGATGACTCGGATGACGACTCCGCTGCTTCAAGCGACGATGAGTCTGAGAAGAAAAAGAAGATCGAGGACAAGCTGAACGGCCTCTGCTTCTTCACCGACAACGAGGGCTTTTGCACCATGGCCCTCGGCAAGGAGGTCGACAGCCAGCTGGAGGAGATCCCTCAGAACGACGACGACGACGACGATGACACCTCCAAGTATCTCAGACCCCTGACGAGCTTTCTGCTGAGGTCGAGAAACTTACTGCCGCCCTTCTTAGCCAAGATAAGCTTCTTAGGTGTGCTGCTAGAGAGCGGAAGGAGTTTAGGCAGAAGTGGGAGGATACGGTGAAGGAGCTTGAGTTTGCCAAGTCCACCGTAGGTGTCTCTGAGGAGGGTGAGTGCGAGATGTGCACCAAGCACATGACTGACCTTCTCACTTTGAGAAGTAAGTATGTTGCTTTGGTTGGAGAGGTGGATGAGCTTCGGGCAACACCCGTGTTGCTGGGTGCGTGCAAGTCTTGTGCAGGCTTGCAATCCGAGTTGGCAGAGAAGAATGCCAAGATTGTGTCTCTTGAGAAGGCCAGCTCAGGTAGCACTTGTGTGTCTAGGTGTGCTTTGTATGAGGGCTTGGAGATGGAGATAGCCAATGTGAAGCATGACAAGATGCAAACCGAGGAAGAAAAACACATACCTTCGGACGATCTTGTCATGGGTGTCTTGTGGTGAGCCGCAGCTTGGGATGATGATTGCCCAATTCAAGCGTGCTACTGGAGGTCCAGGTGTAGGTTTTGATCAGGGTGTTGAGTGTGCTTTGTCTTTTGGTAAGATTGGAGAGTCGAGTGGTTTTAACCCGAGTGAGAAGCCCAACTCCACCACTACTCCCAAACTGACCAAGATTCCAACCAAAGAGCCTTTCAAGCCTAACACTGAGGATGGGGTGTTTGTTGAACCTCCGAGAGCTCCACCCAAGAAACAGACATGGGCTCCAAAACCAAACCACCTCAAGAACAAGCTAGACACCATGCAACCTATCCAAGAGGAGCTCATGCCACAAAAGGGCAAAGTGATCCACACTAACTACCGTGAGTACCAACAACCCCCTATGAGAGTGGTGAGGTACCATTGTGAGCACTGTGGGAGAGATGGACACTTGAGGGAGTTTTGCTTTCGGCGCAAGAGAGAGGAGCGCCGTGCTAGGGAGATGAACAATGCGGACATGTACCATCCTTTCCATGATGTACATGTGCCTAATGTTCAGAGGAGAGCAGCTAGGCCTAGAGGTCCAATGCCTCAAGGTCCTAGGCCTCAGGGAGGTGTTGCCCGGCGGGATCCTGGTTTTGCAGGATATGGACCCCGTGGCGGTGGCTTTGTTGAGCGTTTCCCCCAACCGCGTTTTGAGTATCGCAATGGGCGCTCTTCCCTTAGCGGACCACATTTTCCTATACGTGGTGATCGCTTTCCCCGTAGGCGTGCTAGGAATGGTTTTGCTACTGTTGACACAAAATGTGGTCCGCGCCTCACACACAAGCCGGAAAAAGCGTGCCTTCAATCGGGTGCCCGGACGGTTTGGAATCCGGAGACGTGCCAGTCGGTTTGACCTGAAAAACCAACAAGGGATAAAACTATGAGAATAAACTGGAACATGCCGGATAAAACCAGACAGTTCCATATTTATGGCTTTAAAGCTAATCATGACGGCACACAGCTATAGAAGCTGTCTGTCAACAGGTTTAAAGATCATTCGGCTAACATTAAAATAAACATATATAAGCAGTTGGTTGCCGAATGCACATGTAAGGAAACGTCATCAAGACATAGTGAATTATAAATAAGTAAATTTGAGAATATAAATCTATTCAAATAACACATGCATAGATTAATCCAATTAGTCTGCCGCACGTCTAATCTTCATAAACCCGTCAAGCATAAACCTAAGCAAGACTAATACTCACTATAAGTCTACACCGCTTCTTACGGTCAGGTCAATCCACCGCATGATACAACATGACAATAAGAAGCTAAAAGCATATGTACGTATGAACAAATCTATAAACTCTCATTACTCATGTAAGCTTAACCAAGCTCGGCAAACTAGCCGAGTTAGGGTCCATGAAGAAGGAACATACAAACAAGCATGATCAAACCAAGCTAAAACTTGCATCTGCCGCATGACACCTAGTTTCATCAAAGCTCAAGGGTGATTGACATGCATGAACCCACAACATGTAACAACCCAGATTGAAAATTGATTCGGCCATCATGATCATACAATTATTTGGAAAAAACAAGTAAACTTGTAATGCAAGGCCGAACAAAGATCAATCTAGATTGGGCAAAAGAGTGTTACAGAATTAATTAAAACACGCAACACATGATAACTTGATGAATCTACTAGATCTTGCCAAATCTAGTAGAGCCGATAACTATCTCGCTTTTGCTAAACATATGAATAAACGCCTGCCGCATGGTATTTACCCATAAGCAAAACATAAGCAAAGGCTTCTTGATTGCTAACAAGGGTCCACCGCACGACCATTGAAAACAAACAAGACTACTTGCATCACATCTAAATCCACCGCATGATACTAGACATGATAACAAGGTTGTCGGGACTTACGGAGGTCAACGGATCGATGATTCCTCTCGAAGAACTCGACGACGCAACTAAAGACTCGAAGGTGGCACGGGGACGATTTGTATTGATATGGTTGTGAACCCTTTTTTACAATGGCCAAGGGTTTATATTTATACCCTGGGCGAAACACGAGTCCTAGACGACTATGACTTTTACAAGGAAACTAGGAAAAAACGAGTCCTATCCCTATTTTCCTCTTGGCGTCTTCCATCGCCACGCGTCTTCTCGCGCAAGTCGGCTCTACTTGCTATATTTGCTTCCCAAATAAAATCACCGCCTTGCAAAATAGCCAACTGCTCATGCATTTGCCGAAACTCCGAGTATTAACCGATCTTGGTCATCTGCCGAATGCATCATACGACCATCTCTCGCATACTGGCCCATCTGTCATTCCCTTGTGCGAAAATCTGGTGTTAACACATGCCCCCTAATTTTGGGATAAATATTTGTTCCAAAATTTCCTTTTTCCGTATACATACGTGGAGCCTCCGGAAGCATCCCCCTTCGTAGAAGTCTCGCATGTCATAATTACTTCACCTACCGATTCATCTCCCGATGCACCTTTTGGGATCCTTTTAAGTTCCCTTCACTCTGTTTCAGCTTGCGCATTCCAAACTCCCCTGCTTCGATCTCAAAACCAAAAAACCCTTCTTCTTCCTGTTCATCATGCGTCCCAATCCAGAAGATGTCCTCCGTAGCGAGTCGACATAGCTCCGAGCTTGGTGCATCCAGCACCTCTAAGAAGAGGTTGTTCCTTTCTTCTTTCTCTTGTTTCGAAAACAAAGCAGCTGTTCTTACTTTATCATTTCTATTTAGGAGGATCGACGACGTTTCCTCTGAAGACCTGACCCAGAAAATCGCAGACCTTCAATTCGAGCTGGAAGGGAAGGATCAGGAGATTACCCGAATCTCTCGGGAGCGTGACGTCGCTCGTAATCAGGCCGCCGGTAAATATTTTTTCATCATTTCTTTTCCTATTTTTTCTCCTCTTGCTCTTACTTATCCTTCTCTTTTTCAGCTCTGGAAATCAAACTTCATGCTCTTGAGGTTGCTGTCGCCAATCTTGCCATTACAGCCAATGTACCGGGCACGACAGCCCTGAGGCGGGTGAACGAGGTCAACCGAGTCCTCCCCGACATCTCCAGAGCTGGCATGGGATACGGCGCAGCGCTTGCCTTCAACGCTGTATGGATTCATTCCAGCGCCGACTATCGTAACTTTGACGTCTGTGAGCGAGGGCTAGAATACAGAGTAGCACACTCTGTAGATGACATGAAGGAAGCTAGAACAGATCTGGCGGATTCCTTCGACTACGACCTCTCGATTAGGAATAGGATGGGGTGGACGAACTGACTGTCTTCATTGTAATCTTGCATCCCCTTTCCTTGTAAGTAAAAAGTCTTTCTATTCGATCTCGAAAATCAACCTGTGACTGATTCTTCGAGATCAGTGCGTGTTCTGCTTTGTGCATTAGTCACTGACTTCTATTTTGTTTCAACGGTGATGTGCACCACATCGGCTATTGGTGATAATCATATCAGTCACCCTTGCCTCGCAGATAATTGCTGTAATCAGTTATTTCAGATCCAAAATTTCAGTCTTCAATTTCCAACTCACGACGATACTAGGATAGCACTCCTTAAGAGACTCTCCATTTTTGGCTTTCTTGAAGACCTCCTCATTAAAACTTCATTCAAAAACCATTGGCCAAACTCACTGTCTTTGGTGCTAATGAGCTTCCAAACAATTAATCGAAACTAAACTTTTTATGCAGCAACAATCTTCTAGCCGATTTCTATCGACTTCCCGATTCTGGAGTCACGACCTCCTCTAGTCATCAAAAATTCGGTCTGGCCCAACAACGGCCCATAAATTGTGAAGGACCGAGAAAGCACTAGCAAGGCGACCAGAGGGGGGGTGAATGGGAGCTCAAAAATTTCTCTCAAAACTTTGGCCAAATATCCCAAAATCAACCCCGAGACACGGCGACCGAAACCGTGATGCCCACGACCCTTGGAAGAGGGTGGATTATCCCTAGGATCACAGCGAGGCACCACAAGAAGATAGCAAACCAAACAACAAAAGCACTAGCTCGAACACAACCCTAAAAACCAAGTCCCGAATGTAGATAGGCGGCTACATCGCGAAACTCCTAAATACCTATGCTAACAAGTAGCAAAGATACCTAGAGAGGTTCCTTGGTCAACTCTAGGGCCAAACGAGAAGTCCGGAAACCAAGCGAGGAAGCTGGGAGAGCAAACGCACTAAACCGGAAGCTTCAGGCAATTCCCTGACTGTCCGACCCTGGGGTCCCGGACTGTCCGCGGTACTGCCGGACTGTCCACGAGCGAGTGGCGAACTGTTCGCCAGCAAAACTCGCCAAACAGCAAGGTTGCTGCAAACTCCCTAGACGTTCCCGGACTGTCCGCCAAACACAACGGCGGACTGTCTGCGGTTCAAAAATCACTTGCTCCTGAGCGCGGAGTCTGCACACTGGTCCGGCCAAACCCGACGCGCGGACTATCCGCCGGTCAAAACCGCGGACTGTCTGCCAACAAGCAGAGAGGGCGATTTCAGTCGCCTCCTCTCCAAATCTCTCCAAATTCGATCCAAATCAAAATCCCACGTTCCCAAACCTGGAGAAGATGATCATGGGGTAGTTAGGAGACTATCCCCAAGAAATCATCCGCTCAAATCGATTCAATCACCGGGAAATTGAAAGGGGAGGAGGATGAACCGAAAAGCGCCATGAAAACGAAATCAACCCGATCTACTTGTTCGTAAGGAGTTAGATAAATTCCTTCGGTGGAAATGATCTCCTTTCAAATACGAACAAGTTGATTCAAATGGATTTCGCAAAGACGCATGAGAGAGGGAGATCGAGTGTCGGGAAAATCGCGGAGAAATGAAGAACGCGAAGAACATGAACCAAAACGCGAATCAACACATCGATCTGCAACCGTGTGGCTACCACACGCTACAACAGTGAGGTTACGGCCTCACTTCCTCAAAATCTCCAGTACACAGAGGTATGGTTCTCTGCGGATCTCAGCTAACTACAACAGGGGATTGGGACAGCAGGAAACCCTAGAAGCAAAGAGCAAATGACTGAGATAGAATGGGAGGAGGGTGTCTCCCTCTACTTATCCTAATTCTAATTCCTACTCTACCCCTCTCTAATTACAGAGTGAACCAGCTAAACCCTAGTGTTATTCTGGACCAACTCGGTGGTAGGTAGATCCGACGGCCACGCCCGCACAACTCGTAGCGTTGCCTCGACGCAACCTCCCGATAGCCGCCACGTGCCGCCCTCGCTCTGCACCCCTGGTTTTGTGGCCCAAACCGGGAAACCAGCCTTTCAGCCAACCCACGGTTTTGAGGCCCAAACCGGGAAACCAGCCCACCAGCGCCTAAGTTTTGAGGCCCAAACTCAGCAAACCCGCAGCACCCAGGTTTTGAGGCCCAAACCTGGAACCCGTCCTCAGCCCTAGTTTTGTGGCCAAACTCGGAAACCATCCGCACCCAGGTTTTGAGGCCCAAACCTGGAAACCGTCCACCCGATGGTTTTTCTCTGGCTCAACCACCAAACCGACGCCGTAGAGGGGATGCACCTCCCGTGCACCCCGTCCACCGACACGTGTCCCCAAGTCCGCGACTCAGGCAACACATGACCGCAAGTCTTCGCTCGTCGCTGTCCCAGGCTGTCAGCCACCACAGCTGATCCTCGGGCCTCTGGTCCCTCAGTCCAAGCCTCACGTCCGCCCTTCGCCACTCTCGGTCCATCGGCACGGCACGTCTCTACTTGACCTTCACCTCGCCTCTGATCACTGCATCCGTGCTCGACACCTGCACAACACAAGCCAAAGAACATGCGCATCATCCCAGTTGACAATCACTCATCACTTAGAGACTCGGCATACACCCATGTATCCGCAATCTCCCCCTTGATGAGTGCATTGTCAACTACCAACACAAATCATAATGGTAGCAGAAGAAGGAAGGAAGAAGAAGAGAGAACTCGACCAAATGACCCAAAAGCATAACAAAGCCGAAGAAGGTCAAGTGGAAAAAGCGAAACAACTTGGTTCCCAAAGACATGGGCAACGGCTCGACGCAACCAAGCAAAGCAAAGCTAGCCCTCAAGAAGAGGTAGAACAGGCTCAACACCGCTAGCAAATACCAATCGAAAATATCAAAGCAAAATGCTAGTCCCTCAAGATAGAAGCAAAATGCTAGTCCCTCAAGATAGAGGCACAGAGGCTCAACACAACTAGCAAAGAAAGCTCGATACCAAAGCCTTACGGCCAACAGAGAGCAGCAAAACTCCCCCTCGAATAGTGCAAACAACCAGGAAGGCTCCTCCTAAGCAAATGGAGGGTTATGATTTGCAATTTTCTCCCCCTTAGTTGAAAATGCACCAATCAAGAAACAATGCTCCCCCTTAGAAAATGCACTAGCAAAAAATGCCAACAAGAGAATTTCTCCCCCTTCCAAAATGCATATGAGTTAAAATGCATGTTAGGAGTTTCAGGAGTATAGTCAAAAGAGTGCAAGGATGCTCTATGGAGTTCTGTGCCGAAGACTCATAAAAATGCACAAAATGCTAGCAAAGGCTCAAACTGATCACTAAGATGAAATATGAATATGTGAGCAGTTTTTAGCCGAAAAGGTATTCACCAATTCACCATCAAAATAGCACAAGACATGTATGGACAGGAAGTCAAATGTGCTAAGCATGTATACCAAGTGAACTACCCCTAGCACAGTTCAATCATCATGCTGATACCAATTGAGGCATATACTTGTGATTTCAGATTTTAATCGGAGTTGTAGCGGTGAAATTACACAAGTTCAGAAAACAGCATGTGACTGCGAGAGGTTGAATGCTTGTTATTGCCTAACTTTTCAACTGTGCGAAGCCTATGCAGAAGCAATCAGAAGCTTAAAGCAAACAGTTTCGGTCATACACTACACAGCTCAAGTTTAACCCAAAAGTGCAATGGGAAACAGTCTCGAAACTGTGAGGTGCTAACAAGCAAGCCCATCTCGATCTTTCAATTTACTTAACTTGGTTCAAATTTTAGACAGAATATGAACAGACCAAGCAAGTGAGTGACTCAACACTAGAGACATAGCAACCTAGCATATATGAAAAGCACGAGTGATCTTAACATATCTTACACATGCTAGTTGCATATCTCAATGGTGAACATTTTCAAGTTTTAAGTTCATTAATCAAATTCACCATTCAAAAATAGCTCTGCTCACAACATGTATCAGTGATCAGAAAGAGCATAAGCTACAGCATCAATATAAAGCATCGGAGCAAAAACTACACAGAGCATAGTTACATTCTTCAGACTATATTCATGAAGCTCAAAATGTAAAAGCGTATGCTGAAATGGAAAGATGCATGAAGAAACCAAAAAGAAGCAAAACCAACTGAAAAACAAAAAGTCAGTGTATCATACAAGATCCAAAATGTTTCCCCCATCTAAAAGAGGAAACACACACCAAGCTCACCTCTCAACCGATTAAAGGTTGATTGGTCCAAAGGCTTGGTGAATATATCAGCAAGCTGATGATGAGTATCGACATGGCGAAGGTCGATATCACCCTTCTCATAGTGGTCTCGCAGAAAATGAAAGCGCACATCAATGTGTTTGGTTTTCGAGTGAAGCACAGGGTTCTTAGCAACGCTAATAGCACTCGTGCTGTCACAAAGCAAAGGAACGCGAGAAAAGCTCAGACCAAAATCACGCAAAGTGGCCATCATCCAGAGTAACTGGGAACAGCAGCTAGCCGTAGCAACATACTCAGCCTCCGTGGTAGACTGGGCGGCACTTGACTGTTTGCGAGAAGACCACGATACAAGAGAAGAACCAATAAACTGACAAGTCCCAGAAGTGGACTTGCGCTCAATCCGGCAACTAGCAAAATCAGCATCGGAATAACCGCAAAGGGAAAGGGTGGAGGAAGCAGAATACCAAATCCCAAATTCTGGAGTGAAGGATAAGTACCTCATAATGCGCTTGACCGCCTGACAGTGCGAAGTGCGCGGCGATGACTGAAAACGCGCGCAAAGACACACCGCGAACTGGATGTCCGGGCGTGTCGCCGTCAGGTACAGTAGTGACCCGATCATACGCCGGTACTCCTTCTGGTCCACTGCTTCTCCCTCCTTGTCTGCATCCAGGGCCGTCGTGGTCGCCATGGGTGTTGGAAGAGGCTTGGCCTCACCCATGTCAAATTTCTTCATAATGTCCCTGGTGTACTTGCCCTGGTGCACAAACGTCCCTTCCCGGGATTGCTTGATTTGCAACCCGAGGAAAAACGTCAGCTCGCCCATCATGCTCATCTCGAACTCCCTGCTCATAGTATCTGCAAACTTGGCAACCAAAGCGTGAGAAGAACCACCGAAAATGATATCATCCACGTAAATTTGGACCAAGAGAGTATCAGTGCCTTGTTTGAAGAGAAAGAGCATTTTATCTACACATCCCATTTTAAAACCCTTAGCAAGCAAAAAGGTTTTCAACCTATCATACCAGGCTCTAGGAGCTTGTTTCAAACCATACAAAGCTTTGTGAAGTTTAAAGACATGGTTTGGAAACTTGGGATTTTCGAAACCGGGAGGTTGTCTAACATACACCTCCTCTTCTATGTAGCCATTTAAAAAGGCGCTCTTGACATCCATTTGAAAAAGTTTGAAACCTTTGGATGCAGCAAAAGCCAAGAGTATCCTAATAGCCTCCAAACGAGCTATAGGAGCAAAAGTCTCCTCATAGTCTATCCCCTCCTTCTAACTATATCCCTGGGCTACGAGTCTGGCCTTGTTTCTCACAACATGGCCATCTTCTCCCTGTTTGTTTTTGAAAACTGCGGATACATGGGTGTATGCCGAGTCTCTGAGTGATGAGTGATTGTCAACTGGGATGATGCGCATGTTCTTTGGCTTGTGTTGTGCAGGTGTCGAGCACGGATACAGTGATCAGAGGCGAGGTGAAGGTCAAGTAGAGACGTGCCGTGCCGATGGACCGGGAGTGGCGAAGGGCGGACGTGAGGCTTGGACTGAGGGACCAGAGGCCCGAGGATCAGCTGTGGTGGCTGACAGCCTGGGACAGCGACGAGCGAAGACTTGCGGCCATGTGTTGCCGGAGTCGAGGACTCAGGGACACGTGTCGGTGGATGGGGTGGACGGAGGTGCATCCCCTCTACGGCGTCGGTTTGGTGGTTGAGCCAGAGAAAAACCATCGGATGGACGGTTTCCAGGTTTGGGCCTCAAAACCTGGGTGCGGATGGTTTCCGAGTTTGGCCACAAAACTCGGGCTGAGGACGGTTTATAGGTTTGGGCCTCAAAACCTGGGTGCTGCGAGTTTGCTGAGTTTGGGCCTCAAAACTCAGGCGCTGGTGGGCTGGTTTCCCGGTTTGGGCCTCAAAACCGGGGGTTGCCTGGGAAGGCTGGTTTCCCGGTTTGGGCCACAAAACCGGGGGTGCAGAGCGAGGGCGGCACGTGGCAGCAATCGGGAGGTTGTGTCGAGGCAACGCTACGAGTTGTGCGGGCGTGGCTGTCGGATCCACCTACCACCGAGTTCGTCCAGAATAACCCTAGGGTTTAGCTGGTTTGCTCTGTAATTAGTTGAGGGGTAGAGTAGGAATTAGAATTAGGATAAGTAGAGGGAGACACCCTCCTCCCATTTCATCTCAGTCATTTGCTCTTTGCTTCAAGGGTTTCCTGCTCTCCCAATCCCCTGCTGTAGCTAGCTGAGATCCGCAGAGAACCATACCTCTGTGTACTGGAGATTTTGAGGAAGTGAGGCCGTAACCTCACTGTTTTAGCGTGTGGTAGCCACACGGTTGCAGATCGATGTGTTGATTCGCGTTTTGATTCGTGTTCTTCGCGTTCTTCGTCTCTCCACGATTTTCCCTTCACTCGATCTCCCTCTCTAGTGCGTCTTTGCGAAATCCATTTGAATCAACTTGTTTGTATTTGAAAGGAGATCATTTCAACCGAAGGAATTCATCTATCTCCTTATGAACAAGGAGATGGGGTTAATTTCGTTTTCGTGGCGCTTTTCGGTTCATCCTTTCCCCCTTTTCGATTTCCCGGTGTTTAGATTGATTTGAGCAGATGATTTCTTGGGGATAGTCTCCTAACTACTCCGTGATCATCCTCTCCAAGTTTGGGAACGTGGGATTTTGATTTGAATCAATTTGGGGAAGATTTGGGTGAAGGGCGAACAAAATCACCCTCCCTGAGTGACCGCGGACAGTCCGCCACTCAGGGCGCGGACAGTCCGCGCGTCGGAATCGAGCCTGGACAGTGGCTGCGAGTCTCGGCTGGGGAACTGTTCATTTGACCGGCGGACAGTCCGCCGTTGGTTTTGGCGGACAGTCCGAGACTCGGGCAGGGGACTTCAGCAACCTTGCTGTTTTGGTCATTTGACCGGCGGACAGTCCGCCCCTTGCTCACGGACAGTCCGGCACTACCGTGGACAGTCCGGGACCGTACTGGCGGACAGTCTAGGATTTGGCTGTGTCTTCCGGTTTAGTGTGTTTGCTCTCCCAGCTTGTTCGCTTGGTTTCCGGACTTCTCGTTTGGCCCTAGAGTTGACCAAGGAACCTCTCTAGGTATCTTGGCTACTTGTTAGCATTGGTATTTAGGAGTTTCTCGACGTAGCCGTCAATCTACGTTCGGGACTTGGTTTTTGGGGTTAAGTTCGAGCCGGTGCTTTTGGTGTTTGGTTTGCTATCTCCTTGTGGTGCCTCGCTGTGATCCTAGGGATCATCCACCCTCTTCCAAGGGTTGTGGGCATCACGATTTCGGTCGCGTTTTCTCGGGGTTGATTTTGGGACATTTGGCCAAAGTTTTGAGAGAAATTTTTGAGCTCCCATTCACGCCCCATCTGGTCGCCTTGCTAGTGCTTTCTCGGTCCTTCAATTGGCATCAGAGCGGGTTAAGGATCTTCCACCTTAGCCGGTTCTAGATCCACAGAAGGCGACATGGATCGCGGCGTGGGCAAACCGTCGTTTTTCGATGGGACCAACCATGCGTATTGGAAGATACGCATGTCGGCCTATCTGCAGAGTTTGGGTGCTTCCATTTGGGATATTTGCAACTCTGCTGATTACGTCGTCTTGGCTGCTCGTGTCTCTCAGCTTTAGATCGATGAGCACGATGCCAATAGCCGAGCCCATAATGCTCTTTTCTCATGCTTGAGCATGAGTGAGTTTGATCGCATTTCTCACCTCGCTACGGCTCGGGAGATTTGGGCTACCCTCATGCGCTTCCATGAGGGAACCTCTCAAGTCAAAACCCGTCTCTACGAGTCGTTCAAGCGAGAGTATGAGAACTTTCGACACATGCCTGGCGAGAGCATAGAAAGTTTATTCGCTCGCTTTCAGGTGATTGTCAACATGATGAGGGCTAACAAGGAGATGTTGCCTTTCGACGATCATGAGAGAGCTTTGAAGCTTTTTCATACTCTTGATCGATCGGTGTGGGACTCCAAAGTTCAGGCGATCATCGAATCACCGAACTATGAGACCCTCACGTGCGACGAGCTCTTCAGTAAGCTCAAGTCCAGTGAGATTGACGCCATGGCGAGGGCTTCTTATGAAAATCCTTCTAGCCCGTCGATGGCTTTGGTTTCTAGCTCTTCTGCTAACCCCTCTGGAGGCTTTGCACTTTCTTCGCTCTTTTCTATCACAGAGGACCAGCTTGAGTCTTTGGGGGATGACGAGCTAGCTTTGCTCGTCAACCGGTTCTCGCGGTTCCACAACAACCGCATGAACCGTGGCCGCGGAGGAGGATGCTCGGGATGCTACGAGTGCGGCGACCCCAACCACTTCATCGCCAACTGTCCCAAGAAGAAGAACTCATCTGGGAAGGGCGATCATGGGCACAAGTACGACTCCAGCAAGCGCAAGGAGAAGTATGTCCTCACGAGGCACAAGCGGAGGGGCGGCTTCGACAAGGAGTACATCACGAAGAAGTACTTGGAGAAGGCCCAGGCTGAGCAGCGTGCGTTCTTCGCCACGCTCAGCGACGTCGATGGCTCGGATGACGACTCCGCTTGCTCAAGCGATGAAGAAGAGGATCGAGGACAAGCTGAGCGGCCTCTGCTTCTTCGCCGACGACGACGGCTTCTGCACCATGGCGCTCGGCAAGGAGGTCGACGGCGAGCTGGTGAACTCCCCTCGGAACGACGACGACGACAACGACACCTCCCAGGTATCTCTCACCCCCGACGAGCTTTCTGCTGAGATAGAGAAGCTTACTGCCGCGCTCCTTAGTCAGGACAAGTTGCTTAGGCGTGCCGCTAGAGAGCGCAAGGAGTTTAGGCAGAAGTGGGAGGACACGGTGGGGGAGCTTGTGTTTGCTAAATCCACCGTGATCGTTTCTGAGGAGGTTGAGTGTGAGATGTGCACCACGCACATGACTGACCTTCTCACTTTGAGAAGTAAGTATGTTGCGTTGGTAGGAGAGGTGGATGAGCTGAAGGCTAGACCCTCGCTGTTGGGTGCGTGCAAGACTTGTCCTGTCTTGCAATCCGAATTGGCAGAGAAGAATGCCAAGATTGTGTCTCTTGAGGAGGCCAGCTCGGGTAGCACTTGTGTGACTAGGTGCGCTTTGTGTGAGGGTTTGGAGATGGAGATCGTTAACGTGAAGCATGACAAGATGCAAACCGAGGAGGAAAACACATACCTTCGGACCATCTTGTCATGGGTGTCTAGCGGTGAGCCACAGCTCGGGATGATGATCTCCCAATTCAAGCGAGCTGCTGGAGGTCCCGGTGTAGGCTTTGCTCAGGGTGTTGATCTTTCTGCTTTTGGGAAGATTGGAGAGTCAAGTGGTCTGAATCCGAGTGAGAAGCCCAACTCCACCACTACTCCCAAACTTACCAAGCTTCCACCCAAAGAGCCTCTCAAGCCTAACACCAAGGATGGGGTCTTTGTTGAGCCTCCGAGAGCTCCACCCAAGAACCAGCAATGGGCTCCCAAATCCAACCACCTAAAGAACAAGCTGGACACAATGTCACCTATCCAGGAGGAGTGTATGCCACAGAAGGGCAAGGTGATCCACACCCACCACCATGAGTACCAACAACCCCCTTTGAGAGCGGTGAGGTACCATTGTGAGCATTGTGGGAGAGATGGACACCTGAGTGAGTTCTGCTTTTGGCGCAAGAGAGAGGCGTGCTGCGCTAAGGAGATGAATAACCCGGACATGTACCATCCTTTCCATGATGTACATGTGTTGAACGTTCAGAGGAGAGCTCCGAGGAGAGCTGCTAGGCCCAGAGGTCCAGAACCTCAAGTTCCCAGACCTAGGCAGAGGAGAGCACCGAGGAGAGATGCTAGGCTTGGAGGTACGGTGCCTCAAGTTCCTAAGTCTAGGCCTCGTAGAGAGCGTGCCCGGCGGGAGCCTGCATTTGTGGGCTATGGACCCCGTGGCGGAGGCTTTGTAGTTGAGCGTTTTCCCCCACCGCGTTTTGAGTATCGCGATGGACACTCCTCTCTTTGCGGACCACGTTTTCCTCAACATAGTGATCGCTCTTCTCGTAAACGTGCTAGGAATGGTTTTTCTGCTAACCGTTCTTTTGAGCAGCCGGCCCAACACTGGTATTCCCCTTACTTCACTAACCCCAGTGTTGGCCCGTATGCTCACCCTATGTCTTTTTATTGATGTAGGTAAAACGATTGGAGAACGTTTGGTTGGTGGATTCCGGGTGTTCGAGGCACATGACCGGAAACGCCAAGTGGTTCTCCAGTCTTAGTCCGGTCGCCGGAAAAGAGTATATTACCTTCGGCGACAACAGCAAAGGTAAGGTGCTGTCTCGTGGGTCTGTGCGAGTTAATGAGCACTTTGTGTTGCGCGATGTTGCTCTTGTTTCTAACTTGCATTTTAACCTTCTTTCTGTTTCACAACTTTTCGATGATGACTATGAGATTCGTTTTAAACCGAATCTCAGTCGCATTTTGGATCCTCAGGGCAATCTTGTATGTGTGATTTCGCCCTTTGGAAAAGTCTTTCGTGCGGATTTCTCGGAGTCGTTCGGAATTTCTCGTTGTCTTTTGGCTGGACCTTCCTCCTCTGATCTTTGGAAGTGGCATAGGAGACTAGGTCACCTGAGCTTCGACTTGCTTGCAAGACTTAGTTCACTTGGCTTAATCCGAGGATTGCCCATGTTGTCCATGGAGAAGAATCTTGTTTGCCATTCTTGTAGACATGGGAAGATGGTTGCCGCTCCCCACCATCCAGTGACTCAGGTCATGACTAAGCGCCCTGGAGAGCTTTTACATATGGACCTTGTTGGTCCGGCTCGGGTGAGCTCGGTTGGGGGGAAGTGGTATGTGCTTGTTGTTGTCGATAATTTTTTGAGATATTCATGGGTCTTCTTTTTAACTGAGAAGACCGAGACTTTCTCCCTTGCTCATAATCTGATTTTGTGTCTTTAGAATGAGTTCCCTTTGAACTCAATGCGAGCAATTCGGAGTGATAATGGTTCTGAATTCAAGAATTCAGATTTTGAGAAGTTTTGTAACTCTTTGGGTTTAGAGCATCAGTTTTGTTCCCCCTACACACCGCCTCAGAATGGTGTTGTAGAAAGGAAGAATCGGACCCTTGTAGAGATGGCCAGGACGATGCTCGATGAGCATAGGACTCCTAGGTGATATTGGGCCGAAGCCAAGAGCAATGCATGCTACATTTCCAATCGCATTTTTCTTCGAGCTTTCTTGAAAAAGACCTCTTATGAGTTGTGTTTTGGAAAACTGCCCAAGGTGAGTTACTTTCGAGTTTTTGGTTGCCATTGTTTTATACTCAAAACGGGCAACTTGGACAAGTTTGAGTCTCGTTCTTCTGACAGTGTGTTTTTGGGTTATGGCACTCATACTCGTGCTTATCGTGTACTTAACCTTGACACTAACCGAGTCATGGAGACATCCGATGTCACCTTCGACGAGACCATGGTTTGTCCTTCTTCTTGTTTTGAGCGTGAAGGTGATCATGAGGTTGGCGAACCTCTTTTCGATGATGAAGAAGGTGCTGAAGGGATAGACGGCCCAGCACCTCCTCCACCTGTTGTGCCGCAAAGAGCGGCTTCTACGACGACTCACGGCCCCGACACGTCGTCTTCCTGGGGGCCGTGGGATCCGCCACCTCGAGCGGTACCCTTTGTACCCGAGGAGGCACCAGCTGCTGTTGAGGGGGAGGCCACTTCGGCTAGGGAGGCGCCACGACACATTCAGCGCCAGCACCCGCCTCAGCAGATGATCGGCAGCATCGACGAACGCGTCACCCGGTCAAGGCAAATCTCTCACTTTGCTCATTCTACTTTTGTTGCTGATTTTGAACCCCGGGATGTTGGACACGCTTTGACGGATCCTGATTGGGTCAATGCCATGCATGAGGAGCTTGAGAACTTTGAGAGAAATCGGGTTTGGGTTCTAGTGTCTCCACCTTCTGAGTGTCATCCAATTGGGACAAAATGGGTTTTCAAAAACAAACAGGGAGAAGATGGCCATGTTGTGAGAAACAAGGCTAGACTCGTAGCCCAGGGATATAATCAGAAGGAGGGGATAGACTATGAGGAGACGTTTGCTCCTGTAGCTCGTTTGGAGGCGATTAGGATACTCTTGGCTTTTGCTGCATCCAAAGGTTTCAAACTTTTCCAAATGGATGTCAAGAGTGCCTTCTTAAACGGCTACATAGAAGAGGAGGTGTATGTTAGACAACCCCCCGGTTTCGAAAATCCCAAGTTTCCAAACCATGTCTTTAAACTTCACAAAGCTTTGTATGGTTTGAAACAAGCCCCTAGAGCCTGGTATGATAGGTTGAAAACCTTTTTGCTTGCTAAGGGTTTTAAAATGGGATGTGTAGATAAAACGCTCTTTCTCCTCAAGCAAGGCACTGATACTCTCTTGGTCCAAATTTACGTGGATGATATCATTTTTGGTGGTTCTTCTCACGCTTTGGTTGCCAAGTTTGCAGACACTATGAGCAGGGAGTTTGAGATGAGCATGATGGGCGAGTTGACGTTTTTCCTCGGACTGCAAATCAAGCAGTCTCAGGAGGGAACGTTCGTGCACCAGGGTAAGTATACTCGGGACATTCTGAAGAAGTTCGATATGGGTGAGGCCAAGCCTCTTCCAACACCCATGTCGACCACAACGGCCCTGGATGCGGACAAGGAGGGAGAAGCAGTGGATCAGAAGGAGTACCGGAGTATGATCGGGTTGCTGCTGTACCTGACGGCGCCACGCCCGGACATCCAGTTCGCGGTGTGTCTCTACGCGCGCTTTCAGTCGTCGCCGCGCACCTCGCACCGTCAGGCGGTCAAGCGCATTATGAGGTACTTATCCTTCACTCTAGAATTTCGGATTTGGTATTCTGCTTCCTCCACCCTTTCCCTTTGCGGTTATTCCGATGCCGATTTTGCTGGTTGCCGCATCGAGCGCAAGTCCACTTCTGGGACTTGCTAGTTTATTGGTTCTTCTCTTGTATCGTGGTCTTCTCGCAAGCAGTCTAGTGTCGCCCAGTCTACCACGGAGGCTGAGTATGTTGCTGCGGCTAGCTGCTATTCCCAGTTACTCTGGATGATGGCCACTTTGCGTGATTTTGGTCTGAGCTTTTCTTGTGTTCCATTGCTTTGTGATAGCACGAGTGCTATTAGCGTTGCTAAGAACCCCGTGCTTCACTCAAAGACCAAACACATTGATGTGCGCTTTCATTTTCTTCGAGACCACTATGAGAAGGGTGATATCGACCTTCGCCATGTCGATACTCATCATCAGCTTGCTGATATTTTCACCAAGCCTTTGGACCAATCAACCTTTAATCGGTTGAGAGGTGAGCTTGTTGTGTGTTTCCCCTTTTAGATGGGGGAAACGTTTTTGACTCTTGTATGATACACTGACTTTGAGTTTTTTCAGTTGTTTTTGGTTCTTTTTTATTTCTTCTTTTGCATCTTTGCATTTTAGCATACGCTTTTACATTCTGAGCTTCATGAATATAGTCTGAAGAATGTAACTATGCTCTGTGTAGTCTTTACTCTGATGCTTTATGATGCTGTAGCTTGTGCTCTTTCTGATCACTAATACATGTTGTGAGCTGAGCTATTTTTGAATGGTGAATCTGATAATGAACTTAAAATTTGAAAATGATCACCATTGAGATTTGCAACTAGCATGTGTAGGATGTGTCGAGATCACTCGTGCTTTTCATATATGCTAGGTTGCTATGTCTCTAGTGTTGAGTCATTGACTTGATTGGTAGGTTCATATTCTGCTTAAATTCTGAACCAAGTTAAGTGAATTGGAAAGATCGAGATGGGTTTGCTTGTTAGCACCTCACAGTTTCGAGACTGTTTCTCATTGCACTTTTGGGTTAAACTTGAGCTGTGTAGTGTATGACCGAAACTGTCGCTTTAAGCTTCTGATTGCTTCTGCATAGGCTTCGCACAGTTGGAAAGTTAGGCAATAACAAGCATTCAACCTCTCGCAGTCACATGCTGTTTTCTGAACTTGTGTAATTTCACCGCTGCAACTCCGATTAAAATTTGAAATCACAAGTATATGCTTCAATTGATATCAGCATGATGATTGAACTGTGCTAGGGGTAGTTCACCTTGTATACATGTTTAGCACTTGTTTTGACTTCCTGTCTATACATGTCTTGTGCTATTTTGATGGTGAATACCTTTTCGGCTGAAAACTACTCACATGTTCATATTTCATTCTTAGTGATCAGTTTGAGCCTTTGCTAGCGTTCTGTGCATTTTGTGAGTCATCGGATCCAAACTTCGTAGAGCATCTTTGCACTCTTTTGATTCTACTCCTGAAGCTCCTAACTTGCATTTTGGAAGGGGAGAAATCTGCGTGTTGGCACTTTCTGATGGTGTATTTTCTGAGGGGGAGCATATTTTTCTTGATAAGTGCATTTTCAACTAATGGGGAGAAAATTGCAAATCATAACCCTCCTTTTGCTTAGGGAGAGTCTTCCTGGTTGTTTGCACTATTCGAGGGGGAGCTTGCTCCGAATCAGTTTTTGACATTTTCAATTGGCTTTTGCCAGCGGTGTTGAGCCTGTTCTACCTCTTCTTGAGGGCTAGCTTTGCTTTGCTTGGTTGCGTCGAGCCGTTGCCCATGTCTTTGGGAACCAAGTTGTCTTGCTCTTTCCACTTGACCTTCTTTGACTTTGCTATGCTTTTGGGTCATTTGGTCGAGTTCTCTCTTCTCCTTCTTCCTTCTTTCTATTTCCATTATGATTTGTGTTGGTAGTTGACAATGCACTCATCAAGGGGGAGATTGTGGATACATGGGTGTATGCCGAGTCTCTGAGTGATGAGTGATTGTCAACTGGGATGATGCGCATGTTCTTTGGCTTGTGTTGTGCAGGTGTCGAGCACGGATACAGTGATCAGAGGCGAGGTGAAGGTCAAGTAGAGACGTGTCATGCCGATGGACCGAGAGTGGCGAAGGGCGGACGTGAGGCTTGGACTGAGGGACCAGAGGCCCGAGGATCAGCTGTGGTGGCTGACAGCCTGGGACAGCGACGAGCGAAGACTTGCGGTCATGTGTTGCCTGAGTCGTGGACTTGGGGACACGTGTCGGTGGACGGGGTGCATGTAACACTCCGGTGTTAAGCAAACTAAAACCTGACATGACATCATATGCATTGGCATTTCATTTAAGTGATAATCTGGTATTGCATTCACTAAAACAAGTTTATCATTTGATGCTTATGCTTAGTTGATAAAGAGTGCTTAAGTTGATCTCTAAATTATGCATTCATGATAATGGTTAGTGTTTGTTTGTGTATAAGGGTATTAAGGTAATTTCTTATATGGCAGTGAATTTTGGATCAAACTTTGTTTTATATCTCAAGGGTGTATTTGGACCTTGATTCAAGTCATTAATGAGATATAATTCAGTTTTGGTTTAAAATTCATTTAAATAGTTTATATAATCCCAAAATCCTATTTTGTTCCCTTATAATAGATTAAAATCTAAAAAGAATTTGGGTATGTTTCAAAAAGCAAAGTTGTTCTCTTTCTGTTAAGGAACAACTTTGATGTGTAAAGTTTTTCAAGTGTTCATACAAAATCAACAGTATTGGTGAAAGTTCTATTTTGTCCTTCTTATCCCTTTTTGCAAATTCAACTCAAATTCAAAATGCAAGTCAAATTTGGGTGTGTTGCAAAAATAAAAGATGTTCAGTTTGAAATTCTGAGCATTTGATATTTTGGAATATTTTCAACTTCTATTCAAAATTTTAAAGTAATTTTAAATTAGAGAAGGGTAGAAAGGGAAAGGGAGAGGATATGTTCTTGTCCCTGTTCATGGCGGCAGGGAGGGGGTGATCTGTTGGTCACCCGAGCGCGCGCGTGGACGCCGATCTCTCCCGAAACCGCACATGACCTGTGACCGTGGCAAGGTTGCGCACCTGCTGGCCAGCTCTCTCTCGTCGTGGCATCTCCTCCTGCGCTCGCCGTCGCCGTTTGCCACCGGTGCACCGACGGGCACCATCTTGATCCCAATCCAAAATTGACCGTCTCTGCTTGATCTCATCCCAATTCACCGCACCTATAAGTATCTTGTTACCCTGCGTACCTCCCGGACTTTACCTCTCCATCTCTAACACCTCAGAGAGCTCGCACTCGCCGGAATCCTCTCCGCCGGTCCTGAAATCGCCGCTGAGCTCGGTTCTGCAGTGGTCAGCTCAACCGAGCATCTGTTCGACCACTTTCTCTTGTGTTATTGCTTCACCGTGATCCCTGTGAACTCATCGGCTCGATGGTTCCATGTCTAATGCCCAGGTCTCGCCGGAACAGCGCCATTTTCACCGGAGTTCTCCGCCGATCGCCGCTGCACCGTGGTCGTCTATCTTCCGAGCTTGCTCCATCCAAACCATCCGCACCATCGTCTTCAGGGTGAGCTACTGGATCTTCCTAGCCCCTCCGTTCTACTGCTACCGGCCTGAGTTCGCCGGAACAGATCCGCCACGGTTCGGTTCGCCGCCAGTGCGTGGCCAGACCTCGCCGGGGCAGTAGCGTTTAGGGTTAGAGGCTCTATCGGTCGCGGGTGCCCTGGCGGTGGTGATGCTCGCGTCCGTTAGGTCTCTACCGGCCGGAGTTGGCCGGCGTAAGGAGCGCCGCCGCTCTGTGCGCCGCCGTGCGCGCCGGCCATGGTCGGGGACCTCGCGGTTGTAAAGGCAGGTCTTCCCAGGGTGTTAGTTGTAAAGTCATAGACTCATGTGAATAGTGCGCTGGACTATGGGTTAGTTTCCTCAAAGCCGAAGGGTTTTTCTGCAAAGTTGCCAGGGCACACCGTCTCGCTCGAGCAGGTCTCGAGCGGACATGTGGACACGTGTCTCCCGTCTCGAGCTATGCCTCGAGCAGGCGTCTCCTCCACTTCGCTCGAGCCAAGCCTCGGGCGAACGTGTTCACCGTTCCACCCGAGCTAGGCCTCGGACGGACGAGCTTTTTCCGCCTCGCCCGAGCCGAGAGTCAGGCCTCGGACGGGCGTCTGGTGTTTGTCGTCTCGGTCGAGATAGGCCTCGAGCGGACCCTCGGGCGCTGTCTCGCGGGAGCCAGGCCTCGAGCGAACCCTCGGGCGTTGTCTCGCTCGCGTCGAGCCTCGAGCGAACGCACCCGCAATCACCGCCGTGCGCTCGCGCCACGTTGGGCCGAGTTGGCTTGGGCCGAAAGCCCAGTTTGGGTTCATTCAAGTTTTTCTTTTTCTGTTTTTATGCACAGTAATCAGTTTTGTTATTTTTGCTATAATTTTTCTATAGCTCTATAAATTATGAAATTTGACATGGATGATCTTAATGTGTCTGTGCTAATATAAAAATTATGAAACTTGTGTTTTGAGTACTTTTGCTATAGTCTTTAAATCTGTACTTTAATTAATAAATGCAACTTTGATGATTTATGTAATTTTCTGTGTTTGTCCAAAAATCATGAAATTTGAAATGCAAGTTTATTTTGGTCATATCTACCCTTATGGTTAATTTCATCTCTGTTTGAATTAATATAATTGTTTTATAAGTAAAAGCTATTTATAGGCTTATAAAAATAAATAGAAAAGACTAGTCATTTAGGTTTTTGTGATTTTGGGTTTGTTTGACAACCAATGGGAACCTAGCATGAAATGCTCCCTGGTTAAGGTTTTCTATGTGTTAATTATCCTTTGTCATTAATTGATTATGTAGTCTTGCTTTATGTTAATGATAAGAAATGCTTAGTAGATTTAAAGGTTTGTTAATCAAGTTAGTTTCTTTCCTTTTCATGAAGGAAAGTTGTACTCAAGTAATTGTTTATAGCTTGGAAAATTTTCATCTTTGTTATGTTCATGTCAAAGCATCTCATTGATCATGCATATGCATTTATTCAGTGTAGACTCCGTTCCGGAAGAGCCTGCTTCTCAGTGGATTTCTTCTGAGGGTGTAGATCTTCCCGTCTCGTCTGAGTTGCCGGACTTCGCTGTTTTTCAAGGCAAGCCCCGGTGCATTTAAACCAATCCCTTGAATTTCGCAATTACACTTTTCTTTATAACCTGATGCATTAGATGTTTATCAAATAAATGTTTTAAACCTGTTGATGCATGTTTTACCTTGTTGTTATACCAAACCCTGATACCTGTTTTACACAAACAGTAGAAATGCTTAGACTTGCTTTCTCACTTTTCCCGACAATGTGGTTATATTTTTGATGTTGGTAAAATCTCTATGGTAGCTTACATCAAGAGAGGAGTCTTGATGTAACGCTATTCTACATAGGACCTTACCGTTGTTGGCCTGCTAGATTGAGACTTTTGAGTACAGCCCACATACAATGGTAAGCCTGGTCTATAGCTATTCCAATACTGAGAACGGATAACCGCGTACTGGGAGTGGAGAGATGGTGGGAGTAGCGTGTACCCTCGGGGCTATGAGATAGTCGGGTTCGAGGTGTACTGTACTCTCGGGTGACGCTGGACCCGTTCTTGTATAGGAGGATCTATAGTAAGGGTTGATATATGCAAGATTAAGTTCTACATATATCGTGTGGTACTGAATCCCCAGCTGGGTATAATCGATTCGAATCGCCGTGTTTCCTCGGATATGGAGCCTCAATCCACTGACCTGCACCGTAGTACAGAATGAATCTTGAGAAAAGGACTTTGATCAAAGATATGTTTTAAATGTTTGAAAAATCCTTAGGAAATCTTGAATATGAATTGTGAATAAAATTTTGGATATAGGAGTTACTCTAGTAAGCTTTTATGCAAAAGAAAAAGCTTTGTTCTTGCTAAAGCCTTACCTTGAATCCCTTTAGCCAGCTGTTGGGGGAAAGGACCCTCGGCAGAAGCGCCGCCCGAACTGATGCTCGACTTTAGCCCTCGCGCAACGCCTGGTGTGCTTGCGAGGTCCCTCTCCTATTGGAGACCGTTACCCTGACCCCCGGATGCGGGGTCAACCCTCGTCACCTTTTGTGCTTCCGTGCAGGTCTAAGGCGACGGTCGCGCTGCAGGAAACCTTCGGTGATTCACGACGCCACCTTCGTAAGGAGCGAAGGTCCAGGCAAGCGGCAAGTGTGCGTTGCCCCAGAGGCAAGCGGAGCCTGAAGGTCCGGCGAGCACGGCCGAAGGTTAAACCTTCGTCCTTCTCCCCCGGAGGCAAGTAAAGCCGGAGGTCCGGCAGATGGCGGAGGTGCGCGGGCCCAAGGGCCGAAGGTCAAGACCGCCGCACCTCTCCCCGAAGGTGAACAAGGGCCAGGTGGCGGCGCGCTGGGGGGTGGCCGATTAGGGGTTCCGCTTCAGCTGTGCATTTACGCTTTTGCCCTTCCTCCCTGCGCGGAGGCGAGGAATCTTTGCTGTACCCTTCTGTAATTTGGCCCGTGCCCCTTGGCATTCCCTATAAATACCAAGGGGATGAACAGTGTAAGAGAGGACTTGTTGGAATTTGAGCACTTTCCACTTCCGTCTAACCTTCGCTATTGCACCCGACACTTGGCCGCCTTCGCTCCTTCCCCTGCACAAGTGCGGAGGTGGGGCAAGTGCGTTCCAACAGTTTGGCGCCGACCGTGGGGACCGAAGTCTGAAATGGCGGGAAACAGGAGAGCACTTTTGACGAGGGACCAGCGCGTCGCAAGAGAGGCGGCGGCGGTGGTCCCGCCTGCTGAGGAAATTGCACAACCCTCGGGAGGAGAGAATGTCACCCCGGAACCCCAATCCCTGGGCCCCCAGGCCCGAGTGGCGACGCAACCGCACCCACACACTTCGGGAGAAGGAGAGGGGGAAGAAGAAGAGGTGGGCCTCGAAGCCCTTGAAAGGCTCGAGGCTGAGCTGCAAGAGAAGAAGAGGCGCCTGGAACAGCTTGAGAGGCATAACCGACTGCGCTCGATCAGACAGAGGGCGGACGAGGCCAGGGAGCAGCTTCGCCGTATGGAAGAATCCCTCGCCGCGGCAGAAGCCGAAGCCGAAGGCTGGGATAATGAGGAGATACCCCCGTTGCGAGAGGGGAATGAGGAGCCGAATCTAGATAACCTTCGTCACCATCCACCACCCCCACCACCACCAGTACACCCAGAGCCATATCCTGTGAGACACCCAAACTTCCGCCAACTCTACCCAGATGAGAAAGAACAAAACCTTCGCATTCAGCGAAGGCATCAGCAATACCAAATGCCGTGCGATCCAAAGTCACCACTCTCCCAAATACTCCAAACCCAGCCCTGGCCACCATGCTATAATCCACAAAACCTACCCCGCTATGATGGACTTTCCGACCCTCGCCAGTTCATCATGAGCTACGAAGCAGCGGTTGCCGCAGCAGGCGGTGACGAATCAACAATGGCAAAATCTTTTGTCATCATTCTGCGAGACATCGCACAAACCTGGTACAGCAACCTTCGCCCCGGAACTGTGGATTCCTGGGCCTCCCTCAGAGACAAGTTGTGTACAAACTTCAAGGGCATCACTCCAGCCCCGCTAAACCCCATCGAGCTATTCAATTGCAAGCAAGAAGAACGCGAGCCGCTCCAAGATTACTGGCGAAGGTTCATTCAAATCAGAGCAAGGACCCCTGGGATATCTGACGAGGCTGTCATCCTCGCTGCAGTCAGTGGCCTGCGCCCAGGACCATGCTCCTCCAAATTTGCCAGAAAACCGGCAAACTCAATCGAGGAGTTGCACGAAACAATGGAAAGATACTGTAGAGCTGATATGGATTTCAGAGCGAAGTCCGACGCTCGGAGGTCTCAGCAGAGGCCACAGCCGAGGCCTCAACCGAGAGAAAGCAACCTTCGCCAAGAGCAAAGCAACGTCGGCGCGATCAACAAAGCAACAAACTTTGAACATCAAACACGGGACGCTCAACACCCGAGCAGCCAAGCCTCGCAGGTTTCGCCACCTCCGCCGAACCAGCGCTACCAGCAGCGAGATCCTGCCAAAATGTATTGTCACTTCTGCGGAATGGGAAAGGGGCACACAACAAAGCAATGCGAATGCTTCGCCAAGGGAAAAGAATTCCATGAATCCAGGAAACTTGCTCTGTCAGACCCCCGAACCATAAACCACACAAGGAAACCAAGCTTCCACCCACCAAATCCAACATACCACTATACCCCCATAAACTATGGCCTACCTTCGCAACAACCCCCCTACACCCACCACCCACTCTACAACCAAACCCATTATCAGCCAACCACCACCCCACAACGCCATAACCCACCTTACACAGTCACATACCCAGCTACCCCCCAAAGCCAAATTCCACCAACCCACCAAGCCACCAGCGCTCTGCCACCACCACCGCCAATCCCTGCGTTACCAGCACCACAACCTGTGAAAGCCGAAGCCTCGAGCCAAACGACCATCAACAATCCAACATCGACCTTCGGTGTGATTCTAGCTATCACCGGAGGTTCAAATGAAGACCATGGTAACAAACGGCAGAGGAAGGAACATGCCAGACGCGTTCACCACGTGGCCGTCGAAGGACCACATAAATGCGGTCGTTGGTCCCACATCCCCATAACCTTCGATTCCAGTGACATGAAGCTTAGAGATTACCCTCACACAGATGCCATGGTGATCGAAACCAACCTCGCTGGGTGGACTGTCACCAAAATACTGGTTGATACAGGAAGCTCCGCTGACATCTTGTTCGCTTCAACCTTCGACAGCATGAAGCTTGACAGAAATCTTCTGCAACCGGCCGACAACCCTCTATACGGTTTCGGTGGTCAGCAAGTGAGAGCCATCGGGAAAATTTCCCTGCCCGTGACCTTCGGCGACCAAATCAACTGCAGGACGGAACATATAACATTTGACGTCGTCGACATGTTCTACCCATACAATGCCATTTTTGGCCGAGGGGTCACAAACGCGTTCAATGCGGTTATCCATCCCGCCTACCTATGTATGAAACTTCCCGCTCCGAAGGGTGTGGTCGCAGTATTTGGGGACCAGGACATCGCAAGGACAGCTGAAGGCAATGTAGCCCCGGGGCAACGTAATGTACACAATTTGTCAAAACCTCAAACCCCCGTTTTCAGCGTCAAGGGCGAGGTCTGCAATGACAGAGTGAAGGCAGCGCCAAAGGAGGAAACCAAACAAGTCCAACTCTTCGAGGGTAATGCCGAAAAAAAGGTGATCATTTCAGCCAATCTAGGCCCTCAATCAGAAGACAACCTCGTCACCTTCCTCAGAGAAAATTCCGACACCTTCGCTTGGTCCGCAGAAGACCTAAAAGGAGTCAACAGATCAATGATCGAGCACAGCCTGAACATCAAAACAGGCTATCGCCCAATCAAACAAAAGCTTCGCAAGATGTCAGAAGAAAGAAAGGAGGCAGCGAAGGCTGAGGTAAAAAGGCTTCTGGACGCAGGCGTCGTTCGCCCAGTCAAATACCCAACTTGGCTCTCAAATGTGGTCCTAGTCCAAAAGAAGAATAAAAAATGGCGAATGTGCGTCGATTTCACTTGTTTGAACAAAGCCTGTCCGAAGGATGATTTCCCCCTCCCAAACATAAGCACCCTGGTCGACAGAGCGGCAGGTTGCCAAATGCTATCCCTCCTTGATTGCTTCTCAGGCTATCACCAAATCTGGATGAATGAAGAAGACGAAGAAAAAACAAGCTTTATCACACCCTCGGGCACCTTTTGCTTCCGAAGGATGGCAGAAGGTTTGAAAAATGCAGGTTCAACCTTCGCTCGCATGACCTCCGAAGTTTTCAAGGATGAGCATACAGTCTCCGCCTATGTCGACGACTTAGTCGTTCAAAGTGAACTAAAAGAGAACCACATACCAGACTTATCGAGGGTATTCAGCAACCTCCGGTCCGCCGGACTGAAACTAAACCCAGAAAAATGTGTTTTCGGGGTAAGCGAAGGCAAATTGCTAGGTTGCATCGTCTCAGCCAGAGGAATCGAAGCCAACCCTGAGAAGATTGATGCCATCATGAACATGGAACCTCCGACGACCAAGAAAGCAGCTCAGCGTCTGACCGGCCGTTTGGCAGCACTTAGCAGATTCATCTCAAGATCCGCAGAGCGAGGGTTACCATTTTTCGAAACACTCAGAAGCAACGCTCCATTCAACTGGGGTCCCCAGCAGCAAAAGGCCTTCGAGGAGTTGAAAAAGTATCTGACCAGCTTGACTACCCTAACCAGCCCAAGCAAGGGAGACTTATTGTTACTTTACGTCGCAGCTTCGCCACACGCTGCCAGCGCAGTCCTCATCAAGGAGCTCCGCGAAAACAACAGAACTAGACAAGCCCCAATCTATTATGTTTCAGAAACCCTCGAAGGCCCAAAAAGAAATTATTCGGAGCTTGAGAAAATAGCATATGCCGTCGTCATGGCATCAAGAAAGCTAAAGCACTACTTCCAGGCGCACGAGATACATGTACCTTCGACGTACCCTCTCGAGAACATTTTCAAAAACAACGAAGCCGTTGGAAGAATAGCAAAATGGGCAGTCGAGCTTAATAGTTATGCTGTAACCTTCGTCGGCAGAACAGCGATCAAATCGCAGGTGCTGGCTGATTTCATAGTAGAATGGACACCCGACCCTCGCCCCGGTGAGCTGCAGCAGGACCAGTTTTGGATCGTTTACGTCGACGGGGCCTGGGGCACAACCGGAGCCGGTGCCTCGGCCATTTTAATCTCGCCTTCCGGGTCGAAGCTGAGATACGCACGAAGGCTGGACTTCAAGTGCACAAACAACTCCACTGAATATGAGGCTGTGATCCTGGCACTTTCAAGGTTGCGATCGTTATCAGTCCGAAGGGCACTCATCAACACAGACTCTCAAGTCATTGCGGGGCACATTGAAAAAAACTACAAAGCAAAAGATCCAGAGCTTCAAAAGTATCTTCAATATGTACGAAGGTTAGAATCTTTCTTCCTCGGCATAACAGTAAAAGCAATATCGAGGACCGAAAACAGTGAAGCAGATTGCTTAGCCAAAGCAGCAGCGCAGCAGCTACAGCTCCCTCCGGACGTGTTCTACGAGGTTTCCACTCGGTCAGCCTTCGAAGCCTCCGAAATCAGCATCAAGCTGATCAACACAATTCAATGCGAGGATTGGAGAGCACCTATCATGGCCTACATCAAAGGACTTCATGAACCCAGCTCCAAAGAAGAAGAGAACAGACTAAAGCAAAGAGTGCGAGGGTACAAGATTGTGGATAACGCCTTGTTCAAAGCTTCGGTAACCTCACCCTGGCTCAAGTGCGTGTCACAGTCCGAAGGTAGCGACATTCTCAAACTCATCCACGAAGGTATATGTGGTTCACACAATGGCCCGAGGGCACTAGTAGGAAAGGCTTTCCGGCAAGGTTTCTACTGGCCAACTGCGCTGAGAGACGCTGAAACCATCGTCAAGAAGTGCGAAGGTTGTCAACTGACAGCAAAAAACCAAAACGGCCCAGGGGCTCCTACAACCCTCATATGCCCAACCTGGCCTCTACAAAGGTGGGCAATGGATCTCGTGGGCCCACTACCGACGGCTCCGGGGAACCTTCGCTATGCGGTGGTAGCCGTGGAATATTTCACCAAATGGACCGAAACAAGACCGCTGTCCTCAATAACCTCCCTCGCAGTAAAAAGGTTTTTCTGGCAGCAGATAGTTTGTCGCTTCGGAGTCCCCCAACATCTAACCGTCGACAACGGCACCCAGTTTGACAGCGAGGTTTTCAAAGAGTTCTGTGCACAAATCGGAACAATTCTATGCTTCGCCTCAGTCCGCCACCCGCAGTCCAACGGTCTAGTCGAAAGAGCCAACGCAACAATCTTCCAATCCATATCCAAAAAATTGCAAGGCAGACCCAAAGGCAAATGGGCAGACGAGCTAACTGCAGTCACCTGGTCCCACAATACCTCCGAATGCAGAGCAACCAAATTCACACCCTTCAAACTTTTGTTCGGCGAAGAAGCCGTGCTACCAGAGGAGCTAAAATACGTTTCACCAAGAACAACCCTCGCAAGTGATGAGCCAGCCAAGCTAATTGACAAAGACTTGCTAGAAGAAACAAGATGCAGCGCAGTTCACAACCTTCGCAAGTATCAGGAAGAGACCAAAAAATGGAGAGATAAAAAGGTCAGAATCAAAAACCTACAGAAGGGCGACCTCGTCCTCATCCATAAACAAAACGCCAGTATCGCCGGAAAGTTCCAGCCTAAGTGGACAGGCCCGTTCCTGATCACAGAATGCAATCGCCCAGGCTCTTTCCACCTCTCCGACAGCGAAGGTAATATCCTACCACACACCTGGAACATCGACGACCTTCGCAAATTCTACCCATAGCGGAGCCTTAGCGAGCCCTCGCGTTATGTAATCTTCGTCACTTTCTATGTTATCTACTCTCATGTACTTAACAAAAACAGGAGCTGCACTCTTTTTCCTTACGAAGGGGCGTAAGGTTTTTTAATGAGGCAGTATCCAAAGCATTAATACAGGCTAGAGCCCCCAAAAAAGCAAACACTCCAACCTTCTACTCCCAAACATCGAAAAAGCGGATCTCTTCCAAAGAGCGCTACATTCGATGAAAACCTGCTAAGATTGCTTCGAAAAACATTCCTTTTCTTTTCAAAGCAAACTTCACCTCCGCCTAAGATAAGGGGAGGAAAGTCGAGCACCCTGGCACAAACGACAGGGGCTCGCAAAAGCAAACTCACCTCCGCCTAAGATAAGGGGAGGAAAGTCGAGCACCCTGGCACAAACGACAGGGGCTCGCAAAAGCAAACTCACCTCCGCCTAAGATAAGGGGAGGAAAGTCGAGCACCCTGGCACAAACGACAGGGGCTCGCAAAAGCAAACTCACCTCCGCCTAAGATAAGGGGAGGAAAGTCGAGCACCCTGGCACAAACGACAGGGGCTCGCAAAAGCAAACTCACCTCCGCCTAAGATAAGGGGAGGAAAGTCGAGCACCCTGGCACAAACGACAGGGGCTCGCAAAGCAAACTAACCTCCGCCTAAGATAAGGGGAGGAAAGTCGAGCACCCTGGCACAAACGACAGGGGCTCGCAAAAGAAACTCACCTCCGCCTATGATAAGGGGAGGAAAGTCGAGCACCCTGGCACAAACGACAGGGGCTAGCAAAAAAGCAAACTTCACCTCCGCCAGAAATAAGGGAAGGCGCGGAGTCCAAAAAATCGAGCATTCTCGCACAAGCAAGCCAGGCCTCGGCGCGGGCCCACTTTCTCCGTCTCGCCCGAGCCCTCCAAGCCAGGCCTCGGGCGAGGCCACATCAACGCGATTAAAAAGTAGTGCGCGAGCCTCGCTAAAAGAAAAAAGGGGGCGTCGCTGTTTTTTCAAAACAAGCTCACACGAGCAAGTGCGCGAGCCTCGCTAAAAGAAAAAAGGGGGCGTCGCTGTTTTTTTTCAAAACAAGCTCACACGAGCAAGTGCGCGAGCCTCGCTAAAAGAAAAAAGGGGGCGTCGCTGTTTTTTCAAAACAAGCTCACACGAGCAAGTGCGCGAGCCTCGCTAAAAGAAAAAAGGGGGCGTCGCTGTTTTTTCAAAACAAGCTCACACGAGCAAGTGCGCGAGCCTCGCTAAAAGAAAAAAGGGGGCGTCGCTGTTTTTTCAAAACAAGCTTACACGAGCAAGTGCGCGAGCCTCGCTAAAAGAAAAAAGGGGGTGTCGCTGTTTTTTCAAAACAAGCTTACACGAGCAAGTGCGCGAGCCTCGCTAAAAGAAAAAAGGGGGTGTCGCTGTTTTTTCAAAACAAGCTTACACGAGCAAGTGCGCGAGCCTCGCTAAAAGAAAAAAGGGGGCGTCGCTGTTTTTTTCAAAACAAGCTTACACGAGCAAGTGCGCGAGCCTCGCCAAGAGTTAAGCAGGGCGTCGCCGTTAAAACAACATAAGAAACGTCAAAATAGCTCAGCAAACATGGCACACAACTCATACGTTTTTCTCTTACCGTTACAAAATAACGTTACAACAGCAAACATATCCCAAAATAAAAAATCTTTACAAGGAACCACCGCTCCCCTCAATTAACTCCAAATCATCCAAACCTTCGGCCTCCACCTCAAACCCCCCCTCCACCGGAACCAGGGGCCCCCACAACAAAGGAGCGGCAGGGACAATTGGTAGCTCCCCGGGCAAAACCCTCGCCCTATACATATACCTATGCCTCGTCTCGTCAACTTCCGAAGGTTCTTCCTTCGGGATCACAAGCGCCCCATCCGAACCAACTTCAAGCTCTCTTTGACCGAACAAATATTCCAAAGCCGCGTTCTCGTCAATATCATCATCACCGCCAGCTTGCGAGGTCGAAGAAGACCCAAACAAATAACGATCGGCTTGGCGGTCTGTATAGTCTGTCTCGCGCCAAAACCGACTCGACCTACTATTTTTTAAATCATATCTCCGCACCTTCGACCACCAAAAACGTTCAAAGGAAAGCGAAGGATATTTAAATCTAGCGCGAGCCCATGATTCACCAGTTATAAAAACATCTTGGTAGTTCAACATCAGCGGGGTCACGTCGAATACGTCTAGCATGGTTCCGACAGGAACCTGCATGTTGCACAAAAATACGAGATGTCTCAGCCTCGTCAAGTCTTTACAAGCAACCATAGTATCTACAAAAAGGCCTCCCTCGCCCCAGCAAACCCACGCATCACACCTGCCCAGCTTCCCCTCGATGGATGTCAAAACCCTCGCCAGCGGCGACAGTCGAGGTCCCAGCTGCCGCCTCCTCCGCCGTGGATCCCTCCGCAGCAGCCTCGACGTTCGTCGTAGTTTCCTCTTCCATCGCCGTCGCCCGCGCAGCACCTCCCTCAACGATCGGCCCGCCCCCGGTCAACGCCTCGATCTCGGCGAGCATAACCCCCGCACAGCTTGGCTCGGGGGCGGCCTCGAAGTCACCCCTCGCTGCAACTTCCGTAGGCGGCGAGGGCATCGCGTCTCGTCGAGCCTATAAGCAAAACAAAAGACAAACCTCGCCAAAATCAACAAACAACCACTCAAAAAAAAAAAAAAAAAACGCAAACCTGACGCGTCACCTCGGCAGCTTCCTCGAAGGCAAGGGCTCGGCCACCTTCGGAGATCCAAAACTTGCGAAGCAAACGCATCGCACAGTTCCGAAATTCCGCGTCATCAACCTTCATCTGACGAACCTCTTCAACCGACGGAAAAACATGGCTCGGCCTTCTGACCTTGCGAAGATGATCACAATCCGCCAGTCGAAGCGTGCTCGCCATTGCCAAGGCCCCGGCGTAGCCACCAAAATCGGCTGCATTGGAAACTAACGAGCTAAACACATCAAGCTCGTTTCCCAGCCAGCCCTCGAAGGCCTCTGCATCACCTGCAGGCAATGGCTCTCCGGCTGAGCCCCCAGCCTCGGTCAGACAACAATCAAGTTTACGTTTGACGTTCTCCATGCTCGTTCGCCAAGATTTCTTCAAATCAACTAGCCGACCCTCGGCCTCAGCCAAAGCCTTGTTTTTCTCCTTTCCCGCGGCAATCAGATCAGCATTACGCTTCGCCAGCTCAACCGCCTCCTCTCGAGCCTTCGCAGCCTTCTCAGAAGCAATCTTCATTTCATTCTCCTTGTTCTCTAGGCTCCGCGCCAGTTTGCTATTCTCCTTCTCAAGTTCAGTAATATGGTTCCTCATAAACTCCATGTCGGAGCTAACCTTCCGCCTCGCTGAGCGGTTCAAGAGCATCAGCTCCGCCAACTTGACGTCAACGTCATCAAAGGTGTCGCCAACCGCTTGATCTGCAAGAAGGACCTCCGCCTCCGGCACACAAATGCGGCCGAAGATCCGGCCCAGGAAACGCCTTTCCTCCGGGCTACACTGCAAATGGCAGTCCCGAAGGTCCGGACTGGTGAACAGTGCCGTTGCCGGATCAGAAATCCCAAGCTTCTTGGCGTATTCCGGAAGGCTCGACCGGCTAGCCTCGCCAAACGGTCTCTTTCCCCGGGACCGCGCAGAGTCAAGTTCCCCATCAAACTCTGACCCCTCCACCCAAAGGTGCGAGCCCGCAAAGCTGGGAACCGCACCTCGTCGAGGGCTACCTGGCTCAACATCTTGTACAATTTCAAGTGCGCCCTGGGCAACCATCGCACCAACACTAGGCGAGGCTCCGCCTCCAATAGACACCTCCTCATCCGTGTCATGTCCTTCACTAGAACCCTCGCTGCCTTCATCAGACGAACCCTCGTCCGTCTCCCTCTCCTTTGCGTCCTTCTCCACCTCATCATCATCCGATTCATCCTCGTCGCCCGAAGTCTGGACCAAAGCGCCGATCCCTCCAACGCGAGGCACGCGTCCCCCGACTGAACCGGCACCCCGCCCGCTCCGAGCCACGGCCAAGGAAGAAGTGCCCGCAGCAACAGAGCCAGCAGCGACTTTCGTCGCAAGCACCTTCGCTCGGCCCCCAGCCCCGCCACGGCCTCGACCACGGCCCCTCTTCGGCCGAGAGACGATCTCCGTTCCTCCCGAAGCCTTACGCTTCCTCTTCTTCGGCGCATCGTCGCTCGAAGGAGCGGGCCAGTTGGCATACCGAATACCAAGAATGTCAAACATTCTGTTCACTCGACCTTCGCCGCCCACCAAGCTATGGATAGCCTTCACTTCCAGTGGGGAAAGCTTCCCCACGAGCTCGTCTGTCCACTGCTGAACTCGTTTGAAAACAGCTTCATTCCCGTCCTCGCGCCTCGGAAATTTCTTAAGCGTTTTTTCCCAAACCTTCTCCAGATCCAAACTAGGTTTCTTCAAGCCCCTACCTTCGTACCTCGGGTCATTCTCCACAACAAACCAAGTCCGCCTCCGGCCAAGAGGCCAAATCTTGGCACAGCAATATTCCTCCACCAAATCACGCGCACACTGAGAACGCGCAACGACCCTCAAGCAATCAACAGCAGCATGGGCCTCGACGCTCATCTTAGCTTCGGCGCCCACATCTCCAAGCACCGGAAGCTCGCCGCAAAGCTCGGAGCTGTCACTAGTTTTGTAATAGAACCAGAACTCCTGCCACCCGCTGCTCCACTTGTTCTTCTGCGCTTGCACCGGAAGCTCCGCGCCGGCGCGATGGCAAAAAGTGTACACCGCGAATTGTCCAAGGCTGGTCTTGCCCTCGCTGTCCGTAATCTTGCGAGGCTGCATGTGAACGCGATGAGTGCGAACAAAACCCTCAACATGAGGAACAACCCCCTGAGACCTGCAGGCCCAGACGTAGACCGACATCTTTGTGAAGCAAGAAGGCGTAAGCTGATGAAACCGCAGGTTGAACCTCCGCAGAACCGAAGTCACGAAGGAGTCAGCTGGGAAGCGAAGGCCAGCCGAAAAGAACTCTTCAAACACCACAACTTCATCTGCGTCCGGCTTCGGCACGGTCTCCCCACTGCTGGCCCTCGCCTTGCCCTCCTCAACCCAGCCCCACCGCACATAAGACGCAATCTCACTTGCGCAAACCCGGCTAAGTCCAAACTCGAAGGTAATCCCCTCGTTCGCGGCTGTGGGAGAAACAGCGCGAGCAGTTTGCTTCAACCTAGCCATCTCTCCAGCTGCTAACGCTACCGAACAACGAACGCCTGTCTCAACCCTCGCAGACAAGCTAAAACAAACCTTCGCTACAAGCAAATTGCAACAACAGGATGGCTATAGCAGCAGAAGGCACAATCAAACCCCCCCACTCACTCTTTCTATTTATAAGCTGGGAAACGAGCCCCTCACCCGACGAAGTCGGCACGACAACCAAAAAACGCGGCGCAAAAAACGAAACAGGCTTCAATATAATAAAGCCACACCACAACGGCCCAGCCCAAGGCAGTCGCGGGCGTCGCTGCCGAGGGCCCCGTTTTTGTCCCCATTAAAAGGCGCTGCTTGGGCCTAAACCACGGTCTTTTAGATCCAAGACAACGAGGGGCTACTGTTGGGGGAAAGGACCCTCGGCAGAAGCGCCGCCCGAACTGATGCTCGACTTTAGCCCTCGCGCAACGCCTGGTGTGCTTGCGAGGTCCCTCTCCTATTGGAGACCGTTACCCTGACCCCCGGATGCGGGGTCAACCCTCGTCACCTTTTGTGCTTCCGTGCAGGTCTAAGGCGACGGTCGCGCTGCAGGAAACCTTCGGTGATTCACGACGCCACCTTCGTAAGGAGCGAAGGTCCAGGCAAGCGGCAAGTGTGCGTTGCCCCAGAGGCAAGCGGAGCCTGAAGGTCCGGCGAGCACGGCCGAAGGTTAAACCTTCGTCCTTCTCCCCCGGAGGCAAGTAAAGCCGGAGGTCCGGCAGATGGCGGAGGTGCGCGGGCCCAAGGGCGAGCGCGGCCGAAGGTCAAGACCGCCGCACCTCTCCCCGAAGGTGAACAAGGGCCAGGTGGCGGCGCGCTGGGGGGTGGCCGATTAGGGGTTCCGCTTCAGCTGTGCATTTACGCTTTTGCCCTTCCTCCCTGCGCGGAGGCGAGGAATCTTTGCTGTACCCTTCTGTAATTTGGCCCGTGCCCCTTGGCATTCCCTATAAATACCAAGGGGATGAACAGTGTAAGAGAGGACTTGTTGGAATTTGAGCACTTTCCACTTCCGTCTAACCTTCGCTATTGCACCCGACACTTGGCCGCCTTCGCTCCTTCCCCTGCACAAGTGCGGAGGTGGGGCAAGTGCGTCCCAACACCAGCATACCTGAGTCTTCTTCTCTTTTCTAGTCGGTTAAGTCTTGTTGAGTACTTTTGTACTCAGGGTTTGTTAACCCTTGTTGCAGGTGAGCCAGTCGATCATCCCTTTGATGGCAGTGTTTCTTCACTCTCGTGGAGGAGAGTGATGATGATGTTGATGAGTAACCTTGGGCAAGTGTTTCAGTGATGGTTTATGTATAATATAAAGTTCCGAACTTTTATGTAATATTATGTACCTATGGTTTGTAAACTTAACACTTAAGTTTTTATCTATATGGTATAATCTTTCCGCTTTACTCTGATATTTCTCGTATCTATAAAATTGTTGTAATACTGTGATGCTGGACAAAGGAATATCCTGGAAGAAAGATAAACGTGGATGATTCGGGTTTCCCGAGGACACCCGACAGATCCCTTAAGTCATTTGGAACTCATGCATGCCGATCAAAGGTCTTTGAGACAATGATGGGTGCATGTGGGCCACTTAACTTAGGCGGTTCTGCCACACCTCACTACACCGCTCACCCAAACCCTATGCCCATCGCCTCCGTGCCTCTGCCGCGACACAGGCTGCTTCTGCTTGCGCTGCCTTCCGAGCGAGAAGGAGCCTTTGTGAGGCTCGGCCTTGGTGACTCAACTCCGTTAGGGTGACGCTCCCTCTCCCTCTCCCTCTCTCCATATCTAGCGGCGAACCACCTGGGTCCTTGTGGCGGCGGGCCTCCGGCGTAACAGAATGCCCATGTCATCGGTGGGTGCAACCCCCCGTCATGGTGGCGGCTCAGCAAGTGGCCCCTATGGTGGGCACGAGTGCGGCGTTAGGTAGCTGCCGTGGGCGCGGGCGACCAAGCTGGTTAGCCAGCCGCTGGTACCAGTGTCGCCCTGCCTAGCTGCTCGGTCACCACGGGACCAGGCCCCGCTGGACGGTCACCGCCGCCACTGGCAGCCCTAGCCGCGAGCGACCTCCTCCCCCTCCCTAGCAATCGCTGTCAATGACTATCACTCTACTCTTGCGGGCCTTCCTCGATGCAGCGTCGTAAGGTCAAAGTTGTGTACATCACAGGACGCCAGTGGCGGCTGCCTGCACCAATGAGTGGACCTGCATCTGGGCTCGCCTGCTCCGCCTTCCTTGCTACCTGAGGTACATGGCGATAGGAAGCCGACTGGCGTGTATGCTAGCCCACAGCTAGCCTCATCTGCATCGCCCTTTCCATGAAGAAACCCATCACCTAGGTCTGATTTCATGTTCCTCAGATATCATTGATTGAAGAGTTAATTAGTATATTTTTTCTTGCTTCTAACCGATGTCGACGAAATATGTTGGGCAGTCTACCGATGGGTATGCCCAAGGTAGTATATTAGATGGTGGAGGCGTGCGAGGCGTCTGCACAAGCTTAAACGGAGGGACAAGAGACGGCGATTTAGATAGGTTCGGGCTGGCAAGTGTTGACGGTCCTTTATGTCAATATTATACCATCAACTATTGCATAGAATGACATAAAATGAACCATAAAGCATAGCTATAGGGTTTGAAACTAACAAGTTCCACGAGTTTTGGTTCTCTCACTTGTTTTGTAGGACATCCATATTTTAACCATATAAAAGAATCTCAAGTGATGAAACAGAGCACACCATTGCGAAGACCTCGTCGAGATGATCGAAACGGACATATGATTTGCTATATTTGGAGTCCCAGAGCGAGAGTCCTCTATGGATACGACTTGGAAGATTCTAGAACATTTCGGAACATTCCAGAAGACAAGAGAAGGCAACCCATGGAAGGTGGAGCCCACCTGTCATAGGGGAAGACCGACCGGTCTCCCTGCTGGACCGACCGGTCTAGTACTGTGCCCAAACTCGCCCCCCTTCGCGTGACGCACTCCAACCGACCTCTCCAACGCGTTTTGGCCGATTTAGGCCCAAGTGCATATGACGAAAGATTTAGTACCACATCGCTTGCCCAAGGTGGAGGGGAGGCCAGGAGCCCCTATATAATAAACACAGGACCCCCCTAAGGCAAGACCATCATCATCTGGGAGTCTTTGTAGAGGCGTCCCTCGAAGGACAACCTCTCCTCCCTAGAGAATTAGGTTTAGATTTTCCAATGTAATAGCTTAGCTCTAGTCGGGAGTTAGGGAGAGCGGAGCTGCGCTCCGGTTCCAGAGGAGTCTTCAGAGTTTTGGTATGTCTTTGTATATTTTCTTTGTAAGACTTATGCTTTAATATATTTATCTTCTCTATTTACTTCATGCTTTATTATATGATTAGTATAGTTGTTATATCTTGGCATGGGATCTTTGTTCGTATTGAGTGCTCTAGTTATCCTAGGTAATTAGAGTAGTTATCGATAGATTAGACATGGTGTTTAGTCTATAGGTTACCTGAGGTTGCGCTCAATCCCACGAAATAGTTGTGGTAGCCCCAGGGGTGACAGCTCTGTTAGGCCTTCGTAGTCCACCACGTTCGGATTGATGTTTCGTAGATCTTTTGGCAGCCTTCCCCTGACTACTTTCTTCCCAGTCTTTTTCGAGAGTCAGAAAGGTATTGTTGCTCCAAAGTGCCAATGTGTATAATTGCTATATCTTTTCATCTTTGTTGCCTTAGAACCCAAGTAATAGAGAAGTATATAGGAACCTTGATCCCTCCCGTTGTCCTCCCACTATAGTTATCTATACACTTATCATGAATTCTCTTTGATGTGTTTTCGTTATCATATATATCATATATCAATTACTCCTGCTTTAGTCTAATTAGTACTCTAAGTTAGTAGATGCATGATAGTGAGTTATCAGATTCTTGACCCTAGCTTCCCTGTGGTAAAATATAAATAACGATCCTGGAATACTCCCGGTAAAATGCTACAATGATGTTCTGTGCGCTTGCGGAATCTTTCATATTCTATTTGCGTTAACAAATGTCAACAAGCATTTTTGGCGCCATTGCCGGGGAAGCAATTGGTGTAAAGATTTTGATAATGATCTTGATGTCTACTAATTTAGTGTACCACTAGCTTTAGTAGGATTACCCCTTGTTCTGTTGAGTGTGGAATAGACAGGACATCAGATGTCGTTTCGACCTTATGGCAAGCTTCCACAAGAATGAACAACCCAGGGTGCCTGAACATTCAAGATCCATCATTAATTCTGGAACCCTGCCATCTCATAGGTTTGTGTTTACATATATATTATTTATTCTAACCATGTGTAGATTGAGAAAAGGTCGCCGTCACAACAATTCAACTCCCATCCCATGTGACAGATAGTTACGCTGCGCCACTCACAAATCCCAGTTGTGAGTCATGGTAAGCATGATCAAGGTGAGACAGTCTTGCTCATGGACTTTAAACTTTATGAGTAGTTATCTTTTTTTAATTCCTTGCATTCCACTGCATGTTTACTTTGAATCATCCTTGCATCCACTCCATTTAGTTTATGTTTTCTCATATCAAGTTCCTTGCATGCATTCATGTCATCTGCATCTATAAAAATATTAAAGAAAAAAGGGAAAAAAAATATTTCTCACTGTGATCATACTCTGTCATCTCTTTTTGAATAAATCTATGTTATGCTTTCATGCCACCTTTGTTTACTCAAGCAAGTTTTAGTTTGGAAATACTGCAAATACTTTCATAGGCTTTTTAAATTAAGCGTGGTGCTTAGGTTAAATAGTCTACCTTAATCAAATTAGACACGGAGTTTGGTTTGATTATTGATCTAAAATTAGCTTGTGTAGACGTTGGATATTTTGTTGGACTAATCCATGCAGAAAACTTTCAAATACAATTTGGGAAGGTCCTGAGATTAATTCACATCAGAGATGAAGCAAGGCATATGATGAACTTCACAAAGAAGACTCAGCTCATTCATCATGGATGAAAGAACTATGAGTATTAAAGTTTATTGAAATTCATCTTCTACTGCAAGTTATCTTTTGCTTTGAACCATGTTAAAATGCAGCCAACACATAAAATACTAGTCTATGCTAAAGTAATCCTAAAATCATCTTTTCATTAGCATGGATGAATAACACATAAGTTGTGGATAACAACCCATGTTTTAAATTCAGTGCAATCCTTCGGGTATATGTCCACTAACATTTTGTAGGAGATGAGATTTGCTTATTCATGGTGTGAACTTAAAGATCCAAAACCCAACCCATGGATAGACAGAACTCATCATCAGACAAGTCACAAGTGATGTCGAAGGCAACCAAGCTTTGAGCCATCCCAAGGCCTAAGCCAGGACACTGATCACGAATAGGATGCAACTCACCCCATATGGGTCAATCTATGCCTACGCTCATCATTGTCGAAGACATCAACACCGACACCAACAACAAATATTAGGGTGACGATATGCCACTACATTATAACATGCATCTGTGTGTCATCCAAAGGAAGTCCATTGGTGGTTCACTATGAAGACAAGCAGTGGAAGTTCTCCTCGCTTCTAATTATTTCAACACAAGAGCTAGTTTGGGGGATGAGGTGGAAGAGCTTCAACAACAACAAGACCTACAATTTTAACTCATGAACATGTTGTTAAAGAAATATCCACCTACTTCACAAGCCAGCTTGGGGGAGACACAATTCCGTTGTCTAGATTTGCTTCACGATCAAGGAGAGGAAGGAGAAATCCAGCTTCAACACGTTGATCAGTACAAGCCACTGGACGCTGCCCCAGCCAAGAAGAAGAATATGATCCATCACTCATTCTTGGAAGAACGTTCTTGAACACCGCCAATGTTGTCATCTATGTCAGACCTGGAGACGTCCACTTTTGGATCTTCGATCAAAAGGGTCGCTGCTTCTTTAACAATTACACCACTTATGAGCAGCCGAAGGAAACCAAGAGAAGACGTTGACTCAACCGACAAAGGAAGAACCAACTACTAGGAATTGAGGGTTACATCATAAAGGATGAAGCCATTGCACTACAAGAATTAGAAGATGGAGAGATAGTACCTGAGCCTACAAATCAAGAAAATAGCTGACCAAGTCTCCATCGTCTGGACCTATTGAGAACAAGACTCAGCTGGCCCACTGTGAGATAAGCAAGAGAAGACAAGCCACTCATGAACAACAACCAGCTAGACAAGAGAAGCTTCCACAAGGTGGTTCGACGCAATCACTCTTCAATGATAAATTATCATTTCAAGGTAAGTGACCATCACTTTAAAAGATTCTCCTTGTTTCTGGTATGCGCATACATAAAGAACCAAACATGTTTAAAGTTGCACCTCACATGATCCAACCTAATCAACTCAACATGTTCAGTTCTTTACTCTTTGTTCCTGGATTTACTCTCTTGAATCTCACTTAAATGAGCTAAAATGTTGTGCATCCAACCTTTGGAAGATAATATATCACAATCATGAAAAGTGCATAGATTATCCTTCCTTAGGTTAAGCAATCTGATCTATTAAATATTTTAAGATGCTATTTTCATGCTCATCTTCTGATCCTATCACTCATGTTAAGATTGAATAGAATACATAAACAACAAGTTTATCTTGTTCAATGTGCCAAAGGTTAGAATGAACAAAACTTTTGGTTCTGTTGGTGTTTTTCCACCAACAGAGCCCATGCACTTGATCTCTACCTTGTCTTTATGAGCAGGACACACTCTTGAGCAAAACATGGAGGAGTTTGTCAACTCCTAAATTCTATAGAGTGAAGGTCATGGATCTACAAGAACATGCACACTAAGCAAGATGCTGCCAGCTTCCACAATTAATATTTTCACTTCAAATTGCTGGGTGAACGAAGAACATGAGTGACACCAAATTAAGAAGTGTAGTTATCAAGGTCTATATATCAGAATCAAATGATGCACCTCAGGAATGAACATGGTGAGAAGTCCTGTTCAGATGACTTAAAACATTGAACCCTCGCCGAAAGGTAAAATCGGTAGTTATCCATATTTATCTTTTCTGCATTAGTTTTTGCATGTTTAGTTTTCATCATCATCTCTCCATAGCATATTTACTTTTTTGCATTAGCATTGCATAAAAAAAAAGAAAATAAAAATATTTTACTTTTTGCACTGCATCATAAAACTTAAAGCCCCATGTGAATAATTATGTGGTGTATAAAAACCCACATGAAAAATTCACCGTGGTGGCATAAAAACAAAAATAAATATGCATACATTCATCCTGTTGCATTTTCTCTTGCATCATAAATACAAAAATATTGAGGAAGAGATCTTACTGAAACTCTGGACAACTAAAGCTTGAGTGGCCAACCACTAACGCTTAATCTGTTCCACAAGTTTTGTTGTCTATTTGAGTTTCACAGGATTGAAAGACCAAGAAAAGCTGACGAGCAAGTGGATGTTCTATCCACTGTTGGAGCACTGTTTCCACAACCATCAACATCAATCAATGCTCCGATGGAGGAAGAACATTTTCACTGCCAGTCTGCTACATTGCAAGATCAAACGACTACGTCAATATTCAGCTTGGGGGAAAGCACCCCCGTGTATCCAGGTAAGTATTTTTATCCTCTTAAGTTTTCTTCGTATAAATAAATTCAAAATACAAAAAAAATGTGAGCACATGAAGGCTCACCCTTAAAAAGAAAAAGAACAAAAAAAATATTCGGGCACATGAAGGCTCGACGCGATCAAAGGGATTGGCTTGGGGGAGACGCACCCCCGTTACCTTCATGATTCAGGTATGTCTTATTACTATCTTAATATTTTTAAATAATAGGTTATAGAGTGTATTAGATTAAATAAATAAAGCATGTCAAATATGAAGAACTCTCTCACTAATTTCTTAAAATGGAAATGATGAATGGTTGCTCTATCGTATTTCTTTCTAGTACCTAGCTTTTAAGCATAAGTTCTCTTAAGTTTAAAAAATTAATGATGCCTTGAAATGAAATTAAATATATGGGTAGCAAATGCTTGATCCAGAGTCTAGGTAGTTGACAGATATGATATGTGATGATCTGAGCTACTGTTATCTTGTTATGAAACAACACTAGAGTTCTGGAGAATTTCTAATATTAATATGACAAATAATTGCACTGAGTTAAATTAAGCTTTGTTGACCCTGTGAGAAGTTATCATACTATTGAATTGAGATCACTTACACATTTCGTCCATCCTCTGCATAAATGCTCATGATTATCTATTGTTATCCTCTCAAAAGTTTGTTGGAAGCATGTGGCTATTGAAAAAAAAAGAGAAAAAAAATCCGAGGAAATAAAAAGGGACAAGTGTCCGAAACCTCAAAAAAGATAGATCCCGAGGAAATAAAAAGGGACAAGTGTCTGGAACCTCGAAAAAATAAAAAAATGATGAATATCAGAAAAAATGGGCACGTGCCCGACAGTAGAATTAGCCTGATAGCCATGTGTTTCTAATAGACAAAAGAGAGTGATATATTCAAAAGAGCATCCGCCTCCATTCTCCATACACATGCACTTCTCGATTCAGTATGTGTTGACTTTCTCTTTGGATCCTTTGGCAACATATGTTCTTAAACTTTTGAAAATTCATAAAAACTCCTGGAATAATGGTGAAGTAAGGAACTAGAGACATGGTGCTTGATTTGATCATTCTATCTTTCAATTACTCAAGATTCAAGGTAAAGTACTAAGCCCCATGATGAATAATATGATACTTTTTCCTATTCCATATGAGAACTTCTTTTTGAATACATGTAGTACTTGTTAGAAAGTATAGATATTGCAGCAACTCCTGATCCATTGTTGAGATTGGCTTTGCTAGGGACTAGCAAAGGGTAAGCTTGGGGGAACTTGTTGATGGCTCCTAATTGCTCAATATTATAACATCAACTAATGCATGAAATGACACTAAATGAATCACTAAAGCATAGTTGTAGGGTTTGAAACTAACAAGTTCCACGAGTTTTGGTGCTCTCACTTGTTTTGTAGGACATCCATGTTTTTACGATATAAAAGTATCTCAAGTGATGAAACAGAGCACACCATTGCGAAGACCTCGTCGAGATGATCGAAACGGACATATGATTTGCTATATTTGGAGTCCCAGAGCGAGAGTCCTCGATGGATACGACTTGGAAGATTCTAGAACATTTCGGAACATTCCAGAAGACAAGAGAAGGCGAACCACGGAAGGTGGGGCCGACCTGTCATAGGGGAAGACCGATCGGTCTCCCTGCTGGACCGACCGGTCTGGTACCGCGCCCAAACTCGCCCCTCTTCGCGTGACGCACTCCAACCGACCTCTCCAACGCGTTTTGACCGATTTAGGCCCAAGTGCATATGACGAAGGATTTAGTACCACATCGCTTGCCCAAGGTGGAGGGGAGGCCAGGAGCCCCTATATAATAAACACAGGACCCCCGTGAGGCAAGACCATCATCATCTGGGAGTCTTTGTAGAGGCGTCCCTCGAAGGACAACCTCTCCTCCCTAGAGAATTAGGTTTAGATTTTCCAATGTAATAGCTTAGCTCTAGTCGGGAGTTAGGGAGAGCGGAGCTGCGCTCCGGTTCCGGAGGAGTCTTCAGAGTTTTGGTATGTCTTTGTATATTTTCTTTGTAAGACTTATGCTTTAATATATTTATCTTCTCTATTTACTTCATGCTTTATTATATGATTAGTATAGTTGTTATATCCTGGCATGGGATCTTTGTTCGTATTGAGTGCTCTAGTTATCCTAGGTAATTAGAGTAGTAATCGATAGATGAGACATGGTGTTTAGTCTATAGGTTACCTGAGGTTGCGCTCAATCCCACGGAATAGTTGTGGTAGCCCCAGGGGTGACAGCTCTGTTAGGCCTTCGTAGTCCACCACGTTCGGATTGATGTTTCGTAGAGCTTTTGCAGCCTTCCCCTGACTACTTTCTTCCCAGTCTTTTTCGAGAGTCAGAAAGGTACTGTTGCTCCAAAGTGCCAATGTGTATAATTGCTATATCTTTTCATCTTTGTTGCCTTAGAACCCAAGTAATAGAGAAGTATATAGGAACCTTGATCCCTCCCATTGTCCTCCCACTATAGTTATCTCTACATTTATCATGAATTCTCTTTGATGTGCTTTCGTTATCATATATATCATAAATCAATTACTCCTGCTTTAGTCTAATTAGTACTCTAAGTTAGTAGATGCATGATAGTGAGTTATCAGATTCTTGACCCTAGCTTCCCTGTGGTAAAATATAAATAACGATCCTAGAATACTCCTAGTAAAATGCTACAATGATGTTCTCTTCGCTTGCGGAATCTTTCATATTCTATTTGCGTTAACAAATGTCAACAACAAGTCACCGTAATACCCTACGTCCTGTGTTCTGGTGGCTGGATTGTATTGTTGGATTGAAATATGATGTGAGTTCGGAGGGGACCCCTGCACGCCTTATATAGCCGGGGAGCAGGGTTACAACTTGCCGAATTCTAACAGATTACAATCGGTTCCTTTTGGTAAGGAATCCGGGTCTATCCATCTGGATATTCCTTGTCGAGCAAGTCATCAGGAGAGTCCTTGATGGTTGCAACGGCCTGGTTGCGAGCCGCAAGGACTTCTTCAGGTGCGGCCTCGGCATTCCTGTCCATCCCTTCCTCCACTTGTTGCTGGAGTACTATCAGGTCGCGTTGTGCAACTTGACGCCGAACACCATGTTGCACATCGCGGTCTTCATCCACCTTTGCGAAGCGTATCTGGGCATCGAGCCCCACTTTGACCTCTTCTACCACTTCTTCTTGCTGAAGATCAATGGCACTGGGTCATCGAACATCGTCGGGTCGGTGTACCTTTAGCTTCGGGACGGGATGGCAGAGAAGTACATCACGGTGACGCTGCAGTCAAAGGCGATGGAGTACAAGCCGAAATGGTTCTACATCCATCAAGAAGCGCCTCGGCCGCCATGTGACCCGGCCTTCGCGCCGAAGGTGCTGCCTTCCTGGTCGGAGCGTCCTAGCGCGGCGGCGATGGAGCAGGTGGAGGGGCTCCTGAAGCTACTGGACAAGCGTTGCATCGATGGAGTGGCGGTGGCATCGAACTTCATCAAGAGGCGTTGCCAGCTCTGCAAAGAGAGGGCGCACCCGGCGTACGAGTATGCCGGGGATGAAGATGACCAGCCGCGGGAAGCACAGGAGCCTCTCACGCCGTCGAAGATATTTCGGCGGGCTGACGCTCTGTTCCACCTGCAGAGGAGGAAGAGCCTGGAGTTCCTGAGGAGGTCGTACTGTCTAGAGTACCCTCCACCAAAGGTATGCCTCTTCGCCTTATTGGTGTTCGCCGAAATGCTCAAATGGGTGTTGACTGTCGTTTGGTTGCAATGCAGGGCCATGAAGCGTTTGTTTCACGAGCCCCGTTGAAGGCGTGGCCAAAGGGCGTCGATCCGCGGCGGGTGAAGGACCGAGAAAGCACTAGCAAGGCGACCAGAGGGGGGGGTGAATGGGAGCCAACAAAATTTCTCTCGAAACTTTGGCCAAATGTCCCAAAATCAACCCCCGAAAGCTACGACTGAAATCGTGATGCCCACGACCCTTGGAAGAGGGAGGATGATCCCTAGGATCACAGCGAGGCACCACAAAGCGATAGCGAACCAACCTGCCAAAGCACCGGAGCAAGTTCGACCCTCAAAAACCAAGTCTCGAACGTAGATAGATGGCTACGTCGAGATGTCCCCAAATACCTATGCTAACAAGTAGCAAAGATACCTAAAGAGGTTCCTTGGTCAACTCTAGGATCAAACGAGAAGTCCGGAAATCAAGCGAACAAGCCGGGAGAGCAAACGCACTAAACTAGAGCCTTCAGCCAAGTCCCGGACTGTCCGGCAGTACGGTCGCGGACTGTCCGCCGGCCAAATGAGCAAAACCGCAGTGCTGCTGAAGTTCCCTGGAAAGTTCCCGGACTGTCCGCGAAAACCAACGGCGGACTATCCACCGGTCAAATACCAAAACAGCGAAGCTGCTGAACAGTCCCTGGACGACTCCTGGACTGTCTGCGAGTTCCTTTGGCGGACTGTCCACCGGTCAAGGAACAATAACGCGACCGAGACCCGCAGCCACTGACCTGGCTCGATCCCGACGCGCAGACTGTCCGCGGCTGGGATGGCGGACTGTCTGCCAGCTCCCAGTGAGGGCGATTTTGGTCGCCCTTCACCCAAATCTTCTCCAAATCGATTCAAACCAAAATCCCACGCTCCCAAACTTAGAGAGGATGATCACGGAGTAGTTAGGAGACTATCCCCAAGAAATCAGCCGCTCAAATCAACTCAAACACCGGGAAATTGAAAGGGGAGGAGTATGAACCAAAAAAGCGCCACGAAAATGAAATCGTCCTGATCTACTTGTTCGTGAGGAGTTAGATGAATTCCTTTGGTCGAAATGACCTCCTCACTACAAAGAACAAGATGATTCAAGTGAATTTCAAAAAGACGCAGTTAGGAGAGAGATCAAGTGACGGGAAAATCACAGAGAAACGAAGAACACGAAGAACACGAATCAAAACGCGAATCAACACATCGATCTGCAACCGTGTGGCTACCACACGCTACAACAGTGAGGTTACGACCTCACTTCCTCAAAATCTCCAGTACACAGAGGTATGGTTCTCTGCGGATCTCAGCTAGCTACAGCAGGGGATTGGGAGAGCAGGAAACCCTAGAAGCAAAGAGCAAATGACTGAGATAGATGGGGAGGTGGGTGTCTCCCCCTACTTATCCTAATTCTAACTATTCCTAATTCCCACTCTACCCCTAACTACTTACAGAGCAAACCAGCTAAACCCTAGGGTTATTCTGGACTAATTCATGGTAGGTGGTGATCCGACGGCCACGCCCGCACAATTGGTAGCCTTGCCTCGATGCAACCTCACCGATTGCCGCCACGTGCCGCCACCGCTCTGCGTCCTCTTTACGGACTCGCCCCCGGTTTTGTGGCTGAAACCGGGAAACCAGGCATTTACGTCCACCCCTGGTTTTGAGGCCCAAACCGGGAAACCAGCCTTCCATCGCCTGAGTTTTGTGGCCCAAACTCAGAAACCCGCAGTGCCTAGGTTTTGAGGCCCAAACCTGGAAACCGTCCTCAGCCCGAGTTTTGTGGCCAAACTCGGAAACCATCAGCGCCCAGGTTTTGAGGCCCAAACCTGGAAACCGTCCACCCGATGGTTTTTCTCCGGCTCTACCACCAAACTGAAGCTGTAGAGGGGATGCATCGCCCATGCACCCCGTCCACCGACATGTGTCCCCAGGTCCTCGACCCGAGCAACACCATGTCCCGCAAGTCTTCGCTCGTCGCTGTCCCAGGCTGCCAGCCACCATAGCTGATCCTCAAGCCACCGGTCCCTCAGTCCAAGCCTCACGCCTGCCCTTCACCGCCCCCGGTCCGTCGGCACGGCACGTCTCTACTTGACCTTCACCTTGCCCTCGATCACTGTCTCTGTGCTCGACACCTACACAACACAAGCCAAAGAACATGCGCATTATCCCAGTTGACAATCACTCATCACTCAGAGACTCGGCATACACCCATGTATCCACAATCTCCCCCTTGATGAGTGCATTGTCAACTACCAACACAAATCATAATGGAAATAGAAGGAGGAAGAAGGAGAAGAGAGAACTCGACCAAATGACCCAAAAGCATAGCAAAGCCGAAGAAGGTCAAGTGGAAAGAGCAAAGCAACTTGGTTCCCAAAGACATGGACAACGGCTCGACGCAACCAAGCAAAGCAAAGCTAGCCCTCAAGAAGATGTAGAACCGGCTCAACACCGCTAGCAAATGCCAAATGAAAAATCGAAGCAAAATGCTAGTCCCTCAAGATAGAGGCACAGAGGCTCAACACAACTAGCAAGAAAGCTTGACATCGACTGAAAAGCTCGATACCAACTGAACCCAACTGAAACAAAGATGCGACTGCTAGTCCCTCAAGATAGAGGCAAAGGCTCAACACAACTAGCAAAGCGCTCCGAACCAATTGGAAACTTCAAAAATTCAGCACGAGAAAACTCCCCCTTGCATGGTGCACTCAACTGATTCCTCTCCCCTTTGAACATGGGAGGCATGATTTGTCCAAATTCTCCCCCTTAGTTGAAAATGCACCATCAAGCAAAAGGAACCGAAAGCAATTTTTTCCCTCAGAAAATGCACCATCAAAAGTGCCAACAAGAGAAGATCTCCCCCTTCCAAAATGCATATGAGTCAAGATGCAAGTTAGCAGCTTCAGGAATATAGTCAAGAAAATGCCAAGATGCTCTAAATAGTATAGCTCCAACGACTCACTAGAAAGCATACAAGCTAGCGAAGGCTCAAACTGATCACCAAATATGAAATATGAACATATGAGCAAAATGAGCAGTTTTTAGCCAAAAAGGTATTCACCATCAAAATAGCACTAGACATGTATAAACAGGAAATCAGACTAGTGTTAATCATGTATACAAGGTGAACTACCCCTAGCACAGTTCAACCATCATGCTATAGAATGAAACATAACTTGTGATTTCAAAATTTTAGATCGGAGTTGCAGCGGTGAAATAGCACAAGTTCAGAATTTAGCATGTGATTGCGAGAGGTTGAAAGCTTGTCATTGCCTAACTTTTCAACTGTGCGAAGCCTATGCAGAAGCAATCAGAAGCTTAAAGCAACAGTTTCGGTCATACACTACACAGCTCAAGTTTAACTCAAAGTGCAATGAGAAACAGTCTCGAAACTGTGATGTGTTGACAAGCAATCTCATCTCGATCTTTTCAATTCACTTAAAACTTGGTTCAGATTTTATTGACAGAATATGAATAGACCAAGCAAGTGACAGACTCAGAACTAGAGACATAGCAACCTAGCATATATGAAAAGCACGAGTGAATTCAACACATCCTACACATGCTAGTTGCATATCTCAATGGTGAACATTTTCAAGTTTTATGTTTGTTAAGCAGATTCACCATTCAAAAATAGCTCAGCTCAAAACATGTATTAGTGATCAGAAAGAGCATGAGCTACTAGCATCAACATATAGCATCGGAGCACACTAAACAGAGCATAATTACATTTTAGAGAGTATATACATGAAGCTCAGAATGTAAAAGCGTATGCTGAAATGCAAAAGAAAGACAAAACAAACGAGAAAATAGTCAGTTTATGATACAAGATCCAAAATGTTTCCCTCATCTAAAAGGGGAAACACACACCAAGCTCACCCCTCAAATGATTAATGGTTGATTCGTCCAAAGGCTTGGTGAAAATATCAGCCAACTGATGATGAGTATCGACATGGCGATGGTCGATATCACCCTTCTCATAGTGGTCTCACAGAAAATGAAACCGCACATCAAGGTGTTTGGTCTTCGAGTGAAGCACGGGGTTCTTAGCAACGCTAATCGCGCTCGTGCTGTCACAAAGCAAAGGAACACGAGAAAAGCTCAGACCAAAATCATGCAAAGTGGCCATCATCCAAAGCAACTGGGAACAGCAGCTAGCCGCAGCAACATACTCAGCCTCCGTGGTAGACTGGGCGACACTAGACTGCTTGTGAGAAGACCACGATACAAGAGAGGAACCAATAAATTGGCAAGTCCCAGAAGTGGACTTGCGCTCAATGCGACAACCAGCAAAATCGGCATCGGAATAACCGCAAAGGGAGAGGGTGGAGGAAGCTGAATACCAAATCCCGAACTCAGGTGTGAAACGAAGGTACCTGAAAATGCGCTTGACCGCCTGACAGAGAGAAGTGCGCGGCGACGCTTGAAAGCGCGCACACAGACACACCACGAACTGGATGTCCGGGCGTGTCGCCGTCAGGTAGAGCAGCGACCCAATCATGCTTCGGTACTCCTTCTGGTTCACAGCTTCTCCATCCTTGTCCGTATCCAGGGCCGTCGTGGTCGACATGGGTGTTGGAAGAGGCTTGGCCTCACCCATATCGAACCTCTTCAGCAAGTCCTTGGTATACTTGCCTTGGTGCCTAAACGTCCCTTCTCGGGATTGCTTAATTTGCAATCCGAGAAAGAAAGTCAGCTCGCCCATGATACTCATCTCGAACTCCCTGCTCATAGTATCTGCAAACTTGGCAACCAAAGCGTGAGAAGAACCACCGAAAATGATATCATCCAGGTAAATCTGGACCAAGAGAGTGTCTTTGCCTTGCTTGAGGAGAAAGAGCGTTTTGTCTACACATCCTATTTTAAAACCCTTAGCAAGCAAAAAGGTTTTCAACCTATCATACCAGGCTCTAGGGGCTTGTTTCTAACCATATAAAGCTTTGTGGAGTTTGAAAACATGGTTTGGAAAAATGGGATTTTCAAAATCGGGGGGTTGCTCAACATAAACCTCTTCTTCTATGTATCCGTTTAAAAAGGCACTCTTTACATCCATTTGAAAAAGTTTGAAACCTTTGGATGTAGCAAAAGCCAAGAGTATCCTAATAGCCTCCAAACGGGCTACAGGAGCAAAAGTCTCCTCATAGTCTATCCCCTCCTTCTGACTATAGCTCTTCGCTACAAGACTGGCCTTGTTTCTAACAATGTGGCCATCCTCTCCTTGCTTGTTTTTGAAAACCCATTTTGTCCTAATAGGCTTACAGTCTAGAGGAGGTGGAACTAAAACCCAAACCCGATTTTGCTCAAAGTTCTCTAACTCCTCATGCATGGCATTGACCCAATCCGGATCCGCAAAGCGTGTCCAACATCTCGGGGCTCAAAATCAGCAACAAAAGCAGAATGAGCAAAGTGAGAGATCTGAGACCTGGACCGAGTGACACGTTCATCAATGTCACCGATCATCTGCTGAGGGGGGTGTTGGCGCTGGATGTGTCGTGGCGCCTCCCGTGCAGAAGTGATCTCCCCCTCAACAGCAGCTGGTGCCTCCCCGGGTACAAAAGGTACCGCTCGGGGTGGCGGATCCCACGGCCCCCAGGAAGAAGATGTGTCGGGGCCGTGAGTCATCGTAGAAGCCGCTCCTTGCGGCAAAGCAGGTGGAGGGGGTGCTGGATCATCCATACCTTCAGCACCCTCGTCCTCGTCATCAAAAAGAGGCTCACCAACCTCATGATCACATGCACGCTTAAAATGAGAAGAGGACAAACCATGGTCTCGTCGAAGGTGACATCGGATGTCTCCATGACTCGGTTAGTGTCAAGGTTAAGTACACGATAAGCTCGAGTGTGAGTGCCATAACCCAAAAACACACCGTCAGAAGAACGAGACTCAAATTTGTCCATGTTGCCCTTTTTGAGTATAAAACAATGGCAACCAAAAACTCGAAAATAACTCACCTTGGGCAGTTTTCCAAAACATAACTCATAAGAAGTCTTTTTCAAGAAAGCTCGGAGAAAAATGCGATTTGAAATGTAGCATGCAGTGCTCATAGCTTCAGCCCAATATCGCCTAGGAGTCCTATGCTCATCGAGCATCGTCCTGGCCATCTCTACAAGGGTCCGATTCTTCCTCTCTACAACACCATTCTGTGGCGGTGTGTAGGGGGAAGAAAACTGATGCTCTAAACCCAAAGAGTTACAAAACTTCTCAAAGTCCGAATTCCTGAATTCGGAACCATTATCACCCCTAATAGCTCGCATAGAGTTCAAAGGGAACTCGTTCTAAAGACGCAAAATTAGATTGCGAGCAAAGGAGAAAGTCTCGGTCTTGTCAGCTAAAAAGAAGACTGAGATTCCATAGGGCGAAATCATACAAACAAGATTTCCCTGAGGATTCAAAATACGACTGAGATTCGGTTTAAAATGAATCTCATAGTCATCATCGAAAAGTTGCGAAACAGAAAGAAGGTTAAAATGCAAGTTAGAAACAAGAGCAACATCGCGCAACACAAAGTGCTCATTAACTCGCACTGACCCATGAGACAAAACCTTACCTTTGCTATTGTCGCCGAAGGTGATAAACTCCTTTCCGATGAATGGACTAAGACTGGAGAACCACTTGGCATTTCCGGTCATGTGCCTCGAACAACTGGAATCCACCAACCAAACGTTCTCCAATCGTTTTACCTACATCAATAAAAAGATATAGGGTGAGCATATGGTCCAACACTTGGGTTAGTGAAGTAGGAAGAATACCAGTGTTGGGTCGGCTGCTCAAAAGAACGGTTAGTCGAAAAACCATTCCTAGCACGCCTACAGGGGAAGCGATCACCACGTTGAGGAAAACTTGGTCCGCTAAGGGAAGAGCGTCCATCGCGATACTCAAAACGCGATGGGGGAAAACGCTCTACTACAAAGCCACCGCCACGGGTTCCATAGCCTACAACTGCAGGCTCCCGCCGGGCACGTCCTCTCCGCTGCCTAGGCCTGGGAACTTGAGGTTCTGGACCTCTAGGCCTAGCAGCTCTCCTTGGAGCTCTCCTCTGAACATTCGGCACATGTACATCATGGAAAGGATGGTACATGTCCGGGTTGTTCATCTCCCTTGCACGGCGCGCCTCCCTCTTGCGCTGAAAGCAAAACTCACTCAACTGTCCATCTCTCCCACAATGCTCACAATGGTACCTCACCGCTCTCATAGGGGGTTGTTGGTACTCACGGTAGTGGGTGTGGATCACTTTGCCCTTCTGTGGCATAAGCTCCTCCTGGATGGGTGGCATGGTGTCCAGCTTGCTCTCGAGGTGGTTTGGTTTGGGAGCCCAAGATTGTTTATTTGGTGGAGCTCTTGGAGGTTCAACAAAGACCCCATCCTTGGTGTTAGGCTTGAGAGGCTCTTTGGGTGGAAGCTTGGTAAGTTTGGGAGTAGTGGTGGAGTTGGGCTTCTCACTCGGGTTCAAACCACTCGACTCTCCAATCTTCCCAAAAGCAGAAACATCAATGCACAGAGCATAGCCTACACCAGGACCTCCAGCAGCTCGCTTGAATTGGGAGATCATCATCCCGAGCTGTGGCTCACCACTAGACACCCATGACAAGATGGTCCGAAGGTATGTGTTTTCTTCCTCGGTTTGCATCTTGTCATGCTTCACGTTTGCGATCTCCATCTCCAAACCCTCACAAAGAACACACCTAGCCACACATGTGCTACCTGAGTTGGCCTCTTCAAGAGACACAATCTTGGCATTCTTCTCTGCCAACTCAGATTGCAAGACAGGACAAGTCTTGCACGCACCCAATAGCATGGGTCTAGCTCGGAGCTCATCCACCTTTCCTACCAACGCAGCATACTTACCTCTCAAAGTGAGAAGGTCAGTCATGTGCTTGGTACACATCTCACACTCCTCCTCCTCGGTGACAACAACGGTGGACTTGACAGATTCAAGTTCCTTCACCGTATCCTCCCACTTCTGCCCAAACTCCTTGCGGTCTCTAGCGGCACGCCTAAGCAACTTATCCTGACTAAGGAGCGCGGCAGTAAGCTTCTCGACCTCAGCAGAAAGCTCGTTGGGGGTCAGAGATACCTCGGAGGTGTTGTCGTCGTCGTCGTCGTCGTTGTTCCGAGGGGTCTCCTCTAGCTCGCCGTCGACCTCCTTGCCGAGGGCCAAGGTGCAGAAGCCGTCGTCGTCGGCGAAGAAGCAGAGACCGTTCAGCTTGTCCTCGATCTTTTCTTCTTCTCGGACTCGTCGTCGCTTGAGGAAATGGAGTCGTCGTCCGAGTCGTCGACGTCGCTGAGCGTGGTGAAGAAAGCACGCTGCTCAGCCTGGGCCTTCTCCAAGTACTTGGTCTTGATGTACTCCTTGTTGAAGCCGCCCTTCCGCTTGTGCCTTGCGGGGACGTACTTATCCTTGCGCTTGCCAGAGTCGTACTTGTGCCCATGATCGCCCTTCCCAGATGAGTGCTTCTTCTTGGGACAGTTGGCGATGAAGTGGTTGGGTTCACCGCACTTGTAGCATCCCGAGTGTCCTCCTCCGTGGCGACGGTTCATGCGGTTGTTGTGGAACCGCGAGAACCGGTTGGCGAGCATGGCCAACTCGTTGTTGACACTCCTTAATGGATTCACTCTAAGAATGAGTCACATAAAATAATAAACTAGTGAAAGCACAAAAGACTGTACGGGACACTACTAACTCCACTTAACGTCAAGTTGTCATCCCCAACATGAAGCTAGCAATGTAATTATATCAGGGCACTGGATTTAAGAGATAGATATTTATCTGCAAGCGCACAGATAAACATACCCGTTGTAGAGCATTTCACCCAAGCTAGTCTCAGGTATCGTTATTTATATTTTAGCCTAGAGACTAATCAATTCAAGATATGATGGTAAGGTAAAGACTTAACAGTATTTAATATGGTACACACTTGTAGTAAGACTGAAAAGACACAAGCTACAATGAACAAGAATCAGGTACAGAGTAAATGATATAGTAAATAATTGATAAAGGATAGCAGAGATCAGATCAATCAAGGATAAACTTAGAACAGTACTGCCTAGCAAGATGATGATTATAACAGGTATTAATAAGGAATATTCCTAAGTTATTCTAATTATAAGTAATAGCATACAGTGATTAGTGCAATTATATATGGCAATCATTGGCTAGGTCACATCATATTTATAATCAAGAGGCAACTCCATAGCTAAAGTGTTAAACAAAGTAACCCTTAAACCATGAGTTAACTGAGCCATACTGAACACTATATTCGGGAGGTGGAATACAGAGGACTCAACAGGTCTGTCACACCCGCGATCTACCACTCTATCCGGAACATAGGACATATTCGCAGATAAATAATGTATAGGCACCATGCCTACACAGCATTCATCACCCACCAGTTGTACTTTAAGATGAGCGCTATACGAACATGAGTATAAACAATAAGATGAACTATCTATGCCAAATATATAATCAAAGTAGACTATAAGCATTATAACTGAGAATATAATCATTGATGTCTTAATCATATCAATTGTATTGCTATCTAGAACATGATAATGAACAATAAGGTGAATTAGGTCATCGAGAAGAACTAAAGAACGAACTAGAACATGAACTAGAACAAGATTATGTACTAAATAATGAACTAGACGATGAACATGAACTAGACGATGAACTAGAACATAAACAATGAAGAACAATGATGAAGTAGAAGAGCAATTATGAAATAGATTCATAATGTTAATACAAGAGAGAAGATCTTGGGTTTACCGAGCCTTCTCGTGACTAGATCAGGAATCCAAGCGAAGCTTGCCTCCTCTAATCCTATTCTATCTACTAATCTAGGTGGATGTAGTCCTAAAGCTTCCGATCGATCTCCTTCTGGTTGGTCTAACCCTGATGAATGAATTGCCTGAAACCCTTATTGCCTGAGAGGGGGGGTCAGGGGTCTGTTTATATAGCCCTGGGCGATGAATCGTGGCCCTTGGATCAAACCGACTTGAGGTACGGTCGAGATGCATCCTGGAGGTCGGTGGAAGTAGCTTGCAGAGGACGGAACCCAGCGGGCCCAGGGGGCGACCGATCGGTCACCTGGTGGGACCGGTCGGTCCCACCAGTCGGCCTCTGGTGGTGTCCTTCCTTGTGTTGTCTTCTTACGTCCCCTGGAGTCTTCTAGAAGTATCCCGACGTGGCGGTTGCGTTATCTCCCGACGGTTTCCTTCTATGGGAAGCTATTGGTGCTAATTTCCTGGTTCAGTCCCTGCAGAACCATAACTCACCAAAACTCATGGAATATTGTCAGTTAAAACCCTAAACCTTTGTTGGTGATCATATTCTTGCCCTTTTCATATTTATTTATCTCTTAATCATGATAGTTAACCAGTGTCAACAATTCCCCCAAGCTTACCTTTTGCTAGTCCCTTAGCAAACACCCATGATGAATCTGGAACTGTTACTATGCCTCCACATATGTTAAAACAAAAATCTTCCTTGGTTTAGAGTTAACTATTCTGACTTTCTCATATTACCTTTAACTATGGAGCTTTTGCCTTCACCTGGGTCTTTAAACAATTGAAAGATAGAGCAATCAAGTTAAGCATTGTATCTCTAATTCTTTGATCAACCTTCATTCTGGAGTTTTTATATATATTTTCAAATGAAAATCAGAGATTCCTTTGTATGACACTCTCAAATCGCTCTTTTATATTTTATAATTCCTCACTGAAGCACTTTTTCTTCCTTCTATGGATAAATATCTGGAGCTTTAAGAAGTGAAAACCATATCTTACCAAGTCAAAGTTCAAAGTTTAGGAAGAAAGATGTCATACTCATAGATCAAGATCTTAGAAAATTTGAAATTTGTCATCTCTTGCTGGCATATTGTAATTAGAGGAACCATGGGCTATCATTCTTTTTCTCATACTTTTATCATAACTTCTCTTTTTTTTAAGGCCCTTTTTATTTCCTCCTTTTATATTTTTGCATAGCCCATGCCTCTAACACAATACTACTTCGGAAGAGTGAATCTTTTAATAAAACATTCTTGATCTCTAGAGCATGATAAATTTCTCAACCATAACTAAAAACTTAGAACAAAGCAAGTAGCCTTATCTTAAAATCATATTAATGGCTCTGGGTAGGAATTCATGTTATGTCATACAGGATCTCATCATGTGTTTTTTAATCTTTTCAAAATGTAAATCTCCAGAACTCTAGTATCTCTAGGAATTAGATAAACAGCAACTCAAACCTTTTTATGTCATATCTCACAATTATCTAGGTTTTAGATCAAGCAATTGCCATCCACAGGTTTTAGGTTCAGAGTTTATTCAGAATAACTTTCTCAAGAAAATCTAAGTTTAAACACTAGGTACTAAAAAGGAATTATAGCGGGGCAATTGTTTATTATTTTTATTATGAACAAAATTAATCTTTTATCCACCTAGATATTTATTCATTATATAATATCTTTATTTGGTTTTGTAATAGTTATTTATCTTTTTTAGGAATTTCTATATGTTTATTGACCTGATCTAACTAAATTGAACTAATAGTAATAGATAAAAAATAGTGATACTTATCGTGGTAACTGAGGGTGCTCTCCCCCAAGCTGGATCTTGACTTATTCTTTTTCTCCAGAAGTCGAGTAGACCATTAACGATTTCTTAAGTCCTTCTCTTCTTCTCTTCCTGCTGAATTCAAAGATAGACAATACAACTAGTGGAACTTGATTAAAGGTTAGTGAATAATATTCCTCCATTTGTCTAGTTGTTTTAAAGCTCTTAAGATTATTTATGTTCTTCCTTTCCACTAAGCAGAGTTTCAGCACTGTTTCCATAGTGTCTCTTTTTAGATTTAATGGTGAGCCTTCATGTGCCCACAATTTTTTTGTTGTTTTGAATTTATTTATGAAAAACTTGAGAGGATAGAGATACTTATGTGGATACATGGGGGTGCCTTCCCCCAAGCTGAATGTTGATGTTGTTAAGACAGTGCTCAAACAGTGGATGGAGCATTCACTTGTTCTTCAGCTTTTCTTGGCCTTTTAAATGCTGTGAAACTCAAATAGACAACAAAACTTGTGGAACAGATTAAGCATTAGCGATTGGCCACTCTAGCCTTAGTTGTCTAGAATTTCAGTAAGATCTCTTTCTCAATATATTATATTATTTTTTTATGCCACCACGGTGAACATTCCTGTGGGTTTTACACCATAGAATTATTCACATGGGGCTTAAAGTTTTTCCAAATATATATATATATATATTATTATTTTTTTAATGATGCAAGAGAAAATGTAACAGAATGCAATGCAGAAGTAAATATGCAAATGTATATCTATTATTTTTATGCCTCCACGGAAAGTGTACTGCTCTCATGGAGCTTAGAGTTTCCATATTATTATTATTATTTTTAAAGCAAATATAATTGCTTAAGAAGTAAATATGATGCTAATAGTAAATGATAATGCTTTATCTAATTATGCAATGATGAATTTAATGCTAATGATTATGGATAACTACCGAATTACCTTCCGGCGAGGATTCAACGTTTATAGTCTATCGAACAAGACTCCTTGTATGCTCTTTATTCTTCCTTAGGTGTATCAGCGGATCCTGAGAAGGACCTTGATGATTGCACGTCAGTAGAACTTTCTTTCTTTCTTCATACTTGCTTGACTGGTGGACTTGTCTCCTTGACTTCCTCGTCTTTCGTTTCCTTTAATGGGACATCTTCACTCCGGGTAACTTCTCTTTTGTAGTCAGCCCATCCATCCTTGATTTGTCGTCTCTTGTTGCGTTGGGATGTGTGGCGTCTCCTCCTTGAGTGGTTCTTCTTTTCCTGTACATTAGTGGCATAACCATTGAAGTCACTGCGTACCTTCTCTCTGAAAAACTGAAAGTGGATCTCTCCAGATCTCATATAGATGATAGCGCCAGTGGTGTTAAGGAAGGGTCTTCCTAGGATGATATGAATGTCGTCTTCTTTTCCCATGTCTAGTACTAAGAAGTCGGTGGGAACATAGTGGTCTTTAATTTGGATCATCACGTCCTTTACTATTCCCTCCGGAAATCGATAAGTTTGGTCCGCCATCTGCAGCTGCACATATGTCGAATACATAGGTCTATTTTTATATAAGTGTTCATATGTTACCTTAGACATTATATTGACACTTGAGCCAATGTCGCAGAATGTCTTGTGGAATGTACTTCCTTCGATCTTGCAATCAATGGTGGGTACGCCTGGGTCATCTCTCTTAGCGAGGAATGGTGATGCAAGAAGGTGGTCGTATTCTGTTTGAACAGAGTTGACCATCCATACTGTGTCTTTATGTGGTTGTGTAGCCTTGTTCTTCCTTCTTCTATTTCTATTCTTCTTCGATGATGATATGATGTTTGCATCTTCGTAGGGCATCTGAGGGTGGACTTTGGTAGTGAGTGTACGGCTCTTGAAGCTGAATCTCTCTTTGTTGCCTGTGATTGTGAAATAGATCTTGGCGCTGTCCGTGTAGATGATGGCTTTGGTTGACCTTAGGAACGGGCATCCAAGAATGATGGGTGCTCTTTCGTTTCCACCTGTTTCAATGATCATAAAGTCTGCACACACATACGAGCGTCCTACTCGTATAGAGATGTCTTCTAGAATTCCTAATGGGTAGCACAGTGTCTAATCTGCAAGCTGCAAACACATGGTTGTATATAATAGAGGTGCACCATGTATTTGTTCATATATTACCCTTGGCATAATGTTGACGCTTGCTCCAAGGTTACAGACTGCTTCTTCAAAACTGTGAGGTCCAATATGAATTGGAATCATAGGTCTTCCTGGATCTCCTTTCTTTGGGGCAATGGAGTCATCCTTCCATTCCCTCGAAGGTCTAGGTATGAGGTGTCCTGCATCAAAGATGTTTACAAGATTTGCAGTTTCTAGTTCTTTTGGACTTCCTGGAATCTTACCGTTTTCAGTCATAGGGACTGAAGCTGCTAACTGAGATAACTGAGATTCTACCATCTTATTAAAGCTATGCTCATTCTTTATGGCAGAAGTAAATCTATCCATTCTAGTATAATATTTTCAAGTAATTTATCATTGGAAGCTATCTTCTTATACATATTATCAATAATTTTATTTTGATTAGATATCATCTCTCTCAAAGGTGGTTGATTAAAAGTATTACCTTGGTAGTTACCTGAGTAATTAGGCCTTGATTGCTGGTTCCATCCTTGAGCTTGTTGAGGACGATAGTTGGTGTTGTTGTTGATGTACTTTGCATCCTCTTGAGTCTCAGGGAAGTTGTTCCCTGAATGACCAGTGCCTCCACACTCTTCACATGTCATGCGAGATTCGTAGATTTGCTTGACGTCTTCTCTCTTGGGAGTGTGTTCATCAATCTTCTTCATAAGTAGGTCAAGTTTAGTAGACAACATGTCTACTTCCTTTAGTTGATGTATTCCTCCCCTCTTGCATGGCTGAGAGCGTTCCTCATTCCATCCTTGGTTCGAGGCCATCTTCTCTATGAGTGTAGTTGCATTGTTGATTGTGAGTGATAAGAATGATCCTCTAGCAGCGGCATCTACATTCTCACGGGTATTTGAAGTGAGCCCATGATAGAAGGTCTGCATGAGTAGCCAGTTCTCCATCCCGTGGTGAGGGCATTCTGATATGTAGTCTTGCAAGCGTTCCCAAGCTTCTGGGATTGATTCTTCATGTTGTTGTTGGAAAGTTGAAATCTTGGCACGGAGGGCATTCGTCTTGCCCACTAGAAAGAACTTTGCTAGGAAGGCAGTTGAACAGATCGCTCACGAGGTGTTTTTATCTTTGTTGGCGTAGAACCATTGTTTTGCTTTTCCCAAGAGCGAGAATGGGAACAAGCGAAGTAGAATGGCGTCCCTTTCGACTCCTATGATGGTGAAAGTGTTGCAAATCTCCAGAAAGTGTTGGAGATGAGCGCTTGCGTCTTCATGTGCCTTTCCGCAAAATTGATTAGCTTGCACCATGTTGATCAAAGCTGGCTTGAGTTCAAATCCGTTGTCCCCCACATTGACTGTTGGTCCAGTCCTGATGTTAGCAGTGGTTGGTGCAGAGAACTCGCGGAGTGTCCTGTCGGCCATGGTGTCCAATACTGGTGTTAAGCTTCTCCTTATCTGGCTAACTTCTGGTAGTGGTGCTGAGGGTCTCTTAAGTTTGCGTCTAGTTTTCCTTAGTAAAGCTTCGGGATCCTTAGTGTAGTTGTTCGGAAGTTGGAAACCAGTCATACATCACCCTGCATAAGATATAAAAGATAAACAAAGCCAGGGTAAGTCTATAAAAGTAAATAATTAGTGCATTATCACATGTGTGTAAGTAAAATGATATGTTCTAGCTACCATTTTAAATGCTGCTAATGCAATGTCCTTATCAATGTTCATAAAGATTTTAATGAAAACCCTAGGTACCATCCCTAGTTGAATTGATGTGGTCCCCGACAACGGCGCCAGAAATGCTTGTTGACACTCCTTAATGGATTCACTCTAAGAATGAGTCACATAAAATAATAAACTAGTGAAAACACAAAAGAGTGTACGGGACACTACTAACTCCACTTAACGTCAAGTTGTCATCCCCAACATGAAGCTAGCAATGTAATTATATCAGGGCACTGCATTTAAGAGATAGATATTTATCCGCAAGCGCACAGATAAACATACCCGTTGTAGAGCATTTCACCCAAGCTAGTCTCAGGTATCGTTATTTATATTTTAGCCTAGAGACTAATCAATTCAAGATATGATGGTAAGGTAAAGACTTAACAGTACTTAATATGGCACACACTTGTAGTAAGACTGATAACACACTGGCTACTATGAACAAGAATCAGGTATAGAGTAAATGATATAGTAAATAATTGATAAAGGATAGCAGAGATCAGATCAATCAAGGATAAACTTAGAACAATACCACCTAGCAAGATGATGATTAGAATAGGTATTAATAAGGAACATTCCTAAGTTATTCTAATTGTAAGTCATAGCATACAGTGATTAGTGCAATTATATATGGCAATCATTGGCTAGGTCACATCATATTTATAATCAAGAGGCAACTCCATAGCTAAAGTGTTAAACAAAGTAACCCTTAAACGATGAGTTAACTGAGCCATACTGAACACTATATTCGGGAGGTGGAATACAGAGGACTCAACAGGTCTGTCACACCCGCGATCTACCACTCTATCCGGAACATAGGACGTATTCGCAGATAAATAATGTAAAGGCACCATGCCTACACAGCATTCATCACCCACCCGTTGTACTTTAAGATGAGCGCTGTACGAACATGAGTATAAACAATAAGATGAACTATCTATGCCAAATATATAATCAAAACAGACTATAAGCATTATAACTGAGAATATAATCATTGATGTCTTAATCATATCAATTGTATTGCTATCTAGAACATGATAATGAACAATAAGGTGAATTAGGTCATCGAGAAGAACTAAAGTACGAACTAGAACATGAACTAGAACAAGATTATGAACTAAATAATGAACTAGACGATGAACATGAACTAGACGATGAACTAGAACATAAACAATGAAGAACAATGATGAACTAGAAGAGCAATTATGAAATAGATCCATAATATTAATACAAGAGAGAAGATCTTGGGTTTACCGAGCCTTCTCGTGACCAGATCAGGAATCCAAGCGAAGCTTGCCTCCTCTAATCCTATTCTATCTACTAATCTAGGTGGATGTAGTCCTAAAGCTTCCGATCGATCTCCTTCTGGTTGGTCTAACCCTGATGAATGAATTGCCTGAAACCCTTATTGCCTGAGAGGGGGGTTAGGGGTCTATTTATATAGCCCTGGGCGATGAATCGTGGCCCTTGGATCAAACCGACTTGAGGTACGGTTGAGATGCATCCTGGAGGTCGGTGGAAGTAGCTTGCAGAGGATGGAACCCAGCGGGCCTAGGGGGCGACCGATCGGTCACCTGGTGGGACCGGTCGGTCCCACCAGTCGGCCTCTGGCGGTGTCCTTCCTTGTGGTGTCTTCTTACGTCCCCTGGAGTCTTCTAGAAGTATCCCGACGTGGCGGTTGCGTTATCTCCCGACGGTTTCCTTCTTTGGGAAGCTATTGGTGCTAATTTCCTGGTTTAGTCCCTGCAGAACCATAACTCACCAAAACTCATGGAATATTGTCAGTTGAAACCCTAAACCTTTGTTGGTGATCATATTCTTGCCCTTTTCATATTTATTTATCTCTTAATTATGATAGTTAACCAGTGTCAACACTCGTCATCCCCCAAAGGCTCCAGCTGCTCCTCTGTGACAGAAAAGAGAGAAGAGAGTGCAAAACCTCCAGAGGGGTTAGGAGAAGAGCCAGAAACCAAAGCCATCGACGGGCCAGAAGGATTTTCATAAGAACCCTCGCCATGGCATCGATCCCACTGGACTTGAGCTTACTGAAGAGCTCGTCGCACGTGAGGGTCTCATAGTTAGGCGATTCGATGATCGCCTGAACCTTGGAATCCCACACCGATCGATCGAGAGTATGCAAAAGCTTCAAAGCTCTCTCATGATTATCGAAAGGCAACAGCTCCTTGTTAGCCCTCATCCTGTTGACAATCACCTGAAAGCGAGTGAATAAACTTTCTATGCTCTCGCCAGGCATATGTCGAAAGTTCTCATACTCTCGCTTGAACGACTCATAGAGACGGGTTTTGACTTGAGAGGTTCCCTCATGGAAACGCATGAGGGTAGCCCAAATCTCCCGAGCCGTAGCGAGGTGAGAAACCCGATCAAACTCACTCATGCTCAGGCATGAGAAAAGAGCATTACGGGCTCGGCTATTGGCATCGTGCTCATCGATCTGAAGCTGAGAGACACGAGCAGCCAAGACCACATAATCGGCAGAGTTGCAAATATCCCAAATGGAAGCACCCAAACTCTGCAGATAGGCCGACATGCGTATCTCCCAATATGCATAGTTCGTCCCATCGAAAAATGGCGGTTTGCCCATGCCACGATCCATGTCACCTTTTGTGGATCTGGAACCGGCTAAGGTGGAAGATCCTTAACCCGCTCCGATACCAATTGAAGGACCGAGAAAGCACTAGCAAGGCGACCAGAGGGGGGTGAATGGGAGCCAACAAAATTTCTCTCGAAACTTTGGCCAAATGTCCCAAAATCAACCCCCGAAAGCTACGACCGAAATCATGATGCCCACGACCCTTGGAAGAGGGTGGATGATCCCTAGGATCACAGCGAGGCACCACAAAGCGATAGCGAACTAACCTGCCAAAGCACCGGAGCAAGTTCGACCCTCAAAAACCAAGTTCCGAACGTAGATAGACGGCTATGTCGAGATGTCCCCAAATACCTATGCTAACAAGTAGCAAAGATACCTAAAGAGGTTCCTTGGTCAACTCTAGGATCAAATGAGAAGTCCGGAAACCAAGCGAACAAGCCGGGAGAGCAAACGCACTAAACCAGAGCCTTCAGCCAAGTCCCGGACTGTCCGGCAGTACGGTCGCGGACTGTCTGCCCAGTGGCAGACTGTCCGGGCTCAGCTCGCGGACTGTCCGCCGGCCGAACGAGCAAAACCGCAGTGCTGCTGAAGTTCCCTGGACAGTTCCCAGACTGTCCGCGAAAACCAACGGCGGAGTGTCCACCGGTCAAATACCAAAACATTGAAGCTACTGAACAGTCCCTAGACGACTCCCGGACTGTCCGCGAGTTCCTTCGGCGGACTGTCCGTCGGTCAAGGAACAGTAACGCGACCGAGACCCGCAGGCACTGACCTGGCTCGATCCCGACGCGCGGACTGTCCGCGGCTGGGATGGCGAATTGTCCGCCAACTCCTAGTGACGGCGATTTTGGTCACCCTTCACCCAAATCTTCTCCAAATCGATTCAAACCAAAATCCCACGCTCCCAAACTTAGAGAGGATGATCACGGAGTAGTTAGGAGACTATCCCCAAGAAATCATCCGCTCAAATCAACTCAAACACCGGGAAATTGAAAGGGGAGGAGTATGAACCGAAAAAGTGCCACGAAAACGAAATCGACCCGATCTACTTGTTCATGAGGAGTTAGATGAATTCTTTTGTTCGAAATGACCTCCTCACTACAAAGAACAAGATGATTCAAGTGGATTTCGAAAAGACGCAGTAAGGAGAGAGATCGAGTGACAGGAAAATCGCGGAGAAAGGAAAAACACGAAGAACACGAATCAAAATGCGAATCAACACATCGATCTGCAACCGTGTGGCTACCACACGCTACAACAGTGAGGTTACGGCCTCACTTCCTCAGAATCTCCAGTACACAGAGGTATGGTTCTCTGCGGATCTCAGCTAGCTACAGCAGGGGATTGGGAGAGCAGGAAACCCTAGAAGCAAAGAGCAAATGACTGAGATAGATGGGGAGGTGGGTGTCTCCCCCTACTTATCCTAATTCTAACTATTCCTAATTCCAACTCTACCCCTAACTACTTACAGAGCGAACCAGCTAAACCCTAGGGTTATTCTGGACCAACCCGTGGTAAGTGGTGATCCGACGGCCACGGCCGCACAACTGGTAGCATTGCCTCGACGCAACCTCACCGATTGCCGCCACGTGCCGCCACCGCTCTGCGTCCTCTTTACGGACTCGCCCCTGGTTTTGTGGCCGAAACCGGGAAACCAGGCCTTTATGTCCACCCCCGGTTTTGAGGCCCAAACCGGGAAACCAGCCTTCCATCGCCTGAGTTTTGTGGCCCAAACTCAGAAACCCGCAGCGCCCAGGTTTTGAGGCCCAAACCTGGAAACCGTCCTCAGCCCGAGTTTTGTGGCCAAACTCGGAAACCATCAGCGCCCAGGTTTTGAGGCCCAAACCTGGAAACCGTCCACCGGATGGTTTTTCTCTGGCCCTACCACCAAACCAAAGCTGTAGAGGGGATGCATCGCCCGTGCACCCCATCCACCGACACGTGTCCCTAGGTCCTCGACCCGAGCAACACCATGTCCCGCAAGTCTTCGCTCGTCGCTGTCCCAGGCTGCCAGCCACCACAGCTGATCCTCAGGCCACCGGTCCCTGGGTCCAAGCCTCACGTCTGCCCTTCACCGCTCCCGGTCCGTCGGCACGGCACGTCTCTACTTGACCTTCACCTTGCCCTCGATCACTGTCTCTGTGCTCGACACCTGCACAACACAAGCCAAAGAACATGCGCATTATCCCAGTTGACAATCACTCATCACTCAGAGACTCGGCATACACCCATGTATCCGTAGCGGGACGATGTCGCCGATGGTGGCCGTGGTGAGGTCGATGAGGCGGAGGTCGACAAGGAGGAGATCGAAACCAGTGGGGAGGAGGGTAGCCGAGTCCCCAAGCCCCAGGCTAGCGGGCGGCGAGCGCGCGATGACCCAAAGGGGAAGCGTCGGGCTGCCCCTATGACGAAGAAGAAGAAGAAGAAGGTGTCGCTGGAGACCGGCGGCGCCTTCACCATCGACGAAGAGGTGGCAAAGAGACGCCGTGTAGTGATCGACTGGTCTGACGATGGGTCTGACAGCGATGATAGAGTCCCACTGAGTGCCCAGTTCGGGCAGGGATCCTCGGCGGGGTGTAGTGGCGGGGCAACGAAGGCGAAGCCTAAGCCGAAGGCGACGCGACAGCTGGAGCCGCGGCGGTCAGAGAAGGGGGCGGAGCCCCAGGTGTCATCTGGTGGGGCGGCGGGTGCGCCAAGGCCGCAGGAGGAGTCCGCAAGAAGGTGGAGCGCGTCCGCGCTCTCGGCGCTTCTCACGGGAGAAGAAGGTGTCGGGCTTGTAAGTATCTTCCACGCATCTTGTAGCATGACTCTGGTCGGATGGGTGTGTCGATGACGTGTTTATGTCCTGCGTAGGTCGGCGGATGACGAGGAGGAGCCGGACACCCAGGGCGGTAGTTGGAGGGAGAACAGCCCTCTGGTAGACGCTGAGGCTGGCAGGTCGGCGAAGTCGGCCGCACCGGAGGGTAGAAGGTGACGGAGGGGGCCGAGGCATCCACAATCCCCGAGCCTTGGGAGGCGAAGCGACCGGAGTCCCCGACGCCTGGGGCCGGTTCTGGAGGAGGCCGTGCAGTGGAACCAACCGCTGCGCCGGTGGTCGGGTCCTTGGTCCGTCGTGCCCATGAGAAGAAGAGGAAGGCACCAGCACTGGAGATTGAAGAGGTCGAGCGTCCGGAGGAGGGGTCAAGCAAGCGGCCTATCCATCGCTTCCGCGTCGAGGGTGACGTGGTCATCGAAGTTGATGATGAGGCGGCAAGCGCGGAGACTGACGCCCTCCTTGGAGATGCGTCGAAGGTGTTGGAGAAATTCCAGGTGAGCACGATCAGCCCTTTGTGTGTATTCCTGAGCCGCTCTTGTTTATCTTCTGGTTGACACTTGTCTGCAGCATCTGTTGATGGTCAGGGAATAGCGTAAGCTTGCCCTTGACAGGATGGCGCCGCTAGCCGAAGAGAACGAGCGTCTCCGGGCGGAGGTGAAGCGTGTCGAGGGCCAGTTCGCTGGCCTGGAGGCGCTGTTGGAGGATGCCCACGCGCATTCTCGGGAGCTTGAGGGGGTCGTCCAGCAGCGGGAGCAGGAGAACTTCCAGCTTCTGTTGCGAGCCGAGAAGGCCGACGAGTTTGCCACGTGTAAGTTGTTGATGTCATAGTCCTTTGCGTTCCATGCACCAACTGGTCATAGTCTTTGATGTATAGAGTTGCCCTTGCAGAGGAGATGCAGACTGCCAAGGAGAAGCGTCTCCTAGCCGAAGAGAAACCGAAGTCCGACGAGGAAATGAGGTAGTGGTAGGCGATGCACGCCGGTAAGTCTTCTTGGTGAAGCGTGGTCGGAGTTTTTCGGAGTTGGCTTCTTACTCCCTGATTTGGCGCGTGCAGCTTACCGGGAAAACGTGCAAACATAATTTGCAGATCTGGAGTGAAGGATCGAGGGTTACCATGACCGCTTCTGGTCGCTGGCGGAGAAGGTGGCCCCCTTGGTGCTGTGCATCGATGAGGAGCCTTTCTTCCCAGCGGAGAAGGAGCGAAGGATCGGCGACCACGTCGTGAAGAAGGCGCGGGGCCTTTGGGGCCGTTTCCAGTCGTACACCAAGGCGGCGGCACAGAGCGTGGCTGCTCACGGCCTTGCTATTCTTCGTTCGCATTATCCACGGATGGAGATGTCAAGGCTGGGCGCCAGTTTTACGGCGAATACGTCTGAAGCGGAGATGGAGCGCCTGGAGGAAGAAGCGGAGTCGTCCGCCGAAGCCCTATGCGGATACATGGGTGTATGCCGGATCTTGAGATGATGAGTGATTGTCAACTGGTATGATGCGCAAGTTCTTCGGCTTGTGTTGTGCAGGTGTCGAGCTCGGATATGGAGATCAAAGGAAAGGTGAAGGTCAAGTAGAGACTTGCTGTGCCGATGGACCCGGAGCGGTGAAGGGCGGACGTGAGGCTTGAGAGCATATATGATGAATGATTGACTTTGATGAGGAAGGTTTGAGGCTTTTCCCGGTTGAGTCATTATCTTGCTATGTGCTAAATGCTTACGACTAACCGGTGGCGTTGAGTTGTAGTGTTTCTGTGTTGGTGTGCGTGTGCAACATGTGTCTCTTGGCTGTGTTGATGTGCAGGTGTTGAGCTCGGATACAGTGGTCGATGGCGAGGTGAAGGTCAAGTAGAGACGTGTCGTGCCAACGGACCGGGATCGGTGAAGGATGGGCGTGCCGTGCGGCGGACGTGCCATGTCGATGTACCTAGAGCGGTGAAGGGCGGACGTGAGGCTTGGACCGACGGACCGAGAGGCCGGAGGACCAGCTGTTGTAGCGGGCACGTGGCATCGACGAGCGAGAGCACATGGGGATGTGCGGTGCATCAGGCGAGTCGGGACGAAGACGATGGCGTCGTGGCACTTGGCAGGAGGTCGGACACGGGCTTGCGTGCGGCGCAAGTGTCGTCGGCCGAGTCAAGAAGGAAGGCGAAGGCGTTGTGCCTGGCGTGGTGGCTGGACATGCATCGGCATCGGTGCCGGTTGTCAGGGTGTCCGAACCACATCCCGTCTACGGCGCGGGTTCGGTAGCTGAGCCTCAAAAAGCTACTCTCGACGGTTTCCGAGTTTGGGCCTCAAAACTCGGGTGGTCAGTTTCCGAGTTTGGGCCTCAAAACTCGGGATGGACGGTTTCCAGGTTTGGGCCTGAAAACCTAGGCTTGCGGGTTTCTGAGTTTGGGCCTCAAAACTCAGGGTGGACGGTTTCCAGGTTTGGGCCTCAAAACCTGGGCTGGCAGGTTTCCCGGTTTGGGCCTCAAAACTGGGGGAAGGTCCAAAAGGACGGTCGACGCGTGGCGGCACCGAGAGGCTTGCGTTGCGGCGAAGCTATCGGTGAGAAGGTGCGACAGTCGACGGTGATGGCACGTGGCGGCATCCTGGAGCTTGCGTCGAGGCAAAGCGAAGGATGAGAAGGCGCGTGGCTGTCGAATGAAAACTGCTAGGGTTGGACAGTTTTATCCCTGGGGGGTATTTGGGTTGAGTACTTCATGAGAGGGCGTTTTGGTCTTCAGACGTGCGCCTATATATATGAAGGGGGCTGGTTAGGGCAGCTATCCTTGGAGGTGTCACTCTCATTTTGTTTAGGTGGGAGGAGGCTAGGGTGAGAGGAGAGACCGGCTCTTGTTCTTGAGCTTTTCGCCATCCACGCTTTGTGTTGGGAGGAGTGGCTTGTAAACCGACACAGAGTGCTACACAATTCTTCATCTAGTAGCAATCCAAGGATCAATTTCGCCGCTCCTCTTTGTTGGCTGCAATTTGGATCGAATCGCGTTTTTGTTCTTCGCGTTTTTGTTTTTCCCTTCTTGGAGATTTGCCTCGTTCTCCCTCTCCGAGCGAGGATTTGCGATTCCGTTTGAATCAAATTGTTCTATGTCGTGAGCTCCTTCTTTCCACTGAATGATTTCCCCTCTAACCTCACGAGCACATAGATCGGGTCCAAATCGCGTTCGTTCTCCATTCTTCCCCTTTTCTAGTGTTCTTCAGATTTCTCATGGATTAGTTGGTTTGGAGCGATGATATCCTAGGATTAGCTTCCCAACACGTAGAAGAACACTAGGGAGAATTTTGGTTGCAGCCCCATTCGATTTGGTGAGGATACAATCGATTTTGGTTTTGTCCCGTGACGTTTTTGGGCGTTCTGGGCAGTGGCGGACTGTCCGCCCCCCCCCAGCCGCGGACAGTCCGCGAGTCGGGGTTCCAGCCAGATCAGTGGCTGTTTGCCTCGACACTTTTCCCCTCGGGTGACCGGCGGACAGTCCGCCAGTGACAGGCGCGGACAGTCCGCGAGTCACGCAGGGTCGTCTAGCAGGTTTGCTGTTTTTGTCCTTTGGCCGACAGACAGTCCGGCCCCCCGTGAGGCGGACAGTCCGGCCTTCATCGGACAGTCCGGGAGCCTGACGGCGGATTGTCTGGGATTCTGCAGCTTGTGCAGTTTCAGTGCGTTGGCCCTCCCGCCTTTTCCGTTTTGTTTCCGTACTTCTCGGTTGCTCCTAGAGTTCACCTAGGAACCTCTCTACATATCTTTGCTACGCGTTAGCATCGGTATTTGGAGGAATCCCGACGTAGCCCTCTATCTATGTTTGGGAGTGGGTCTTTTAGGCATGAACTTGACTCGGAGTTTTGAGAGTTTTGGATTGCTCTCTTGTGTGGTGCCTTGCTATGATCCTAGGGATCATCCACCCTCTTCCCGAGGGTCGTGGGCATCACGTTTGAGTCCGAAGCTTTTGGGGTTGATTTTGTTGGGATAGAGGCTATAATTTCGAAAGAAATTTTTAGGCTCCCATTCACCCCCCCTCTGGTCACCAATTCGGTCCTTCAATTGGTATCGGAGCCAGTTAAGGATCTCTCTACCTTAACCGGTTCCGGATCCGCGAAGGCGACCTTTTTAGAGTGGTTTGGCTTCCAACGTGGTTTGTCGAGGTGTTGAGCTTTTGCTTTGCTAATAGTAATGGTGCTTTTAGAAGTGGCACCAAGTTCTTCTTCTTCTATGTCTTTGTCTTTTGGTTTGAATGTTTCCAAGGACGACATCTTGGGAAGAACGAGGAGTGCAGTTGATGAGAGGGATCGCGAGGTGAACGATCTGCTGAACCTTCTACGACATGACGAGCTTTCACCGGAGGATCTCCTATGTCAACTTGGCAAGGCTAAGAGAGGTACACTTGCTTGCGGTCTTGTGGCTTTGCACAACTTATATGAGGCTTGCTCTAGGGATGATGAGCTTTGTGATACCTTGCATAGAAAGGTAGAAAAATTAAAATGCTCCATTGCTAAGTTGAAGTCAAGTGCCTCTTTGCCTTGCACCTCTTGTAATGACATGGTTAGGAAGAATGATGAGCTTGGCTTTTCTCTTGCTAGCTTAAAATCTGAGAATGAATTGTTGAAATCAAATGCTTCCAAACCATGTTTAGTTTGCATTGACTTGCGCAGGGACCTTGATTGTGCTAAAACTGAAATAGCCTTGCTAAAGTCAAATGCTTTGTCACCACGTGATTCTTGTGAATCTTTTGTTGCTAGACATAGGGAATTAAGCATGATTCACAGAACATGTGTAGATGAACTCAAGCATGCTAGGGCTGAAATTGTTGAATTAAATTCTAAGCCTTGTAGCTCACGCTCTTAGAATAAAAATGCTTGCCTTACTTCTTGTGCTATTCATGATTCTTTGCTTGATGTGAATGATGATGTTTCTTCCACCGATTTCATTTGCACATCACGCATTGATTTGGAAAAAGAAGTTTCGGTTTTGAAGCAAATGCTCGATGATATGAGCGCCAAGTTGGTTGAGCACAATGATATGAGTGCCAACCTTGAAAAATAAAATGAACTCTTGCTTACCACATATGCCAAGTGCATTAGAGAGGAGATGGACAATCTGAAACATGCTCCTTGTGGTACTTGTGATCGCCTCATGTTTGAAAATAAGGTTTTAGCCAAAAGATGCAAGAGTCTTTGTGCTAAGTCTTTTGAGTCACGCATTTCTTGCAACTCCGATGTTGTTGTTTCCAAGTCTGCATCTTTGCAACCGGAGTTGAGTTCTTGTGTTGCGCGTGAGTCTTTTGACTGTAGCACTTGTGCCAAGGTTTCGAATAGCTCTTTCATAGCTACTCCTAACCATGTTGGTTCTTCGAGTGATGTCCAAGGGACTTCTCTTGACAAAGGTGCTTCTCACATTTTTGGGACCCGTGTTCCCAATCCGATTTTCCATTGCACCTTTTGCAAGAAGGATGGACATTCATTTGATTTTTGTTTCCGCCGTGTCAAACACAAGCGACGTATTCGAGCTAAGGCTTTTAGGAAGCCGCGTAGCCTTTCCCATGGCACGTGTGCGCCTAGTGTTGGCACCAAGTTGGTCGTTGATGCTTCTTGTTCTAAGTCCCAAGGGACTTCTCACTTGTTGGAGAATGGTGTGTCTTCCAATAGGCCTTTGTACCATTGCTCTTTTTGTGAGAAAGATGGGCATCAAGAAAGCTTTTTCTATCGGCGTGCCAAACGTTTGCGCCAAGCTCGCTCTTCTAGGAAGTTGGTGGTTCATGGCCCCTCTCATGGCATGAACGCTTATGTTCCTAGAAAGAAGCCCCTCTTTGTTGATGGGTTTTATGACTCCTTTTCTAGTGGGATAGGTCATGGTCGTGGACACGCTTCTAGTGCTTCTTCTCTTGGTCCACATCATGCTTTTCATGGTGCTTCTATTGGTTCTTCTACAAAAACCTTGGAAGATGTTTGCCTCTTTTCCCATGGTACGACTCGTTCTTCTCCTCGAGTTGTCCTTTTGAGGAATGCTTTCAAGGGTGTTTCACAATTGCATTTGAACCAACATTTGCATCATGCTAACCCACATGATAAGTTGAGATTTGTGACCAAGTCTTGGATTCCCAAGTACATGCTTGCTAACCCTTCGGGATCCAAGACTCGGGTTCCTTTGTCCTCTTGTATATAGATATGAGGACGCGGGGTGGAGAACATGCGCCTGATGGAACTTGATCTTTTAGATGTGTTCAAGATTTGATGGTTCTCTACACCCCGCTTATAATTGCCTCCAAAGAGGCTTTTGCAGTTTGGTGAGCTTTCTTTTACACTCATACCTTGTACATCCATCATCTATGTCTTGTGGTATGAGATGGTTCTTCATGTGCTCACTTGTATAGTTCTTGCATGTACATTTTCTTTTGTATCATGTTTTGTTTAGTCTAGCATGTGCTATCTTCTGTATCATATGTCATGCTAGCTTTGTGTATAGCCTGGTGGATTAGTCTCTTTTCATGCTAGTTTGTGACCCTCATGAACATTGTGCCATGCTTTACCATACTTCTCCATGAGCTTTACTTGTGGAGGTATGATGTTCATTAGGTGTCACTTTTCAGGTGCTAGTTTTGGTTAGCTACATGTACCCTGTTGACATGTTTAGTTTGAGCACTAGCCTTTCCACAATTTTATCATGTTACATGCTTTTGGATCTATTGCTATCTTTATTTTGCATTGTAGCATGTGTTGAGGTTTAGGCTGTGTTTGGGTTGATCATGTCTCTAGGTTGCATTTTGCTATATAGTGCTTTATCCTGTTGCATAGTAGGCTTGACTAGTTTGAGATCAGATCTCTTTGCAGTATCATTCATAGGTAGACCTCTTTTTGTTGAGAGTTCACCTTATGCTTATAATGTGACTAACCGTTTTGTGGAGACCTTGAGGTCACACTGGACAAGACAATGCCTTGTGTTTTCATCTGCTTTTGAGTGTGCAGGAGAACAGGAGCCTGGAGAGAGCATTTTGGCTCACGGACCCGATCCCAATTCTGCCTCGACTTGGGGTTCCGTTCGAGCAGCTCTCCAGCGAGCACTAGCTGCACCTGTGGGAGCGACAGCATCATGCGAGGGGGAGACGACTTTGACGAGGCAGGCGCCCCAGAGTACTTTTCTATTTGCATGTGTTTTTAGAAACAAACCAAATTTAAGGATGCGCCACAAACTGCGATTGACATTTTCAAGAATACCCACTGTAGCAGCAAGTCTGGTTTTACTGAGCAAGCAAGGGATGCTATTGTGAGTATCTTTTCCTATCTCTTGCCATTTCAAGTCATAGTAGATTGTGTGTCCAGAATATTTCATCTTGTGTCTAGAATGGTAGCACATGCCATCTATTTAATGTATCTTCATGCAATGGTCGAATGGAACTTGTAGATGTCAATTATCATGCTTGTATGTGTCCAAAATGGTATAATATGCCATCTATGTGTCATCTATTTAGTTCAAAGTGCCTTGTCTGTGAAGACCACAATAGTTACCAGATGTCTTTTGATTTTGTAAAAATACCCATATGTTGGCTTTTTGAGGACATGATAGTTGTAGTGCCTTTCTAGGCTAGTGTCATCTATTTACTGTCTAATTTTCAGAACCTTGGCTATCTGTTTACAATAGAAATATTCAAGACCCATGTTAATTTGTTTGGCTGTCCAGAACTGTGATCTGTGTTGAGAATGAAAATGTTATCTATTAGTGCTGCACATTCATCATCATAGTAGCATTGAAATCTGATTTTGTTGGGTTTATTGTTGCTAGGCTCAGATGGAGGCATATGTTGCTGAACCAACAGAGGAAGGGCAAGATCCAAAGACTGTTGTTGAAGCTGTAGCTTACGTTCTGCAAAAATCAACTTTTCTTCGCAATGTTGGTATGCAGTCCGCAGTGATGAAGAGAAATTCCAAAGTTGCTGCGATGAATGCTCGTGTAACTGAGCTTGAGAGTAAACTGCATGCTGAGAAGGCAGGATCGGCAGGATTGCGATCACAGCTGGCTGATGTGCAGAAGGAATTAGAGGACCAGAAAGAGATAGCAAGAAAGAATCAGGAAGAAACTGATAAGCTGAAGCAGCAAGGTATTGAAATCCAAGGTTTTCTTCGGACAATGTTTGGTAACAAGTTTGCATGATCTCATGAGTTGTAGTAAGCTGTCTAAGTGGCAAATTTTGGTGACATTTGTCTGAGGCTACTGATGCTGTTTTGCTGTGCTACTATGGATACTGTTTTGTTGTACTGTACCCGCTGATGTGCTGCTATGTTGAGACCGATCTTATTTACTTTGAGACAATTATATGGGACTTGGATAGGTGTTGAGACTGAGCAGATTATAGCATGTTGTGTGGTGCTATTGCAAGCTGTAATGGATGTAATTTATTGCATTTTAGATCAGCAATTTTATGTTTTGAATCTGAATGTTGCATGGCTGAATTTTATGGATCCAATTCTATGTTTTACATGTTGGGCTGTGTTTTTGGTAGCTGGAAAAAATATATGGGCTAAATCTATGTGGGCTGTAATAAATCTATGGGTTGAAATGTATAGACCCAAAGTGTTGAGTGGGCTGAAATATGTGGGCTGAAAAATATTCGGGTTCAATTGTTTGGGCTAAAAAAACTGTACAGACTGAAATTATTTGGGCTGAAGAATGGGCTAAGAAAAAAAATGAAAATGAAAAATAAGCCAAATAAAAAAACAAAAATATTATGTGGGCTTTGAGCCCAAAATATTGGGCCAAGAAAAAACGAAAAAAATATTGGGCCAAGAAAAATGAAAAAAATATTAGGCCATGCAATTTTAGCCCAAAATAACTTCTGGCCCATGAAGAGGCCTGCCTCTTATGTGGGCTTTAGCAGGCCTAAATTCATTTATGACATTTTATTTTCCTTGCCACGTCAGCATTTCATCCTACGTGGCACTTGTCCATGTGGCAAGGTCTAAGATTTTATGACAATAAATCAAAGTCATAAACATATATGACACTAAAATCCATTGTGATAAGCTTGTGACAATGAATATATAAATGTCATATGATTACTTTGTCAAGCGGGTTTTTTGACATTTATATTTTTGTCAACTGAATGTCAAAAAGCTTCAGTAATGACAATAATTCCATACATTTTGACATAAACAGAATGTCAAAAAACCACAGATGTCTTGTACTACCCTCGGGTATCACACCAGCAGGCGGTCATGCGCTTCATGAGGTACCTCCGACACACATCTGAGTTCGGGTTTTGGTACTTTTCTTCCTTGACCACTTTTTGTTGTGTGGTCTTTTCGATGTGGATTTTGCTGGCTGTTGTGACACCCTAAAATTTGCCCAATTTAAAAATAGGTGAAAATGTTTCTTTATTAATTTTTGGTGTGCATTTAATCTAGGATTAAATAATTTTCGCAAAATTAAAACCAAGTTAGAAACATAATGTTGCATTCATGCCTCTGCATTTTATTTTCTGTGATGAGTGGTTTTGGTCAAAATTTGAAATGAATTCAAATTCTATTTGAGTTTGGTTTGAAATGCTTTGAAGCAAAAAGAAAAAGGTTTAAAATTCTTCTTTTCCCCTCTCCTTGCTTCCGGCCCGAGAAGCCTGGCGGCCCGGCCCGCCGACTCCTCCCTCCCATTCTCCCTTCCCCCGCGCTGGGCCTTCCCCTTCTCCTTCCCCCTCGCTGTTGCGGCCCAGCAAGCCAAGCCGGCCCATCCGTGCGTCAGCGCCCCTCCTCCTACCTCGCGCTCCCGCTCTGCGCTTCCAAATCCCGAGCGGCAACCGTCGCACGCCCTCGCTCCCCATCGTGGCAGCGCCAACTCCCGCTCCCACCTCGGCCTTAAAGCCATCCTGTGCCCTCCCTCTTCTCCCTTTTTCCCCACTCCGCGCGACGCAACCAGGAACCAGAGCCCACAGTCGAGCCGTGTCTCCATCTCCGCACCACCATTGCCGCCGCCGTCACTCCGCCGAACCACTGCTCTGCCGGCCGATTCGTCGCTGCTGTAGCTCCGCGCCGTTGAGATGGTGGCTCTGAACCCCTTCTCTCCATCTATCGGTCTTGCAATCGCCCAAACCGCCTCCGTTTTTCTTTATCGAAGCAGAGCATCGCCGGCCGCCGGCCGCCGCGATTCGTCGTCGTCACTCCTTCCCCGGCTCCCATTCCCGCGGTGGTGAGCCTCGCCACCTCCCTCTCTCTCTTCCTGACCCTTTTCCCGTGCCATTTAGAGCAGGTCAGAGCCTCGCCGGCGAAGTTTTCGCCGCGGTCCGTGGCCGCCGCCGCGCGTGTCGTCACCTCGCCGTCGGGTGCCCCGTTACGCCGGCCAGGGCGTGTTTCTAGGACCCCCTTGCCTCCCCCTATTTCACCGTTCTCTTTCCATGTTCGGTGGTGAGCTCTGTGGCCGAGTCTGCGAGCTCGGTTGCTCCGGCCATGGCATGTGCGCGCCCGGCGTCGCGACGCGACCACGACGTCGCGGCCAGTGCGCGCCGTCGGCGCCCGCTGTGGCCCTGCTGGCCGGAACCTAATCTCGACCATTCGTGCGCAATCCAACGGCCCATGATGGCCCGTACCCCTTCGGTGGCGTTTTTGCTAAAGAGTCCCCCAAAGATCCCAACCTCAACCCGCGCTTCCTTGTCCACTATTCACTGAGCCTTTGCAAACTTCCAACCAGGCCCCTGCGTTTCGGTTTATTTGAGGCGCAGTCCAGCCGGTTTCCAAATTTGTTTTATTTATTTAAATCTGCAAAATCAAGTTTGAGCTTATTTACAAAATTGCCACTGCAATAAAACGCTTATAAAACCCACGTTTTAGCTCCGATTTGATCCGTTCAACTTGCGTTAGATTCGTTTCAAAAAGTTCTTTCAAACTAAATAACTTTCAATAATGTTTTCTGTAATTAAAATTTGAGTTAAATCTAATCTAGTAATTAGCGTCTTTAATCTTGTTTAATTCATATCTTTTCCGTTTTAACTCCGATTAGCGTGATCTTCGTGTCTGTGTGATCGTAGTGAGACGTAGATCAGTTTTCAAAACTCTTTATCTTATTTTCTTATGATTGATGTACTGTTCTAATTATAGGCTTTGTTTTGCTTTGCATGATTGGTATTGGATGCTTGTGTGGTGTCCTGTGATCGAATGTCCAGTCGGTGAGATATGCGTTGGTGATCAAGAAGAAGTTTGTGATCAAGAGTCAACCTTTGGAAGTATACAAGTCAATTGAAGAAGGATCTTGAGTTAAGGCAAGTATAGCAATCGAGTTTTCTCTTCGCAAATCATGATCATGTTACTTAATTAATGTATGCATCGAATGATAAAAATGACTTGCTAGCAACTTAAGAAATTATCTGTACAAGTGCCTTCGGGTTTTACAGTGCAACTGATGGGGGTTATATGGCTCTGGCTTTAGCTCAGTATGAGGACCTTTTCTAGCTTGTTAGAGGTTACCCTTGTGGCGCAAATGGGGGATAGCAGACTGGGGACTCCCTGTGACTGGTTGAATCACCCAGACTGACTAATGAAACCTAGCGGCCCTAACTTGTTAGACGAACCTTTGAAAAGCTTCATCGTGAACCCTGCCGACTTTCCTTGGAAGTGAGTTAAGAGGCTGATCACCTCGGGCGAAAGGGCAATTCACGTCTCACAGTGAAAGTGTACACCTTTGTGCAAAGTTTATTAAACTGATATATCAGCCGTGCTCACGGTCACGAGCGGCCTTGCAGACCTTTTACATTAAGATTATGACTTTTGTTGGTTAACATGTTCATTATTTACCATTTTATGCTATTCATTATTTATGTTACATTGATCATGAAACTTGGGATCTATATCACTTGTTGCTATACTTGTGGAGTTCGACATGGACTCACTCTTGCTTTTCTCCCACACCTCAGTCTCCATCAGAGTCGCGCAGCGGAAGCATGGTGATGACTCAGCTGAGTTTCCTAAGCTTAGGCTTGTGGTCAACCAGTCAGTTGTTCCCTGTGGAGTTGGTGTCTCCATCTGAAGATCGGAGTGTCTTTCCGCTATCTGCTCCTTAAGGTTATGTTTTTTGTTATATATATACGTTATATATGAGCATTGTCTTTCGATATTACCCTTTATTTGTTGCTATATGTGAGATTTGACTTCCTGGGCTCACATATGGTGTATACCTGGTTTTGTTCTTAAAACCGGGTGTGACAAAGTGGTATCAGAGCAATGCTGACTGTAGGACGCAAGCCTAGTTAGAAACTGGTCGTTTTAAGATTTTAAAAATTGCTATAGAAGTCTTGTTCTATCAACCTTGATATTTTCTTCTCTATTATAGCTTCTACCCTTGTTATTTGTCCCCTCCTTGTTGCTTAATTTTAAAATCTTGTTTCCATCCACACTCCTTGTCTTGATATTCTTTTAAAGTCCTCTCTTACCACCTTCTTGCTTCGTCAGAAGTGGAGCTTAGAATCTTTGCCCTCTATAAGAAGACGATAGTAGAACAAGTCGAGTCACTGTTTGAAGTGTGAACCTTTATTGCTCTGTTGAGTTGACATTATGATGATGTTTGTTTTGGATCTTTGTAATGAGTGCAATGATTTTATGGGTTTACTCACAATCTCATTTAGTTTAGGCTTAATAGGTTTTTATGTATAGATAGTTGGGTTTTTGCTCTTCTCTTGTCTTCCCTATCCTATCCTTCCGGAGCAGTCTGTCCTTGTCAGTTTATATCTCTGTTTGTGGATGTTCAAAAATCATGGAACAATTCTGGACATAAGTAGACTTCATGATCTTTCTCTGAGCACAAGAACCACCCTGATAGCTGTTATGGTTTTGGAGTTATGAAATTCACAAGTTGATGCATCTGTGCTGTCTGGAGTCTGGAATAGTTTCTGTTGTCTGCTGTTTTCGATGACCTTAACTACAGAATCTGGAAAAGTGTTCTACATGAAAGTTGTAGAGGATTTCATAATCTTTCCATAAAGGTAAACTGCAACTTCATTGGATAAACAGAGCTCGAGTTATAGCTGTTTTACTGCACTGCTGTTTTGCTACTCGCGAGAAATTTCAGAATTCTTGTTCTTACCTTTACATATGAGTTTCTCTGGGATATCAGAAGTTGGTTATGGCTGTCAACATACACGAAATAATATTCAAGCTACCCTTTTGTGTTCTCTAGTCGGTCCTTTCTTAAGGGGGGTAGTGCTTTGATCAACAGATGTTGAAGTTGTGAGTTGTCTCTCATGGTACTTTATGAGTATGATCATCTATCCTTGCTCATGTTGCTTTTGTTGGTCACCTGATGACAGGAAATGTGGCACACCATGGATCAGGATTCCTATGTGCCACCTCTCACTGATGATCACGAGTACAATGAAGTCAAACCCTATCAAAACAACATTGTTGAAGTTCAAGTTGGGAGTGATCCAAGTCAGAATCCACAACAACGAAAGCGAAAAAGGAAGGCCAAAAAGAAGCTTACTGAAGTAAGTAGAGCACAACGCAATTATACCAATGGAAGGTTGAGCAATATGGATATGGATAACATTCAAAGTGCTACAAAAATGGTTGGTGGTTACATCCAAGTGAGCTCAACACAAGTTTTTGCTCTGTTTGATCCCAGTGCTTCGCACTCTTTCATCTCCGTCGAGTGTTTTGAGACGAACAAGATGGCGAAGTGTCCAACAAAGAGGCCCTTGATAGTTCATACCCCAGTTGGAGAAATACAGGCAGATCAGATGTGCCCGAAAGTCAGTCTTGTCATAAACAAGGAAAACTTTACCGTAACCTTCATTGTTTTGGAGTCACTCAATATTCCTATGGTTCTTGGTAATGGATGGTTGTGTGCGCACAAAGGAGTAATTCATGGTACTCAATGCACAATGCTTCTAACTGCGCCATCAGGGAAAAGAATTGAGTATCACGGTTGTCAACTTCAATCTGAGAAAGCTGATGACTTGTACAATGAAGTGCAGACTAAGGATGTTATCGTGGATAATGATGAGTATATGGCTAAGAACACAGATGGGCAAACATCTTCAGTGGAAGTCGATACAACAGACCATCTGGCAAATGCAGGATATCCGGTCAAGATTCTAGAAACAGTCTGGAGAACTTTTATTGGAAGAATGTTTAAAGTGTGTAAGGTTCAGTGGAGTAACCTAAGTGAAGAAGAAGCAATGTGGGAAACCGAGGAACAACTGCAGACCAAGTTTCCACATCTCTTTGAGTTGTAGGCCAATCAAGTTAGCGATCAAGATAAGTTTGGGATAATCAAGTGTAATAATCTTTGCATGGAATCCTTGTTCACAAGTTATGATCATGAAACATCAATGGTTTGATAAGCTTGGTATACAAGTGTGAAGTGAAAGTGTTATCAAGATCTTTTCTCGTCTCTCTCCTGTGCTCTGAGTCTCTCCTGAATCTCGGGACGAGATTCTCTTAAGGGGGGTAGATTTGTGACACCCTAAAATTTGCCCAATTTAAAAATAGGTGAAAATGTTTCTTTATTAATTTTTGGTGTGCATTTAATCTAGGATTAAATAATTTTTGCAAAATTAAAACCAAGTTAGAAACATAATGTTGCATTCATGCCTCTGCATTTCATTTTCTGTGATGAGTGGTTTTGGTCAAAATTTGAAATGAATTCAAATTCTATTTGAGTTTGGTTTGAAATGCTTTGAAGCAAAAAGAAAAAGGTTTAAAATTCTTCTTTTCCCCTCTCCTTGCTTCCGGCCCGATAAGCCTGGCGGCCCGGCCCGCCGACTCCTCCCTCCCATTCTCCCTTCCCCCGCGCTGGGCCTTCCCCTTCTCCTTCCCCCTCGCTGTTGCGGCCCAGCAAGCCAAGCCGGCCCATCCGCGCGTCAGCGCCCCTCCTCCTACCTCGCGCTCCCGCTCTGCGCTTCCAAATCCCGAGCGGCAACCGTCGCACGCCCTCGCTCCCCATCGTGGCAGCGCCAACTCCCGCTCCCACCTCGGCCTTAAAGCCATCGTGTGCCCTCCCTCTTCTCCCTTTTTCCCCACTCCGCGCGACGCAACCGGGAACCAGAGCCCGCAGTCGGGCCGTGTCTCCATCTCCGCACCACCATTGCCGCCGCCGTCACTCCGCCGAACCACTGCTCTGCCGGCCGATTCGTCGCTGCTGTAGCTCCGCGCCGTTGAGATGGTGGCTCCGAACCCCTTCTCTCCATCTATCGGTCTTGCAATCGCCCTAACCGCCTCCGTTTTTCTTTATCGAAGCAGAGCATCGCCGGCCGCCGGCCGCCGCGATTCGTCGTCGTCACTCCTTCCCGGCTCCCATTCCCGCGGTGGTGAGCCTCGCCACCTCCCTCTCTCTCTTCCTGACCCTTTTCCCGTGCCATTTAGAGCAGGTCAGAGCCTCGCCGGCGAAGTTTTCGCCGCGGTCCGTGGCCGCCGCCGCGCGTGTCGTCACCTCGCCGTCGGGTGCCCCGTTACGCCGGCCAGGGCATGTTTCTAGGACCCCCTTGCCTCCCCCTACTTCACCGTTCTCTTTCCATGTTCGGTGGTGAGCTCTGTGGCCGAGTCTGCGAGCTCGGTTGCTCCGGCCATGGCGTGTGCGCGCCCGGCGTCGCGACGCGACCACGACGTCGCGGCCAGTGCGCGCCGTCGGCGCCCGCTGTGGCCCTGCTGACCGGAACCTAATCTCGACCATTCGTGCGCAATCCAACGGCCCATGATGGCCCGTACCCCTTCGGTGGCGTTTTTGCTAAAGAGTCCCCCAAAGATCCCAACCTCAACCCGCGCTTCCTTGTCCACTATTCACTGAGCCTTTGCAAACTTCCAACCAGGCCCCTGCGTTTCGGTTTATTTGAGGCGCAGTCCAGCCGGTTTCCAAATTTGTTTTATTTATTTAAATCTGCAAAATCAAGTTTGAGCTTATTTACAAAATTGCCACTGCAATAAAACGCTTATAAAACCCACGTTTTAGCTCCGATTTGATCCGTTCAACTTGCGTTAGATTCATTTCAAAAAGTTCTTTCAAACTAAATAACTTTCAATAATGTTTTCTGTAATTAAAATTTGAGTTAAATCTAATCTAGTAATTAGCGTCTTTAATCTTGTTTAATTCATATCTTTTCCGTTTTAACTCCGATTAGCGTGATCTTCGTGTCTGTGTGATCGTAGTGAGACGTAGATCAGTTTTCAAAACTCTTTATCTTATTTTCTTATGATTGATGTACTGTTCTAATTATAGGCTTTGTTTTGCTTTGCATGATTGGTATTGGATGCTTGTGTGGTGTCCTGTGATCGAATGTCCAGTCGGTGAGATATGCGTTGGTGATCAAGAAGAAGTTTGTGATCAAGAGTCAACCTTTGGAAGTATACAAGTCAATTGAAGAAGGATCTTGAGTTAAGGCAAGTATAGCAATCGAGTTTTCTCTTCGCAAATCATGATCATGTTACTTAATTAATGTATGCATCGAATGATAAAAATGACTTGCTAGCAACTTAAGAAATTATCTGTACAAGTGCCTTCGGGTTTTACAGTGCAACTGATGGGGGTTATATGGCTCTGGCTTTAGCTCAGTATGAGGACCTTTTCTAGCTTGTTAGAGGTTACCCTTGTGGCGCAAATGGGGGATAGCAGACTGGGGACTCCCTGTGACTGGTTGAATCACCCAGACTGACTAATGAAACCTAGCGGCCCTAACTTGTTAGACGAACCTTTGAAAAGCTTCATCGTGAACCCTGCCGACTTTCCTTGGAAGTGAGTTAAGAAGCTGATCACCTCGGGCGAAAGGGCAATTCACGTCTCACAGTGAAAGTGTACACCTTTGTGCAAAGTTTATTAAACTGATATATCAGCCGTGCTCATGGTCACGAGCGGCCTTGCAGACCTTTTACATTAAGATTATGACTTTTGTTGGTTAACATGTTCATTATTTACCATTTTATGCTATTCATTATTTATGTTACATTGATCATGAAACTTGGGATCTATATCACTTGTTGCTATACTTGTGGAGTTCGACATGGACTCACTCTTGCTTTTCTCCCACACCTCAGTCTCCATCAGAGTCACGCAGTGGAAGCATGGTGATGACTCAGCTGAGTTTCCTAAGCTTAGGCTTGTGGTCAACCAGTCAGTTGTTCCCTGTGGAGTTGGTGTCTCCATCTGAAGATCGGAGTGTCTTTCCGCTATCTGCTCCTTAAGGTTATGTTTTTTGTTATATATATACGTTATATATGAGCATTGTCTTTCGATATTACCCTTTATTTGTTGCTATATGTGAGATTTGACTTCCTGGGCTCACATATGGTGTATACCTGGTTTTGTTCTTAAAACCGGGTGTGACAGCTGTCACTTGAGCGTTTCCTGGCTCTTCGCTTGTGAGTTTGATGTGTGTTTCCCTTTTAGTTGAGGAAGCATTTTGCCTGTTGTATCAAAAAGCTTTTAGGGTCAACCCCTAATTATGCATAGATTTTGAGTTAACTAGAAAGGGCTAATTAACTTATATAGGAATTTAATGATTTTCCCATTTTTAGGCTAAATAAATTTTATATTCTTTTGAATTGTTTAACTTGGTTTCATGCCTTTACATGACTTTAGTCAAATGGGAATGAACACAAGTTACTTCATAATGACATTCTAAATTAGGTTTTTGAGCTGCATCACAAGCATATAACCAAAGATGCTCACATATTAGGAATTAAACTCATTTTAGTGAATGCATCTCAAGGTGAGCTAGCACATGATGCTATGACATGCTTATGATGACATGACAACATTTTATTCATGTAAACACCTGAGTTGTTACATCCTTTCCCCCTAAAAGAAATCTCGACCCAAGATTTAACTATAAACTAAACCAACTACTAAAGTTGTGGGATACGGGGATGAAGATTACAGACTTTTTATAAAACTAAGAACATGTTCTGTTAGTCAACCCTTTTCACTGTCCTGACTGTATGGTTGCATAGAATTCAGGGAACTGCTCCATCAGAAATTCTTCGGTTTCCCAAGTTGCTTCTTCCTCAGAATGTTGACTCCATTGAACTTTATAGAACCTGTTAGTGTGTCGTCGAGTCACTCTATCTCGCTGATCGAGAATTCTGATGGGATATTCTAAATAGGTCATATCAGGCTCAAGTTGTACCCCTTCAACATCAATCACTTGGTCAGGAACTCGCAGACACTTCTTCAGCTGAGAGATGTGAAACACATTATGAACCTCTGAAAGATGAGCTGGTAGTTGAATGCGGTATGCCACTTTGCCACACTTGGCCAGGATTTGAAATGGTCTGATGTAATGGGGAGCAAGTTTTCCTTTGACCCCGAAATGATAAACACCCTTGGTGGGTGACACCTTTAGATACACAAAATCTCCTTTGGCAAACGTTAAAGGCCTACGCCGTTTATCTGCATAGCTTCTCTGTCGGGATTGTGCTATCTTCAGATTGCTTTGTATGAGTCTGACTTTCTATTCGGTCTCTTGAACTAGATCGACACCAAAGAACCATCTTTCACCGAGTTCGGACCAATGTAACGGAGTCCAACACCTCCTGCCATATAAAGCTTCAAATGGTGCCATACGGATACTGTCTTGATAGCTATTGTTGTATGAGAACTCCGCTAATGGTAAGCACTCATCCCACTTAAATGGGAAGTTAAGAGCACATGCCCTGAGCATATCTTCTAGTATCTGATTTACTCTTTCAGTCTGACCCCCTGTCTGTGGATGGTAAGCTGTGCTATGTAGGAGTTTAGTGCCCAGAGACTCATGTAGACTTTCCCAGAATTTTGAAACAAACTGAGTACCTCTATCTGAGACAATAGTCTTTGGAACTCCATGTAAACTCATAATTCTATGAAAATATATCTTAGCATATGTTGATGCCGGATAGAGAGTCTTGACTGGTATAAAGTGTGAAACCTTGGTCAGACGATCTACTATAACCCAAATAGAGTCGTAGCCTTTGGATGTTCTTGGCAAACCAACAACAAAGTCCATACTGATGTCCTCCCATTTCCAAGCAGGAATTGGCAATGGCTGTAGTTCACCAGCTGACTTAAGATGAATGGCTTTGACTTTCTGACAAGTATCACATGTGGCTACATACTTTGCAATTTCGATCTTCATCTTAGTCCACCAGAATCTTTGCCTAAGATCCTGGTACATTTTTGTACTTCCCGGATGAATCACAAACGGGGTAAGATGAGCTTCATCCAGAATTTGCTTCCTCAACTCAGGATTCTTTGGAACGACCAGTCTGTCTTTGAACCAGACTACTCCTGCTTCATCAACTCGGAAGCAAGAAGCTTTGTCTGCCTTGGCTTTCTCTTTGAGGTGAACAATACCCTTATTTTCTTTCTGAGCAGCTACAATCTGATCTTTGATAGCTGACTGAACTGATATATTAGACAAACTGCCCTGCGTGATCATCTGAATATCCAGTTTTTCTAACTCAGAACAGAGAGCAAGATCTATGGGTCTGACTGTGGTACAGTTGCAACGAATCTTCCGACTAAGAGCATCGGCTACAACATTTGCCTTTCCAGGATGGTAATGCACTTCAAGATCATAATATTTGATTAGCTCTAACCACCTCCATTGTCGCATATTCAGCTCTGACTGAGTGAAAATATATTTCAGACTCTTGTGGTCAGTGTATATGTGACATGTGTTGCCCAAGAGGTAATGACGTCAAATCTTTAAGGCATGGACAACTGCTGCTAACTCTAAGTCATGAGTTGGATAGTGTTCTTCATGACGCTTCAACTGCCTGGATGCATAAGCTATTACTCTGCCCTCTTGCATCAAGACACAACCAATCCCGATACCAGAAGCATCACAATACACATCGAACGGCTTCTCAATATTGGGTTGGGCTAAGACTGGAGCTGTAGTCAAAAATTCCTTTAATTTCTGAAAAGCTTCTTCACATTTATCCAACCAGACAAACTTGACTTAATTCTTTAACAACTGAGTTATAGGTTTGGCAATTTTGGAAAAGTCTGGAATAAACCTGCGGTAATAACCTGCCATACCCAGAAAACTGCGAACTTGATGAACAGTTCTGGGGGACTCCCATTCAAGGATTTCTTGTACCTTGCCTAGATCCACAGCTACACCTTCAGCCGATAACACATGACCCAAAAATGGATCTCTGTCTAACCAGAACTCACATTTACTAAACTTTGCATATAGCTGATGGTCTCTCAGACGACACAACACTACTCTGAGGTGTTCAGCATGTTCTTGTGGATTCTTGGAATATATCAGAATATCATCAATGAATACCACTACAAACTTGTCTAGCTCAGGCATGAACACGGAGTTCATCAGATACATGAAGTGAGCTGGAGCATTGGTCAACCCAAAGGACATGACTAAGTACTCATACAGGCCATATCTGGTGGTGAAAGCAGTTTTAGTAATATCTTCAGGCCTTATTTTTATCTGGTGATACCCAGATCTTAGATCTATCTTGGAAAATACCTCGGCGCCCACGAGTTGATCAAACAGAAGATCAATCCGCGGTAATGGGTACTTATTCTTCACTGTGACTTCATTGAGCGGACGATAGTCCACACATAGCCTTAAAGTTTGGTCTTTCTTTTTGACAAACAAAGTAGGACAGCCCCATGGTGATGAACTAGGTCTGATATAACCCTTATCAAGCAACTCTTGCAACTGAACTTTCAATTCTGCCAGTTCTTTAGGTGGCATTCTATAGGCTCGTCGAGGTATTGGTGTTGTTCCTGGCTTTAGCTCTATGCTGAACTCAACATCACGGTCTGGTGGTAACCCCGGCAAGTCTTCAGGAAACACATCCGAAAAATCACAGACTACTAGAATATCATGAACCTCTTTAACTGTTGTTACACAGACGCTGCCGCACAGCTGGTCAACGATTTTCTTGGGAATCGGAAGTTGGATAAAGAGTTCAGAAGTACTATTAGGTATAATCAACCTGACTGTTCTATGCAAGACATCTAATACTGCCTTCTACTAGTACATCCAGTTCATCCCTAGGATCACATCTATATCCTGATCCTTGATTACTATCATATTAGTGGGATAAGTATGCCCGGCAAACTCTACGGGCACTTGAGGTGCCACATCCTTTGTGCATAAACGACCTCCAGGTGTGTGTATAAGGAAATTTTCTTGTGTTTCCCCAGTTGATATATGATGTATTTCAACAAATCTCTTACTGATAAAGGTATGCGATGCACCAGAATCAAATAGTAATACGGCAGGATGGTGAGCAACTGAAAACATACCCATCATGACGGGTTCCCCTTCAGGAATATCTGCTGCTTGTGCATAATACACCCGACCAGTCTTCTGGACGGTCTTATTCTTCTGATTATTATTGCGGCCTTGATTCTGCTATGGCTGTTGCTGTGGCCGCTGCTGGGAATTCTGACCACTTTGCCCCTATGGAGTATTTGGGATACTCTTCCTGGGATACGGGCAATTACGGGAGAAATGGCCCGGTTTCCCACAGTTGTAGCATGGGTAGTTGTGGTTCTGGGGAGTCTGGGTTCGAATGCCAAGGGCATTCAGCTGTCGTGGATAGTTAGGGTTCACAACAGTTCTAGCAGATGACTGCTGTGTGCTGGCTTGTTGTTGCTGAGGTGGACGGTACTGTGGACGGTTATGCTGGACTGGGTGATAGATGATACGCTGGCGCTTCTTATTGCCACCAAACGATCCAGTCGAACTCCCACTCTTCCTCCTTTTAGCTTCAAGATGCTTGAAATGCTTCTCCTCTGCAGATATAGCTTTATTCACCGCATCATTGAAGGATATTGTGCCGGAACCGTCCTGATTATAAGAGCTCAAGTACCGTTTTAGTCAAATCCGTCTGACTTTGACTCATACTTGAACCCATATAACCCCGGTAGTCCGGAAATCTCGAAGGATTTCTATCACCGTACAACATACAGGATCGCATTGTTCAAGAATTACATTCGTAAAGATACATCACAGAGAAATGGAACCGAATTTAAAGTATCAGAGTGCGAATTTAAAACAGAGTTATTACAATACCGAATTTAAAAGTGCGGAAGCTTAAATAAGTTTGAAACACGACCACTACACATGTGGTCCAAAAGAAAACATTGTTTGACAAATCCCACTCAACACAACTCACTCTTCCCCTTTTAGATAATGTGCCACTAGGAGTCTCAGACCAGCAAAAGAAAAGGGGAAGCTTCTGGACGACCCTGCCCTGGGCCTACTCCTCATCACCTTCCACCGGGTAGACGCAGTGCTTACAATAACCAAAGTAGACCTGGCCATCTGCAACAAACGGGATAAACCCTGAGTACGGGAATGTACTCAGCTAGACTTACCCGTCCAACTGAAAATAAAGACACCAAGGGTATGCAAGGCCTTTTTGGGTGGATCTGGGATCTTTAGTTGCGAAAAGCTCAATTAAGATTAGTGAGGATTTAATGATATTGCAGAGCTGTCATTTTTAGACCTATTTCTTCACTCGAGGTTTGCACCTGAACTATTGCACACACTTGAGTCTAACAAACAATAATATAACCCTATCCAGTTGACTTCTCCACATTTTTAGTTGAACCTTTAAAACATCACATGGAGTTGTATCGTGGTGAAGCTCGCCATAGTTTCCCACTAACCGGGGGAGACGGCGACTCGAACCGAATTCCAAACCAGCTGGTGAAAGACCTTTAATACCAGCCCACACTTTCCCCGTCGGATCCATGCATTGGGCAACCGCTCGACGCTTGTTCGTGGTGGTAATGGTCGCGGTTCAAGCACGGACCGCCCAATTGGAACCTGGCGATGGCCTCACGCGGCAGATCGCAATTTCCATACTAGAGGGCGTGACACGGGTCGAAACCGGCCCGAACAGCTTCTAACTGGCTTTGGGGTCGATGATTACAGCACCGACATATCCCTAAGTAAAAGGGCGCGTTCAAAAATGAACGAGGGCCAACATCGATACAAACCTACACGATCCAACGGACGGACTGCCCCAAGTTTCCAAACTTGTGCCTTGCCTTCCAGTTGACCGTATTTCATTACTACTCAGGTTCTTTTCCACGATAGCAAATATAGCCAACCGTGATCCAGTAACTACCCATCAGGGTATTACGGGAACATTCTTACTACTACTTTTATTAAGCAAGCTAAGCAATTCTACATGGTAACTAAATAACAGGATAACAAGGTAGATATTAATCAATAACCAAGGAATGGTAATGCAGCAAGTAGGATTCATCCCAACTCCTAAACCTAATGCATCACAATATAAAAGGACTCAAGTAATTTTAATTGCAAAAGGTAGGAAGCTTAATATGCTCCGGGCCTTGCCTTGAGAGAAGACTGAGGCCTCGTGGGAGGGGCACTCAGGCAGGTTAGTGTCGGCCGCGGGGTCGGCTTCCTCGGCTTGATGCAGTTCCGGGATCTCCTGCTCGACGTTTGTCTCCTGCTCCTGGTCTTGATCCTGAACTGTCGATCCTATTGCAATGCGGTTGAAAATGATAAATAAATAATTCGTGGTGCGAGATGCGGTGGTAAGAAAAGTAATATTTCTTGCAAACCAATAAAACCAACTTGTTGAACCACTTTTGACATTGAGGTAAATATTTATTTATTTCATAAAACAAAATCCATTAATTTACCTATTTCTTATTTAGAAATTCAAAAGAAATTCAGGTTTGAACTGCAAGTGCATCTTTCTGAACTTAGAAAAATCCACAAAAATTTCAGAAGGTAATAAACATCTGCTGGACTTCACTGAACAATTTTCAGCCAGAAATAAAATAGAGAACTGCAGATATAAAAATAACAAATAAACTGCTCAAAAGATGCTTTGAACTAACTTTTCACACAAGAGGTGTTTAACAGCAGATTTCATAATTTTCCTAGCTTCATCTACTCATACACATTCTACTGTAGAAAACTTGCGGTCAGAGCATAAACATACAAGCCTACACAAAATAAACAAATCTATTCCAAATTAAACCATTTGAACTACAACCCTACTGGAAAAGGGTGCTAAACTCATTTTTATATTTTTCCCAGATTCTACTTCACATTTCATACTTATCAAGAAAGTTCCATGAACAGAAACATTATATTATTTCTTACATGAATTTCCAAAGGAAAACACACAAAGGTACATTTGTAAAGCAACTTCAGATTCTTCCATACAACAGCTCATGCTTAATATTTTTCTTAGTCTGAACATGACATACAGAGACTACGCAATTTTTTCCACATTTTATTTTGATATATTCAATACCTTAACACTTATTCTAAGAAATCAGTCAAAAGAACTTTAAATCATAACAGAAGCTTTTTCCACATAAACAGTGCATCATATAATTTTTCACAGGTGCAAATCATGATAAGAAACCTACACAAATTTTCCCATGAATTAACTCAACCAGAAAATACCTATTTCCATTTATCTAAACAAAAGCTCACAAACTGAATTAAGTAAAACAGTAATAAAACTTTCACCAAAAATACTTTCATATTTTTCCATGATAGATCTACTCATAAACAAGTTAACAAAACTGAAAGTACTTCATTTGGACTTTTAAAACGAGCTACACAAAAAGAACAAGCATTTCTGGAAAATAAAACAAAAAGGAAAACATATTTGAATCTTCCCGGCTGGCCTGCGTGAACGTGGTCCATGGACCGGGTGAGGCTGACACGCGGGGTCCGCTGGTCAACGGGACCCACCCGTTAGAGAGGGCGAAGCAGGGGAAGGTGCTGACCGGCGAAAGCTCGTCGACGGTGAGGTCGCCGGCGGTGAGGCTTGGCTCGATAGAGTCGTCTCGACGAGGCGCATCCAGCGGTGGGGTCGGTTTGGCCAGAGGGTGACCGAAGCGTGCCGGCGGCGAGCGGTGGCGGACGGCGGCGGCGGCGACACACGGCTACGCCATTTCCAGCGGTTGCCGGTGAAATTGGGGAAGGCGAAGGCTCACACGAACCCTAGGGAGGCTATCGGCAAGGCGAAGGCTCACATGAACCCTAGGGAGGCTATCGGCGGGCTCGGATTGGCTCGGGAAGCTCCGAGGAAGCTTGCCCACGCGAGCGGCCATGGCGGACGGTGGCGGGGCTCGGCTAGGCCGTGTTCGGCGGTCGCCGGCCAAATTGGCGCGTGCGCAGTGCTTTGTGAACCCTAGGGAGCTATCGGAGGGCTCGGCTTGGCTCGGGAAGCTCCGAGGAAGCTTGGCCTCGGGCATGGCCTCGGCGAACAGCCATGGCGCTCGACCGGAGAAGAAGAGGTGGGTGAGAGCGGTAGCGTTGAGGCTAGTCGTTGTTCTCACCTTGCCTTGGCTTGGTGATGCTCGACGGAGAACAGGGGAAGCGGAGAAGCTTCGGTCGATGAAGAATAGTCGCGAGCTCCGGACGGTGCCGATGGCGACCGCGGCGGCGCTCCACAGACTTCGGTGTCGGCGAGGCTCGAGGGGTGGTGCTAACGCGAGCACCGGGTGTCTAGGGTGTAGGCGGAGAGGCTTGCGCGAGGAATCGGACGGCGAGGCTCCGGCGTGGCCGGAATGGCGAAGGGGTTTTGCGGTGTCGAACGGCGGCGGCGAGCGCTGGCGTTCGTTCGCGGAGAGGAGAGGGAGAGAGCTAGCGGGGGTGTTCGAATGAGCGGGTGAGTGAACGAGCGAAGGGAGGTGCTCAGTTTTGCTCGGCAGGGCGAAGGACGGCCGGTCGTGGCGGGGGCCACGGCGTGTCGTGCGGCAGGCGATGGCGCGGCGGGCGAGGGCAGCGCGGCAGGCGAGGCGAGCAGAGAGTGGCCGGGGAGGATTGCTTGCGTGCTCGGGTGAGAAGGGATCGAGCGAGGAGTGGCCAGCGAGGATCCTCGGCAGGATGCGGCGGCCACGTGGCGGTTGCGGCCGGCGTACGGCGCGGCGGCGCTGTCGGGGCTGGCATGCGCGGCGGGCGCAAGCGCGCGCGGGAGCGGGGGCAGGCGCGGCGCGGGCTTGGGCTGAAAAGGCCGAATGGGCCGAAAGGCTGGCGCCGGGAAAAAAATGGTTTTCTTTTTTTTTCTTTTTCCAAAACCTTTTCAAACTTTGACCATTCAAAAACAGTTTCAAAAACTCCAACTAGACTTTGACCCAAAAAATAAAAGTTTCACAAAATAATTTTCTCTACAACTTTCATATAAGACACTTTTTCGGAAAACCATTTTTACAACCTCCACATAAATAAAGCCAATTTTGAAACATACACCATTTTGCTTGCCTCATTTTTATCTGATAAACTATTTTGAATTAGGTCAAAATGCCAACATGAAAAGCACTCTACTCAATATTCTTTATTTTATAAACTTATTTGCCAAGATAGAGATCCACTTAAACTATCAAGTCCAATAGAAATCCAAAATCCAAATAAACAAAAAGGCAAAAAGCACTCATATGCACATGAAAGGATGCAATGCATTGCTTATGCATTTTGGTAGCTAAATGTGGTTCCTAATGCAGTGCTTGACACTAGGGTGTCACAGATATATTATCGTCGCACATTGCTAGCATCTTTTGCATCTTCGTATTCAGCCCCCTCATGAAGCAACTGCGCTTCTTGCCATCGGTGTTCACGTGATCCAGAGCATACTGAGACAGATGATCAAATTTGCCAATATACTGTTGTACTGGCTGATCCCCTTGCCTGAGAGCTAAGAACTCTTTGGCCTTCATCCGCATCACACCCACTGGAATGTAGTGAGCTTTGAAAGCCCTCGAGAACTCATCCCAGGTAATGCGATGTCCTAGAGCTTGGGCAGCTTCAAAGTTTGCCCACCAAGTCCCCGCAGCTCCCCTCAACTGCTGGGTTGCGAAGGATGGCTTCTGAGTTTCAGTGCAGTGGATTAGCTCAAACTTCTGATTCATAGTACGGAGCCAATCTGCAGCTTCTAAAGGCTCATCAGCCTTTGTGAATACCGGCGGCCTAGTTTCGGTGAAATCCTGATAAGTACTTTCCTGGGCCTGATGATGATGTCGGCTGTAACACCCCCGGTGTTAAGCATTCCCTAAATGCATAATTTGACACCGCATAAGCATAGCATCTCATCATTCTTGTGCATATGCTTGTTGAATGCTTAAGTCCTTGTGTTAAATGTCTAGTATAACCTTTTTATGCTTTCTGTTTCTGACCAAGTGCCTTTTAACAAAGTTGTAGATCTTGATAAAAGGAACAACTTTGCTTTAAAGCACTTTCTTAGAAAAAGCTTTTAAATTGTGATTTCTTGCATTAGAAAAATGGTTTAGCACTAAATTTCTCTGTCTCAGCAGAATTTGGACTCGAGCCTTTAAGATGATTTGTTCCTTACAAAATTCTAAGCAACTTTGCTGTTAGGACCCTTTCCTAGTTCGGCTTAGTTTAGGAGTTATAGAGCATCAAAGTTTGCAATCAAACTTCATTAGTTTAACCCCAGTGGACCCAACCTGTCAGTCTCTCCTTCTTCTCCTTCGCGGACGCCGCTCCCTCCGCGCCGACCGAGCCTGCCGCCGCCGCGAGACCGCCTCACCCGCCAGCAAAACCACCGGCATCGCCGCCCATGGTTTAGCGCTGCATGCGCCACGTCGCCCCCTCGCTCGCTGCAAGCTCGCCACGACGCCCCGGAGCTCGGTGCATGCTCGCCGCGTGGAGCTCGACACCTGACGCCGCCGCGTCCGGTCGGGAGTTCCCCGACGGGAACTGGCCAGTTGCAATGCACCCAGCCACTTGTTCCTTTGTCTTTGTCCGCCTTGAGCTCACCAGCGCGCCAGCCACTCCACCATCTTCTCCAGTTCGCCCAAACCGCCATTGCCGCCGAACTCCGGCGAGCGATTGCTCGCTAATCGCCGCACCGCCGTTCGATTCCTCCCGCCAGCTTCTCCGCCCTAACCTCCTCCTTCTCCGGTAAGGGTTGGTTTCCCCTCTCTCCCTCTCCAGCCGCCGGAACAGCGGATGCCGTCCGCAAGTTTCCGCCATGGCCGCCACCGTGACCTTCACGTGGACCGGTCATCTCCGGCCATGCTACCCTGAGCTGAGCCATGTTCTAGTCTTCTCTACCGTCGTAGTAGCTTAGAGTCAGTTGGAGACCTCTCTCGTGTCCTGAGTTCGCCGGACCGCGGGCCAGTCGCGCTGTGTCCGCCATGGACCGCCGCCGTGCATCGCGCCGGGCAATGCCGCGGATGCCGAAGCCCGAGAGTTGCTCCAATAGGTCGCTTAGGTCTTGCTTGGGCTAGTGCTAACCTCGCCGAGTCGCAAGCCGCCGGGAAGAGTTCCACCGCCGAGTCGCAGAGCCGCCGCTCCGCCATGGCCGCCGTCGAGCTTGCTCCGGTATCCCTCTGGCTCAGCGAGTCAGTTCGTCGTGTTCGTCTCGAAAACCCGCACCCAGGGATGGTCTTAGTGTCGCCGGAAGCGTCGCCGTCGACGAGCTAGGGCCGGTCAATGACCACGGCGCAAAACTCCGCCGTTGACCGCCGAGCCTGGCCTCGCGCGGTAACGTGCCGAGCCTGGCCTCGGAAGCTTGGTCACCCTGACCAGTGGGCCCCGACTGGCAGTAAGGAAGAGAGAAAGGGACGAGCTTGGGTGCCGTAGGCCTCGGTAAGTCGGATGCACCGAGCCTTCGCCTCGAGCCAGCTAGTCTCGGTTGTGTAAGCCTCGGTCGAGTCGAGCCAAGTCAAGTGCTCGGTTGAGTCAGCTAGTCTCGGTTGAATCAGTAAGCGTCGACTGAATACGTTAGCCTCGACTACCCGTGTGCCTCGGGCGAATCGGAAAAATGTGTCTGAGCCTCGGGCCGCAGCCGAATCGCGCTGAACGTGCCGAAGCCTTGCCTCGAAGCCTCGGTTGAGTTGAGCCAAGTGTGCCGAAGCCTTCGCCTCGAAGCCTCGGACAAGTCGCGCCAAGTGTGCCGAAGCCGTATCTTGAGCCTCGGCCGAGTCAGCCAAGTGTGCCGAGCGTTTGTCCTGTGCCTCGGCCGAAGTTCGTACGTAGGATTGAGTTTTCCTTTTTAGTTTCTTTTTGCAGAATTGTGTAAAGGCTTCAAAAATTCATACAAGGCTCATTTTAAGTCCAAATCCTGTGAAACAAATTTTGTGGAGTTCAGCATGATTAGATCTACCTGTGAAGGATGTTAATTGCATTGTTGGTAATACTTTTATGTGTAGATTTATTTAAATTAGAAAAGTGCTGATAACTTAGAAAATGCATAACTAATTATGTATAAGTCAGAAAAATGTAATTCCAGTTTTGTTAGGTTTGTATGAATGTGTAGTTTCAGAGAAAAATATAATATGAGGTTGTTCTGTGAATTAATTTGACAGTAGCTTTTAAAATGGTTAAATGTCGTTTCCTTGTTTATTTTGTAGTAATTAAAATATGAGGAATATGAACCTGAGAATTTAAGCACATTGCTCTTGTACTAGGTAGCTCAGTAGAAAAATAAGAAATCTGTGGTTTGACGCTTTTTGCTAGGGTGTGTAGTTCAAAGCACCTGTCCATGATAGAATTTGTCTTTTTCATAGAGAATGAAGTTTAAGTCCAAATGAGATGAAATTTGGACAGGGAGCTAGATTAGGTGTTGTTAACTCCCAGTAATTTTTGTAGATTTTTCTGAAGCTGTCTAGGTTAGGTTGCTGTTTAAGCATGTGTAAATAGATTTATTTCAGCAAGTAATTAGAGGGTAATAAACTCATTAAGTAAACTTTGAGGTGGTGACAACATAGCTTAATCAATTGACTATGTTAGGTTAAATGGTTGGGATGATGTTGACTACCTTGTTGAATAGAATGCAGTAGATGACATGTGCTTATCCCCTGATTGCTGTTGATCATGTGCATCACATATGCATTCTATGTGCATTCATCCTATTCATGCACTTTATGCATCATACAGGATCAGCGGAGGAGATCCAGACCCAGTCGTTACTAGAAGAGCCCAGTCCGGAGGAGATCCTGACAGAAGAAGTCGGAGGGACCGACGCCGACGAGTTGCCCGAGTGCCGCGATCACCGTCCGTCGGACTTTGAGAAAGGCAAGCCCCGGAGCATTCTAACTCCTACGGTTTGCAAATGTTTTCTAATTTAACCTGATGATGGATGTTGCATTAGGTTATAGGAATTGATTGCTACCGTTGATGCATTATTACTTATTCTTGTCCACCTGCAAATATTACCTTGTTATCCCTGATAAGTCTAGGCTCATTTATGCTTAGCCTGCTTAGACTGGTAAAAGTCGGGTGATTTCCTGTCTCCCGCAATAGGTGGATACTGATCATGTTTAGCCTGTGCTATCATGAGATAACCATGTGATAATTAATCTGAGACGGAGGCGGGATGTAAGAGCAACAGGACATGGGTTCTTGTGCTAGTAGGCTCCCGTCTGTGTCGCATAGGACCCGTTCGGGAATGTCCCTTCAGTCAAATTGAACGCGTCGATCACTTAACGGAGTTGGTCTGAGTACCTCCCGTGAAGCCGAGTAAGGTTATTCGAGCCGGTGATGGAGATGTTGACGCCTAACACCCAGGGCCTCAGATGTACCGTGGGCAACTATTCTGATCGACCTGGCATGGTCCGAGGGCAGGCAGGGCCTGATCGACCTGGCATGACCGTGGGCAGTTATAGGTTGAGTTACCTGGCACTGAGATAAACCCCGGTGTAGAAGGGCCCATGGCCGTCCCGCGCTTTGTGTTCTCGAATCTCCTGACTGGCAGCTTACGACTGCCGTAGCCGGACGTGCCGGGCGAGTGTGAGACATTTTATCCCCAGCTGGGTAGGAATCGATTATAATCGCCATCGCTCCTGGACAGTGAGCAGTTGACTCTAGATCATCTCCCGTAGAACTTATGGAACTAAAATGGTTATGGAATCTGAAAGGCTATTGATGAAATAGTCGCTCTTGATTGATTAAGTAGCAAGTGCTTGTTTAGTACAGGTGCAAATCTAGTAAGGTAGAGTTAATGACTAAAAGCAATTGCCAACATTTGAAACTGAGTTTTATTACTAAAGCTTTCATGCAAAAGAGTATGTACAGCCAACCCCACTTATATAGCCTGCAATGTTCCTTGGAGTCTCATTATTTTTGGTTCTGTCGGGTAAGCCTAGCTGAGTACCTTCTTGTACTCAGGGTTTATTTCCCTTGTTGTTGCAGATGGCCAGTGCTTTTATGGTTACTGCGAGAACTGCTTGTACCCGGTAACGGGTGATGACTAGACCAAGGGCATGGTCATCACTTATCTCATCTGTTGCTTTTATGGACCCGGTCAACGGATGGCACCGTATTTATGAACAATCCAAATTTATGTTTTAAAGACTATGTTGCTTCCGCTACTACTACAAATTATGGTTTGTAATATTATTTCGTACTCCGATGTAATTTGAACTATGTGCAACTGTGTTGTAACCCGTGAGCATGTTCGTGGAACAAGTACGATCTTGGCTGGATGTCGTTGAATGATTTGAAATCCTTCGAGATTTCCGGACTACCGGGTTTGTACGAGCTTAAGTACTCGATGATTTCTGCGAGAGCGGAGGTTGTCAGTGTTTAATCTGGTGCAAATTGGTCGGTTCTGTTACATCGGCCACGCTGCCCATGTGGTGCATTCTGAACTAGGCCCTGTAGCAGACGTGCATTGTCTGTTGTGGCACGCATGAGTGCAGCAATGGCTTCTGCCAGTGTTGGTGGAACTGGGGGTGCATTGGGAACACCCTCCCCATCCTGAGACGAACCAGTCCCATCAGCAGGACGGGTACGAGGCATCTGCTCATAAACAAACCAACTTTATTGATTTCTGGGTTATGATAAAAAACAGTAACTGCTTACACACTCATGTTACATCATTCATGCATAATAGACTGATACATGGTTCACTAGCTTAAGATTGTATTAAGCTAACTATTACATAGCCCTTACCCCCTAGGGTTCAAGATCCACGCCTGAAACTCTAGTGGGAGACGACTCACTCGTCACCCTCACTCTCACTGTCATTGTCATCAGCAGACTCAACCATATCATGATCTTCCTCACTCTGCCCATCTACCTCTCCATCATCAATGATCGTACCCATCTTATCTTCAGCTGCATCTGGAGGTGGAGGTGGATGGAGTTGATCATACAGCACATGGACTTCCTCATGCAACTGGTCATTGAATGGTTCAATATCCGTCACATACGCCTCCAACTCATGCAAGCGGGCTAAAGCGTCATCTTCTCGCTGCCAAGCGGTGTTCCTTTCTCCAAGCATTTTAGTCATAAGTTTTTCTGCATTGACCACACTTCTGTAGGCCTCTTCCAGCTTGATTTTCATACCTCCAGCTTTGGCAAGTGCCAAGCTCTTCTCCCGAGAGGTGGTGACCAACTGAGATTTCAACTCACGGACCTCTGCCCGTAAGTCCTCATTGATCTCCTAACCCCTGCTGGACTCTTCCTCCTTGCGGGATGCGAGTTGGTGCTTGGGTACACCATGGGGACCCGTACTCTTGCGAGGTGTCTCCTTACCGCGCGGCATCCTTGTGAGATAAGATTTTGAATTAGGCAGATAAAGGAAATACTTTTTGGATAGCAAGAAAGGATTGGATTCTAACCCTTACCCAACTATACATATACCACAAATGGATTAAGCATGATGCATGAAGCGTACTTACGCATAAAGCATATAAAATTTAAATTATACTCCCTTACATAGGAGTAGGAATTTCGCAACAATTTCAAATTAAGGCTTACTTAACATGCTGCTCCACTTAACAATCTACGATCTACTACTTAAGACAGAACATAGATCGAAGAGCATGAACAAGGTAAGTCAGAAGCATTTTGGACCAAACTAAATTTCAAATAGTTTTGACTCAAATCATTTTGATGTTTTGCAACAATACTCCAAGACTGCTGCAATGATCGCTCTGATACCAGCTGTGACAGAACCTCGTGAATTAATAAGGCCCACGAGTACCTGTCCTTGTCCTACAGACCTCAGACAGTCATACCCTGTGCCCCATAACCCAAAAGACCCCTCCGTGTCATCGGGTAACCCGACTCATCCACGTTTCCTCCCAGGATCATTGCAAGAGTCATGCAGTATTATAACATTTCACAAATAATATACATCAAAGATAAGAGTGCGGAAGTATTACACCATAAATTTTACAAACCAGTGGTTCAAACTCACGTCGTTATTACAAACCATAGTTTCAAACTTTATCCTAGGTAGTGGAAACAACATTAATAAAATTGTATTTCACACAAACAACCCCGCCTAAGGGTTGCATTACTCCTCCCCGGACACGTCCTCCTCAATGACGGTCACGCAACAAGCCTCAAAGCAAGGTTGCTCGTGAACGTCACCTGCAACAGGGGATTAACAAACCCTGAGTACAAAGGTACTCAACAAGGCTTACCCGACAAGAGAAGAGAAGAAACAGGTATGCTGGCTTGGGTAGGCTCAACAGTATTTTTTTTATTTGCATAAAAGCTTACTAAAGTAGTTCTAGATCCAAATTTTTACTTATTCATTTAAGTACTTGGTAAGAACTGAAAGTGAAAATCAATGAAATATCATTATCCTTCTTTCTTCAGCAAGTTCCCTTTTATTCTACGATGTGGGTCGAAAGATTGAGTCTCCTTAACCGAGGAGCACGACAATTCGAACCGATTCAACCAGATCTAGGAGTTTTCCACGATCATACGATATATGTAGACCCTAGATCACGCATATACCAACCCCAACCTCGGATCCTCCAAACAAGACCGGGTCCGCGCCACCCGAGAGTACTCGTACACCTCCAATCCGAGACTTTAACCCATGAGGGTAGCTAGTACTCCCGCCATCTCTCCACTCCCAGTGCGCGATTAGTCGTTCTCATTTAAGAACCACCAAGGCAGAGCCTACCGTAGCATATGATCGGTACTTCACAGTTTCTCAATCTAGCAGGCCAACAACAGTTAACCCTATCTCGACACATCCGGGTCACCCTACACCAACACAAGGTTCGATGTATGTGCCCGTCTGGTCTTAACCATCATTCTTTCTCATTGTCATTCCAAAACGATAAGCATTGAAAATATTTATCAAAAGCTTCATAAAGCAAGACTAAGCATTTCTAACAGTTGCATAAAGCACATATCAAGGAATGATATATCGATAACAAGGTTGATCATGCATCAACAGGTTTAAAGCATTTATTTGATAAACATTTAATGCATCAGGTTATCGAAAATAAGTGTAATTGTAAATCCAAGGAAATGGTTAAATGAACCGGGGCTTGCCTTCGTTGATCCAAAAAGTCGGAAACTCGTGATATTCTGGATCAACAGGACACTCCGAACTCCCTGGACCAACCTCGTCTGGACAATCGACCACTTCGGAAGCTACACGATAACAGAGTGCATGCTTGATGAGATGCTCATGTCATGATCATGGTAAAGATGGAAATTTTCTAAGCTATAAACATTTATCTTGTAACAACTTTTCATCACGGTACAGTTGCAAACCAACAAAGCCAATTTGTATAAACATACATGGTTTACATGAATGACACTTGCCTGCATCAAGCAGCAGATCAGGATAATTCACTTATCTTAACCTTCAAATCTATCAAAAATAAACTTAGGTTTTATGTTTCACAACATTGTTTATGCATAAAGAAAGCAATTTAACTAACCGGAAATTAAGTTGTGAAGCAAACTATGCTCAAATTAGTTCAAACTTGGTACACAGATTGGTTATGATTCAAGAAGTGCACAAAATAAATTTTAGCATTTTTGAAGTTAAATTCAATTTTATAAAAATCATTGAATACTTATTCAAGAATTAAAAGGCATAATTTTTATGGCAGATCAAAATACAGAAACATGCACATATTATATTTTTCTTAAAAACTACACATTTCATAGAACAAGTACAAAAATTTTCATGATTTATGGATCAACAGATTAATTCATCCAAAAATAACAAAATCAGCATTAGTATGCACATAACAGAAAATAGATTAAAGCGTTTGAATAAAGAAAAACCCCGTTGGGCCGAAACTGGCCCGCTCGGCCCAACTCACACACAAGTCGGCCCAACTCGGGCCTGCCCGCGCTGCACTGCCGGTTTTGCAGAAAAGCCCTCTGGCTTTAACAAAACTACAACTAAGCCCTTGACACTATTGACCACTATTCCTCTGAGTCATAGACTTTGCACCTAGGCCCTCGGGTTTTGTCGAATTCCCAACGACAAGTCCCCGACTCCAAGGCTGACGGCGGCGAGCTTCGGCTCGCGCACGCCGGAGCAACGGGACCTTCTCCGGCCAAACCAACCGGCTCAGCGCCTTCCCCTTCACCTCACGGCTTCGATGAACCCTTAAACTCCCTCCCTCGACCTCTGTCTCTACTCCGACGACGACACAGGCGGACGCGGCGGCGCAGCGATGGCACGCCGGCCAACTGAGAGCCCTACCGAAACTGTGGACGTGCGCATCAGCACCAGGGGCTCACCACGACTCTAGCGGGCTAGGTCTCCGAAGATGACGCGGCTCCGAACGGTGAGGACGACGACGGCGGCGGGTTCCAGCGGTGCGGCTCGACGGCGACGACCTGTTCCGACTGAGATAGAGGGAGATAAGGTCAAAGTCCTGGTGTTAGAGCATCAGAAAGAGACAAGAAAGCGATAACGAAGCTCAGTTGAGGATGGACGGACTCCGAGCTTGCTGACCACGGTGGCGGCGTCGATGGAGGTGTCCGGGACCGGAGACGAAGACGACGGCTACGCCGGGCGGGTGCAGGGGCGAGCGAGGCTACGACCTAGCTCAACAGCTCCGCAACGGCGAGGCGAACATGGTGACGTGGTTAAACGGGGCGGACGAGCTCTCACGCGGCCGGCGTAGCTGAACAGAGCGACGGCGGCGGCGGCGGCGAGCAAGCAGAGGAGAAAAGCGAGATACGACGTTTCTGCGGTGCGAGAGGGATGAAGGAGAGGGCGGCGGCGTGTTGAACTCGCGCGCAAAGCTAGCAAGCAGCTCGCTGGCGCAGGGCATGCTCCTCAGCGCGATCAAGCAGCTCGCTGGCGAGCTCCAGGAGCTTCCCCCCTTCATGCACTGTTCATTGCTCTTTCCCCCCTTACTGAAATTCAAAATTACTTTTGAAATTTGATCTACACTTCAAGATTTGTCAAAATATAAAATGTAGAGCTTGAAAAGTTGTACAACTTTGCTTTAACACTCTTTGGCTCATTTCAACTGGAAATAGGTCAATTTGATCAAAACAGTTCAAATCAATTTCAAATTGGAAATTTGAAAAGGGGACAAAACTAGGGTTTTGCAGTAGAAGCAAAATTACTTTTAATTTTGCATTGACACTTGAAAAATGGTCAATGAATCAAATGTTCATTTTGAAATTATCTACAACTTTGATGTAGATCTCAAACACAGATTTCAAATAGTTTTTGATATGCAAGTTTAAAGTCAAAAGGTGACCATTTCTAGGGTTTGAGTAAATTCGAAATTACTTTAAATTTTGTACAGAAACTTTGAAAAATTTGAATACCAAAGTTGTACCTCTCCTCAAGATCTACCAAAAAGCTTTTAGGGTCGACCCTTAATTATGCATAGATTTTGAGTTAACTAGAAAGGGCTAATTAACTTATATAGGAATTTAATGATTTTCCCATTTTTAGGCTAAATAAATTTTATATTATTTTGAATTGTTGAACTTGGATTCATGCCTTTACATGACTTTAGTCAAATGGGAATGAACACAAGTTACTTCATAATGACATTCTAAATTAGGTTTTTGAGCTGCATCACAAGCATATAACCAAAGATGCTCACATATTAGGAATTAAACTCATTTTAGTGAATGCATCTCAAGGTGAGCTAGCACATGATGCTATGACATGCTTATGATGACATGACAACATTTTATTCATGTAAACACCTGAGGTGTTACACGTGGCGGCACCAAGAGGCTTGCGTTGCGGCGAAGCTATCGGTGAGAAGGCGCGACGGTCGACGGTGACGGCACGTGGCGGCATTCTGGAGCATGCGTCGAGGCGAAGCGAAGGATGAGAAGGCGCGTGGCTGTCGGATGAAAACTGCTAGGGTTGGCCAGTTTTACCCCTGGGGGGTATTTGGGTTGAGTACTTCATGAGAGGGCATTTTGGTCTTCGGACGTGCGCCTATATATATGAAGGGGGCTGGTTAGGACAGCTATCCTTGGAGGTGTCACTCTCATTTTGTTTAGGTGAGAGGAGGCTAGGGTGAGAGGAGAGACCGGCTCTTGTTCTTGAGCTTTTCGCCATCCACGCTTTATGTAGCGAGGAGTGGCTTGTAAACTGACACAGAGTGCTACACAATTCTTCATCTAGTAGCAATCCAAGGATCAATTTCGCCCCTCCTCTTTGTTGGCTGCAATTTGGATCAAATCGCGTTTTTGTTCTTCGCGTTTTTGTTTTTCCCTTCTCAGAGGTTTGCCTCCTTCTCCCTCTCCGAGCGACGATTTGTGATTCCGTTTGAATCAAATTGTTCTATGTCGTGAGCTCCTTCTTTCCACCGAAGGATTTCCCCTCTAACCTCATGAGCACATAGATCGGGTCGAAATCACTTTCGTTCTCCGTTCTTCCCCTTTTCTAGTGTTCTTCGGATTTCTCATGAATTAGTTGGTTTGGAGCGATGATATCCTAGGATTAGATTCCCAACACGTAGAAGAACACTTGGGAGAAGTTTGGTTGCAGCCCCATTCGATTTGGTGAGGAACCAATCGATTTTGGTTTTGTCCCGTGGCGTTTTTGGGCGTTCTAGGCAGTGGCGGATTGTCTGCCCCCCAGCCGTGGACAGTCCGCGAGTCGGGGTTCCAGCCGGATCAGTGGCTGTTTGCCTCGGCGCTTTTCCCCTCGGGTGACCGACGGACAGTCCGCCAGTGACAGGCGCGGACAGTCCGCGTGTCGCGCAGGGGCGTCCAGCAGGTTTGCTGTTTTTGTCCTTTGGCCGGCGGACAGTCTGGCCCCCCGTGAGGCGGACTGTCCGGGATTCTGCAGCTTGTGCAGTTTCACTGCGTTGGCCCTCCCGGCTTTTCCGTTTTGTTTCCGGACTTCTCGTTTGCTCCTAGAGTTCACCTAGGAACCTCTCTACATATCTTTGCTACGCGTTAGCATCGTGTTAACACCAGATTTTCGCACGCACAAAGAAGGACATGAGGGCCCTAGTTAGCAGTGAAGGAAGCATTCGGTAAACGGACAGGCGGTCGGCTAGTCTTCGGGATTCGACAAATGCCTACATGGTTGGTTGTCTTGAGAGATGGCGACTTCATTCGGGAAGTAAAGGAGGCTTGCACGAGAAGGTATATGACGATGGAAGACGCTGGAACAATGGGAATAATAATTATCTTTCCAAAGTTCATTGTATAAGTTGTAATCATTTAGGATTCATGTCTTGTTCGGGGTATAAATATAAACCCTCGACCATTGTAAAACTGTTCACAACCACATCAATTCAAACCGGCCCCGTGCCATCTTCGAGTCCCTAAGTCGTGTCGTCGAGTTCTTCGAGAGGAATCATCGATCCGTCGACCTCCGTAAGTACCGGCAACCTTGCTATCATGTCTAGTATCATGCGGTGGATTTAGATATGTTGCAAGTAGTCTCGTATGTTAAGCTTAGTATCGTGCGGCAAATTTAAGCTTATGACGGGAAGTTTTTGCTTATGCCTTGTATCGTGCGGCGGATTAAGTCATGAGTAAAAATAGTTATCGGCTCTGTTAGATTTGGCAGATCTAATAGATTCATCAAGTTATCATGTGTTATATGTTTTATTCATTTAATTCGTACAACACCTTTTGCCCAATCTAGATTGATCTTCGTTCGGCCTTGTCGTACGAGTTTTGTTTGTGCTTTGCTGATTATAAGATCATAATGGTCGAACTAACTTTCAATCTAGATTGTTACATGTCGTGGGTTCATGCATGTCAATCATGTTTAGGCTTTGATAGAGCTGGGTGCCGTGCGGCAGGTGCAGGTTTTATATTAGTTTAACCATGCTTTGCTTGTATGATTCTTTTTCATGGACCCCAGTTCGACTAGTTTGCCGATTCTGGTTAAGCTTACACGAGTAATGAGTTTTTTTAGGTCTGTCCAGATGTACGTGTGCTTTTAGCTTCTTACAATTAGATCGTATCATGCGGTGGATTAATCTAATTATAAGGTGTGGTGTAGATTTATAGCAAGTGGTATCATGCGGTGGATTAGCTTTGCTTGAATTTACACCTGACGGGTTTATGAAGGCTAGACGTACGACAGACTAGCTGGATTAGCCTATGCATATGTCATCTGAATAGATTTGTATTTACAAATTGCCTTTTTTATCTTCTTGTTACTTATGCGTTCGGCATTCAATATGTTCACAAGCTTTATCTTTTGTACTTGCCGAATGACATTATAAATCCGTTCCGACAAACAGCTTCTATAGCTGTGTGCCGTCATGATTGGCTTTCAAAGCCATACATATGGAACTGTCTGGTCTCATCCGGCATGTTCCAAGGTTTTCTCATACTTTTATCCCTTGTTGGTTTTCAGGTCAAACCGACTGGCACGTCTCCGGATTCAGTACGCTCCAGGCACCCGATTGAAGCCAGCCTCGTTCTGCTTGCTGTGTGCCTTGACGCGAGGTGTCACGTTTTGCGTCAACACATCGGTATTTGGAGGAATCCCGATGTAGCCCTCTATCTACGTTTGGGAGTGGGTCTTTTAGGCACGAACTTGACTTGGAGTTTTGAGAGTTTTGGATTGCTCTCTTGTGTGGTGCCTCGCTGTGATCCTAGGGATCATCCACCCTCTTCCCGAGGGTCGTGGGCATCACGTTTGAGTCCGAAGCTATTGGGGTTGATTTTGTTGGGACAGAGGCTGTAATTTCGAAAGAAATTTTTAGGATCCCATTCACCCCCCCTCTGGTCGCCAATTCGGTCCTTTAAGGCTTGGACTGATGGACCGGTGGCCTGAGGATCGGCCTTGGTGGCTGACAGCCTGGGACAGCGATAAGTGAAGACTTGCGGGTGGACGGGTTGCACGGGCGGTGCATCCCTATACAGCGTCGGTTTGGTGGTTGAGCCACAGAAAAACCACCGAGTGGACTGTTTCCAGGTTTCGGCCTCAAAACCTAGGTGCGGCCGGTTTTCGAGTTTGGGCCACAAAACTCGGGCTGAGGACGGTTTCCAGGTTTGAGCCTCAAAACCTGGGCGCTGATGGGTTTATGAGTTTGGGCCACAAAACTCAGGCGACGGACGACAGGTCTCCCGGTTTCGGCCTCAAAACCAGGGATGGCCCAGGTTTCTCGATTTCGGCCTCAAAACCGGGGAGGGGTCCGTGAAAAGGACGAGCGGCGCTTGGCGGCACGTGGCGGCATCTAGTGAGGTCGCGTCGAGGCGAAGCTACCTGATGTGCGGGCGTGGCCGTCGGATCGACTACACTTTGAGTTGGTCAGGAATACCCTTAGGGTTAGCCTATTCGCTCATTAGCAGTAGGGTAGAAGGGGAATAATTGTATTAGGCTATATTAGGAGAGGCAACCCCTCCCTCCAGACCATGTCAACTATTGCTATTTTCATTCTAGGGTTTCTTGCTCTCCCAATCCCTGTTGTAGCTACTGAGATCCGCAGAGATGGTGAACAATACCTCTGTGTATTTGGATTTTGCGAAAACGGGACCGAATTCCCGTTGTCTCCTCGTGGGGACAAATTTCGGCTGGCAATCGTGATTGTGATTCGCGTTTTGAACATGTTCTTCGCGTTCTTCTTTTCTTCACATTTTTCCCGTCACTCGATCTCCCTCCTCGCTGCGTCTTTTTCGAATCCACTTGAATCAACTTGTTCTTTGATGTCAGGAGAACATTTCCACTGAAGGAATTCATCTCTACCCTCACTAACAAGTAGATCGGGTGGATTCAACTTTCGTGGCAACTTTTTCATTCCTACACCTCCCCCTTCGAATTCTCAGAGTTTTAGTTGATTTGACTGGATGATTTCTTGGGGATAGTCTCCCAACTACCTCGTGATAATCTTCTCCAATTTTGGGATCAAGGGATTTTGATTTGGATCGAATTTGGGAGGATTTGGGAGAGGGTTGATTGAAATCGCCCTCTCTGAGTGGTCGCGGACAGTATGCCACTCAGGGCGCGGACAGTCTGCGCGTCGGGGCCATGCCTGTTCAGTGGCTGCGCGTCTTAGTCGCTTTACCTCGGTTGGACCGACGGACAGTCCGCCGTTGTCATCCGCGGACAGTCTGGGATCGTCCAGGGAGACTTCAGCAGCAGTGTTGTTCTTCGTTTCTTGCCGGCGGACAGTCCGCCAGTGTACCACGGACAGTCCGCAGTAGGCCCGGACAGTCCGACACCAGGAGCCTGGACAGTCCGCCAACCTGCTGTAGGATGTAATTTAGTGTGTTTGCTCTCCCGGCTTTTCCGCTTGGTTTTCGGACTTCTTGTTTGGCCCTAGAGTTCACCAAGGAACCTCTCTAGGTATCTTTGCTACTTGTTAGCATCGGTATTTGGAGATTTCCCGATGTAGCCGTCCTTCTACGTTTGGGAGTTGGTTTTTGGAGTTGAACTTCAGTCGGGGTTTTTGAGTTTTGACTCGCTCTCATTTGGTGATGCCTCGTTGTGATCCTAAGGATCATCCACCCTCTTCCAAGGGTCGTGGGCATCATGCTTTTACTCTAAGCTTTTGGGGGTTGATTTTCGGGACAGAAGCCAAAGTTTTGAAAGAAATTTTTAGGCTCCCATTCACCCCCCTCTGGTCGCTTTCTAGTAGAGTTCTTGGTCCTTCAATTGGTATCGGAGCGGGTTAAGGATCTTCCACCTTAGTCGCTTCCAGATCCATAGAAGGCGACATGGATCGTGCATTGGGCAAACCGCCATTTTTCGATGGGACGAACTATGCGTATTGGAAGATACGTATGTCGGCCTATCTTCAGAGTATGGGTGCTCCTATTTGGTATATTTGCAATTCTGCTGATTACGTGGTCTTGGCTGCTCGTGTGACTCAACATCAGATCGATGAGCATGATGCCAATAGCCGAGCCCGTAATGCTCTTTTCTCCTGTTTGAGCATGTCTGAGTTTGATCGTGTTTCTCACCTCGCTACGGCTCGGGAGATTTGGGCTACCCTCATGCGTTTTCATGAGGGAACCACTCAAGTCAAAACCCGTCTCTACGAGTCACACAAGCGAGAGTATGAGAACTTTCGACACATGCCTGGCGAGAGCATAGAGAGTTTATTCGCTCGCTTTTAGGTGATTGTCAACAGGATGAGGGCTAACAAGGAGCTGTTGCCTTTCGACGATCATGAGACGGCTCTCAAGCTTTTACACACTCTCGATCGATCGGTGTGGGACTCTAAGGTGCGGATACATGGGTGTATGCCGGATCTTGAGATGATGAGTGATTGTCAACTGGGATGATGCGCATGTTCTTTGGCTTGTGTTGCGCAGGTGTTGAGCACGGATACGGTGATCAAAGGCAAGGTGAAGGTCAAGTAGAGACGTGTCGTGTCGATGGACCCAGAGAGGTGAAGGGCGAACGTGAGGCTTGGACTGACGAACCGGTGGCCTGAGGATCGGCCGTGGTGGCTGACAGCCTGGGACAGCGACAAGTGAAGACTTGCGGGTGGATGGAGGGCACGGTGGTGCATCCCTCTATGGCGTCGGTTTGGTGGTTGAGCCACAGAAAAACCACCGTGTGGACGGTTTCCAGGTTTGAGCCTCAAAACCTAGGTGCGGCCGGTTTCCGAGTTTGGGCCACAAAACTCGGGCTGAGGACGGTTTCCAGGTTTGGGCCTCAAAACCTAGGCGCTGGCAGGTTTCTGAGTTTGGGCCACAAAACTCAGGCGACGGATGACAGGTTTCCTGGTTTTGGCCTCAAAATCGTGGGGGAGGTCCGTAAAAAGGACGAGCAGAGCGGTGGCGGCACGTGGCGGCAATCGGTGAAGTCGCGTCGAGGCGAAGCTACCAGTTGTGAAGGACCGAGAGTGCAACCATAAAGCGACCAGAGGGGGGGGTGAATGGGAGCTTCAAATTTCTTTTCAGAAACTTGTTGCCACTGTCCCTAGAATCAACCCCTAAGAGCAAACCTAGAGCTTGCGAGTGTCGACGACCCTAGATGTAGGGTGGATGCTTCCAAGAAGCACAGCGAGACACTACACAATTCTAGAAATCCAATGCAAAAGCCTGAAATCAAAACCGACAATGGACGGACGAAACAGCGCAGAACAGCACTGACCGGACTATGTCTGCGTCTGGTCAAGGTCCACCGGACGCGTCCGGTCGTGCGAAAAAATAATTTTGGACCTTACTGTTTCTGACCGGACTCTTGATGGAGGTGTGTCCGGTCAGGTGTCCAGCGTCCGGTCAGATGGAATCCAAGCAATGAACAGTAACACGAGCGAGTCCGATCGGGAGCAAGTTGTGCGTCCGGTCAATGTCGTGAAAAACACAGTACGAGCATTCAATGACCGGATTCACGATGCCAGCGTCCGGTCGCCTCGATGCATGCGTCCGGTCACCCCGAAATAGCTCTGTTCGTTCACCGATTCGACTCAATCTCGCCCAAAACGAATCCTCTAGGGATCAAACTCGGTGAGAGGATTCACAAGGAGGATAGTGAGCTATCTCTAAGAGATCATGGCTCGAACCAATCTCCAAATCGATGAATCGAAGAAATTCGGGGGGAAAGGAGAAAAACTTGACCCGAAACAAAAATCGACTGATCTACTAGCTCATGAGGTTAGAGGAGAATTCCTTCGGTGGAAAGAAGTGCCTCACGATCTAGAACATCTCTGTTCAAACGGATTCGCAAAAGACTCAACGAACAAGGAGATCGATCGACTGGAAAATCATGGAGAAAAGCAACCCGCGAAGAACAAGAACAAAACGTGAATCACAACCATGAATTTCCAACCGTGTGGCTGCCACACGCTACAATAGTGAGATTATGGTCTCACTTCCTCAAAATCTCATGGACACATGTTGACGCTCACTAAGTGTCATATTCTTAGCATCAACAAGGTCATATAATGCAACACAAGGGCCTAAAATCAACCAAAAACCTTTTATAAACTAACGATTTCGACTTGTCCTTGAGTTTTATTTGAATGTAGGAAATTGCAGGGTTTTTGAGCAAAATGACCAAATGGACCAACCAGGAAGCAAAGCCCACTTGCCTGGGCCCACTTAGGGCCAAGGAGGGGTGGCGCCCGCCACCCCTACCTGGCGGCCGCCAGGGGGGACAGGCCCAAACTCCCCCCTGCCACGTCACTAATCCAGGAGAAGCACCCCAAACTCATTTGCAGCCGTTGCTCACCTAAGTCGGTTCATCCAAGGGCTAAGAAGCAGTGTCACATGGATCATGGCCTAATTGACCATGTGACAGTTGTTGGACAGACCCCAAATCGACTTGGAGGACCTCCTGGATGCCGTTGGTGAAGAGGCGGTGGATACAAGGGCCAGGGAAGTGGCGCCCGCCACCCCTAGCTAGCGCCCGCCACCACACTTACCCCCCTGACCTAACCCTAGGTCCATAAGTACCCCCCTAGGTCCCTTAGGCTATAAATAGGACCCCTCGAGCTCATTTGTACTCAGACCTCACCTCTTTAGTCCCACTCTCTTGTAAACGAAGCTCTGGTGAAGGAACACTCTAGTTGAGAGACTTAGAGTGAGAGCGAGAGTGTAGAAGAGAAGAGCAGGAGTTGTAATAGAGGATCTTCCAAGTCTCTGGTATAATTGCAAGTCTTCCTTCATTTATCTTAGTGTTCTTCTACTTTCAGCATTTACTTTAAGTTCTTTACTTATTGTTCTTGTTGAGTGCTTTCGATCATAGATAACTTAGTATTTAGTTTATATCTAGTTTGGGTTCTTCGCTGAGTAATCGGTGCTCTAGTTTTGGACGCAAGATTAGAGTAGTATATATTAGTGTAAGCGCGGTGCTTAGACTAGTTATACCTTAGTTTGTGGCTAGCCCCCCGGATAGCTGTGGTAGCAAACAGGTGGTGACAGCCCTGGGAGCCTTGAATTCCACCACGTAGTTGGGTTAGTTCTTAAATTATAAACCTCGTTGTGCACGTCCGAGGTAAATAGTCCAGAGGGTGTGTACGGTTCGAAGAACTAGATAAACCCTTTATTGCTAAGTTAGTTGTGATCGTAAGTGTGTAGGAAAACATTAATCTGTTCATTGGCCAGACCCCACCGATTTAGTTTAGTAGTAGTTAGTCTTTCTTTTCTTTTTAGTAGTAGTAGAAACCAACCCCCATTCACACATTTCGATCAACCCTGCTAGAATCACTAGTTGTTCATAGCAGTCCTAGTGTTAGTTCTGCCTTAGTAGCTTCCCTGTGGAAATAAATACGATACTCGGTTACTCCCGGGTGAAGTGCTACAATAGACTTATTCTGTGCGCTTGCGGAACCTACCAATAGTCATACAAATAGTTAGTTATACTTCTTACATTAAGAAGTATCAACAAACCTTTCTGGCGCCGTTGCCAGGGATAGATTCCATAGTCTACTCCTAGTGACGACGTTAGGAAGAGTCAACAAGCATTTCTGGCGCCGTTGCCGGGGAAGCAATTGGCTAGAATTAATTCTTTGTGATTTCTATTGAATTAACCCCCATAGTTCTAGCGGGTACATATTGTTCGTTGTTTGTGATCGTTCAAGTAGTCATGGCCGGATTCAATCTTCCGAGCGACTATCAAGAAGATCCTGACGCCATTCTTAGGAGAGCCAGAGCTAATCTCACTCCTCCGAGGAAGAACCTGGAGATTCATGAGAGGAGTTCGTCGAGACAAGAATCCCAGTCAAAAGTGACTGACGAACCAAGCTGCTCCAACGATCAATCAACATCGACGTCGACCAAAACACTCTGTGAGTATTCCATGCCTACTCTTGCTCACATTCCAGTGTTACCTTCTACTAGTAATGTAGATTTTGAGCTTAAACCTCACTTAATACATATGGCTCAATCTATCGCATTTAATGGCAAACCTTCCGAGGATGCCAATGGTCACCTCCGGAATTTTTTGGAGATATGTAGTACAATTTCTGTGCAGGGAGTTTCGCAGGATGCCATCAGACTTCGTCTTTTTCCATTTTCATTAGTGGAAAAAGCGAAGTAGTGGTTCCTCTTCAACTCTGGACACCTGCTGACGTGGGTGAGATGCGCGGATCAATTCCTCAACAAGTTCTGCCCGATAAGTTGGACTATTCTTGTCCGTAGCAAGATTTCCAACTTTGGACAGGGAGATGAAGAAACAATCACTGAAGCTCAGGAGAGACTACAAGAGTATGTTGAATACTGTCCTCACCATGGTTTGCAACACTGGTACTTGATCCAAAGCTTCTATAATGGAGTCCAGCAAGAATCTCGACAACACATTGATGCTGCCGCCGGAGGTGCATACCTCTCTCACTGTAGAGAAGGCAACCAGACAAATCGAGACAATGGTGGCGATTCAAGGATGGATAGAAAAACATGCTAGAGGTATGTCTGAAATTAAGCAAGCTGATTCTGTTACCCTGCAAACTTTGGTAAAATTGCTAGAGCAAAGGATAAATGAGAAGAGAGATCATGCTGCAAAGGAGTACTATGCCAAGCAAAGAGCCACTTCGTCAAGTGAAGGTCAAGCAGAAATTAAGAAAGAGGATGCAAATCCTTTCTAAATAATGGTGGCTACGGAGAACCTCCAATTCCAATGATCCAACAATGGAATAAAAAAGGTATGCCTCAAACCTCCGTATTTAATTCTCCTATTGGAAAATTAGTTTCTAATCAAGGTAGAATTAATGATAGCATAAATAATAAATTAATGGAACATGATAAAATGTTAGAAGGAATTTATGCTAAACTGAAAGATTTTTCAGAAGCATTTAAGGAACAAATTAATTTTAATAAAAGATTTGAGCAAAAAGTAGATAACATTAAATCTCAAATTAAATACTATGAGGAGGTAAAAGCTGTAACCACGAGAGGTGGTAAATCCACTCGTGATCCACCTCATCCTAATCTGGTTCCTAGTAGTAATGCTGCTACAAAGAAAAATATTGTTAATGTTGAAGAAGACGAAGAAGAGGAGACCCCAGCTGAACCTACATCCAAGGTACGAACTGCTCCTCATGAATTCTATGATACACAAGTATTACCTTTTCCAGATCGAAACAGAAATCCGACGGAAGACGACCAATTCAAGAAATTCGTCGAGGTAATTCAAAAATTATATATACATGTGCCATTTATTAACGCTATGCAGGTTCCAACTTATGCAAAATAGTTGAGAGACATGCTCAATAAGAAGAAACCAATTCCAAGTAGGGATGTGGTTAAATTGACCGAAGATTGCAGTGCGGTCATTTTAAACCAACTCCCAGAAAAGAAGAAGGACCCAGGAAACCCAATGATCGCGTGCTCAATTGGAGAGCGGCACTTCGAGCATGCACTCTGTGATCTGGGAGCAAGCGTCAGCGTCATGCCCAAGGTAATATATGATAAATTAAAACATCATACCTTGTTCCCTACTTCTATGTGTTTGCAGCTAGCCGATCAATCGCTCTGATATCCCGTGGGAATAGCAGAGAATATTCCGGTGAAAATCCGGAATCTCTTTGTCCCGGTGGATTTCGTGGTTCTGGATATTAATCCTGACCACCGGGCACCATTGATCTTGGGACAGCCATTTCTGAGCACTACAAAAGCCACCATTGATGTAGGAGTTGGAGAAATTCAACTCCACATCAGTGGAAAGGAGGAGAAATTCGAGTTCACACCGCGACCGGAAAAACACCCATCATCAAGGTTCGTCGGTGCCGACATTCCACCACAACCACCGTGAAGGCGACACCAATCGGGAATCCAAAGCGGCTAACCAAGGTGAGTTAGGCTAAGGTAAGTCTTTATACCCTCATTTAATTTTTTGTTTTTACTTAAGCAATTTAATTTTCAGCAAAGTAGATGTTTACTAGAGTGATTAGGTGACACCTAGGGGGCTTATGGCAGCCATACGGGTGGCGCCTGCCACCCCATGCTGGCGCCCGCCACCCTAGTGTGCACTAGGGAGCACTAGCCAATCTCTAGACTATTACACCTACCTCCTAGACCCAAATAACACCAAGGGATACCCATGTCTTTGCTTATTTAAATGCAATCACTCACTCCCATGTCTCTCCATGTCTCCCCCTCTTCACTCCACCTTTTGGACTCATCTCCACCCAAAAATTCTGGTGCACATGTGATGGAGAGTGACAAGGAGAGCACTAGCTGAAAGGAGGGGTGAGTTGGAGTGAAATTTCAGCCAAGAGGGTGGCGTCCGCCACATTTTCCTGGCGCTCGCCACCTCTAATTCCACATTTTGGTACAAAACTGCTCCCGAGTAAGTTTCCCACCATCCTTGGTATAAAGTGTGACCAGGATGAAAAAGTGGTCTTTGAAATTTTCAGCCCACTTGCCCCATTTAGGATGTTGCACTCTTTTCACTTTGCACCGAACCTACCACTTTATTCCCCACTTGGAATTTTAGTGGACATTACAAGGGAAACCTCATGTGTCGGTTGCAGACATTTTTGAGCAAGGTGGGGTGGCGCCCGCCACTTATTGGTGGCGCCCGCTAGCAGGGTGAGGCTCACAGCCCCCCCTTCCATCCTCAGCCCATAAATACTACCCACACCCCATGCAAGTTCTCACAACTCACTCAAAACACACAAATATCAGCCATCCTAAGCACTAGCAAAGAAGTCATGGGCCTTCTCAAGAACTTCTTCAACGGAAAGAAGAAGAAGAGCAAGGGTGAGGGAAGTTCGTCAAGAGCAAACACCCACATTTGCTTTGCTGGGAGTGATGAGGAGAGCGCCGGGCGGGGTACTCCATCCACCGACGCAATGTCAGTGGATCGGTACTCTCTGTTCTCACACCAGGCTGTACCGACCATCCGCATCCTGAACTCTGTCAATGATATCATCTGGCAGAGTGATCGGGAACGGCAGGCCCGGAACATCCTCAGTGAGAGGGAGTTCATTCACACCTGCCGAATCGACGCCGACTTGCTAAGTCGCACTATTATGGACAGTGAGTTTCTATATATTTCTCGAACTTTGGGATGAGAAGATGCATGGATGGTTAATGAGGAGGGAATCCTTCCCCTCACAATGGAATTTCTAGCTACCATGCAACTGTCTGCTACTCACATAACATTCTGGCATTTTAATGAAGAGCACACTCTCTCGTGGGGGCAGTTTAGCAAGCACTTAAATTTTGATGATTCATGCTTGCTAAACCTGGAGTCTGCTTGTACGGGTTTTAATAGAAATGATTTTTGGAAAACCATTGCTAGGAACAGAGACCTAGGCTTGCCCCGTACAAGTAATATCCACAACCCCATGCTCAGGTTCTTTCACAAGTATATCAGTATCACACTTTTTCCAAGACCTGACTTAAGACCAATCAAAAAGCCTGAAATGCTGCTGCTTTATGCTCTAGTTAACCACATAAAAGTGTCACCTGCCAAGGCCATGGCAGGTTACTGGTCTAAATTTAATCAACGCTCTGGAAATATTGAAATGACATCGTGGATAACTAGACTAGCTTTTAACATGGGTCTGCTGAACATCGCTATATACTCCTACATTCCTAATGATCGAGACCTTTTGACAATGGAGCACTTCTCGCAAGGACACCTCTTGCATGAGAACCAGGAGACCGGTGAGATTCACATGATCTACTAAGATTATGTGAATAAAATCGCTCTTCCTGACATGTCACTTTGGTTGGTGAATGCACCAACATTACTTTTGGCCCTGGAAACCGAGGCAGAGCAAAACCGCAGGTTGGCCCGAGAGAACATCATGTAGGTTCCCAGGAGAAGGACGCGAGCACAGACCCGTGCAGCAGAAGAGGCCGCAAGAGCAGCAGCAGCGGCACAGGAGTTTGACCCTTTCCATGCAGGGCAGTATGAAGGAGCAACACACTATGGTCATTTGACACCCCCTGGCTCGCACCAAGCAAGAGGGTCAAATTGGCAGCAACCGCAGCATCCGTGGTGGGAATACGGCCAGGAGGCATCCTTTCACTCATCCCAGTTGGGGAGTTCAACCCATTCCTTGGGAGGATCCACCCGGTACACTGGTCGTGGTGATGAGTTCTTCCATAGGGGAATCTCGCCACAGGCCGCTCGCCATTCATCCTTTCATCAGGACGAGTGGATGCGCGATATGAGATATCTTCAGCACCAGATGAATGGACTTACCATGGATACTGCTGAAATCCGCCAGGACTTGAACAACTTGAACCAAAATTTCCAGGAATTCCGCCAGGAAACTGGTGGAGAACTGGGTAATATTTCTTCTCTCCTGCAGCAGAACCAGCCGAACTGGGACGACATGTACCGTCGTCAAGGATGGATGTGACCCAACCACGCCAAAAGCCAGCTTGGGGGAGGACCCCAGTCAACGAGGTAAGTATCACTACCGTCTTTATTTCTGTCAGTTTTATTTATTTCAGTAATTTAAATTTGAGTGTTATCTTAGTTAATTTGCAGTTAAAAAAATTAGTAATAAATAAATAGCAATAAATGAAACGCTCTCATCGTAAGTCTTTCTAATAAATAAAAATGTATGCCATGCATTAGAGTTATCATGGGAGAACGTATGCTAGAACTAAACTTGAGACATGAGCATTAGACTAAGTAAAGGGGAAGTAAGTTTCTACGTTGACTTGAGCGAGTCAAGTTTGTGGAGTTGTTGTTTTGAAAAAAAAATTAAAAACTTGCTCTAAGTACTTCTATGGCAAAGAAAGTCCTACCAAAGCCAACTAATTTTTACTCTTAGAGTAGGAGCTTCCACTTGCTGCATGTTAGTGTTGAGCTAGTTAGACTTTTGTTGATAGTCATGGTAGAGAAACTTATCATATCTTTATACCAAGGAATTCACTTGCACCAACCTATATAGTGCTATTCTTACACTGAGAATACACACACAACATGCCTTTATTTCCATTCAATGTTAGGAATACTTCATGGCAAAATATCATGCTCCATAATGAAATCTCAGGGACATGGCTATAATCATTCATTCAAAACAAAAGAGCAAGTGCTCTAGAAAGAAAAGAAAATTCAAAAGAGCAAGTGCTCTAGAAAAAAGAGAATATCCAAAAGAGCAAATGCTCTCATTCATAGCCATGATCCCACAAATGAGATAGAAAGGAGAAGTGCCATGAAAGTAGTAGCCACAATAAATACCACACACTTGCACATTCCTGGTCTGAACCTATGACTTGTTTCTCTTTTGCTCCATTTGTCTAACTTGGCAAAATTATGCTAGCATTGCATGCTCACTTTTATCCTACCCATTAAACCCCACATAAAGTCTTAGTGAGAGGATAATTCTTCCATTGCCACATACAAATATGAGTGATCGAGTGAGCCACAGAAGTTACTAAGCATGTCTTCTTTTGAACAAAACTTGCAAAAACTCCACATATCTTGACTAGAAAAATAGGCAAGGGAAAGACAAACCTTCTTTCTTGCTGGTCTTTTGTTCTAATCTTGAGTGCAGGGAAGGCTACCAATTCCATGATGATGAAAATAATATGGGCATACACAACAAAAACACAGAGTTTCCAAGATTATTTCAAGACCATGCTTGCTCGAGGACGAGCAAGAGGTAAGCTTGGGGGAGCTTGTTGACGCTCACTAAGTGTCATATTCTTAGCATCAACAAGGTCATATAATGCAATACAAGGGCCTAAAATCAACCAAAAACCTTTTGTAAACTAACGATTTCCACTTGTCCTTGAGTTTTATTTGAATGTAGGAAATTGCAGGGTTTTTGAGCAAAATGACCAAATGGACCCACCAGGAAGCAAGCCCACTTGCCTGGGCCCATTTTGGGCCAAGGAGGGGTGGCGCCCGCCACCCCTACCTGGCGGCCGCCAGGGGGGAGAAGCCCAAACTCCCCCCTGCCATGTCACTGATCCAGGAGAATCACCCCACACTCATTTGCAGCCGTTGCTCACCTAAGTGGGTTCATCCAAGGGCTAAGAAGCAGCGTCACATGGATCATGGCCTAATTGACCATGTGACAGTTATTGGACAGACCCCAAATCGACTTGGAGGACCTCCTGGATGCCGTTGGTGAAGAGGCGGTGGATACAAGGGCCAGGGAAGTGGCGCCCGCCACCCCTAGCTAGCGCCCGCCACCACACTTACCCCCCTGACCTAACCCTAGGTCCATAAGTACCCCCCTAGGTCCCTTAGGCTATAAATAGGACCCCCCGAGCTCATTTGTACTCAGACCTCACCTCTTTAGTCCCACTCTCTTGTAAGCGAAGCTCTGGTGAAGGAACACTCTAGTTGAGAGACTTAGAATGAGAGCGAGAGTGTAGAAGAGAAGAGCTGGAGTTGTAATAGTGGATCTTCCAAGTCTCTGGTATAATTCCAAGGCTTCCTTCATTTATCTTAGTGTTCTTCTACTTTTAGCATTTACTTCAAGTTCTTTACTTATTGTTCTTATTGAGTGCTTTCAATAATAGATAACTTAGTATTTAGTTTATATCTAGTTTGGGTTCTTCGCTGAGTAATCGGTGCTCTAGTTTTGGACGCAAGATTAGAGTAGTATATATTAGTGTAAGCGCGGTGCTTAGACTAGTTATACCTTAGTTTGTGGCTAGCCCCCCGGATAGCTGTGGTAGCAAACAGGTGGTGACAGCCCTGGGAGCCTTGAATTCCACCACGTAGTTGGGTTAGTTCTTAAATCATAAACCTCGTTGTGCACGTCCGAGGTAAATAGTCCAGAGGGTGTGTACGGTTCGAAGAACTAGATAAACTCTTTATTGCTAAGTTAGTTGTGATCGTAAGTGTGTAGGAAAACATTAATATGTTCATCGGCCAGACCCCGCCGATTTAGTTTAGTAGTAGTTAGTCTTTCTTTTCTTTTTAGTAGTAGTAGAAACCAACCCCCATTCACACATTTCGATCAACCCTGCTAGAATCACTAGTTGTTCATAGCAGTCCTAGTGTTAGTTCTGCCTTAGTAGCTTCCCTATGGAAATAAATACGATACTCGGTTACTCCCGGGTGAAGTGCTACAATAGACTTATTCTGTGCGCTTGCGGAACCTACCAATAGTCATACGAATAGTTAGTTATACTTCTTACATTAAGAAGTATCAACAAACCTTTCTGGCGCCGTTGCCAGGGATAGATTCCATAGTCTACTCCTAGTGACGACGTTAGCAAGAGTCAACAACACAGAGGTAGGGTTCTCTTCTCTGTGGATCTCAGTTCGCTACAGCAGGGAATAGGGAGAGTCGGAAACCCTAGAATCAAAAGAGCAAATGACTGAGATAGGATGGGAGGTGGGTGTCTCCCTCTACTTATCCTAATTCTAATTCCCACTCTACCCCTAACTAATTACAGAGCGAACCAGCTAAACCCTAAGGTTATTTTGGACCAACTCGTGGTAGGTGGTGATCCGACGGCCACGCCCGCACAACTGGTAGCATTGCCTCGACGCAACCTCACCGATTGCCGCCACGTGCTGCCACCACTCTGCTTGTCCTTTTCCCGGACTTCGCCCCCCGATTTTGTGGCCGAAACTGGGAAACCAGGCATTCAAGTCCATCCCCCGGTTTTGAGGCCCAAACCGGGAAACCAGCCAGCCATTGCCTGAGTTTTGTGGCCCAATCTCAGAAACCCGCCAGCTCCCAGGTTTTGAGGCCCAAACCTAGAAACCGTCCTTAGCCCAAGTTTTGTGGCCCAAACTCGGCAAACCCGCAGCACCCAGGTTTTGTGGCCCAAACCGGGAAACCGTACACCCGATGGTTTTTCTCTGGCTTTACCACCAAACCGATGCTGAAGAGGGGATGCACCGCTCGTGCACCCCGTCCACCGACATGTATCCCCAGGTCCTCAACCCGAGCAACACCGTGCCCCGCAAGTCTCCGCTCGTCGTTGTCCTGGGCTGTCAGCCACCACAGCTGATCCTCAGGCCAACGGTCCCTCAGTCCAAGCCTCACGTCTGCCCTTCACCACTCCTGGTCCGTCGGCACGGCACATCTCTACTTGACCTTGACCTTGCCCTCGATCACTGTCTCCGTGCTCGATGTGACAGAACCGACCAATTTATACCAGATTAAGCATCAAATTCCCGCTTTCACAGAGATTTCAGATACTTAAGCTCGTACAAACCCGGTAGTCCAGAAACCTCGAAGGATTTCAAATCATTCAACTTTAGCCAAGATCGTAATAGATTAGCGTACATGTCCACGAGGTACATTCAGTTCACACATAATTCAAATACATCGGAGTTCAATAGTTATTACAAACCATAGTTCGCATTTCGAAAGTGGAAGCATCATAGTTTTAAACATAAGTTCTCAGTTCACAATACGGTGCCAATGCCTGATCAGTCCACAAAAGCATCAGGGAAGGATAAGAGTTGTCCATGCCCATGGTCTAGTCACCACCCTCGATGGAGTACAGACAGTTCTCGCAATAGCCGAAGAAGCATTGCCCATCTGCAACAACAAGGGAATAGAACCCTGAGTACGAGAAGGTACTCAGCTAGACTTACCCATCATAAACCAGAAATAAACGACACCAAGGAGTATGCAAGGCTGTATCTGGGGTTGGCTGTACTTACCTTTTGCATAAAAGCATTTTCATTATTAATAATCATCATTAGAGTATTAGCAGTCAATTTGATGTAATTAGCCTGATTAACTAGATTTGCACTTGATCTAGAGCAAACACCTGACTACTTATTCAAGCAAGAGTGACTATTTCATCAATAGCTTTTCAGATTCAACATCATAACCATCTTTAGTTCCATAAGTTACTACGGTAACACATGCCCAGTCAAGTTATTCACTAACGAGGAGCGATGGCGATTATAATCGATTCCTACCAGCTAGGGATAAAAATGTCGCACACTCGACCGATCACACCTTGCCAGGCAGCCATCGGCGACCACTTCAGGAAATTCGAGAACACAACGCGCGGGACGGTCATGGGCCCTTCTACACTGGGGGTTTTCTCAATGCCAGGTCGCTCAAGCTATAACTGCCCACGGTCATGCCAGGTCAGTCAGGCCCCGCCTGTCCACGGACCATGCCAGGTTGCTCAGAATAGTTGCCCACGGTACATATAAGGCCCTGGGTGTTAGGCGTCAACATCTCCATCACCGGCTCGAATAGCCCTACTCGGCTTCACGGGAGGTACTCCGACCTACTCCGTTAAGTGATTGACGCGTTCAAAATGACTGAGGTGTGCCTTCGTCGGGTCCTAATCGATGCAGACAGGAGACTACTAGCACACAGAACCCATGTCCTACTGCTCCTACATCCCGCCCGGTCTCAGATTAATTATCACATGGTTATTTCCATGATAGCACCAGGCTAGTCATGATCAGTATCCACCTATATGCGGGAGACAGGAAATCACCCGACATTTACCGGTGTAAGCAGGGCTAAGCATAAACGAGCCTAGAGTTAACAGGGATAACAAGATATAATTGCAGGTGGACAAGGATAAGTAGTAATACATCAGCGGTATCACTCAACTCCTATAACCTAATGCAACAAATAAATCAGATTAATTTCGTAAATGCATTTGCAAACCGTAGGAGTGGGATGCTCCGGGGCTTGCCTCGTTCAAAGTCGGAGGGACGGTGGTCGAGGCACTCAGGCAGGTCCTCGACGCCTTCTTCTTTGGTCCTCTGGTCCTGAGTCTCCTCCGGGCACAGCTCCTCCGGTGGCGGGTTCTGGGTCTCCACTACCGAACCTGTATGATGCATAACACGCATAAGTAATATGAATGCACATGGAATGCATGGGGATGCAACATAGAACAAGATCACTCAGGAGATAAGCACATGTCATCTACTGTGTTCTCTTTAACAAGGCAGTCACATCGAACTAGTGATTACAAAAGATCGAAACATCCAACCAACAATTAACCTACCTAATTAGTTGGTTAGGACTCACAGTTACCACAGCAAGCACTTCACTTAATTAATTTATTGCCCTTTTATTGCTTGCTGAAATAATCCAATTAATCAAGCTTAGAACAGCAACCCATCCTAGACAGCTTTGGAAAAATCTACAAAAATTACTGGAAGTTAACAACATCTAATCTAGTCCCCTGTCCAAATTTCACCCTATTTGGACTTAAACTGCATTCTCTATGAAAAAGACAAATTCTATCATGAAAAGGTGCTTGAACTACACACCCTAGCAAAAAGTGTCAAACAATAGATTTCTCATTTTTCTACTGAACTTCTTAGCACAAGAGCAGTGTACAGAAATTCTCAGGTTCAAACTCCTCATATTTTAATTACTACAAAATAAACAAGAAACCAGCATTTATTCATTTTAATTGCTACTGCTAAAATATTCCACAGAACAACATCATATTACATTTTTCCCAGAAGCTATTCATCAACACAAACCTAACAAAACAAGAATCACATTTTTCTGAGCCATAAACAGATTACTATGCATTTAACAAGATTTCAGCCAAAACAAGAATTAAATATAGCTACACATAACTTTATCACAAATTGGACATATCATATTTTTCATGCATAAAACTCATCACAAAAAACTTAACAAAACTTGTTTCACCTTTTTAGCATTTACAGAACTCAAGATATGAATTAAACAAACTAATCAAACATTCTGAAAACTATTTAAACAAAAGCCTGAAAAACTCCTTAACCTAAACTGCTACGCGTACTAAACTACTTGCACCCGGGCCACTGACAACCGGGACCCAAGCCACTGACCCGCGGGGCCCCGGGTCAACATGACCCCACCGGTCATCCCCTCCAGAGCAGGGGAGAGGTTGACCGCGTCGAAGCTCGCCGGCGGCGACCTCTCCGGCGAAACGAACACCACCACTCTGCTCCCCTCCCTCTTCCGCACCCGGCGGTACCACTGTCTAGCCCGACGCACGCACGGATTAAGCTTGCCGTCGATGATGGCGGCACGGCGGCGCGGCCCTGGCTACGCCAGCCGACTCCGGCCATCCCGAAGCGAACCGACGGCCATCCCACACTCCCCAAACCCTAGCAAACCCTAATCGAAGCAAGGAAGCTAAGGTTGCCATGAGAAACGGCCGAGACCGCGGCTCGTCGTCCATGGCGAGCAGAGCCGATGGCGAACGGCGACGTACGGCCACAACCTAGCCCTAAACGGCCAAACCACTGCACCATTGCCTCCGACGGGCCAAGGCGACTCGCGAACACTAGCTAGGGCGAACGGACGAGCTCGAAAGAAGGGTCGGCCACGGCGGACCGAGCCTGCCGGCCATGGCGGACGACGGTGAACCGCAGGCACCAAACCCTAATCGACTAAACCATCGCACCCTAATTCATCCTCGAGCCTCACTGACCCCTAAACACGAGCTAGAGCGGAGAGATTTGCACGGAGGGAGGGCCGCCACGGAGGATCGAGCTCGGTGGTCATGGCGGGAACTCACCCCGTGACCTACCTAGGCGGTTTTGGCGAGCGCTGGCTAGAGCAAGCGATGCGGGAGGTGAAGGCAAGGTTGGCTGGGTGGTTGGATTGACGGTGTGGTGGCAGGACGGCGGTGAACGGCGGCGGCGCTCGCTGTTTTCCCCTTTTTCGCACGGACGCCGTCGAAGGAGAGCGAGAGCGAGGGAGGGGACAGAATGGAGGGAGGAGCGGCGCGGCTCGGGCAGCGGGGCGAGCGGTAGCTTATGCTCGCCACGCCGCGCGCGGGCGTCGCCTCCCCGGCCAGCTCGCGCCACGCGGCGAACGGGTTCTGCGCGCGGTCGGCCACGACCAGCGCCGATTCAAACTGAATCGGTTGATTCAGTCGCTAATGGCCGACTAACGACCGAACTTTGGATGCGATTAACTCCTAATCCACTCGATGAAACGCTAAACTACTTGTTCCATTGAGTAGAGCTACATGCCGACTACCACTTTGGTTACAAGATCAAGCTTTGGTTCGGCCTGGATTGCTCTCGAAAAAGCTCCAAAGATCACCAGGCGAAACTGTTTCGCCAGTTAGGACTTAGAAGAATTTTCCAAGTCTAATCTCCCCCATTTCTGCCTTGTGGGTCCTAAAACATCTTGTTAAACTCATTTTCATGAGTTGGCCCTTAAACACTTTTTGTTCTACTCTAAATTCTACACATTTTTGGTTAAGGGCCCATAGCCATGCAAAGCTTCTATCAAGGAGGTCTCAGTTAGTCAAACAAAAGGGGTCATAGGGCTCCATTAAGGCATCTAGGGTTAATGACTTGGTTAGCCAAAAGGACCAACACAAACCTAGCTTCATTTGGACTCCTCAACAAGGTTCAACTACTAAGGAGACTCACACACTCCAAAAGCAAGTCAAACAAGCATCACACCAAGCAATATGCAAGCCAAGACATGAAATGACACTTAACCAACAAAATGCAAATTGGGATGATGATGAAGCTTATGCTCATGAGATGTCAAGTTATGCATTTAAGGTTTCTTATCACCAGGGGTGTTACAGCCCTCCCCTCCTTAAAAGAATCTCGTCCCAAGATTTAAGTTACTAACCATTTCTTATAAAAGTGCGGGTACACCTCTTTCAGATAGTCTTCCGTTTCCCAAGTGGCATCTCGTTCATCTTGCTCACTCCAAGATACTTTGTATTGCTTTACTATTCTCCCGCGAGTTATTCTTTCTTTTTCATCAATCACCCGATACGGTTCCACTGAGTAGGTGAGATCGGATTGCAACTTGATATTGGCCAGTTGTACCTCTTCTTCGGGAACTCGAAGACATTTCTTTAATTGTGACACATGGAATACAGGGAATATAGCCTTCAAATGCTCGGGTAGCTGTAGCTGATAAGCTACTTCTTCCCTCCTTTCCACGATCCTGTAAGGCCCCACAAATCTTGGCGCTAATTTCCTTTTCACGCCGAAGCGTCTAACACCTTTCATGGGCGACACTTTTAGATATACATAATCGCCTTCGCTAAATTTAAGCGGTTTCCTTCTCTTGTCAGCATAGCTCTTTTGTCGAGACTGCGCAGCTGCCATATGTTGTTGGATTATTCTAAATTGTTCTTCTGCTTCATTAACAAAATCAATTCCATAGTATCGGCGTTCTCCCGGTTCAACCCAGTTCACAGGTGTCCTGCACCTTCTACCATAAAGAGCTTCAAACGATGCCATCTGTATGCTTTCTTGATAGCCATTGTTGTAAGCAAATTCTGCTAACGGTAACCATTTCTCCCAAGATCCCTTTGCTGAAATCACACAGGCTCTCAACATGTCCTCCAAGACTTGATTCACTCTTTCGGTTTCTCCTAAGGTTTGGGGATGATAGGCAGAGCTACGGATTAGCTTCGTGCCTAATTCCTTTTGCAGTTTCTCCCAAAATGGTGCAGTAAACTGTGTTCCACGATCCGAAACTATAACCTTGGGTATACCATGCAGTCGAACGATTTGATGGATATAAATCTCTGCATAGTCCGGTGCTCGATAACAGGTTTTGACTGGAATAAAATGAGCGGTCTTGGTAAGACGATCGATTATCACCCAAATTGAGTCATTTCCTTTCTGGGTGGTCGGCAAACCGGTGATGAAATCCATACCTATTATTTCCCATTTCCACTCGGGTATTGGTAACGGTTGGAGTGTTCCGGCTGGCTTCAGGTGAATAGCTTTTACTCGACAACACGTGTCGCATCTGGCTACGTACGCGGCAATTTCTTTCTTCATCTTGGTCCACCAGAACCTTGGACGCAAATCTTGATACATCTTAGTGCTTCCAGGACGAATGGATAACTTAGATAAATGGGCTTCATCCATAATCTGGTTTTTGAGTTCCCTATTCTTAGGCACTACTAGGCGCTGGTCAAACCACAACACTCCCTTATCATCAATCCAAAAATGTTTTACCGGTTCAGTTGCGGTCTTCAACCATTCCTTGATATGATAAATTCCCTTGTCTGTTTTCTGCCCTTCAAGAATCTGATCAACTAAGGTGCCTTGCAGGTTGATATTGTGTAAAATCACAGGGTGTACGAGACTAAACTCGTCTTCTGGTAGTAACCTCAAATTATTGCAGTGTGATTTCCGACTCAAAGCGTCGGCAACCACATTTGCTTTCCCTGGATGATAATGTATCTGTAGATTGTAATCCTTGATTAATTCAAGCCATCTTCTTTGCCACATATTCAGTTCAGGTTGAGTGAAGATATACTTGAGACTTTTGTGATCGGTGTACAAATTACAGACGTTACCAAGCAGATAATGTCTCCAGATTTTTAGAGCGTGTACCACAGCGGCTAACTCTAAATCATGCTTAGGATAGTTAATCTCATGTTTCCTCAATTGTCGGGATGCATAAGCAATCACTCTGCCTTCTTGCATAAGAACACAACCTAATCCAACCTTCGATGCATCACAAAAGACATCAAAAGGTTTCTCGATATCTGGTTGGGCTAAGACAGGAGCAGTGGTCAATAGTTTCCGCAAGGTACGGAAAGCTAATCCACACTTCTCTGTCCATTCAAACTTCTGATCTTTCTGGAGCAAACTTGTCATTGGTTTGGCAATCTTAGAGAAGTCAGGAATGAAACGACGATAGTACCCTGCTAATCCAAGGAAACTCTGAATTTCACTAACTGAAGTAGGAGCTTCCCACTCCATTACTTCTTGTACCTTACTGGGGTCCACAAAAATTCCTTCTTCCGACAGGATGTGACCAAGAAATTGTACTTGCTTCAACCAAAACTCACATTTGCTAAACTTCACATAAAGTTTATGTTCCCGCAGCCTCGTCAAAACAACCATCAAATGTTCTGCATGATCGTCCGGGTTTTCAGAGTATACTAGAATGTCATCAATGAATACCACTACAAACTTATCCAATTCTAGCATGAATACCGAGTTCATCAAACTCATGAAATACGCTGGGGCATTTGTCAATCCAAAAGACATGACAAGATACTCATATAATCCATATTTGGTCGAGAAAGCAGTCTTTGGGATATCCTGTGGTCGAATTCTAATCTGGTGATAACCTGACCTCAAATCGATCTTGGAAAACACCTTAGCTCTCGATAACTGGTCAAACAGAATATCTATCCTTGGCAACGAATACTTGTTCTTAACAGTCACGGCATTGAGTGGCCGATAATCCACACACATCCATAGTGACTTATCCTTCTTCTTGACAAACAATGCTGGGCAACCCCAATCGGATATACTAGGTTGAAAGAATCCTTTGTCCAAAAGTTCCTTGATTTGAGTTTTAAGTTCAGCTAATTCATTAGGCGACATACGGTAAGGTCTTCTAGAGATTGGTGCAGTTCCAGGTAACAACTCAATTGCAAATTCCACTGCCCGCTTGGGCGGTAACCCTGGTAATTCATCCGGGAAAACATCCGGAAAGTCTCGGACGACTGGGATTTTGGACAGGTCTTCTATAGATAAAGTGCATGATAAATCAACAAAGTCAGCACCTCGAGGAAGAGAGATGCGTAGCTTCGTATTTGTCCTCCCATCTGATAAAGTAAGAATCCTATTGGCAGTGTCTAACATCACATTCCACATACTCATCCAACTCATCCCTAGGACTACATCCATAATTAGTCCTGGCAAAAGTACTAAATTAGCTCCAAATTTGTGCCCTCCAAAGTCGATTGTTGCATTACTAACCATCTGCCTAGACAACACGCTACTCCCCACGGAGCTTACGCGAAACCCATAATCCATTTCAGACACCTCTTGATTATGTTTTTGTGCAAATGCTTTGCTCATGAATGAATGTGATGATCCCGTATCAAATAAAACAACTGCAGGATGATGGTTAACAAGACACATACTGACAGTCACGGGCTCTCCGGAACGAGCTTCTTCAGCGGTCATGTTGTGCAGACGTGCGGGGTAGTTAGCTTGCTGCTTCTTTGGGTGAGGGCAATATCTTGCAAAGTGCCCCTCTTGGTTGCAGTTGTAACATGGCCCATGAACTGAAGGTTTTCCTCCGGTCGAGCTACCCTGACCTCCATGAACTTGGTTAGCAGCTACTTTGTACGACCTTTGATTGCGCTGAGCTTGCGGCTGATCTTTCTTCTGCGGCGGCCTGAAACGTGCCCCCGGCGCTGGTGGTTGATACTGGGTTCATTGAGCTGGTGGTCCCCTAGGTTGAGATGGTCCGAAATCAAAGGTCCTCTTCTGGGTCTTACTTGTCGCATGCATGTTATTGTGATTCTCTTGAATTAGGCAATCACTGATAAAGTCATTGAAGACTGTACGAGAAGATGTCCCCACTGATTTTCCCATTTTGTTGTTCAAACCTCTCTTGAAACTAGCAATCTTTTTAGCATCTGTGTTCACGAAGTCTGGAGCATAACGTGACAAGGAGTTAAACAAGTGATGGTACTCGGTAACAGATCGAGTCCCTTGTGTCAAACTCATGAATTCTGCCACTTTCATCTGAGTCAGGCCTGGCGGAATATAGTGCCCTCGTACATCTTCGGTGAATACCCTCCAAGTGATAGGAATGTTGGCAGGATAGGTGGTGCGGTGATGCCCCCATCAAATCCCGGCTGGCCCCTGCAGCTGATGCGCGACATACTCTGCCTTGAGCTCCTCTGTCAGCCTTAGCAAACGAAACTTCTATTCCATGGTATGTAGCCATTCTTCTACCTCTAAGGGTTCAGTAGCTTCCTTGAAAATGGGTGGCCTGGTATCCAAGAAATCCCTGAACAAACTATACTGATTTGGCTCGGGACGCGGTTGACCGTGCGCCAAATTCTCATGCAGCAAAGCTTCAATGTTGCGCTGACATCCCACGAACTGAGCGAAAAGCTGCTCGGGTGTGGCTGGTGGAGGAGGTGGTGGATTACGGTTATCCCTGGGATCCTCATTTCCACCACTACCGCCTGCTCCACTACGAGTTGTCGTCATCTGCATGTATTCACAGCAAGTGATTATTAGGTGGAGTTGCAATTATTGTAGAGAACAATAGATCATGCCAACTGAATTTATTCGGAAAACGAATTCGCCAAACAATCACAGAGGCATAATAAATTTCAATCCACATCGCAGCATCACATAATAAGATCGCTTAATACATAACATGCAAAAACCAACATAAACATCCATAGTTTTGCCCATACATATGGACTTTCCAAGGTCTTACACCATGTGCACATAAAAGTTCACTACTCATGCTTACATCCAGCCCACAGCAAAAACAAAAAATCGGGCTTGCCAACACACACAAAGATCATTATTAGGCTCTAAGCATACGATCTAGGCTACTCTCTAGCGATGTCACCAACGTCACCATCCTCACTAGACATATCTGAAGAACTCCTAGAAGAGCTACTCGGATCTGGGTCCTCCGGTGCAAAGATGGGGTTCCTCTCATTCTCCCTGCAGTGGATCTCCTCGTGCAGACGGTCATTGTAGTCCTGCAGGTGGTGAAGTTGCAGCTCTAGGTCGCCCACTCGTAGCCTCAACAACTTGTTCTCATCTGAAGCACGTATGCCCTCTATACACACACCGCGAAGCGACTCCTCGGTCTCCCTCATGATCAAGGCTAAGAAGGTAGCCGCCTCCTGCTGAACACTGAGCTGATGAGCGGTCTCCTGCTCTCTCTGAAGCGCCTGGTCCCTCTCCACCGTCAGGTGAGCTAGCTGTGTGGTGAGGAGGTCTATCTCTGTGGCATGCTCCTCCTGCCTGCGATGTTGTGCAGCCATCTCCTCACTAAGAACATGGTCCAGGTGGTCGTAGCTACGTGACAAGCACCCATAGGTAGCCATGAGTGCAGCCATAGCACTCCCAGCTGGTCCTGCGCAGTGCTCTCGCTCCAAAGAACTGGCCTCAAGCACAGTGGCACCTGGCTGTCGCCACACCGACTGGTAAGGGTCCGCCGTAGGAAAGATGCTAGCAGTGGCTTGCACGACCACCTCCGGGTGATCCTCCATAATGTCCCGAAGAACAGTATAGGCAACCCTGTTAGCTCCGTCCCACGGGGTCCTACCTTGTAGTGCGAAGACCCGGCGGCACCATACATGATCCTGCGGATCACGGCTGGGCACGTCCACCTCAACCGTGTATAGGTAACGATCCTCGAAAAGCTAAACACGATGCCAATCATATTGCGGCTGCTGGCCCTCCTGGTATCCAACCAAGTGCAGCACCCTCCATAAAATGGTAGGCATGTCGAACTCCTCCAGAAAGTCCTCCGTCCCCACAGCAGTCCAAGGTCCCAGCATATATGTAACACCCCAGGTGTTCGCCGTCCGTTAAGCAGTCAGTTGAGCATGGGTCTCGTATACCAAGTGACGATGAAGAACTAAATTCAGGTTTAGTCAGTGATGACAGAAGTGACAGGATCAATCTTAGAGGCAGAACCTCAGTTTGATTCATTCGGGAATTTATTTAACAGAGCCAGTTAATAACAACTGCTAATTTATGAATATTCAGGATTTATGCTAAACATGGATTTTTCATATGACCCACCTCCATTCCTGTCTATAGTAACCGGTGAAAAAGTTTCATGGAGTTTGGAATCAAAAAGTCACATGAAATAACGAGTCGTAGCTTCTGATTAACGGAAGAAAATCATTTGTGTTCAATAAGATGTTGCAGTTATTCCCAATAAAATATATATGAACTCACGGACAAAAGTTATGAAAGTTCCGTGTTGAGCAGATGGCCAGAAAATATTCCGACCGACGAGAAACTCTAATCCGGACCCTACCGGGAGACTGCTTTGACCGGCGTTGAACGGTATTTTCGGATGTTCGCATGTCGACGTGCCTTAAACGAAAGTTGTAGTACAGATCGAGAGGAACAAATTTTGTTTTATGGCTAAGACCTGGATCGGTGCCGAAAATAGTGAAAACGAGCTCGCAAGATAGAGTACAACTCAGTTTTCAGGTTCCGGAAATTGGTTAAGTTAGTACTGCAAAATTGGAATTTCGGTCGCCGTAAAGCTGCCGTCGACGATCGTTACCAGGCAAACCATTGGGAATTTGACCATGTGCGTTAAACGAAAGTCGGAGTACTCGGCGAGACGACGACAACAAAATTAGTTTCGTCGAAATCGGAGTCCGTTTGAGCAGTGTTCGCAAATTTGGAATTTGACCGAAAATTTCCGGAAACTTGCCATTTTGGGAAAGAAATTATAAAAAAAAATGTCGAGCTCTTGGGTCAATAAAAGGCCGAGGCCGGCCTTCTCACCGGTCTCCTCCCCCCTTCAGCCTTCACGCAAAAAAAAAGAAAGAAGGAGAGCGAGCCCGAGCTCCTCCCTCTCGCTCTCTCCTTCTGTCGTTCTCCTCCATGGCGGCAGAGCGAGCAGGAGCTCCGCCGAGCAGCTGCCCTCCCCTCCTGGCTCCCCCCTTCTTCTCTCCAAGGGCGAGCAGCAGCGGGCGTCCTCTCTCTGCCTGGCCCCTCTGCTGCCAGGCCACGCCGGGCAGAACCGCTGCCGCGGAGCCGCGGGCGTGCGAGGCCGCGACCCCGGGCGGGCGCTGCCGCGGCCCGGCCGCCGGGAGTGCCAGGCTGCGACCCTGCCTCCCCTCCAACGCCACAGCAGCAGCCGGCCAGCCCCAGCCCAAACCCTAGCGCCATCCCCCTCTCCTTCCTGCCAGAGCTCGGTCTCCATCTCCGCCATCGTCTCTGTTCTACGGCAAACCCATGGTGAAAGGGTAGAAATCGACGCTGAACTCTTCGTTGGTCTTTTTTGTTAATATGTAATGACTCCTTAGATTTACTAACTAGTCCTTGGTTGATTTGTGCAGATCCAGGGGTCTCTGATGCAAATATGTTTTTATTTTCGTTTTTAATTAATTGGTAAATCTGAGTGAATGTTGTAAATTGCATAGTAAATTGTATGTTTGTCCAAAAATTGCATGTGTGGACTTTTGGAATCCCTATGAAGAGCTCTGTCCAGTGAATGCATGATATGTTGGGTGTTATTGGAAGTTTTGTGCTGTGATGATTTATCTTTGTTAAATAGGCTTAAATAGGGAGAAAATGATATCTGCTGTTATATTGCTTGAAATGCTGTGAAATTTTTATGGTAGACTCCTCTGGTCATGTGTGTGCTGTGATAAAAATTTCAGATTTATTGGTGCATGTATGAATTAGTTATGCATTTATCTTGCTTTCAGCTCATTAAATGAATTAAATTGATTTTTGATAAATGTTTGCATGTAAAAATAGAATTGATGGTTCCTCTGACTTTCTAGGGTATTGTTGTAGCTTAGATAATTTTATTATGGTCAGTGGTCATGCAAAGCATAGAGTTTTAGATTTATCTTCTCTCTATGTTTCATTTCGGGATGTTTTGGACAGTTTATGGGGCTTAAATAGTTGTCCCTTGTAAATGATGTTTTCTGTGAAACTTGTCTATAACAAAGTCGTAGATAACATACATATCTAGCTTGTGTTAAAGTTTCATGATTTTTGGTCAAATGGATTATGAGTTATGGCTGTTTAAAATTTAGTTCAGAAATAGGTGCTCTCTGGAATCTCTGGACCAGATTTGAGGAATGTATTAGTTTCACCATGTTAACTTACAAATCATGCTGAGGTGTTTAAATATAATTTGTAGGAGATTTCATAAGCTTTCCAGAATGTCTTGTTGTGTGTCATTTAGAGTTGTGTAGCTCTAGCTGTGATTTAATTACTTAACTGCTGTGTGTATGTCCAGTTTTGCTGAAATGTGGCTGCATGTGTAGTTCTTGTTGTGGTGATTAATTTGCAATGTAAATGTTGTTTTCTGTAGATGTGGTCTATACAAAAGTTGTAGATAACATCTTAATATAGCTTGTCACCAAATTGCATGGCCATAGGCTTAATAATTTAAGAGATATGGCTGTTGCAAGATTGCTGTCATGTTTTGCCAACATTCTGTCCAGATCTGAATGTTTGGATTGTTTCACCTAGTTAACTTGTGATTCATGCTTAGGTGCTTATAAATGAGTTGTAGTGATTTTCATAAGTTTTCTGCATTATCTTAGTTCATGTCCATTGGAGTTATATAACTTGAGTTATGACTGTTTTAGTGCAGATGGCGAAATCTGTCCAAGTCTGGACAGAGATGCCTATTTATGTTAATTGGACGTTATTAACTTGTGAATCATCTTAAGATGATTATAGATGATTTATAGAAAACTTAATAAGCTTTCTAAAAAGTCTAGGGGCAAGTTCCCAGGTATTATAGATCTTTAGTTATGATTGTCTGAAGTTACTATTGTGATGTGTGGCTAGTTCTACCCAAGTGTGGACAGTGCTGCACTAATCATATTGTTTGACCTTGTTAATGATTGATTCACCTTGAGATAACAATAAGAAAGATTTAGATAATCTTGTAAGCTTTCTAGAATGTCTAATTGCATGCTCATGTGATGTTTGTATCTTGAGTTATGCTTCTCTGAAGGTCTATCTGTCCTGCTGTCCAACAGCTGGACAGAGCTGCATTGTTATATGTTTTTGAGTTAGATAACCTCTGAATTAGCTCTTGTGTTGAATAGCAAAGTTGTAGGTAATCTTTTTAGCTTTCCATAAAGTCTTAGTTTACCTTATTTGGATGTATGTAGCTGGAGTTATGTATAAATTAGTGAACCACTGTCCTGCTGTCTAGAGTTTGAAGTGTGACTTGTGTGTGCAACTTGATTGCTTGTTAGGTAACTTTAATGAGTTAATTAGTAAGCTAAATAACCCTTAAATGTGTGTAACCTGCTGGTTGTTTGTTGGTCGGCTTACTTAGGCTATGGTTGTTAGTGTCTTGCACTAGCGTAAGTTAATTAACTTAGGTAGTATGTCGATAGACCTTATCATAGTTGTCTTATATGTCTTATGTTGCATCGTGAGTGTTTACCCTGCATTCATACGCTTGCAGTATGCATCCCATCTAGGTACGATAGATGCATCGTGAAAGAGGTGACGGTAAGGCTCAACCCGAAGATGGTGTTGGGTGGCCATCCCGAAGAAGGTGTGGCGAACCCCGCAAGTTCCTGGAGCAGCGATGATCCCGAAGCGGTGCCATCTAACACTAGCTTAAGTGTTGTTTCCCAGGCAAGCCCCGGAGCATTTTAAGTCTCCTACCCTTCTTTTATAAATGCAATCGAGTCAATATAATGATTGTTGCATTAAGTTATAGGAGTTGAATGATACCGTTGATAAATGCATTACTTACTTATCCTTGTCCACCAGCAATTATTATCTTGATATCCCTGTTAGGTCTAGGCTCGATTATATGCTTAGCCCTGCTTAGACCGGTAAAAGTCGGGTGATTTCCTGTCTCCCGCATATAGGTGGATGCTGATCATGACTAGCCTGGTGCTATCATGGAAATAACCATGTGATAATTAATCTGAGACCGGGCGGGATGTAGGAGCAGCAGGACATGGGTTCTGTGTGCTAGTAGTCTCCCGTCTGTGTCGATTAGGACCCGACGAAGGCACACCTCAGTCATTTTGAACGCGTCAATCACTTAACGGAGTAGGTCGGAGTACCTCCCGTGAAGCCGAGTAAGGTTTTTTCGAGCCGGTGATGGAGACGTTGACGCCTAACACCCAGGGCCTTACATGTACCGTGGGCAACTATTCTGATCGACCTGGCATGGTCCGAGGACAGGCAGGGCCTGATCGACCTGGCATGACCGTGGGCAGTTAATAGCTTGAGCGACCTGGCATTGAGATAACCCTCGGTGTAGAAGGGTCCATGGCCGTCCCGCGATTTGGGTTCTCGAACCTCGTGAAGTGGTCGCCAACGACTACCTGGCAGGGTGTGTCGGGCGAGTGTGCAACATTTTGTCCCCAGCTGGTAGGAATCGATTATAATCGCCATCGCTCCTGGTTAGTGAGTAACTTGACTGAGCATGTGTTACCGTAGTAACTTATGGAACTAAAAGATGGTTATGGTACTGAATCTGAAAGGCTATTGATGAAATAGTCACTCTTGCTTGATTAATTAGCCAAGTGATTGCTCTAGATCAGGTGCAAATCTAGTTAATCAGGTTGATTACATAAAATTGACTGCTAATACTCTAATGATGATTATTTAATAATAAAATGCTTTTATGCAAAAATGTAAGTATGGCCAACCCCAGATACAGCCTTGCATACTCCTTGGTGTCACTTTATTTCTGGTTTATGACGGGTAAGTCTAGCTGAGTACATTCGAGTACTCAGGGTTTATCCCACCTTGTTGCAGGTGAAGGTTAGGCCTGCCGAAAGGTGCTGGCCAGTGCCGGTGGGCTCGGCTGTTCCATACTTCTTCTCTTATGCTGTTGTTGGAGGATGTCACTCAAGCTAGCAAAGTATTTCAACTTATGTTATGGTATTTATTTCAAAGCTATGTTGTTCTTCTAAATTAAGTAGAACTCAACTTGTATCATTATTTGTGAACTCTGTTGTAATATTATTTCCGCTGCAAAGCTCCGTGAACATGATTTGTATTTCTTTGACCATGCGATCTTGGTTGAGATGTTGGAAATATTTGAAATCCTTCGAGATTTCCGGACTACCGGGTTTATATGGGCTCAAGTGTGCTAATTCAGCTGCTTCGGCGGAGGTTTTCGCACTTGTGCTCTTATAAATTGGTCGGTTCCGTTACAATATAGTTAGGCCTCTTGCCTCCAGTTGACTTACGGGCGGTACGCTTGGTGCGGGACATCTGAAAGAAGTTCATCCACATAGTTTTTAATTAGTTGAGAACAACTTTTATTTTAAAGAAATGGGACGGATAACATAAGGAAGGAAATAAGATTAATGCAAGATTGTATGATCATGATGCATGCGCGTAACATACGTCCTCACTGTCTATCAATCTAACAGCTAGACGGTGGCATACAACGTTCTCTCATAGCGTTAACTAACGTACTACACGATCGCAAGTTAGCATACCTGCAGAAAATCACTTCAGCCCTGCCCACAGTATGAATATCATGCATTGCTGAAATTAAATCTAATACTAACTCAGGTGCACACCCAGTATACACGTAAGCAGTATATGCACCCATCAGAATAGTATTACTCCCACAATCAATACTTTCACATATACTTGTGTGTAATAGGTATACATGTCGGTACAATTCAAGCACTCCCCTAGATTGGCGGTTGTCCAATCATGCTCTCACAACTCACTTGTTACCTTGGCGTAGAGGCAATTGATCCATACATTACTATTCCGAAGAATAGCACCCATACAATTTCACCCTTGCCGTATGGACGACAGAAACAACAGAATTTAAATATGATTTACAACCCCCAAGTTAGTACTTAAATAGCCACCTAGAAACCTACTGGGCATAAGGACTTGATCATTGGCACACCTTAAACTTCATTTATAAGATTTTTCAAACCCTATTATAGCTTATAAGTTTTTGCATAGAAAGTTTTTGTTTTGAAAATACGATTTTCAAATACACTCATGAACAGTAACGCCAACCATGCTCCGATGCCAGCTGTGACAGAACCGACCAATTTATACCAGATTAAGCATCGAATTCCCGCTTTCACAGAGATTTCAGATACTTAAGCTCGTACAAACCCGGTAGTCCGGAAACCTCGAAGGATTTCAAATCATTCAACTTTAGCCAAGATCGTAATAGATTAGCGTACATGTCCACGAGGTACATTCAGTTCACACATAATTCAAATACATCAGAGTTCAACAGTTATTACAAACCATAGTTCGCATTTCGAAAGCAGAAGCATCATAGTTTTAAACATAAGTTCTCAGTTCACAATACGGTGCCAATGCCTGATCAGTCCACAAAAGCATCAGGGAAGGATAAGAGTTGATCATGCCCATGGTCTAGTCACCACCCTCGACGGGGTACAGATAGTTCTCGCAATAGCCGAAGAAGCATTGCCCATCTGCAACAACAAGGGAATAGAACCCTGAGTACGAGAAGGTACTCCGCTAGACTTATCGTCATAAACCAGAAATAAATGACACCAAGGAGTATGCAAGGCTGTATCTGGGGTTGGCTGTACTTACCTTTTGCATAAAAGCATTTTCATTATTAATAATCATCATTAGAGTATTAGCAGTCAATTTTATGTAATTAGCCTGATTAACTAGATTTGCACCTGATCTAGAGCAAACACCTGACTACTTATTCAAGCAAGAGTGACTATTTCATCAATAGCCTTTCAGATTCAACATCATAACCATCTTTAGTTCCATAAGTTACTACGGTAACACATGCCCAGTCAAGTTACTCACTAACCAGGAGCGATGGCGATTATAATCGATTCCTACCAGCTGGGGATAAAAATGTCGCACACTCGCCCAATCACACCTTGCCAGGCAGCCGTCGGCGACCACTTTAGGAAATTCGAGAACACAACGCGCGGGATGGTCAAGGGCCCTTCTACACCGGGGGTTATCTCAATGCCAGGTCGCTCAAGCTATAACTGCCCACGGTCCTGCCAGGTCAGTCAGGCCCCGCCTGTCCACGGACCAGGCCAGGTTGCTCAGAATAGTTGCCCACGGTACATATAAGGCCCTGGGTGTTAGGCGGCAACATCTCCATCACCGGCTCGAATAGCCCTACTCGGCTTCACGGGAGGTACTCCGACCTACTCCGTTAAGTGATTGACGCGTTCAAAATGACTGAGGTGTGCCTTCGTCGGGTCCTAATCGACGCAGACGGGAGACTACTAGCACACAGAACCCATGTCCTATTGCTCCTACATCCCGCCCGGTCTCAGATTAATTATCACATGGTTATTTCCATGATAGCACCAGGCTAGTCATGATCAGTATCCACCTATATGCGGGAGACAGGAAATCAACCGACTTTTACCGGTGTAAGCAGGGCTAAGCATAAACGAGCCTAGACTTAACAGGGATAACAAGATATAATTGCAGGTGGACAAGGATAAGTAGTAATGCATCAGCGGTATCACTCAACTCCTATAACCTAATGCAACAAACAAATCAAATTAATTTCGTAAATGCATTTGTAAACCGTAGGAGTGGGATGCTTCGGGGCTTGCCTCGTTCAAAGTCGGAGGGACGGTGGTCGAGGCACTCAGGCATGTCCTCGACGCCTTCTTCTTCGGTCCTCTGGTCCTGAGTCTCCTCTGGGCCCAGCTCCTCCGGTGGTGGGTTCTGGGTCTGCACTACCGATCCTGTATGATGCATAACACGCATAAGTAATATGAATGCACATGGAATGCATGGGGATGCAACATAGAACAAGATCACTCAGGAGATAAGCACATGTCATCTACTGCGTTCTGTTTAACAAGGCAGTCACATCGAACTAGTGATTACAAAAGATCAAAACATCCAACCAACAATTAACCTACCTAATTAGTTGGTTAGGACTCACGGTTACCACAGCAAGCACTTCACTTAATTAATTTATTGCCCTTTTATTGCTTGCTGAAATAATCCAATTAATCAAGCTTAGAACAGCAACCCATCCTAGACAGCTTTGGAAAAATCTACAAAAATTACTAGAAGTTAACAACATCTAATCTAGTCCCCTGTCCAAATTTCACCCTATTTGGTCTTAAACTCCATTCTCTATGAAAAAGACAAATTCTATCATGAAAAGGTGCTTGAACTACACACCCTAGCAAAAAGTGTCAAACAACAGATTTCTCATTTTTCTACTGAACTTCTTAGCACAAGAGCAGTGTACAAAAATTCTCAGGTTCAAACTCTTCATATTTTAATTACTACAAAATAAACAAGAAAACAACATTTATTCATTTTAATTGCTACTACTAAAATATTCCACAGAACAACATCATATTACATTTTTCCCAGAAGCTATTCATCGACACAAACCTAACAAAACAAGAATCACATTTTTCTGAGCCATAAACAGATTACTATGCATTTAACAAGATTTCAGCCAAAACAAGAATTAAATATAGCTACACATAACTTTATCACAAATTGGGCATATAATATTTTTCATGCATAAAACTCATCACAAAAAACTTAACAAAACTTGTTTCACCTTTTTAGCATTTACAGAACTCAAGATATGAATTAAACAAACTAATCAAACATTCTGAAAACTATTTAAACAAAAGCCTGAAAAACTCCTTAACCTAAACTGCTATGCGTACTCAACTACTTGCACCCGGGCCACTGACAACCGGGACCCAAGCCACTGACCCGCGGGGCCCCGGGTCAACATGACCCCACCGGTCATCCCCTCCAGAGCAGGGGAGAGGTTGACCGCGGCGAAGCTCGCCGGCGGCGACCTCTCCGGCGAAACGAACACCACCACTCTGCTCACCTCCTTCTTCCGCACCCGACGGTACCACTGTCTAGCCCGGTGCACGCACAGATTAAGCTTGCCGTTGACGATGGCGGCACGGCGGCGCGGCCCTGGCTACACCGGCCGACTCCGGCCTTCCCGAAGCGAACCGACGGCCATCTCATACTCCCCAAACCCTAGCAAACCCTAATCGAAGCAAGGAAGCTAAGGTTGCCATGAGAAATGGCCGAGACCGCGGCTCGTCGTCCATGGCGAGCAGAGCCGACGGCGGACGGCAATGTACGGCCACAACCTAGCCCTAAATGGACAAACCACTCCACCATTGCCTCCAACGGGCCAAGGCGACTCGCGAACACCAGCTAGGGCGAACGGACGAGCTCGAAAGAAGGGTTGGCCACGGCGGACCGAGCCTGCCGGCCATGGCGGACACGGCGGACGGCGGTGAACCGCGGGCACCAAACCCTAATCGACTAAACCATCGCTCCCTAACTCATCCTCGAGCCTCACTGACCCCTAAGCACGAGCTAGAGCGGAGAGATTTGCACAGAGGGAGGGCCGACCACGGCGGACCGAGCTCGGCGGTCATGGCGGGAACTCACCCCGTGACCTACCTAGGCGGTTTTGGCGAGCGCTGGCTAGAGCAGGCGATGCGGGAGGTGAAGGCGAGGTTGGCTGGGTGGTTGGATTGACGGTGTGGTGGCGGGATGGCGGTCAATGGCGGCGGCGCTCGCTGTTTTCCCCTTTTTCGCATGGACGCCGGCGAAGGAGAGCGAGAGCGAGGGAGGGGACAGAATGGAGGGAGGAGCGGCGCGGCTCGGGCAGCGGGGCGAGCGGTAGCTTATGCTCGCCACGCCGCGCGCGGGCGTCGCCTCCCCGGCCAGCTTGCGCCACGCGGCGAACGGGTTCTGCGCGCGGTCGGCCACGACCGGCGCCGATTCAAACTGAATCGGTTGATTCAGTCGCTAATGGCCGACTGACGACCGAACTTTGGATGCGATTAACTCCTAATCCACTCGATGAAACGCTAAACCACTTGTTCCATTGAGTAGAGCTACATGCCGACTACAACTTTGGTTACAAGATCAAGCTTTGGTTCGGCCTGGATTGCTCTCGAAAAAGCTCCAAAGATCACCAGGTGAAACTGTTTCGCCAGTTAGAACTTAGAAGAATTTTTCCAAGTCTAATCTCCTCCATTTCTGCCTTGTGGGTCCTAAAACACCTTGTTAAACTCATTTTCATGAGTTGGCCCTTAAACACTTTTTGTTCTCCTCTAAATTCTACACATTTTTGGTTAAGGGCCCACAGCCATGCAAAGCTTCTATGAAGAAGGTCTCAGTTAGTCAAACAAAAGGGGTCCTAGGGATCCATTAAGGCATCTAGGGTTAATGACTTGGTTAGCCAAAAAGACCAACACAAACCTAGCTTCATTTGGGCTCCTCAACAAGGTTCAACTACTTAGGAGACTCACACACTCCAAAAGCAAGTCAAACAAGCATCACACCAAGCAATATGCAAGCCAAGACATCAAATGACACTTAACCAACAAAATGCAACATGGGATGATGATGATGCTTATGCTCATGAGATGTCAAGTTATGCATTTAGGGTTGCTTAACACTAGGGGTGTTACACTCGACACTAGCACAACACAAGCCAAAGAACATGCGCATTATCCCAGTTGACAATCACTCATCACTCAGAGACTCGGCATACACCCATGTATCCGCAATCTCCCCCGTGATGAGTGCATTGTCAACTACTAACACAAATCATAATGGAATAGAGGAAGGGAGGAAGAAGAAGAGATAACTCGACCAAATGACCCAAAAGCATAACAAAGTCGAAGAAGGTCAAGTGAAAGAGCAAAACAACTTGGTTCCCAAAGACATGGGCAAAGGCTCAACGCAACCAAGCAAAGCAAAGCTAGCCCTCAAGAAGAGGTAGAACAGTCTCAACACCACTAGCGAGAAAGCTCGATACCAATTGAAGGATCAACTGAAATTCAAGCAAAACAGAACTTGCCCTCAAGAAGAGGTAGAACGGGCTCAACACCGCTAGTGAGAAAGCTCCGAACCAACTGTTACCAGCTCAAAAACTCAGCAGCGAGCAAACTCCCCCTCAAATAGTGCACACAACTAGGAAATCTCCCCTTGGTTCAACTCGGAAAGTACATGATTTGCAATATTTTCTCCCCCTTAGTTGAAAATGCACCATCAAGCAAGTTTCTCCCCCTTGACAGAATTTTCCCCCTACCAAAATGCATATGAGTCAAAATGCAAGTTAGCAGCTTCAGGAATATAGTCGATAGAATATGAAGATGCTCGACAAGGTGTTGATCCGATGACTCAACACTATGCACATAATGCTAGCAAAGGCTCAAACTGATCACCAAATACGAAATCTGAACATTGGAGCAAAAAGAGCAGTTTTCAGCCAAAAAGGTATTCACTATCAAAATAGCACTAAACATGTATAGACAGGAAGTCAAACAAGTGCTAAACATGTATACAAGGTGAACTACCCATAGCAAAGTTCAATCATCATGCTAAAGAATGAAACATAGACTTGTGTATTCAAATTTTATCGGAGTTGCAGTGGTGAAATTACACAAGTTCAGAATTCAGCATGTGACTGTGAGAGGTTGAAAGCTTGTCATTGCCTAACTTTTCAACTGTGCGAAGCCTATGCAGAAGCAATCACAAGCTTAAAGCAACAGTTTCGGTCATGCACTACACAACTCAAGTTTAACTCAAAGTGCAATGAGAAGCAGTCTCGAAACTGTAATGTGCTGACAAACAATCCCATCTCGATCTTTCCAATTTACTTAGCTTGGTTCAAATTTAAAACAGAATATGAACATACCAAGCAAGTGAATGACTCAGAACTAGAGACATAGCAACCTAGCATATATGAAAAGCACGAGTGAATTCAACACATTCTACATATGCTAGTTGCATATCTCAATGGTGAACATTTTCAAGTTTTTTTTCATTAATCAAATTCACCATTCATGAAATAGCTCAGCTCACAACATGTATCAGTGATTAGAAAGAGCATAAGCTACAACATCATCATAAAGCATAGGAGCAAACACTATACATAGCATAGTCACATTCTAAAGATTATATACATGAAGCTCTGAATGTAAATATGCAAGATGAAATGCAAAATGATACCAATTGAAAAACACAAAGTCAGTTTATGATAAAAGAACAAAATGTTTCCCCCATCTAAAAGGGGAAACACACACCAAGCTCGCCTCTCAACCTAGCAAAAGTTGATTGGTCCAAAGGCTTGGTGAAAATATCAGCCAACTGATGATGAGTATCACCCTTCTCATAGTGGTCTCGCAGAAAATGAAAGCGCACATCAATGTGTTTGGTCTTAGAGTGCAACACGGGGTTCTTAGCAACGCTAATAGCACTCGTGTTGTCACAAAGCAAAGGAACACGAGAAAAGCTCAGACCAAAATCACGCAAAGTGGCCATCATCCAAAACAACTGGGAACAGCAGCTAGCCGCAGCAACATACTCAGCCTCCGTGGTAGACTGGGCGACACTAGACTGCTTGCGAGAAGACCACGATACAAGAGATGAACCAATAAACTGACAAGTCCCAGAAGTGGACTTGCGCTCAAGTCGGCAACTAGCAAAATCGGCATCAGAAAAACCGCAAAGGGAGAGGGTGGAGGAAGCAGAATACCAAATCCCAAACTCAGGAGTGAAACATAAGTACCTCATAATGCGTTTAACTGCCTGACGGTGAGAGGTGCGTGGCGACGACTGAAATCGCGCGCAAAGACACACCACGAACTGAATGTCCGGGCGTGTCGCCGTCAGGTACAACAACGACCTGATCATACTCCGGTACTCCTTCTGGTCCACTGCTTCTCCATCCTTGTCCGCATCCTGGGCCGTCGTGGTCGACATGGGTGTTGGAAGAGGCTTGGGCTCACCCATATCGAACTTCTTCAAAACATCCTTGGTGTACTTTCCCTGGTGCACGAACGTTCCCTCTCGGGATTGCTTGGTTTGCAACCCAAGGAAAAACGTCAACTCGCCCACCATGCTCATCTCAAACTCCCTGCTCAAGGTATCTGCAAACTTGGCAACCAAAGCGTGAGAAGAACCACCGAAAATGATATCATCCATGTAAATCTGGACCAAGAGAGTATCATTGCCTTGCTTGAGAAGAAAAAGCGTTTTATCCAGACATCCCATTTTAAAACCCTTAGCTAGCAAAAAGGTTTTCAATCTATCATACCAGGCTCTAGGGTCTTGTTTCAAACCATATAAAGCTTTGTGGAGTTTAAAAACATGGTTTGGAAACATGGGATTTTCAAAACCGAGGGGTTGTTCAACATACACTTCTTCTTCTATGTAGCCGTTTCAGAAGGCACTCTTGACATCCATTTGAAAAAGTTTAAACCCTTTGGATGCAGCAAAAGCCAAGAGTATCCTAATTGCCTCCAAACGAGCTACAGGAGCAAAAGTCTCCTCATAGTCTCCCCTTCCTTCTGACTATAACCCTTCGCTACAAGTCTGGCCTTGTTTCTCACAATGCGGCCATCCTCTCCTTGTTTGCGTTTTGAAACCCCATTTGTCCCATAGGATTACGTCTGGAGGAGGTGAACCAAACACCAAACCCGATTCCTCTCAAAATTCTCTAACTCCTCAGGCATGGCATTGACCCAATCCGGATCCATCAAAGCGTGTCCAACATCTCGGGTTCAAAATTAGCAACAAATGCAGAATGAGCAAAAGTGAGATTGTTGTGACCTAGACCGAGTGACACATTCGCCAATGCTGCCGATCATCTGTTGAGGCGGGTGTTAGCGCTGAATGTGTCGTGGCGCCTCCCGAGCTGATGTAGCCTCCCCCTCAACAGCAGCTGGTGTCTCCCCGGGTACAAAAGGTACCGCTCGAGGTGGCGGATCCCACGGCCCCCAAGTCGAAGAAGAGGGATCAGGGTCGTGAGTCATAGTACAAGCCGCTCCTTGTGGCACAGCAGGTGGAGGTGATGCTGGGTCATCCATGCCTTCAGCATCCTCATCCTCATCATCAAAAAGAGGTTCACCGACCTCATGATCACCTGCACGCTAAAAACGAGAAGGACAAACCATGGTCTCGTCGAAGGTGACATCGGATGTCTCCATGGCTCGGTTAGTATCAAGGTTAAGTACATGATATGCTCGAGTGTGAGTGCCATAACCCAAAAATACACCGTCAGAAGAACGAGACTCAAATTTGTCCAGGTTGCCTTTCTTGAGTATAAAACAGTGGCAACCAAAAACTCTAAAACAACTCACTTTGGGCTGTTTTCCAAAACGCAACTCATAAGAAGTCTTTTTCAAGAAAGCTTGAAGAAAAATGCGATTGGAAATGTAGCGTGCAGTGCTCATAGCTTCGGCCCAATATCGTCTAGGAGTCTTATGCTCATCGAGCATCGTCCTGGCCATCTCAACAAGGGTCCGATTCTTCCTCTCAACAACACCATTCTGTGGCGGCATGTAGGGAGAAGAAAACTGATGCTCTAAACCCAAGGAGTCACAAAACTTCAAAAAATTTAAGTTTTTGAACTTGGAACCATTATCACTACGGATAGCTCGCATTGAGTTCAAAGGGAACTCATTCTGAAGACGTAAAATCAGATTATGAGGAAAAGAGAAAGTCTTAGTCTTCTCAGTCAAAAAGAAGACCCATGAATATCTCGAAAAATCGTCAGCAACAACAAGCACGTACCACTTCCCCCCAACCGAGCTCACCCGAGCCGGACCAACAAGATCCATGTGTAAAAGCTCTCCAGGGCGCTTAGTCATGACCTGAGTCACTGGATGATGGGGAGCGGCAACCATCTTCCCATGTCTACAAGAATGACAAACAAGATCCTTCTCCATGTTCAATTTGGGCAATCCTCGGATTAGGCCAAGTGAGTTAAGCCTTGCAAGCAAGTCGAAGCCTAGAAGGTGGGGGGGAGATGAAGAGGAGTTGGGCCTCGAGGTCCTTGAAAGACTTCAGGCTAAGTTGCAGGAAAAGAAGAGACACCTGGACCAGCTTGAAAGGCACAACCGGCTGCGCGCCATCAGGCAAAAGGCGGACGAAGCGCGGGAACAGCTTCACCGGATGGAGGAGACCCTCACGGCAGCTGAGGCCAAAGCCGAGGGTTGGAATGATAGGGAAATGCCGCCACTCCAAGAGAGGAATGACGAGCAGGATCAAGGCAACGCCCATCAGCCACCACCACCCCCGCCACCACCAAATTACCTAAACAACCCATACCATGAGAGACCACCAAATTTCTGCCAACTTTACCCAGATGAGAGGGGGCCAAACCTTCGTATTCAGCGAAGGGCCCATCAACACCAGATGCCCTGTGGCCCAAGATCACCACTCTCCCAGATATTGCAAACCCAACCTTGGCTACCGTGCTACAATCCCCAAAATTTACCCCGATATGATGGACTCTCCGACCCTCGTCAGTTCATAATAAGCTACGAAGCGGCAGTTGCAGCGGCAGGGGGAGATGAATCAACAATGGCAAAATCCTTTGTAATCATCCTTCGTGACATCGCTCAGACATGGTACTGTAACCTGCGCCCCGGAACCGTGGACTCCTGGGCTAACCTTAGAGACAGGCTTTGCACAAACTTTAAAGGTATCACAGCAGCCCCATCAAACCCTATCGACCTGTTCAACTGCAAACAAGAAGAGCGCGAGCCATTACAAGATTACTGCGAAGGTTCATCCAAATCAGAGCAAGAACACCGGGGATGTCCGACGAGGCCGTAATCCACGCAGCAATTAGCGGTCTGCGTCCAGGCCCATGCTCTTCAAAGTTTACCAGGAAGCCGGCAAACACAATAGAGGAGCTTCATGAGACAATGGAAAGATACTGTAGAGCGGACATGGACTTCAGGTCAAAGTCAGACGCTCGAAGGGCACAACAGAAACTGCAATCGAGGCCACAAGCAAGAGAAAACAACCCTCGTCAAGAACCGAGTAACATCGGCGCTATCAACAAGGCAGGTCCATTCAAAGATCACAACAGGGCCACTCAGCCCTCGGGCAACCAAAATCCGCAAGGATTCCCACCCCTGCCTGATCAAAGAAACCAACAGATGGATCCGGCCAAAATGTACTGCCATTTTTGTGGTCTAGGAAAGGGGCAAACAACCAAACAATGCGAGTGCTTCGCCAAGGGAAAAGTGTACCAGGAGTCCAAAAGAGCCACTTCGGCCGAAAACAGAACCATCAATCATACCAGAAAACCAAGCTTCAACCCAACCCATCCTCCGTACCAGTACACCCCTATAAACTATGGCCTACCTTTGCACCAACCTTTCTACGCACATCACCCCCACTACAATCACACCCCATATCAGCCACCCACCATCCCTCAACGCCAAAACATACCATACACCGTCACATACCCAACAACCCCCAAACCCAAAACAAAAAAGAAGCAAGCAACGCTCTACCACCACCGCCACCAATACCAGCACTACCAGCCCCCCAACCTGTCAAATCCGAAGCCCAAACACAAACAACCATCAACAACCCAACATCAACCTTCAGTGTAGTACTTGCCATCACCGGAGGCTCCAACGAAGAACATGGCAACAAAAGGCAAAGAAAAGAACATACCAGAAGAGTGCACCACGTAGCCGTCGAAGGACCGCATAAATTTGGGCGATGGTCCCATATCCCAATAACCTTCGATTCCAACGACATGAAGTTAAGGGATTACCCTCACACTGACGCTATGGTGATCGAAACCAATCTGGCAGGGTGGACAGTCACCAAAATCCTGGTCGACACAGGAAGCTCTGCGGACATTCTATTCGCCACAACCTTCGATAACATGAAGCTTGACAGAAACCTCTTGCAACCCGCCGACAACCCCTTATACGGTTTCGGCGGTCAGCAAGTAAGGGCAATTGGAAAAATCTCTTTGCCAGTAACCTTCAGAGACCAAGTGAACTGCAGAACTGAGCACATAACCTTCGACGTGGTTGACATGTTTTATCCTTACAATGCAATGTTTGGCCGAGGGGTCACCAATGTTTTCAATGTCGTCATTCATCCGACATACCTTTGCATGAAACTTCCTGCTCCGAAGGGGGTCGTTGCAGTATACGGAGATCAAGACATTGCAAGAGCAGCTGACGGAATAGTAGCACCTGGGCAACGCAATGTCCACAATCTGACAAAGCCTCAAGCAACAAACCACAGCATCGAAGGTGAAGCATGCAGTGACCAAGGAAGAGCATCACCCAAAGAAGAAACCAAACAAATCCAACTCTTCGAGGGCAACTCTAAAAGGAAAGTGTTCATCTCAGCCCACTTAGACCCCAGTCAGAAAAGAACCTCATCTATTTTCTCAAAGAAAACTCTGACACCTTCGCTTGGTCCGCGGAGGACCTCAAGGGAGTGAACAGATCCTTGTTTGAGCACAGCCTAAACATAAAACAAGGATACCGTCCAGTTAAGCAAAAGCTCCGCAAAATGTCAGAGGAAAGGAAAGAGGCAGCAAGGGCGGAAGTAAAAAGACTCTTGGATGCAGGAGTTATCTGCCCCGTCAAATATCCATCATGGCTCTCAAACGTGGTCCTAGTCCAGAAAAAGAACATGAAATGGAGAATGTGCGTAGATTTCACGTGCTTAAACAAAGCTTGCCCGAAGGATGATTTTCCCCTACCAAACATAAGCACCTTAGTTGACAGAGCAGCCGGATGTCAAATGTTTTCTCGCCTCGACTGTTTCTCGGGGTACCATCAAATCTGGATGAACGAAGAAGACGAAGAAAAAACAAGCTTCATCACCCCCTCGGGCACTTACTGCTTTCGAAGAATGGCAGAAGGCTTAAGAAACGCGGGGTCTACCTTCGCTCGCATGACATCCGAAGTTTTCAAAGATGAGCATGCCATCTCTGCCTACGTCGATGACCTAATTGTTCAAAGCGAACAAAAAGAAAATCACATTTCAGACTTGGCAAGAGTGTTCAACAACCTTCGATCTGCCGGATTAAAACTAAACCCCAAAAAATGTGTTTTCGAGGTAAGCGAAGGAAAACTGCTAGGTTGCATTGTCTCAACAAGGGGAATCGAAGCCAACCCTGAGAAAATTGATGCCATCATTAACATGGAACCACAGACAACCAAAAAAGCAGCTCAGCGTTTGTCAGGACACTTAGCAGCACTCAGCAGATTCATCTCCAGATCAGCTGAGCGAGGGTTACCTTTCTTCGAAACCTTGAGAAGCACTGCTCCATTAAATGGGGGACCTCGGCAGCAGAAAGCTTTCGAGGAGTTGAAAAAGTATCTCACCAACTTGACCGTCTTAACCAGCCCTAGCAAAGGGGACCTGCTACTGCTGTATGTCGCAGCTTCGCCTCATGCAGCCAGCGCAGTGCTGATCAAAGAAGTGCACGAAAACAGCAAAACCAGACAGGCCCCAATCTACTATGTGTTAGAAACCCTCGAGGGCCCCAAGCAAAACTACTCAGAGCTCGAGAAGATAGCGTACGCCGGGGTCATGGCGTCAAGAAAGCTACAACACTATTTCCAGGCACACGAGATCCAAGTACCCTCAGCATACCCCCTCGAAAACATTTTCAAGAACAATGAGGCAGTCGGCAGAATAGCAAAGTGGGCAGTCGAATTGAACAGCTACACCAAAACCTTCGTGGGTAGAACAGCAATAAAATCACAAGCCCTAGCAGATTTCATAGCCGAATGGACTCCAGACCCTCGCAGAGATGGAGCCGAAAAAGATACGTTCTGGACAGTGTATGTCGACGGAGCCTGGGGAGTAGCTGTAGCAGGAGCCTCGGCCATCCTAGTTTTGTCGTCCGGGCCGAAGCTACGATATGCAAAAAGACTCGACTTCAAGTGCACAAACAATTCAGGAGAATATGAAGTTGTAATACTGGCACTTTCAAGACTTTGAGCATTATCAGTCCGAAGGGCGGTCATCAACACAGACTCCCAAGTCATTGCAGGTCATATCGAGAAAAATTACAAAGCAAAAGATATAGAGCTGCAAAAGTACTTACAATATGTCGGAAGGTTAGAATCTTTTTTCCTTGGCATAACACTGAAAGCAATACCAAGGTCTGAGAACAGCGAGGCAGATAATCTGGCCAAAGCAGCAGCACAACAACTACAGCTGCCCCTAGACGTTTTTTATGAAGTAGCAACACAGTCAGTCATCGAAGCCTCTGAAAAAACAACGAAGCTGATCAATGCAATTCAGAGCGAAGATTGGAGAGCCCCAATCATGGCTTACATCAACGGGTTGCACGAGCCTAATTCCAAAGAAGAAGAAAACAGGCTCAGTGAAAGAGCTAGAGGGTACAAAATAGTGGACAACAACTTATTCAATGCCTCGGTAACCTCCCCATGGCTAAAATGCGTGTCACAGGACCAAGGAAAGGACATACTCAAACTCATTCACGAAGGTATCTGTGGCTCCCACAACGGCCCGAGGGCACTAGTTGGAAAAGTTTTCCGTCAAGGTTTTTTCTGGCCTACAGCATTACGAGATGCAGAAGATATTGTCAAGCACTGCGAGGGATGCCAACTAACAGCAAATACACAAAACGCCCCAGGCGCCCCAACAACTTTGATATGCCCAACATGGCCCTTGCAAAGATGGGCAATGGACCTCGTCGATCCACTACCAACAGCCCCAGGAAACCTTCGCTACATAGTGGTAGCTGTGGAATACTTCACAAAGTGGATTGAAACTAGACCGTTGGTTTCCATCACCTCATCAGTTGTGAAAAAGTTTTCTGGAAGCAAATAGTTTGTCGATTCGGAGTCCCAAACACCTAACCGTCGACAACGACACTCAGTTTGACAGCGAAGTCTTCAAAGAATTTTGCGCTCAAATCGGAATAATCTTGTGCTTCGCCTCAGTCCGGCACCCTTAATCCAATGGCCTTGTTGAAAGAGCTAATGCAACAATTTTTCAAGCAATATCCAAAAAACTACAAGGCAGACCCAAGGGAAAGTGGGCGGAAGAGCTAACCTCGGTCACCTGGTCCCATAACATTTCGGAATGCAGAGCTACCAAATTCACACCTTTCAGGCTTCTATTTGGGGAAGAAGCTGTGTTACCAAAAGAATTGAAACATGGCTCTCTCAGAACAACCCTCGAATCAGATGAACAAAACCAGCTGCTTGATATAGATTTGCTCGAGGAAACGAGATGCAATGCAGTGCACAACCTTCGCAAGTATCAAGAAGAAACCAAAAAATGGAGAGACAAAAAGGTGAGAATCAAAGACCTGAAAAAGGGTGACCTCGTCCTCATTCGGAAACAGAACGCCAACATGGCGGGAAAATTTCAATCAAAATGGACGGGACCATACCTGATAGTAGAATCCAATTGTCCTGGGTCCTATCATCTCTGCGATAGCGAAGGAAACCGCCTGCCTCACACCTGGAACGTTGACGACCTTCGCAAATACTATCCATAGCGAAGCCTTACCGAGCTCTCGCAACATGTAATTTGCCCTTTCTCCTTTCTCCTTTTTTTAGTACCATGACTGTACCAAAAACAAAGGAGCTTCACTCTTTTTCCTTACGAAGGGCGTAAGGTTTTTTAACGAGGCAGCATCCAAAATCCTTAATACAAGCATCAACCCCCAAAAAATCCTTTTGTTTTCCATAAACATTGATAAAAGCAACTCTTATTCAAGAGCACTTATAATCGATGAACACCCCCAAAGATTGTTTCAAAACACAAACATTTCGAAACAAACTTGCAAAAGTCAAGCACCCTCGCGAAACGCTAGGGGCTTGCAAAGCAAACTTCACCTCCAAGATAAGGGGAGGCGCGAAGTCCCAAAAAGTCAATCACCCTCGCAAAACGCCAGGGGCTTGCAAAGCAAACTTCACCTCCACCTAAAATAAAGGGAGGCGCGAAGTCCCAAAAAGTCAAGCACCCTCGCAAAACGCCAGGGGCTTGCAAAGCAAACTTCACCTCCACCTAAGATAAGGGGAGGCGCGAGGTCCCAAAAAGTCAAGCATCCTCGCAAAACGCCAGGGGCTTGCAAAGCAAACTTCACCTCCACCAAAGATAAGGGGAGGCGCGAAGTCCCAAAAAGTCAAGCGCACTCGCAAAACGCCAGGGGCTTGCAAAGCAAACTTCACCTCCACCTAAAATAAGGGGAGGCGCAAAGTCCCAAAAAGTCAAGCACCCTCGCAAAACGCCAGGGGCTTGCAAATCAAACTTCACCTCCACCTTAGACAAGGGGAGGTGCGAAGTTCCAAAAAGTCAAGCACCCTCACAAAACGTCAGGGGCTTGCAAGGCAGAGGAGGCGCGAAGTCAGAAAAATCAAACACCCTAGCAAACACACCAGGGGCTTGCAAGACAAATGTGACCACCGATCGCATACTTTTTATCCAATCTCTTTTTAGCCTCGCAAAAAGGAAAGGGGGCGTCGCTGTTTTTTCAAAACAGCTTGCATAAACGTCAAGCGAGCCTCGCTAAAAGGAAAGGGGGCATCGCTGGTTTTTCAAAACAGCTTACACAAACGTTAAGCGAGCTTAGCTAAAAGGAAAGGGGGCGTCGCTGTTTTTTCAAAAAAGCTAACACAAACGTTAAGCAAGCCTCGCTAAAAGGAAAGGGGGCGTCGCTGTTTTCCTAAACAACTTACACAAGCGTCAAGCAAGCCCCACAAAAAGGAAAGGGGGCGTCGCTGTTTTTTCAAAACAGCTTGCATAAACGTTAAGCGAGCCTCGCTAAAAGGAAAGGGGGCGTCGCCGTTTTCCTAAACAGCTTGCACAAATGTTAAGCGAGCCTTGCTAAAGGAAAGGGGGCGTCACCGTTGTTGGTAGTTCTTAGCTTCACTAAAGATAGTGCTAGGCAACTATCCTCGATAACGGCCCAGGAATGCTTGTTGGCACTTGCTAACGTTGTTACTAGGAGTAGACTATGGAGTCTATCCCCGGTAACGGCGTCAGAAATGCTTGAAGCAAGACCGGTCACTATACCTAAAGGAGTGGAGCTAAAGCAGCTATCTACTAATGCCAAGCGGGGTTGTCAATCCCGACACTAGTAGGAGCTAGCTAGAGAGAATGCAATATACCAGGAGGAGATTCTGCAAGCGCACAGAACTATCGTAGTAGCACTTCGCCTGGGAGTACCAGGTGTCGATTTATTTGATCCCAAGGGAAGGCTAGGGTGGTGTATGAGTTGAGTCAAGGAGGGCATGAGAGTCGAAGAAAAGAGAAAAGGGAAAAAGGGAGGAGAGAGGAGATGAAAGGGTAGAAAGAATATATGGGTGGATAGGTAAGGATGAAGTGGATGGCTAAGGTAAGGTGGATGGATAGGTTGATAAATGGAATAGGATAACTAAGGATAACTAAGATAACTAACTACTAACTACTAACTACTCCTAGATAACTACAAAGCAAGATAACTGCGAAGCAGGATAGTTACGAAGCAAGGCAGGCAAAAGACAATAAATTAACTAAGTTGAGTATAGATTTATTCCTATCTTTTCAAGTATCGAGGCGTACTAGCCTTTACCACTTACTTAGGTTGAACGCTAGCACAACGAGCCTTACTGTTAAACTGGGCCAACTACGTGGTGGAATTCAAGGCGCACAGGGCTGTCACCACCTGCTTGCTACCACAGCTATCCGAGGTTTCAGCCGTATCTGAAGGTAAGTCTATAACTAAGCACCACACTTAACAATATTCTAACTATCTCTACCCTAGTTTTGAATAGAGACACCCTTGTGGACGTCAGAGCAAACACTTGACTTAATAAGATAAACACTAAACTAACTAAGCAACCTATTGGCAAAGATCAAACACTAAGCTCACTAGAGATTAACTACTATGGCTAAGTGAATTGAACTGTAGGATAGCTAGGAACTCAAGCAATCAATCAAGTATACCACTCAATACTGATAAGTAGAATAAAGTAATACTTGAAATAATGAACTAGAATATAGTAAAGTGCTTGAGTAACAAGAGCAAAACCTGAACTAGAGATGAAGGAAGACTCTTCCCAGCTCCAGAACCGATCACTCGCACGCCTCTACTCTTGAGCTAAGCCTTGAGTAGCACTACTGCGAGGGCGAAGATGCCTTGCTCTACTAGCTACCTACATGCCTAAGCTCTCTGAGCTTCTAACCTAACTCTCACTTGCTTCTCTTGCTTGTGTGTTGCTCTGGGATGGTAATGTGTGATGGTACTTGTGTAGAGGTGCCTCTAGGGGGGTATTTATAGCCCAAATGAGTGAGGGGGGTTCTTATAGTGGGCAGCCAACCGACCTAGGGTTAGGTCAGGTGGCGGGCGCCACCCCCTACTGGCGGCCGCCAGCTCTCTGGCCGTTGGATGAACCGCCTCTGCTTCAACGGCATCCAGGTGGTTGTCCAAGGCGGTTTGGAGGTCGGTTGCATGTCCTAGCAACCGACATTCTGCCTTGATCCACGCCACTCCTCCCTGAGCCGTCCGATGTCACTGACCTAGTGACCAAGGGCCAGGATTTGGCCTTGTGGAGGTCACACGGATCGGTGACGTGGCAGGGGGTGACACTTGGGCCAACCCAAGTGGCGGGCGCCACTTAGAGGTGGCGGGAGCCACCTAGGGCAGGCGGGCGCCACCCCCCTTAGGCCCATTTGGGCCCTGCTGAGTGGGCTTGGCCTCTGGTGGGTCCATATGTCCAAATTTGGTTCAAATCCTGCATTCAAATAAAATTCTATGGACATGTGGAATTTGGTTAGTTTGAAACCTATTTGACTACATTTCATGCCTTTTTGGTGGACTTTAGGGTGAAATGTTGATGGTAAAATAGGTGTTTAAGGACCGTCAACAGCTGTTTTCCAAAGCACCTTACATAAACGTTAAAAGCAAGCTTCATCATAAAGACAGCGATGGTCAAAAGTCTTTCTTTATCAATTTCCAAAAACAAGACACAATGGGACTATAGAATCTTACAACTCTTTCGCATAAGTAAAAATTCGACACACCATTATACAATTTTTCTAAAAAGTATAAAGTTACAAGGAATCCCCACCATCTTCAATTAATAGTACATCATTACAAGCCTCGTTTACAACTTCAAACCCCATCTCTACCGGGACAATAGGCCCCCATAGCAAAGGAGCCGCAGGCACAATCGACAGCTCCCCGGGCAAAACCCTCACCCTGTATATATATCGACGAGCTACGTCTCCGCTCTCCAAAGGCTCCTCCTTCGAAATTACAAGCGAACCATCGGGTCCCAGATCGAGGTTGCTACGCCCAAACAAAAAATCAAGAGTCGTATCCTCATTGATGTCATCATCAACAACAACATGTGAAGAAGAACCAAACAAAAAATGTGCGGCCTGCCGATCCGTGTAGTCAGCGTCACGCCAAAAACAACTCGATCGGCTGTTTTTCAAATCATACCTTCGCACCTTTGACCACCAAAAACGTTCGAAAGAAAGCGAAGGATGCTTTAGCTTAGCTTGAGCCCATGATTCACCAGTTATAAACGTATCTTGATAATTGAACATGAGAGGCGTCACATCCAACACCTCAGGCACGGTTCCATCAGGAACCTGCATTGTCAAATAAACCAAACAAAAGCTCAGTGTTCTACAGCAACATCTTCCCCTCGCAAAATATTACAATCCCCGTATCTCACACCTGCTCGGGATCATCTTGGCGCTCCTCCCCCCACCTCGCCACTTGCAGCAGCCTCCGTCTTAGATTGGTCAGCAGCAATTGCTTCGACCGCACCCGTTCCTTTGATAGCACTTTCAATAGTGGCTGAAACTTGTTCGACCATGCGAGCCGCTTCAACCGGTGGAACCTCCGGAGAACTCTGCACCGGTGCATCATGAGAACACCCAGGAACATCTTCGTTCAACGACGGCGAGGGTAGCACCTCCTTTCGGGCCTACAAAAATCACACAAAACCGAAAGGTTTTAACAACTTAAAACAAAACCATCGGAAACGACCAACAAGCTTAAAACAATAAGTCTTGCGCCTCTCTTACCTGACGAGTCGCTTCGGCGGCCTCCTCAAAAGCTAGGGCCCGACCCCCGCCAGCTATCCAAAACCTGCGCAAAAAGCGCATCGCACAGTTGCGAACCTCAGCGTCATCAACCTTTAAAGCTCGCACTTCCTCGACGGTTGGGAAAACATGGCTCAGCCATTTAATCTTCCGAAGATGTTCACAATCAGCCTGACAAAGCATGCTAACCATAGCCATGGCCCCAGCATGACCACCAAAGTCGGCTGCGTTCTCGACCAGCGAGCTGAACACGTCAAGCTCATCGCAGAGCCGGTCCCCACAAACCTCCGCATTAGCAGCAGCAGGAACCGGCTCTGCGGTGGAACCACCGGCCTCGGTTAAACAACCATCAAGCTTAGACTTAACCTTTTCCATGCTCGCACGCCACGACTCAGTCAGTTTACCAATTTGGTCCTCTGCCGACGCCAATGCTTTATCCTTGTCCTTGTTTGCCGCAACCAGGTCCGTGTTACATTTTGCTAGCTCAACAGCTTCCTCTCGGGACTTCGCAGCCTTCTCCATCACACTCTTAGCTTTGATCTCTTTGTTTTCCAAGTTGCGGTGAAGCTTTTCATTCTCTTTCTCGAGATCATCAATTCGACCGTTAAGATAGTCCATGTTACAACTAGCCCTTCGTCAGGCCGAGCGGTTCAACAGCATCAACTCCACCAGTTTGACATCAACATCATCTAGGATATCAGCCATAGGTTGATTTGCGAGGCGAAGCTCAGCCTCTAGTACACAAACGCGACCGAATATACGGCCAAGGAAACGCCTTTCCTCCGAGGCACACTGCAAGTGACTTGCCCGAAGGTCAGGACTTGTAAATAGCTCCATCGCCGGGTCTGAATCCCCGATCTTTTTCGCAAAATACGGAAGACTAGACCGGGTTGCTTCACCATACAGCCTCTTGCCGCAGCCCGCTCCGCCTCAAGGTCACCGGGCGCCTCAAAGCCATCCACCCAAATATGTGAGCCAGCGAATTTGGGTATCGACCCGTATGCGGGGCTCTCGGCCTCAAAGCTCCGAAGCAAATCATCTTTTTCAACAGAGACCATTAGCTCCGCAGAAGACGAGGTCACACCCTTTCCTCGTTTGTTTTCATCAGAGGACTCCCTCTCCTTTTCCGAATCACTTCCGGAGGTCTCGGAATCTTTCGCTGAGGAGCTAGCCTCGGAGCTGGACTCTTTCTCAGCACTTTTCTCCTCTCCTTCCCCATCTTCGCCAGAGGTAGCATCGTCATCAGAGATCTGAACTAGAGCTCCAATTCCGCCAACGCGCGGCACATGACCACCTCGGCCACTCATTGTCGGCATCAGGGCCGAAGAAGTAGAACCCCCGGCGATGCCAGACGACACGACAACCTTCGTCGCCAAAATTTTCACACGGCCGCCCCCAGCACCACTGCGGCCTCGACCCCGACCCCTCTTCAAAACTACAACAACATCTTTCTCTTTCTCTGACACACGTTTCCTCTTCTTCGGCGCATCATCACTTGAAGGTGCCGGCCAATCAGAGTACGGAACCCCAACATGTCAAAGAGTCTGTTAACCCGACCTCCACATCCAACCGCACTGTGGATAGCCTTCACCTCCAAGGTCGACAACTTTCCCACAAGAACTTCAACAGTTTGCTGAACCCGTCTCAGAACAGCTTGAAGGCCAGCCTTCTGACTGGGGAATTTCTTGAGAGTACCCTCCCAAATCTTGTTCAAATCCAGTTTCGGTTTCTTCACACCCCTCGCCTCAAAGGCAGAATCATCTTCAACTGCGAACTAGGCTTGCCTCCGTGCGAGGGGCCAAATCTTAGCACAACAGTACTCCTCAACCAGGTCTCGAGCGCACTGAGAGCGAACAATAACCCTCAAGCAGTCAACAGCCGCGTGCGCTTCTACAGACATCAAGGCTTCGGCGGTCACGTCACCGAGGGGTGGAAGTTCGCCGCAAAGCTCATCAGCCCCGCTGAGCTTATAGTAGAACCAATGCTCCTGCCACCCACTCGCCCACTTATTCTTCTGAGCTTGCACCGGAAGCTCTGAGCCAGCTCGATGGCAGAAGGTGTACACTGCAAACTGACCCAAGCTAATGTTACCTTCGCTGTCAGAAATCTTCCTTGGCTGCATGTGGACTCGGTGAGTCCGCACAAAACCTTCGACATGCGGAACCACACCCTGAGAGCGACAAGCCCACAAGAAAATGGACAACTTCGTAAAGCACGACGGTGTCAGCTGATGAAACTTCAGTTTAAAACGCTGAAGCACCGAAGTTAAAAACGAAGACACCAGAAAGCGCAGACCAGCTTCAAAGAACTCTTCGAAAACGACAACCTCGTCGACCTCTGGCTTCGGAACAGTCTCCCTAGAGCTGGCCCTCGCTTTTCCTTCCTCGATCCAGCCCCGCCTGACGTAGGACGCTAGATTTGAATCGCAAACTCAACTGAGTCCAAACTCGAAGGTCACTCCATCATCCGCCACAATAGGAGACGCAATGCGAGCAGTTTGCTTCAACCTCGCCATCTCTCTAGCTCAGAACCTTCGCACAACGGACAACTCACTCAACCTTCGTAGCAAACTTAATAACCTTCGCAACAAGCAAAGCGCAGCAGTAGGATGGCTACAACAAGAGGATGGCTCAGATTCAAACTCGCCACCAACCCCACCTATTTATAGACCAAGGGACGAGCCACCCAACCCGACAAAATCAGCACGGCCCCCAAAATACGGCACGAAAAACGAAACGGACAAAAACAAAACAAAAATGACGGCCCGGCCCACAAGCAGCCGCGGGCGTCACTGCCGAGGGACACTTTTCGTTTCCAAACAAAAGGCGCTGCTTAGGCCTAAAGATCATTTTTTAGATCCAAGCCATCGAGGGGCTACTGTTGGGGGAAGGAACCCTCGGCAGTGACATCACGCTGACTGACATAGGAAACGACCCCCACGCGTCCAGCGTACCTTCGCAAGAACTCTCGTCACTTGTCAAGTCCCTTGGGTTATTTTTCTAACCTTCGGATGTCAGCTCGACCCTTGGGATATTTTCTGTTTCTTGCAGGCAAGAGGCGTGAAGGACACGGTGTGACCTTCGCGCGTCCAGCGCACCTTCGGAAGTAACGTCAAGCTCAACAGACAGCAAGCGGACGGGAGCCTCGCAACTGAAGCAATGGATCCATGGGCCGAAGGCTGACCCTCGCATTCCCGCGAGGGTGCGCACAAGCCGGGTGGTGGCGGACACGTGAAAGGCGAATTAGGGTTTTCACGCTGCCAGTGTTTGTACGATTCTGCCCTTCTGCTGTACAGCACCGAGGAATCTTTCTTGTACCCTTTTGTAATTTGGTCAGTGTCCTTTGGTGTTCCCTATAAATACCAGCGGATGGACAGTGTAAAGGGCACAACTTTTTTGGAATAGAAAAAGGCCACCGTCGTCTGATTCTTTCTCGTATACTTGCTTTCGGTACCCTCGCTTTCGGTTTGACGATTGGCCACCTTCGCAACACCCCTGCACGTGTGCGGAGGTAGGGCAAGTGTGTTTCCAACACAAACCATTTTTTTTAAACTTCACAAAGCTTTGTATGGTTTGAAACAAGCCCCTAGAGCCTGGTATGATAGTTTGAAAACCTTTTTGCTTGCTAAGGGTTTTAAAATGGGATATGTTGATAAAAGTCTTTTTCTCCTCAAGCAAGGCAATGACACTTTGTTGGTTCAGATTTACGTGGATGATATCATTTTCGGTGGTTCTTCTCATGCTTTGGTTGCCAAGTTTGCAGATACTATGATCAGGGAATTTGAGATGAGCATGATGGGCGAGTTGACATTTTTCCTTGGGTTGCAAATCAAGCAATCCCGAGAGGGGACGTTTGTGCACCAGGGCAAGTACACCAAGGACATATTGAAGAAGTTCGATATGGGTGAGGCCAAGCCTCTTCCAACACCCATGTCGACCACGACAGCCCTGGATGCGGACAAGGATGGAGAAGCTGTGGACCAGAAGGAGTACTATGATCGGGTCGCTGCTGTACCTAACGGCGACACGCCCAGACATCCAGTTCGCGGTGTGTCTTTGCACGCGATTTCAGTCGCGCGTCTCACCTCGTCACCGTCAGGCAGTCAAGCGCATTATGAGGTACTTATGCTTCACACCTGAGTTTGGGATTTGGTATTCTGCTTCTTCCACCCTCTCCCTTTGCGGTTACTCGGATGCTGATTTTGCTGGTTGCCGACTTGAGCGCAAGTCCACTTTTGGGACTTGTCAGTTTTTGGGTTCTTCTCTAGTGTCTTTGTCTTCTCGCAAACAGTCTAGTGTCGCTCAATCCACCATAGAGGCTGAATATGTTGCTGTGGCTAGCTGCTATTCCTAGTTGTTGTGGATTATGGCCACTTTGTGTGATTTTGGTCTGAGCTTTTCTCGAGTTTCATTGCTTTGTGATAGCACGAGTGCGATTAGCGTTGCTAAGAACCCTGTGCTGCATTCTAAGACCAAACACATTGATGTGCGCTTTCATTTCTTGCGAGACTGTTGATGTTCACTAAGTGTCATATTCTTAGCATCAACATGGTCATATAACGCAACACAAGGACCTAAAATCAACCAAAAACCTTTTATAAACTAACGATTTCCACTTGTCCTTGAGTTTTATTTGAATGTAGGTAATTGCAGGGTTTTTGAGCAAAATGACCAAGACGACCCACCAGGAGGCGAGCACACTCACCTGGGCTCACTTTGGGCCAAGGTGGGGTGGCGCCCGCCACCCCTCACTGGCGGCCGCCAGGGGAGTGAGGCCCAAACTCCTCCCCTGCCACGTCACTGATCCAGGGGAGGCTTGCCACACTCATTTGCAGCCATTGATCACTTAGGTCATTGCATCCAAGGGCCAAGAAGGGATGTCACATGGATCATGACCCAATTGCCCATGTGACGGTTATTTGGACATGCAACCGACCTTGGAGCCGCCTCCCTGGAGCTCCTGGATGCCGTTGAAGCAATGTCGGTGGATCCAACAGCCAGGGGGGTGGCGGCCGCCACCTAGGGCTGGCGCCCGCCACCACACTCACCCCCCTGACCTAACCCTAGGTCCATAAGTACCCCCCTAGGTCCCTTAGGCTATAAATAGGACCCCCCCGGCTCATTTGTACTCAGACCTCGCCTCATTAGTACCACTCTCTTGTAAGCAAAGCTCTGGTGGAGTAACACTCTAGTTGAGAGACTTAGAGTGAGAGCGAGAGTGAAGAAGAGAAGAGCTGGAGTTGTAATAGAGGATCTTCTAGAGTCTCTGGTATAATTTCAAGTGTTTCTTCATTTATCTTAATGTTCTTCTACATTCAGCATTTACTTTAAGTTCTTTACTTATTGTTCTTGTTGAGTGCTTTCGATCATAGATAACTTAGTATTTAGTTTGTATCTAGTTTGGGTTCTTCGCTGAGTAATCAGTGCTCTAGTTTTGGACGCAAGATTAGAGTAGTATATATTAGTGTAAGCGCATTGCTTAGACTAGTTATACCTTAGTTTGTGGCTAGCCCCCGGATAGCTGTGGTAGCAAACAGGTGGTGACAGCCCTGGGAGCCTTGAATTCCACCACGTAGTTGGGTTAGTTCTTAAATCATAAACCTCGTTGTTCACGTCTGAGGTAAATAGTCCAGAGGGTGTGTACGGTTCGAAGAACTAGATAAAACCTTTATTGCTAAGTTAGTTGTGATCGTAAGTGTGTAGGAAAACATTAATATGTTCATCGGCTAGACCCCGCCGATTTAGTTTAGTAATAGTTAGTTTTTCTTTCTTTTTTAGTAGTAGTAGAAAACAACCCCCATTCATACATTACGATCAACCTAGCTAGAATCACTAGTTGTTCATAGCAGTCCTAGTGTTAGTTCTGCCATAGTAGCTTCCCTGTGGAAATAAATACGATACTCGGTTACTCCCGGGTGAAGTGCTACAATTGACTTATTTTGTGCGCTTGCGGAATTTACCAATAGTCATAAGAATAGTTAGTAATACTTCTTACATTAAGAAGTACTAACAAGCCTTTCTGGCGCCGTTGCCGGGGATAGATTCCATAGTCTACTCCTAGTGATGACGTTAGCAAGAGTCAACAAGCATTTCTGGCGCCGTTGCCGGGGAAGCAATTGGCTAGAATTAATTCTTTGTGACTTCTATTGAATTAACCCCCGTAGTTCTAGCGGGTATATATATATTTGTTTGTGTTGTGATCGTTCAAGTAGTCATGGCCGGATTCAATCTTCCGAGCGACTATCAAGAAGATCCTGAGGCCATTCTTAGGAGAGCGAGAGCTAATTTCACTCCTCCGAGGAAGAACCTGGAGTTTCGCGAGAGGAGTTCATCAAGACAAGAATCCTAGTCAAAAGTGACTGACGAACCAAGCTGCTCCAACGATCAATCAACATCGACGTCGACCAAAACACTCCGAGAGTATTCCATGCCTACTCTTGCTCACATTCCAGTGTTACCTTCTTCTACTAGTAATGTAGATTTTGAGCTTAAACCTCACCTAATACGTATGGCTCAAGCTATTGCATTTAATGGCAAACCTTCCGAGGATGCCAACGCTCACCTCCGGAATTTTCTGGAGATATGTAGTACAATTTCTGTCCAGGGAGTTTCGCAGGATGCCATTAAACTTCGTCTTTTTCCATTTTCATTAGTGGAAAAAGAGAAGCAGTGGTTCCTCTACAACTCTGGACACCTGCTGACATGGATAAAATGCGCGGATCAATTCCTCAATAAGTTCTACCCGATAAGTCGAACTATTCTTTTCCGTAGCAAGATTTCTAACTTCGGACAGGGAGACGAAGTAACAATCACTGAGGCTTGGGAGAGACTACAAGAGTATGTTGAAAACTGTCCCCACATGGTATGCAAGACTGGTACTTGATCCAGAGCTTCTACCATGGACTCCAGCAAGAATCTCGACAACACATTGATGCTGCCGCCGGAGGTGCATATCTCTCTAACTGTAGAGAAGGCAACCAAACTGATCGAGACAACGGTGGTGAATCAAGGATGGACAGAAAAACATGCTAGAGGTATGTCTGAAATTAAGCAAGTTGATTCTGTTACCCTGCAAACTTTGGTAAAATTGCTAGAGCAAAGAATAAATCAGAAGAGAGATCGTGCTGCAAAGGAGTACTATGCCAAGCAAAGAGCCGCTTCGTCAAGTGAAGGTCAAGAAGAAATTAATAAAGAGGATGCAAAATCCCTTCTTAATAATGGTGGCTACGGAGAACCTCCAATTCCAATGATCCAACAATGGAATAATAAAGGTATGCCTCAAACCTCCGTATTTAATTCTCCTATTGGAAAATTAGTTTCTAATAAAGGTAGAATTAATGATAGCATAAATAATAAATTAATTGAACATGATGAAATGTTAGAAGGAATTTCTGCTAAACTGAAAGATTTTTCTGAAGCATTTAAGGAACAAATTAATTTTAATAAGAGATTAGAGCAAACAGTAGATAACATTAAATCTCAAATTAAATACTATGAGGAGGTAAAAGTTGTAACCACGAGAGGTGGTAAATCCACTCGTGATCCACCTCATCCTAATTTAGTTCCTAGTAGTAATTCTGCTGCAAAGAAAAATATTGTTAATGTTGAAAAAGACGAAGAAGAGGAGACGCCAGCTGAACCTTCATCCAAGGTATGAACTGCTCCTCATGAATTCTATGATACACATGTATTACCTTTTCCAGATCGAAACAGAAATCCGACGGAAGACGACCAATTCAAGAAATTTGTCGAGGTAATTCAAAAATTATATATACATGTGCCATTTATTGACGCTATGCAGGTTCCAACTTATGCAAAATATTTGAGAGACATGCTCAATAAGAAGAAACCAATTCCAAATAGGGATGTGGTTAAATTGACCGAAGATTGCAGTGCGGTCATTTTAAACCAACTCCCAGAAAAGAAGAAGGACCCATGAAACCCAAAGATCGCATGTTCAATTGGAGAGCAGCACATCGAGCATGCACTCTGTGATCTGGGAGCAAACGTCAGCGTCATGCCCAAGGTAATATATGATAAATTAAATCATCATACCTTGTCCCCTACTTCTATGTGTTTGCAGCTAGCCGATCAATCACTCCGATATCCCGCGGGAATAGCAGAGAATATTCCGGTGAAAATCCGGAATCTCTTTATCCTGGTGGATTTTGTGGTTCTGGATATTAATCCCGACCACCGGACGCCATTGATCTTGGGACGGCCATTTCTGAGCACTACAAAAGCCACCATTGATGTAGGAGCTGGAGAAATTCAGCTCCACATCAGTGGAAAGGAGGAGAAATTCCAGTTCACACCGTGACCGGAAAAACACCCGTCATCAAGGTTCGTCGGTGCCTACATTCATCCACAACCACCGTGAAGGTGACACTAATCGGGAATCCAAAGTGGCTAACCAAGGTAAGTTAGGCTAAGGTAAGTCTTTATCCCCCATTTAAATTTTTGTTTTTACTTAAGCAAATTAATTTTCTGCAAAATAGATGCTTAGTAGGGAGATTAAGTGAAGCCTAGGGGGCTTAGGGCAGCCTTAGGGGTGGCGCCCGCCACCCCATGCTGGCGCCCGCCACCACATTTGGCCCTTTTCCACTTAGCCAATCAACTAGACTACCATCCCTAGCCCATAGACTCAAATAACACCAGGAGAGACCCATGCCTTTGCTCTTTTCAATGCACTCATTCATTCCCATGTCTCCTCCTCTCTCTTCATCTTCACTCCAACTTTTGGACACTTCTCCACTTAAAAATTCTGGTGAGGAGTGATGAGGAGAGCACAACTGAAAGAAGGAGTGGCTTTGAGTGGGAATTACCCATAAAGGGGTGGCCCCCGCCACTTTTTCCTAGCGCCCGCCACCTCAATTTCCGCATTTCTGCACAAAACAGCTCCCGAGTAAGTTTCCCACCATCCTTGGTATTGAAGGATCGAGAATGCAACCAGAAAGCGACCAGAGGGGGGTGAATGGGAGCTTCAAATTCCTTTTGGAAACTTGTCGCCACTGTCCCGAGAATCAACCCCTAAGAGCAAACCCTAGAGCTCGTAAATGTCCACGACCCTAGATGTAGGGTGGATGCTTCGAAGAAGCACAGCGAGACAATACACATCTCTAGAAAGCCAACGCAAAAGCCAGAAATCAAAACTGACAACGGACGTGCGAACCGCGAACAAAACAGCGCGAGACAGCACTGATCGGACTCACCAGAGCATCCGGTCACCAGGCACCGGACGCGTCCGGTCACAGGAAATCGGTTCTGGAACCTCTCTGTTCCTGACCGGACTCACTGAAGGGAGCATCCGGTCATTTGTACAGAGCGTCCGGTCGAACAGAAAACAACAGATGAACAGTGAAAGAGATGAGTCCGGTCACTTGAAAACTGAGCGTCCGATCAAGCCCCAAAAGAACACAGTGCAACGTTCAATCCACCGGACGCACTGCCCTAGCGTCCGGTCGTCCCGAGCCAGCGTCCGGTCACCCCGCAACAGTACTGTTCGTCCACCGATTCGACTCAATCTCACCCAAAGTGAATCCTCTAGGGATCAAACTTGGTGAGAGGAGTCACAAGGAGGATAGTGGGCTATCTCTAAGAGATCATGGCTCGAACCTATCTCCAAATCGATGAATCAAAGAATTTCGGGGGAGGGAGAAAAGCTTGACCCGAAACCAAAATCGATCGATCTCCTAGACTGTGAGGTTATAGGTGAATTCCTTCGGTGGAAAGAAGTGCCTCACGATCTAGAACAACTTGGTTCAAATGGATTTGCGAAAGATGAACCGAGCAAAGAGATCGAGCGATGACAAAGACGTGAAGAAACGAAGAATGCGAAGAACACGAACCAAAACACGAATCAACACATCGATCTGCAACCGTGTGGCTACCACACGCTACAAACATGAAGTTACGGCCTCACTTCCTCAAAATCTCTAGTACACAGAGGTATGGTTCTCTGCGGATCTCAGCTAGCTACAACAGAGGATTGGGAGAGCAGGAAACCCTAGAAGCAAAGAGCAAATAACTGAGATAGATGGAGAGGTGGGTGTGTCCCCCTACTTATCCTAATTCTAACTATTCCTAATTCCCACTCTACCCCTAACTACTTACAGAGCGAACCAGCTAAACCCTAAGGTTATTCTAGACCAACTCGATGGTAGGTGGATCCGACGGCCACGCCCGCACAACTCGTAGCGTTGCCTTGAGACAACCTCCCGATTGCCGCCACGTGCCGCCACCGCTCTCCGTCCTTTTCACGGACTCCGCCCCCGGTTTTGAGGCCCAAACCAGAAAACCAGCCTTCAAGAGCAACCCCCAGTTTTGAGGCCCAAACGGGGAAACCAGCCCACGTAGCCTGAGTTTTGTGGCCCAAACTCAGCAAACCCGCAGCACCCAGGTTTTGAGGCCCAAACCTAGAAACCGTCCTCAGCCCGAGTTTTGTGGCCAAACTCGGAAACCATTCACGCCCAGGTTTTGAGGCCCAAACCTGGAAACTGTCCACCCGATGTTTTTTCTCTGGCTCTACCACCAAACCGAAGCTGTAGAGGAGATGCACCGCCCGTGCTCCCCGTCCACCGACACGTGTCCCCAGGTCCATGACCCAAGCAACACCGTGCCCGCAAGTCTTCGCTCGTCGCTGTCCCAGGCTGCCAGCCACCACAGCTGATCCTCGGGCCACCGGTCACTCAGTCCAAGCCTCATGTCCGCCCTTCGCCACTCTAGGCCCATCGGCACGGCACGTCTCTACTTGACCTTCACCTTGCCTCTGATCACTGTATCTGTGCTCGACACCTGCACAACACAAGCCAAAGAACATGCGCATTATCCCAGTTGACAATCACTCATCACTCAGAGACTCGGCATACACCCATGTATCCGCAATCTCCCCCTTGATGAGTGCATTGTCAACTACCAACACAAATCAAAATTGAAAGGAGGAAGGAGGAAGAAGAAGAAGAGAGAACTCGACCAAATGACCCAAAAGCATAGCAAAGCCGAAGAAGGTCATGTGGAAAGGGCAAAACAACTTGGTTCCCAAAGACGTGGGCAACGGCTCGACGCAACCAAGCAAAGCAAAGCTAGCCCTCAAGAAGAGGTAGAACAGGCTCAACACCGCTAGCAAATGCCAAGTGAAAAATCGAAGCAAAATGCAAGTCCCTCAAGATAGAGGCAAAGGCTCAACACAACTAGCAAAGCGCTCCGAACCAATTGGAAATTTCAAAAATTCAGCACGAGCAAACTCCCCCTTGGATGGTGCACACAACCGATTCCTCTCCCCTTAGTTGAACATGGGAGGCATGATTTGTCCAAATTCTCCCCCTGTTGATGCAAAACGTGACGCCTCGCGTCAAGGCACACAGCAAGCCGAATGAGGCTGGCTTCAATCGGGTGCCCGGAACGTACTGAATTCGGAAACGTGCCAGTCGGTTTGACCTGAAAACCAACAAGGGATAAAAGTATGAGAATACATTGGAACATGTTGGGTGAGACCAGACAGTTCCATATGTACGACTTTGAAAGCCAATCGCGACGGCACACAGCTATAGAAGCTGTTTGTCGGAACAGATTTATAATGTCATTCGGCAAGTGTAAAAGATGAAACTCATAAACATATTGAATGCCGAACGCATATGTAACAAAAGGATAAAGAGGGCAACTTGTAAATATAAATCTATGCAGATAACATATGCATAGGCTAATCCAACTAGTCTGCCGCACGTCTAGCCTTCATAAAACCCGTCAGGTGCAAACTCAAGCAAAGCTAATCCACCGCATGATACCACTTGCTATCAATCTACACCACTCCTTATAATTAGATTAATCCACCGCATGATACGATCTAATTATAAGAAGCTAAAAGCACACGTACATCTGAACAGATCTATATGTACTCATTACTCATATAAGCTTAACCAGAATTGGCAAACTAGCCGAACTGGGGTCCATGAAGAAGAAACATACAAGCTAAACATGGTTAAACTAATCTAAAACCTGCACCTGCCGCACGACACCCAGCTCTATCAAAGTCCAAACATGATCGACATGCATGAACCCACAACATGTAACAATCTAGATTGAAAGTCATTTCGACCATTATGATCTTATAGTTAGCAAAGCGCAAACAAACTCGTGCGACAAGGCCGAACAAAGATCAATCTAGATTGGGCAAAAGGTGTTGTACGAATTAAATGAATAAAACATATAACACATGATAACTTGATGAATCTATTAGATCTGCCAAATCTAACAGAGCCGATAACTATTTTTACTCATGACTTAATCCGCCGCACGATACAAGGCATAAGCAAAACCTTCCCGTCATAAGCTTAAATCTGTCGCACGATACTAAGCTTAACGTACGAGACTACTTGCATCATATTTAAATCCACCGCATGATACTAGACATGATAGCAAGGTTGCCGATACTTACGGAGGACGACGGATCGATGATTCCTCTCAAAGAACTCGACGACATGACTTAGGGACTCGAAGATGGCACGGGGCCGGTTGTATTGGTATGGTTGTGAACAGTTTTACAATGGTCGAGGGTTTATATTTATACCCCGGGCAAGACATGAATCCTAAATGATTACGACTTATACAACGAATTTTGGAAAGATACAATTATTATTCCCATTGTTCCAGCGTCCTCCATCGTCATATACCTTCTCGTGCAAGCCTCCTTTACTTCCCGAATGAAGTCACCATCTCTCAAGACAACCAACCATGTAGGCATTTGTCGAATCCCGAAGACTAGCCGACCGCTTGGCCGTTTACCGAATGCTTCCTTCACTGTTAACTGGGGCCCTCTTGTCATTCTTCGTGCGTGCGAAAATCTGGTGTTAACACATGCCCCCTCAATTTTGGGATAAAAGTTGATTTGATTTCGAAATTGATTACAAGCTTCTTCCCTCCTCTAGGTTTTCGCTTCTTAGCACTGTAGCCGTCGCTCGAGAAATTCAAACCTTCGCGCAGCCGATTCCGCTTCGAACCCTTGATGGCGACCCGAGACGAGATCCCAGAGGTAAACTTCACATATTCAGTAATCTTCTTCTAGTTCCTTCTTTCGATTCATTTTCTCCTCCCATTTGCTACTTTTGAAGGAATATAAGAACCAAATCCTGATCCCTTATGCTGTTAATCCTGACTCATATCTCCTTGGCCCAATGGGAAATCCCGATCCGGCGGAGATTATCGAGAAAGAAACCAAAGAATTCCCTTTAAATCTGGAATCACTTCACCGAGTCACTGGCCGAACACCTTCAAGAACTGGCCTTTTCCCCCAATTGTTGGATGGCGAAATTGGTATCGGAGGATGTTTGAAAAAAGCAGCTGTCATTGGGAAAACCAAGATATCGGTCACTGTCTGGAATTATCTCTATCAGAAACACTAGTAACGATCCTCTCCTGATAGCAGCTTCTCACTTCTGGTCTAATGCCACCAATGCTTCATCGTTGGCATGGTATGATGACTATTACCTTAGCTGACGTCTTCATGATGACTGGTCTGAACATAACCTTACCAGTATATCCATACAAATACAAGAACAAAAGCAATCAGAGAGCTGTCAGCTCTGGATGTGGATGGGCTAAATATATTCAGACTTATATGGAACCATCCAGTACTGTCTCTGACAAAGAACTGAAAGCCTTTATGAACATGTGGCTATGCAGATTCATCTTCTGCGAAAAGTCTAATGAACCCACCTTAAACCACATGGTGATGGCCGAAGATTTATCTGCAGGCACCCAAATTCCACTAGGCAAATACCTCTTGGGGTCTGTCTATCACATGATGCATCAGATCACCATCCAGATGCACACAGGTAGAGAGATTTCTTGTGTGAATGGTCCCTGGTGGCTGGTTCAGATGTGGCTTCAACTATATATGCATCAGATAGTGTTCGTGAGCCTGCTCAACCTGAGTTTCCCCTCAATCAACTATGCTGAAGGCCAATCGGCGAGAGTTAAAGCCTGCCAAACTTATGGAGAAGCAGCATCATCCATCAGCGTTGACATGGACATTGGCCATCTTTTCAAGCTATTTTTCAAAGGCTTCATTTTATTACTTTTGCTTCAGGAGGACTAGCAACGATCTCACCGAGGACTTGACCTAGAAAATTATAAATCTTCAGCTTGATCTGGAAAGGAAGGATCAGGAAATTACCCGAATTTCCCAAGAGCGTGGCATCGCTCGAAAAAGAGCCAACGATAAGTGTTTTCTCATCATTTCCTTCTTTATTCTCTTTTTTTGCTTTTACCGACTTCTTCTTTTCTCAGCCCTGGCGGCCAAACTCTATGCTCTCGAGGCTGCCGTCACTAAGCTTGCCGTCACGGCCGATGGAATGGGCACAACACCCTTGAAGCGGGTAAACAAAGTCAACTGCGTCCTCCCCATCATCTCCAGAGCCGGCATGGGATACAGTGAGGCACTCGCCTTTTCTGCCGTGAAGATTCATTCCGGTGCCGATTACCACAGATTTGATGTCTGTGAACAAGATCTAGAGGACAGAGTAGAACGCTCCGCAGAAGACATGAAGGTAGCCGGATCAGATCTGGCTGATACCTTCGATCATTTCCTCCCGATTAGGCGTAGGATGGAGTGGACAAACTAACTCACTGTAATCTTGTTCTTTCTTTTGTAAATATGAAGTTCCCTTGTTTGTCTTGACCGATCCTCCGAGATCAATGCGTGTTCTGCTCTTTCGCATATTGATCACTGATTTTTGTTTTCCGTTTCAATCGGCGATGCATACACATCGGTTACTGTGATAACCGTACCGGAAAACTTTGCACTGCAGACAACGATTGCAACCAGTTATTTCAGATCTGAAATTCTAATCCTTTTTCCTCAAATTTCCAATGACGTCAGAACAGCCCTCAAGGAATTCTTTCGTCTCTGCTTTTCAGTGCTAATTGGTAATATGAGTCCCCAATCGACCAGTTGAAACTGAAAAACTTTTAGCCGAATCCCATTGACTTTCCGATTCTGAAGCTACAACTTCTTCTAATCATCAAAAGATCCGGCCTGGCCCAATAACGGCCCATAATCTGTGCAAAACCCTATTCCGACGCTTGGTCCTCCAATGTGCACGTCATGGTCCGGCGCCACAAGTAAGAAACCAACTTCCTGCCTCCTTGTGATAGCTCTTCTCTTGATTCGCTGTTCATCTTTTTCCCAGGGTGGAGTCCTCCTTCGGCCACGCTTGGGTTCCTCCTCTAGAAACGGTAGATCTAAAAAATATTCCCAATTCACCAGATTTTGAGCCTAATGATTCTCTTTAATAGACCTGCTCGGAGGCTCTTCGTTACCGCGAAGAAAGGGATAAAAGCTCAAAAGGAACTGAAAGATGCATCCAAGAAACATGACATTGAGGAAGCTGAGTGGGCAGAGCAATGGAAGCAACTCTGTAGCATCATTACGGGTTAGTATAACCTTGGTCCTTCTCCTCCTTCTAATTGAGCCTGCTTTTGCCTAATATTCCTTCCTCTTGCCAGCTCTTTCTGCAGAGAATGACCGTTTGAATGTAGCAGCAAACAGAGTCACTCTCCATGTAAATGTCCGCGAGGATTCAGTCGAAGCTCGCCTTGATGCCTGAGTGGTCGCATAAATCAGGCCGTCATCCAAGGTGTACGCGCCGGAGTTTCCTTCAGGCTAGCAGCAATGAGTTCCTGAACCAAAGAAGATTATTCCTCCTTACCAGTTGGATTCGCATGCGACCCGAACGAATTTGAAGATCTTGAAGTTTATGATGGTCACGCTGCCGCTATTGCCGAGATTACTGACCCGCAATCTATTGTGAACAAATTATTCCTGGGGTAGTCTTGCATTAAGATAGATCTGTGAATGAAGCTTGTAACCCATAGAATCTGTTCTTCTCTGAATAATATCTATTTGCATGATTTCGATTTCTCAATGATCCATCCGATTGCGATATCTCCTTAGAAAAGTTTACCGAATGTGTGACGTCAGCTTAGCCGACCAGACCTCATCTCTGATGCGTCATGTCACTCGACATCATATTTACTGCTCTTCACCTTTCTCTTCCTTCGATAAACCTGCTAACTTGTAAAACGCTAGGGTTACCAAGGTTATGAACTTATACTAAAGGCGATATGTAAAAATATCGGCTATAACTTAATTCTTTGGAATATTTTTTCTGCTAAAGGCGATGCTTTTACATCGGCTATACATAAACATCTCTCATAATTTCCATGCGTTCGGCTTTTAACAGGTAGTGCCGAAGCTTCGCCCACAAATGACGCGCACATGATCTCTTTACAGCCGAACGCTCTTCTCTGGGTCTAACATTTTCGGCTAAAGCAAATTGCTACTCATCTATTCCTTTAAGCTTCAAAAAATAAGGGTCGATTCTATTATAAGACCATCGGCCGTTACGTACAACCTGAAATGATCACCAAGTCGTAGAAGCGCCTTCATATAATTTCATCAAAAGCTTCTATTGCACGTCACTTTGTACGAATCTTTTCTGAGTTTCCATGAGCTCTGGTAATGAAGAAATAATCAGAACCCCTTTAAAGGTTTGCTGATTTCGAAGCATATCTGAAACCCAAACTTGTATATACTGATCCTTATTTCGGCTTTATTATCAACACTTTATTCCTTGTCAGCCGATATGAAACTTTGGCCTCAACTTTTCTCCATTACCATTAGTTGAATTTAAAAATTACTTTGAGAGCCGATCGTCTGAATCGGTTGTTGGTCCTCGTCGAAGACATTCACAGGACCTGCCTCCCAAGCTCTTCTAGAGAAACACTTGACACCTTCATATTCCTAGTAGATGGGCTCTGTATTGGCAATACTTACAGAATCATCAGCATGGACAATCTCAATATCATCTCCAATCCACTGGATGAGGAACTGGTGCATAGTCGATGGCACACAACAGTTTGCATGTATCCAATCTCTTCCCAACAGCAAACTGTATGCCCCCTTGCCATCAATGACGAAGAAGGTGGTGATCAAGGTTTTAGACCCAATCATTAACTCGACATGGACTGCCCCTCGAGTATCAGAAGAATTGCCTGCAAAATCTCTCAACACCATGTCGGTCTTCAATAGATCTTCACTTGTCATGCCGAGTTTTCTGAAGGTGGTATACGGCATGATGTTTATAGCAGCCCCTCTATCAATGAACATCTTGGTCAGTGGCTTGCCATGGACATACCCTCTCATATAAAGTGGCTTCAAGTGTCGATGCCTGATCGGTTTATCAAATACTGCCCTTTGAGCCAAGACGAGATGAGCCAACAGGTCCTGAAATTCACTTTGATCGAAATCTGAATATACCTCGTCTTGGACACCTTGATTTTCAGGGGCTATGAACTCTGATGGTAGAAAGAATGCCATGCACGTATCAGCCGAATGATTACCTTCACTCGGCCTTTCTTTAGGACGCCAGATTTGCATTGCTCTGGTGCCCATTTGCGTCAACTCTCTATTCCTTAAGCGCTGCACTCTCCTCTTCTGGCTTCTCCTTAAACCTGGTGGACACCACTGTCCCTTCTGCCAGACGTACTCGCGGTACTCTTTCTCTCTAATGCGAGCCCAATTTGGATCGGCAAACCTTCTTTCCTGCCGATCTCTAGAACTATTTATTTTTATGCGCCGATCTTCCTCAGGGATCTGGGGCCCATGCCTTTCACGGACAGATCGGCGGTTGAATCGAGACTGCCTGAACTCGGAGTATTGATTATTGCACTCGGGGCAGTTGTCTTTAACAGGCAGCTTCAAGCCTTCGTTCCAACAATACTGGAAAAACGAGCATTCCCAATGAAACCGTTCCTGCTCTCTCGTATCTTCTCGTTCTTCCCGGTACATCTCTTCTTTGTACCCTCGTTGCTCTTCCAGGAACTTCCGCTCTTCATAAAGCCTCTGCTTTTGGTACTGTTCTTGTTCCCGACGCCACTTATTCAACAAAATACGCGTCGTGACCCTCGGTCTGGAGGTATTATTCGTCTCAATTCGGCTATTTTGGAACCGAACCCTCTGCTGAAGCTCTCCTTTTGTAATCTGCCGATCGGGATCAATAGTGCCAACTTCCCTCGCTCTATCAGAGGTCAAAACTTTCATCTTACCCTTACCCCTAGGATCGGCTACATTGATCATGTTAATAGAGAAAGACACAGTATTATGCTCAAAAGGGCTACCATCAATCTTCATCTTTCCATCAAATCTCAGATGTCCACCCTAAATAGCCTTCTGGATCCGATCCCTGAACACTCGGCAATCATTTATGGAGTGGGACTTAGTATTGTGGAAACCACAATACTTCTTGTCTTTGACGCCCTCAGGAAGCAGCATAGAATGACCTTCCGGCAACTTGAATGTGTCCCTCCTTCAGTAGGTACTCAAATAATTTATCTGACTAGGACACATCAAAGTCATAAGTACCTTTGTGTTGCCTCAGCCACCGTTGGTTGACCTGAGTTGGCTCTTTAGACCAGGTTATCTCGGCTGCAACCACTTCCTCTTCATTATCATACTCATCTGCTTCGTCTAGGAAAGCCTTATACATCCCGGCAGCCACATCACCCTTCTGGTATTGATTATTTCTTCTGAATCCCTTAGCTTGATTGCTCATCGTTGCCAGTCTTTGGGATAACTGCCCGAGGTCATCAAACTCCATGCCGAATAGTTTTTCTTTGATACTCGGCAACATGCCAGCTATGGTTATTCCTGGCAATTGGTCATCTAGCAAATTTAAGGAATAGCAGAGATTTTTGGTTTCCCTGAATCGGCGCAGATACTCTTGCGGCGTTTCACCGGGTTTCATCTTTAGGCTCATAAGATCAACCAACTTCTTTTCACTAGTTCCGGTAAAGAAATATGAGTGGAACTTCTGCTCTAACTCTGCCCATGTATTGACAGAATTCACCGGCAGAGAAGCAAACCAGGAAAAGGCTGGTCCTGTCTGCGACAGTGGGAAATACCGAATCTTCCAAGCTTCATCCGTAGACGCTTCCCCAAGTTGCATCAAGTACCGGCTGATGTGCTCTATAGTACTGGTATCATCCTGACCCGAAAACTTGGTGAAATCAGAGGGAGGTATTACTCTTGGAGGAAGAGCCACCCGATTGTACCATTCAGGGTAGGGAGACTTGTAAGCATATGTCTGATTTTTCGGCTTTAGGCCGAACTGATTCTGCATCATATCAGCCATCTTATGCTTGATGAGATCAACACTTGAATCAGGAGTTGTCTGTGCTTGCCCCCCAGTATGTGGTCCTACCGAACTCCTTTAACCTGGATTCGGAAGAGCATTGATCGAGTTATAGTCCGTAAACTCCCGATACCCATCTGCAAACATATCTCTCTGTATCCTGTTCGCCACAGGAGACACTCTAGAAGTAGATTGTGGGACATTCCCCGTTGTGCCGAACGCGAGCTGGCCATAGGTCTGGGGAAGTTGTTGCATCTCGTGAGAAACCACCCCTCCTGTGCTTGGGCCAGCTCCACTGTTTTCGGCAATCCTTCGGCGTTGAGGTACTTAGAACAACAATGGCCCCCGTATTGGACCAGCAGCCTCCTCAAAGTACTTATCTGCGGTTGGACCGAAAGTATCGACCATGATAGCACGAAAGGTGTTCATGAAAGCCGACTGATGATTGGTCACTGCTCCTGATACGATCCTATGCATCATCTCCGCCATCTTCTGGAGAGCCGCTTCTTCGCTACCGTCAGGTAGCTCGAGTTGGTGATGAGGAACAACCTTCGGGAACGTCTGCTTCTGATAGACTTTGCCGCTTTTATTCTTGGAGAAGGTCTCCAAGCACTTGTGCTGGAATTCATCATAAGCTCGCTGCACCAGATGTTTTGATTCTAGCGGCAAATCGTCCATGGTCACCTCGAAGATTTGATCTTCATTAATCTCAGGCATCTTGAAATGAAGTTGTCCCACCGGGCGTGCCAAAAAGTGTGTTGACGCAAAACGTGACGCCTCGCGTCAAGGCACACAGCAAGCCGAACGAGGTTGGCTTCAATCGGGTGCCCGGAACGTACTGAATCCGGAAACGTGCCAGTCGGTTTGACCTGAAAACCAACAAGGGATAAAAGTATGAGAATACCTTGGAAGATGCTGGGTGAGACCAGACAGTTCCATATGTACGGCTTTGAAAGCCAATCGCGATGGCACACAGCTATAGAAGCTGTTTGTTGGAACAGATTTATAATGTCATTCAGCAAGTGTAAAATATGAAACTCATAAACATATTGAATGCCGAACGCATATGTAACAAAAGGATAAAGAGGGCAACTTGTAAATATAAATCTATGCAGATAACATATGCATAGGCTAATCCAGCTAGTCTGCCGCACGTCTAGCCTTCATAAAACCCGTCAGGTGCAAACTCAAGCAAAGCTAATCCACCGCATGATACCACTTGCTATAAATTTACACCACTCCTTATAATTAGATTAATCCACCGCATGATACGATCTAATTATAAGAAGCTAAAAGCACACGTACATCTGAACAGATCTATATGTACTCATTACTCATGTAAGCTTGACCAGAATTGGCAAACTAGCCGAACTGGGGTCATGAAGAAGAAACATATAAGCTAAACATGGTTAAACTAATCTAAAACCTGCACCTGCCGCATGACACCCAGCTCTATCAAAGCCTAAACATGATCGACATGCATGAACCCACAACATGTAACAATCTAGATTGAAAGTCAGTTCGACCATTATGATCTTATAGTTAGCAAAGCACAAACAAACTCGTGCGACAAGGCCGAACAAAGATCAATCTAGATTGGGCAAAAGGTGTTGTATGAATTAAATGAATAAAACATATAACACATGATAACTTGATGAATCTATTAGATCTGCCAAATCTAACAGAGCCGATAACTATTTTTACTCATGACTTAATCCGCCGCACGATACAAGGCATAAGCAAAAACTTCCCGTCATAAGCTTAAATCCGCCGCACGATACTAAGCTTAACGTACGAGACTACTTGCATCATATCTAAATCCACCGCATGATACTAGACATGATAGCAAGGATGCCGATACTTACGGAGGTCGATGGATCGATGATTCCTCTCGAAGAACTCGACGACACGACTTAGGGACTCGAAGATGGCACGGGGCCGGTTGTATTGGTATGGTTGTGAACAGTTTTACAATGGTCAAGGGTTTATATTTATACCCCGGACAAGACATGAATCCTAAATGATTACGACTTATACAACGAATTTTGGAAAGATACAATTATTATTCCCATTGTTCCAGCGTCCTCCATCGTCATATACCTTCTCGTGCAAGCCTCCTTTACTTCCCGAATGAAGTCGCCATCTCTCAAGACAACCAACTGCGGATACATGGGTGTATGCCGAGTCTCTGTGTGATGAGTGATTGTCAACGGAGATGATGCGCATGTTCTTTGGCTTGTGTTGTGCAGGTGTCGAGCACGGAGACAGTGGTCGATGGCGGGTGAAGGTCAAGTTGCGACGTGTCGTGCCGACGGACCGGGCGCGATGAAGGATGGGCGTGCCGTGCGGCGGACGTGCCATGCCGATGTATCGGACGGTGAAGGGCGGACGTGGACTTGGACTGATGGACTGGAGGCCGGAGGATCAGCTGTGGTGGCTGGCAGCCTGCGACAGCGACAAGCGGAGAAGTGCGATCATGTCGGTGGAAGGGGTGCACAGGCGGTGCATCCCCTCTACGACGCCGGTTTGTTGGTAGAGCCCGGGAAAAACCAACGGTGGACGGTTTCCAGGTTTGGGCCTCAAAACCTGGGTGCTGGGTTTCCAGGTTGAGCCACAAAACCTGGGCGCGACGGTTTCCAGGTTGAGCCTCAAAACCTGGGCGTGGGCCGGTTTCCGAGTTTGGGCCTCAAAACTCGGGCGCGGACGGTTTCCGAGTTTGGCCACAAAACTCGGGCTGGAGGCTGGTTTCCCGGTTTGGGCCTCAAAACCGGGGGCTGATGGAAAAGGCTGGTTTCCCGGTTTGGGCCACAAAACCGGGGGTGCAGAGTGGTGGCGGCACGTGGCGGCGATCTGAAGGTTGCGTGGAGGCGACGCGGAAGACCGTGCGGGCGTGGCCGTCGGATCTACCTACCACCAGCGGGTGGACTAGAATAGCCTTAGGGTTAGGCTGGTCCGCTCTGTAAATACAGTAGTGAGGGGTAGAGTAGGAAATAGGCTTAGGCTAGGTTAGTATAAGTAGTCTAAGGGAGACACCCTCCTCCCTATCTCAGTTAGCGCAGTCTTTTGCTTCCTAGCACCTAGGGTTTCCACTCTCCCATCCCCTGCTTTAGCTAGTTGAGATCCGCAGAGAGACTCCACTCTGTGTACTGTTGATTCGAGGAAGTGAGGCCGTATCCTCACCTTGGAGCACTGATCGATGGCTTGATTTGCGTCCTTGATTCGAGTTCGTGGCTGTGATTTCCGTTTTGCTTGTGTTCTTCGCGGAATCCTTTTTGCTCCACGATTTTCCCGTCGCTTGATCTCTTTGCTCGGTTCATCTTTTGCAATTCCGTTTGAACCAAGTTGTTCTAGATCGTGAGGCACTTCTTTCCACCGAAGGAATCATCCTCTAACCTCACGGTCTAGGAGATCGATCGATTTTTCGTTTCGGGTCACTATTCTTCTCTTCCCCCGTAACTCTTCGATTCACCGTTTTGGAGTTAGGTTCGAGCCATGATCTCTTAGAGATAGCTCACTAACCTCCTTGTGACTTCACTCACCAAGTTTGATCCCTAGAGGATTTGTTTTGGGTGAGTTCTAGTCGAATCGGTGGACGAACAGTGAATTCGCGGAGTGACCGGACGCATCATTCATCGACCGGACGCTGCTACAGTGCGTCCGGTGGTTGAACTCTGTCTGAGTTCTTTTGTTTGACCGGACGCTCTGTTCAAATCGACCGGACGCTCCCTTCAGTGAGTCCGGTCAGAAACAGAGAGGTTCCAGAAACGTTTTTCTGTGACCGGACGCGTCCGATGGCCAGTGACCGGACCCTCTGGTGAGTCCGATCGTTTTTCGGTGTTTCGTTTTGCTCGACCGGACGCTGGTTTTTGAAACTGATCGGAAGCGCTGCTCGCACTGTTCCCGTGTTTTTGTCTCATCCGACCGGACGCTCAGTGAACGACCGGACGCTTGAGCTCCGTGCGTCCGGTCGCGAACAGAGAGCTCCCAGAGCTGTTTCCTGACGACCGGACGCGTCCGGTCCCTGCTGACCGGACGCAGGCCAGAGTCCGGTCGCTGCTGTTTCGCGCGTTTTCGTTCTCGGCTCGTTCGTTCTTGATCGGATTTGAGTTCCGTATTTTGGGTTGGCTTTCTAGAGTTGTCTAGTGTCCCGCTGTGCTTCTAGGAAGCATCCACCCTACATCTGGGGTCGTGGACATTAGCAAGCTCTAGGTTTCGCTTTTGGGGTTGATCTTGGGACAGTGGCATCTAGTTTCCGAAAGGAAATTTTAAAGCTCCCATTCACCCCCCCTCTGGTCGCTTTCGGGTAGCTTCTCGGTCCTTCAATTGGTATCGGAGCGGGTTAAGGATCTTCCACCTTAGCCGGTTCCAGATCCACCGAAGGCGACATGGATCGCGGCGTGGGCAAACCGCCGTTTTTCGATGGGACGAACTATGCGTATTGGAAGATACGCATGTCGGCCTATCTGCAGAGTTTGGGTGCTTCCATTTGGGATATTTGCAACTCTGCCGATTACGTGGTCTTGGCTGCTCGTGTCACTCAGCATCAGATCGATGAGCACGAAGCCAATAGCCGAGCCCGTAATGCTCTCTTTTCGTGTTTGAGCACTGGAGAGTTTGACCGCGTTTCTCACCTCTCTACGGCTCGGGAGATTTGGGCCACCCTCATGCGCTTTCATGAGGGCACCTCTCAAGTCAAAACCCGACTCTACGAGTCGTACAAGAGAGAGTATGAGAACTTTAGACATCAACCTGGCGAGAGCATAGAAAGTTTATTCGCTCGCTTTCAGGTGATTGTCAACAGGATGAGGGCTAACAGAGAGCAGTTGCCTTTTGACGATCATGAGCGTGCTTTGAAGCTTTTGCACACTCTTGACCGTTCGGTGTGGGACTCCAAGGTTCAGGCAATCATCGAATCGCCGAACTATGAGACCCTCACCTGCGACGAGCTCTTTAGTAAGCTCAAGTCCAGTGAGATTGATGCTATGGCGAGGGCTTCTTTTGAAAATCCTTCTCGCCCGTCCATGGCTTTGGTTTCCGGCTCTTCCTCTAACCCCTCAGCTGGTTTTGCGCTCTCTTCTCTCTTTTCTGTGACAGAGGACCAGCTGGAGTCTTTGGGAGACGACGAGTTGGCTTTACTTGCCAACCGGTTCTCGCGGTTCCACAACAACCGCATGAACCGTCGTCGAGGAGGAGGACGCACGGGATGCTACGAGTGCGGCGACCCCGACCACTTCATCGCCGACTGCCCCAAGAAGAAGAACAAGCATCTGGGGAAGGGCGATCACGGCCACAGGCGCGATTCCAAGTACAAGGAGAAGCACGTTCCCCCAAGGCACAAGAAGCGGGGCGGCTTCGACAAAGAGTACATCAAGAAGAAGTACTTGGAGAAGCAGCAGGCTGAGCAGCGTGCGTTCTTCGCCACGCTCAGCGATGTCGACGGCTCGGATGACGACTCCGCTCGATCGAGTGATGACGAGTCCGAGAAGAAGAAGCTGGAGGACACGTTCAACGGCTTATGCTTCTTCGCCGACGACGAAGGCCTGTGTACCATGGCGCTCGGAGATGAGGTCGGAGGCGAGCTGGAGCACACACCTCGGAACGACGACGACGACGACACCTCCCAGGTATCTCTCACCTACGACGAGCTTTCCTCCGAGGTTGAGAAGTTGACTGCTGCCCTCCTTAGTCAAGATAAGTTGCTTAGGCGTGCCGCTAGAGAGCGCAAGGAGTTTAGGCAGAAGTGGGAGGACACGGTGAAGGAGCTTGAGTTCGCTCGGTCCACCGTGGTTGTGTCGGAGGAGTTGGAGTGCGAGAGTTGCGCCGTGCACATGACGGATCTTCTCACTCTGAGGAGTAAGCATGCTGCGCTGGTAGATGAGGTGGATGAGCTCCGAGCTAGACCGCAGCTGTTGGGTGCGTGCAAGACTTGTCCTGTCTTGCAATCCGAGTTGGCAGAGAAGAATGCCAAGCTTGAGTCTTTAGAGAAGGCCGGCTCGGATAGCACTTGTGTCAAGAGGTGTGCTTTGTGTGAGGGCCTGGAGCAGGAGATGGCAAATGTGAGGCATGACAAGGTGCGTACCGAGGAGGAAAACACATACCTTCGGACCGTCTTGTCATGGGTGTCTTGTGGTGAGCCTCAGCTCGGGATGATGATCTCCCAATTCAAGCGAGCTGCTGGGGCTCCTGGTGTAGGTCTTGGCCAGAGTGTTGATCTTTCAGCCTTTGGGAAGATTGGAGAGTCTAGTGGTCTTGATCCGAGTGAGAAGCCCAACTCCACCACTACTCCCAAACTAACCAAGCTTCCACCCAAAGAGCCTGTCAAGCCTGTCACCAAGGATGGAGTGGTAGTTGAACCTCCCAAGGCTCCACCCAAGAATCCACAATGGCAACCCAAGCCAAATCACCTAAAGAACAAGCTTGACACAATGCCACCCATCCGAGAGGAGTTGCCACAGAAGGGCAAGGGCAAGGTGAACCATACCCACATCCCTGCAAACCAACAACCCCCTTTGCGCGCGGTGAGGTTTCAGTGTGACTTTTGTGGGCGGGATGGTCACCTGAGTGAGTTCTGCTTTAGGCGCAAGAGAGAGGCGCGTCGTGCTAGGGAGATGCAGAACCCGGACATGTTTCACCCAGCTCGTGGTGGACATGCTCCGAAGCCTCAGGGGAGAGCTGCTAGGTCTGGAGGGAAGCGTACCCAGCCTAGGCAGCAGGAGAGAGCCCCTAGGAGGGAGACTAGGCCTAGAGGTGGAGCACCTCAGTTTGTTAGGCCTAGGCAGGAGAGAGCTCCGAGGAGAGACGCTAGAGTTGAGCAGCAGGCTCCTAGGCGTAGACCTCGTAGAGAGCGTGCCCGACGGGGTCCTGCCTTTGCAGGTAACGGACCCCGTGGCGGAGGCTTTGTTGAGCGCTATGTCCCACCGCAGGTAGAGTTTCGCGGTGAGCGCTTCTTCCCCAGCGGACCACGTTTTCCTGTGCGTGGTGATCGCTATCCTCCTAGACAGGATGGTTTTTACACTGACCGTTCTTTTGAGCAGCCGGCCCAACACTGGTTTCCTTCTTATCTTACTAACCCCAGTGTTGGACCGTATGTTCACCCTATGTCTTTTTATTGATGTAGGAGGAGCGGTTGGAGGACATTTGGCTTGTGGATTCCGGTTGCTCGAGACACATGACCGGAAATGCCAAATGGTTCTCCAGCCATAGTCCGGTCGCCGGAAAGGAGTACATAGCCTTCGGCGACAAAGGTAAGGGCAAGGTATTGTCCGTTGGTGCAGTACGGGTTAATGAGCACTTTGTGTTGCGCGAGGTTGCTCTTGTTTCTAACCTGCACTTTAACTTGCTTTCTGTCTCGCAACTTTTTCGTGAAGGCTATGAGATTCGTTTCAAACCGAACCTTAGCCGGATCTTAGATCCTCAGGGTGATCTTGTATGTCTGATTTCACCCTTTGGGAATGTCTTTCGCGCGAATTTCTCAAAGTCGTTTGGATCTTCTCGCTGTCTTTTGGCTAGTCCTTCTTCTTCTGATCTTTGGAAGTGGCATAGGAGGCTCGGTCACTTGAGTTTTGACTTGCTTGCAAGACTTAGCTCACTTGGCTTAATCCGAGGATTGCCCAAGCTTTCGTTGGAGAAGGATCTAGTTTGCCATGCTTGCCGGCATGGAAAGATGGTTGCTGCTCCCCACCATCCTTTGACCAAGGTTATGACCTCGCACCCCGGAGAGCTTTTACACATGGACCTTGTTGGTCCGGCTCGGGTGAGCTCGGTTGGTGGCAAGTGGTATGTTTTGGTTGTTGTTGACGACTTTTCGAGATATTCGTGGGTCTTCTTTTTAGCTGAGAAGACCGAGACTTTCTCATTTGCTCGCAATCTGATTTTGCGTCTTCAGAACGAGTTCCCTTTGAACTCGATGCGAGCTATTCGGAGTGACAATGGTTCCGAGTTTAAAAATTCGGATTTTGAGAAGTTTTGTAACCGCCTTGGTTTGGAGCATCAGTTTTCTTCCCCCTATACACCACCCCAAAATGGTGTTGTAGAGAGGAAGAATCGGACCCTTGTTGAGATGGCCAGGACGATGCTTGATGAGCATAGGACTCCTAGGCGCTTTTGGGCCGAAGCTATGAACACTGCATGCTACATTTCGAATCGCATTTTTCTGAGAGCGTTTTTGAAGAAGACCTCTTATGAGTTGCGTTTTGGTCGCCAGCCCAAGGTGAGTTATTTTAGAGTCTTTGGTTGCCACTGTTTTGTATTGAAGAAAGGCAACCTGGACAAGTTTGAGTCTCGTTCTTCTGACGGTGTGTTTTTGGGTTATGGCACTCACACTCGAGCTTATCGTGTACTTAACCTTGACACTAACCGAGTCATGGAGACATCAGATGTCACCTTCGACGAGACTCTTGTTTGTCCTTCTTCTCGTTTTGAGCGTGCAGGTGATCATGAGGTTGGAGAGCCTCTTTTTGATGACGAGGACGAGGGTGCTGAAGGTGTAGATGATCCAGCACCCCCTCGACCTGTCGTGCCGCAAGGAGCGGCCTCGACGACGACTCACGGCCCCGACACTTCTTCTTCCTGGGGGCCGTGGGATCCTCCACCTCGCGCGGTACCTTTTGTACCCGGGGTGGAACCAGCTGCTGTTGAGGGGGAGGTCACTTCTTCCCGGGAGGCGCCACGACATATCCAGCGCCAGCACCCCCCTGAACAGATGATCGGCGACATCGACGAGCGAGTTACTCGCTCCAGGTCACAGCACATCTCGCACTTTGCTCATTCTGCTTTTGTTGCGTCTTTTGAACCCCGAGATGTTGGACACGCATTGACGGATCCGGATTGGGTCAATGCCATGCATGAGGAGCTAGAGAACTTTGAGCGAAATCGGGTTTGGGTTCTAGTGCCACCACCTCCTGACTGTAAACCTATTGGGACAAAATGGGTATTTAAAAACAAGCAAGGAGAGGAGGGCCACATTGTGAGAAACAAGGCCCGGCTTGTAGCGAAGGGTTATAGTCAGAAGGAGGGGATAGATTATGAGGAGACCTTCGCTCCTGTAGCTCGTTTGGAGGCTATTAGGATACTCTTGGCTTATGCTGCATCCATGGGTTTCAAACTTTTTCAAATGGATGTCAAGAGTGCCTTCTTAAACGGCTACATTGAGGAGGAGGTCTATGTCCAGCAACCCCCCGGTTTTGAAAATCCCAAGTTTCCAAACCATGTCTTTAAACTCCACAAAGCTTTGTATGGTTTGAAACAAGCCCCTAGAGCCTGGTATGAGAGATTAAAAACCTTTTTGCTAGCTAAGGGTTTTAAAATGGGATGTGTTGATAAAACGCTCTTTCTCCTCAAGCAAGGCAAAGATACTCTCTTGGTCCAAATTTACGTGGATGATATCATTTTCGGTGGTTCTTCTCACGCTTTGGTTGCCAAGTTTGCAGATACTATGAGCAGGGAGTTCGAGATGAGCATGATGGGCGAGCTGACCTTCTTTCTCGGGTTGCAATTTAAGCAATCCCGAGAGGGGACGTTTGTGCACCAGGGCAAGTACACGAGGGACTTGCTGAAGCGGTTCGACATGGGTGAGGCCAAGCCTCTTCCGACGCCCATGTCGACGACGACTGCCCTGGATGCCGACACGGATGGAGAAGCAGTGGACCAGAAGGAGTACCGCAGCATGATTGGATCGCTGCTCTACCTGACGGCGACACGGCCGGACATTCAGTTCGCCGTGTGCTTGTGCGCGCGCTTTCAGGCTTCGCCACGCACTTCTCACCATCAGGCGGTGAAGCGCATCTTCAGGTACCTTCGTTTCACGCCTGAGTTCGGGATTTGGTATTCTGCTTCTTCCACCCTCTCGCTTTGTGGCTTTTCAGATGCTGATTTTGCTGGTTGTCGCATTGAGCGCAAGTCCACTTCTGGGACTTGCCAGTTTATTGGGTCTTCTCTTGTGTCGTGGTCTTCTCGCAAGCAGTCTAGTGTCGCTCAGTCTACCACGGAGGCTGAATATGTTGCTGCGGCTAGCTGCTGTTCCCAGTTACTCTGGATGATGGCCACTTTGCGTGATTTTGGTTTGAGCTTTACTCGAGTTCCTTTGCTTTGTGACAGCACGAGTGCCATTAGCGTTGCTAAGAACCCCGTGCTTCACTCGAAAACCAAACACATTGATGTGCGCTTTCATTTCTTGCGAGACCACCAGGAGAAGGGTGATATCGACCTTCGCCATGTCGATACTCATCACCAATTGGCTGATATTTTTACCAAGCCTTTAGACGAATCAACCTTTAATCGGTTGAGGGGTGAGCTTGGTGTGTGTTTCCCCTTTTAGATGGGGGAAGCATTTTGAGATGTACCGACTGACTCTTTTATTTTGAGGCTCTTTTCTTTTGAGTTTCTTGAGTCTTTCCAATTGGTATCTTCTTTCTTTCAGTGTTGTGTCGGGCATACGCATTTACATTCTGAGCTTCATGTCTATGTTCACTAGAATGTAATTATGCTCTTGTTAGTATTGCTCCGATACTTATGATGATGCTTGTAGCTTATGCTCTTTCTGATCACTGTTACATGTTATGAGCGAGCTATTTTTGGAATGGTGAATTATGCCTAATGTATATAAATCTGAAAATGTTCACCATTGAGATATGCAACTAGCATGTGTAGGGTGTGTTGAGTCCATTCCTGCTTCTCATATATGCTAGGTTGCTATGTCTCTAGTTCTGAGTCTTTCACTTGCTTGGTTGTTCATAACTTGCTTAAAATCTGAACCAAGTATTGTTGAATTGAAAAGATCGAGATGGGATTGCTTGTCAACACCTCATGGTATTGAGACTGTTTCTCATTGCACTTTGAGTTAAACTTGAGCCATGTAGTGTATGACCGAAACCGTTGCTTTAAGCTTCTGATTGCTTCGGCATAGGCTTCGCACGGTTGAAAAGTTAGGCAATGACAAGCTTTCAACCTCTCGCAATCACATGCCACAAATGAACTTGTGAATTCTTTTACCGCTGCAACTCCGATATGAATTTGAAATCACAAGGATGTGCTTCATTCCTATGCATGATGATTGAACTTTGCTAGGGGTAGTTCACCTTGTATATATGCTTAGCACTTGTTTGGATTCCTTCTATACATGTCTAGTGCTATTTTGATGGTGACTATCCTTTTGGCTTAAAATTGCTCACATGCTCATATGCTTCATATTTCGTATAAGTGATCAGTTTGAGCCTTTGCTATTTGAGTGCTTAATTGAGATGTTGGAGCTATACTGATTAGAGCATCTTTGCACTCTTTTGACTATATACTTGAAGCTCCTAACTTGCATTTTGACTTCATATGCATTCTGAAGGAGATCTTGTGTTCAGGGGGAGTTTATGTGAAGGGAGTTGATTCTCCGATACCTTTTGACCTTGATAAGTGCATTTTCAACTAGGGGGAGAAATTTATGCAAATCATATGCTCCTGTGTTGATCAACTAAGGGGAGAATCATTTGTCCTAGTTGCTTGCATTTGTCGAGGGGGAGTTTGCTAGTTGTGTTGAGCCGTTGCCTCTGTCTTGAGGGACTAGCAAACGTTCCTAGCTTTTCATGAGCTTTCATAAGCCTTTTCATTTGGCTTTCAATTGGTATCGTCTGGTGTGCTTTCCCTTTTGGTTTGGGTTGATTTCCAATTGGTTCGGAGTGATTTTCTTGCTAGTTGTGTTGAGCCGTTGCCTCTGTCTTGAGGGACTAGCATTTTGTTTCTGTTGTCCTCCGATCTTCAATTGGTATCTGCTAGCGGTGTTGAGCCTGTTCTACCTCTTCTTGAGGGCTAGCTTTGCTTTGCTTGGTTGCGTCGAGCCGTTGCCCATGTCTTTGGGGACCAAGTTTTCGCTTCATCCACTTGACCTTCCTTGGCTTGTGTTAGGCTTTTGGGTCATTTGGTTGGGTTTTCTCTTCTCACTCCTTCCTACCTCCTTCTTCTTATTCATGATTTGTTGTGGAGTTGACAATGCACTCATCAAGGGGGAGATTGCGGATACATGGGTGTATGCCGAGTCTCTGTGTGATGAGTGATTGTCAACGGAGATGATGCGCATGTTCTTTGGCTTGTGTTGTGCAGGTGTCGAGCACGGAGACAGTGGTCGATGGCGGGTGAAGGTCAAGTTGCGACGTGTCGTGCCGACGGACCGGGCGCGATGAAGGATGGGCGTGCCGTGCGGCGGACGTGCCATGCCGATGTATCGGACGGTGAAGGGCGGACGTGGACTTGGACTGATGGACTGGAGGCCGGAGGATCAGCTGTGGTGGCTGGCAGCCTGCGACAGCGACAAGCGGAGAAGTGCGATCATGTCGGTGGAAGGGGTGCACAGGCGGTGCATCCCCTCTACGACGCCGGTTTGTTGGTAGAGCCCGGGAAAAACCAACGGTGGACGGTTTCCAGGTTTGGGCCTCAAAACCTGGGTGCTGGGTTTCCAGGTTGAGCCACAAAACCTGGGCGCGACGGTTTCCAGGTTGAGCCTCAAAACCTGGGCGTGGGCCGGTTTCCGAGTTTGGGCCTCAAAACTCGGGCGCGGACGGTTTCCGAGTTTGGCCACAAAACTCGGGCTGGAGGCTGGTTTCCCGGTTTGGGCCTCAAAACCGGGGGCTGATGGAAAAGGCTGGTTTCCCGGTTTGGGCCACAAAACCGGGGGTGCAGAGTGGTGGCGGCACGTGGCGGCGATCTGAAGGTTGCGTGGAGGCGACGCGGAAGACCGTGCGGGCGTGGCCGTCGGATCTACCTACCACCAGCGGGTGGACTAGAATAGCCTTAGGGTTAGGCTGGTCCGCTCTGTAAATACAGTAGTGAGGGGTAGAGTAGGAAATAGGCTTAGGCTAGGTTAGTATAAGTAGTCTAAGGGAGACACCCTCCTCCCTATCTCAGTTAGCGCAGTCTTTTGCTTCCTAGCACCTAGGGTTTCCACTCTCCCATCCCCTGCTTTAGCTAGTTGAGATCCGCAGAGAGACTCCACTCTGTGTACTGTTGATTCGAGGAAGTGAGGCCGTATCCTCACCTTGGAGCACTGATCGATGGCTTGATTTGCGTCCTTGATTCGAGTTCGTGGCTGTGATTTCCGTTTTGCTTGTGTTCTTCGCGGAATCCTTTTTGCTCCACGATTTTCCCGTCGCTTGATCTCTTTGCTCGGTTCATCTTTTGCAATTCCGTTTGAACCAAGTTGTTCTAGATCGTGAGGCACTTCTTTCCACCGAAGGAATCATCCTCTAACCTCACGGTCTAGGAGATCGATCGATTTTTCGTTTCGGGTCACTTTTCTTCTCTTCCCCCGTAACTCTTCGATTCACCGTTTTGGAGTTAGGTTCGAGCCATGATCTCTTAGAGATAGCTCACTAACCTCCTTGTGACTTCACTCACCAAGTTTGATCCCTAGAGGATTTGTTTTGGGTGAGTTCTAGTCGAATCGGTGGACGAACAGTGAATTCGCGGAGTGACCGGACGCATCATTCATCGACCGGACGCTGCTACAGTGCGTCCGGTGGTTGAACTCTGTCTGAGTTCTTTTGTTTGACCGGACGCTCTGTTCAAATCGACCGGACGCTCCCTTCAGTGAGTCCGGTCAGAAACAGAGAGGTTCCAGAAACGTTTTTCTGTGACCGGACGCGTCCGATGGCCAGTGACCGGACCCTCTGGTGAGTCCGATCGTTTTTCGGTGTTTCGTTTTGCTCGACCGGACGCTGGTTTTTGAAACTGATCGGAAGCGCTGCTCGCACTGTTCCCGTGTTTTTGTCTCATCCGACCGGACGCTCAGTGAACGACCGGACGCTTGAGCTCCGTGCGTCCGGTCGCGAACAGAGAGCTCCCAGAGCTGTTTCCTGACGACCGGACGCGTCCGGTCCCTGCTGACCGGACGCAGGCCAGAGTCCGGTCGCTGCTGTTTCGCGCGTTTTCGTTCTCGGCTCGTTCGTTCTTGATCGGATTTGAGTTCCGTATTTTGGGTTGGCTTTCTAGAGTTGTCTAGTGTCCCGCTGTGCTTCTAGGAAGCATCCACCCTACATCTGGGGTCGTGGACATTAGCAAGCTCTAGGTTTCGCTTTTGGGGTTGATCTTGGGACAGTGGCATCTAGTTTCCGAAAGGAAATTTTAAAGCTCCCATTCACCCCCCCTCTGGTCGCTTTCGGGTAGCTTCTCGGTCCTTCACCAACCATGTAGGCATTTGTCGAATCCCGAAGACTAGCCGACCGCCTGGCCGTTTACCGAATGCTTCCTTCACTGCTAACTGGGGCCCTCTTGTCATTCTTCGTGCGTACGAAAATCTGCTAACTACGAAGCAAGATAGTTACGAGCAAGGCAGGCAAAAGACAACAAATTAACTAAGTTGAGTATAGTTTTATTCCTATCTTGTCAAGTATCGAGGCGTACTAGCCTTTACCACTTACTTAGGTTGAACGCTAGCACAATGAGCCTTACTGTTAAACTGGGCCAACTACGTGGTGGAATTCAAGGCGCACAGGGCTGTCACCACCTGCTTGCTACCACAGCTATCCGGGGGTCTAGCCGTATCTGAAGGTAAGTCTATAACTAAGCACCACGCTTAACTATATTCTAACTATCTCTACCCTAGCTTTGAATAGAGACACCCTTGTGGACGTCAGAGCAAACACTTGACTTATTAAGATAAACACTAAACTAACTAAGCAACCTATTGGCAAAGATCAAACACTAAGCTCACTAGAGATTAACTACTATGGCTAAGTGAATTGATCTGTAGGATAGCTAGGCACTCAAGCAATCAATCAAGTATACCACTCAATACTAATAAGTAGAATAAAGTAATACTTGGAATGATGAACTAGAATATAGTAAATACTTGAGTAACAAGAGCAAAACCTGAACTGGAGATGAAGGAAGACTCTTCCCAGCTCCAGAATCGATCACTCGCACGCCTCTACTCTTGAGCTAAGCCTTGAGCAGCGCTTCCGCGAGGGCAAGAATGCCTTGCTCTACTAGCTACCTACTTGTCTAAGCTCTCTAAGCTTCTAACCTAACTCTCACTTGCTTCTCTTGCTTTGCTTGGGATGGTACTTGGTGTGAGATGGTACTTGTGTAGAGGTGCCTCCAGGGGGGTATTTATAGCCCAAATGAGTGAGGGGGGTTCTTATAGTAGGCAGCCAACTGACCTAGGGTTAGGTCAGGTGGCGGGCGCCACCGCCTACTGGCGGCCGCCATCTCCCTGGCCGTTGGATGAACCGCCTCTGCTTCAACGGCATCCAGGTGGTTGTCCAGGGTGGTTTGGAGGTCGGTTGCATGTCCTAGCAACCGACATTCAGCCTTGATCCACGCCACTCCTCCCTGAGCCGTCCGATGTCACTGACCTAGTGACCAAGGGCCAGTATTTGGCCTTAGGGAGGTCACACGGATCGGTGACGTGGCAGGGGGTGACACTTGGGCCAACCCAAGTGGCGGGCGCCACTTAGACGTGGCGGGCGCCACCTAGGGGTGGCGGGCGCCACCCCCCTTAGGCCCATTTGGGCCCTGCTGAGTGGGCTTGGCCTCTGGTGGGTCCAAATGTCCAAATTTGGTTCAAATCCTCCGTTCATATAGAATTCTATGGACATGTGGAATTTGGTTAGATTGAAACCTATTTGACTACATTTCATGCCTTTTTGGTGGACTTTAGGGTCAAATGTTGAAGGTAAAACAGGTGTTTAAGGACCGTCAACAATGGTCTCGTCGAAGGTGACATCAGATGTCTCCATGACTCGGTTAGTGACAAGGTTAAGTACACGATAAGCTCGAGTGTGAGTGCCATAACCCAAAAACACACCGTTAGAAGAACGAGACTCAAACTTGTCCAAGTTGCCCTTTTTGAGTATAAAACAATGGCAACCAAAAACTTGAAAATAACTCACTTTGGGCAGTTTTCCAAAACACAACTCATAAGAAGTCTTTTTCAAGAAAGCTCGGAGAAAAATGCGATTGGAAATGTAGCATGCAGTGCTCATAGCTTCGGCCCAATATCGCCTAGGAGTCCTATGCTCAACGAGCATCGTCCTGGCCATCTCTACAAGGGTCCGATTCTTCCTCTCTACAACACCATTCTGTGGCGGTGTGTAGGGGGAAGAAAACTGATGCTCTAGACCCAAAGAGTTACAAAACTTCTCAAAATCTGAATTCTTGAATTCGGAACCATTATGACTCCTAATAGCTCGCATCGAGTTCAAAGGGAACTCGTTCTGAAGGCGTAAAATCAGATTGCGAGCAAAAGAGAAAGTCTCGGTCTTCTCAGCTAAAAAGAAGACCCACGAATATCTCGAAAAGTCATCAACAACAACAAGCACATACCATTTCCCCCCAACCGAGCTCACCCGAGCCGGACCAACAAGGTCCATGTGTAAAAGCTCTCCAGGGCGCTTGGTTATGACCTGAGTCACTGGATGGTGGGAAGCGGCAACCATCTTCCCATGTCTACAAGAGTGGCAAACAAGATCCTTCTCCATATGCAACTAGGGCAATCCTCGGATTAGGCCAAGTGAACTAAGCCTTGCAAGCAAGTCGAAGCTCAAATGTCCAAGTCTCCTATGCCACTTCCAAAAATCAGAGGAGGAAGGTCCAGCCACAAGACAACGAGAAGTGCCAAAAGACTCCGAGAAATTCGCACGAAAGACTTTTCCAAAGGGCAAAATCAAACACACAAGATTACCCTAAGGATCCAAAATACGACTAAGATTCGGTTTAAAACGAATCTTATAGTCATCATCAAAAAGTTGCAAAACAGAAAGAAGGTTAAAATGCAAGTTAGAAACAAGAGCAACATCGCGCAACACAAAGTGCTCATTAACTCGCACCGACCCACGAGACAAAACCTTACCTTTGCTATTGTCACCGAAGGTGATAAACTCCTTTCCGGCGACTGGACTAAGACTGGAGAACCACTTGGCGTTTTCGGTCATGTGCCTCGAGCAACCGGAATCCACCAACCAAACGTTCTCCAATCGTTTTACCTACATCAATAAAAAGACATAGGGTGAGCATACGGTCCAACACTGGGGTTAGTGAAGTAGGAAGAATACCAGTGTTGGGCCGGCTGCTCAAAAGAACGGTTAGTAGAAAAACCATTCCTAGCACGCCTACGGGGGAAGCGATCACCACGTTGAGGAAAATGTGGTCCGCTAAGGGAAGAGCGTCCATCGCGATACTCAAAACGCGGTGGGGAAAAATGCTCTACAACAAAGCCACCGCCACGGGGTCCATAGCCTACCACTGCAGGCTCCCGCCGGGCACGACCTCTTCGCTGCCTAGGCCTGGGAACTTGAGGTTCTGGACCTCTCGGCCAGCTTGCAGCACGCCTCTGAACATTCGGCGCATGTACATCGTGGAAAGGATGGTACATGTCCGCATTGTTCATCTCCCTAGCACGGCGCGCCTCTCTCTTGCGCCGAAAGCAGAACTCACTCAAGTGTCCATCTCTCCCACAATGCTCACAATGGTACCTCACCGCTCTCAAAGGGGGTTGTTGGTACTCACGATAGTGGGTGTGGATCACTTTGCCCTTCTGTGGCATAAGCTCCTCCTGGATGGGTGGCATGGTGTCAAGCTTGTTCTTGAGGTGGTTTGGTTTTGGAGCCCATGATTATTAGGCTTGAGAGGCTCTTTGGGTGGAATCTTGGTAAGCTTGGGAGTAGTGGTGGATTTGGGCTTCTCACATGGGTTAAGACCACTCGACTCTCCAATCTTTCCAAAAGATGATACATCAACACCCGGAGCAAAACCTACACCTGGACCTCCAGCAGCTCGCTTGAATTGGGAGATCATCATCCCGAGCTGTGGCTCACCGCTAGACACCCATGACAAGATGGTCCGAAGGTATGTGTTTTCCTCCTCGGTTTGCATCTTGTCATGCTTCACGTTTGCAATCTCCATCTCCAAACCCTCACAAAGAACACACCTAGCCACACATGTGCTACCTGAGTTGGCCTCTTCAAGAGACACAATCTTGGCATTCTTCTCTGCCAACTCAGATTGCAAGACAGGACAAGTCTTGCACGCACCCAACAGCGAGGGTCTAGCCTTCAGCTCATCCACCTCTCCTACCAACGCAGCATACTTACCTCTCAAAGTGAGAAGGTCAATCATGTGCTTGGTGCACATCTCACACTCCACCTCCTCAGAAATGACCACGGTGGACTTAGCAAACTCAAGCTCCCTCACCCTGTCCTCCCACTTCTGCCTAAACTCCTTGCGCTCCCTAGCAGCACGCCTAAGCAACTTGTCCTGACTAAGCAAGGCGGCAGTAAGCTTTTCGACCTCAGCAGAAAGCTCGTCGTGGGTGAGAGATACCTGAGAGGTGTCGTCGTCGTCGTCGTCATTTCGAGGGGTGTCCTCCAGCTTGTTGTTGACCTCATCACTAAGGGCATGGTGCAGAGGCCGTCGTCGTCGGCGAAGAAGCAGAGGCGGTTTAGCTTGTCCTCGATCCTCTTCTTCTTCTCGGACTCGTCATTGCTTGAGCAAGTGGAGTTGTCATCCAAGCCATCGATGTCGTTGAGCGTGGCGAAGAACGCACGCTGCTCAGCCTGGGCCTTCTCCAAGTACTTCTTCTTGATGTACTCATTGTCGAAGCCGCCCCTCCGCTTGTGCCTCACGGGGACATACTTCTCCTTGCGCTTGCCGGAGTCGTACTTGTGCCCATGATCGCCCTTCCCAGATGTGTGCTTCTTCTTTGGACAGTTGGCGATGAAGTGGTCGGGGTCGCCGCACTCAAAGCATCCTGAGCGTCCTCCTCCGCGGCGACGGTTCATGCGGTTGTTGTGAAACCGCGAGAACCGGTTGGCGAGCATCGCCAACTCGTCATCCCCCAAAGACTCCAGCTGGTCCTCTGTGACAGAAAAGAGTGAAGAAAGTGCAAATCCTCCAGAGGGGTTAGCAGAAGAGCCAGAAACCAAAGCCATAGTCGGGCCAGAAGGATTTTCATAAGAAGCCCTCGACATGGCGTCAATCTCACTAGACTTGAGCTTGCTAAAGAGCTCGTCGCAAGTGAGGGTCTCATAGTTAGACGATTCGATGATCGCCTGGACCTTTGAGTCCCACACCGACCGATCAAGAGTGTGCAAAAGCTTCAAAGCCCTCTCATGATCGTTGAAAGGCAACAGCTCTTTGTTCGCTCTCATCTTGTTGACAATGACATGAAAGCGAGCGAATAAACTCTCTATGCTCTAGCCAGGCACGTGTCGAAAGTTCTCGTACTCCCGCTTGTGCGACTCGTAGAGACGAGATTTGACTTGAGAGGTTCCCTCATGGAAGCGCATGAGGGTCGCCCAAATCTCCCGAGCTGTGGGGAGGTGAGAAACGCGATCAAACTCAGACATGCTCAAACAGGAGAAAAGAGCGTTACGAGCTTGGCTATTGGCATCGTGTTCATCCATCTGAAGCTGAGTAACACGTGCAGCCAAGACAACGTAATCGTCCCTGTTGCAAATCTCCCAAACAGAAGAGCCCATGCTCTGGAGATTGGTCGACATGCGTATCTTCCAATACGCAAAGTTCGTCACATCGAAAAACGGCGGTTTGCCCACGCCGCGATCCATGTTGCCTTCTGTGGACCTAGAACCGGCTAAAGTGGAAGATCCTTAACCTGCTCCGATACCAATTGAAGGACCAAGAATGCAACCAGAAAGCGACCAGAGGGGGGTGAATGGGAGCTTCATATTCCTTTCGGAAACTTGTCGCCACTGTCCCGAGAATCAACCCCTAAGAGCAAACCCTAGAGCTCGTAAATGTCCACGACCCTAGATGTAGGGTGGATGCTTCCAAGAAGCACAGCGAGACAATACACGTCTCTAGAAACCCAACGCAAAAGCCGGAAATCAAAACTGACAACGGACGTGCGAACCGCGAACGAAACAGCACGAGACAGCACTGACCGGACTCACTAGAGCGTCCGGTCACCAGGCACCGGACGTGTCTGGTCATAGGAAATCGGTTCTGGAACCTCTCTGTTCCTGACCGGACTCACTGAAGAGAGCGTCCGGTCATTTGTACAGAGCGTCCGGTCGAACAGAAAACAACAGATGAATAGTGAAAGAGATGAGTCTGGTCACTTGAAAACTGAGCATCCGATCAAGCCCCAAAAGAACGCAGTGCAACGTTCAATCCACCGGACGCACTGCCCTAGCATCCGGTCGTCCCGAGCCAGCGTCCGGTCACCCCACAACAGTACTGTTCGTCCACCGATTCGACTCAATCTCACCCAAAACGAATCCTCTAAGGATCAAACTTGGTGAGAGGAGTCACAAGGAGGATAGTGGGCTATCTCTCAGAGATCATGGCTCGATCCTATCTCCAAATCGATGAATCAAAGAATTTCGGGGGAGGGAGAAAAGCTTGACCCGAAACCAAAATCGATCGATCTCCTAGACCATGAGGTTATAGGTGAATTCCTTCGGTGGAAAGAAGTGCCTCATGATCTAGAACAACTTGGTTCAAACGGATTTGCGAAAGATGAACCGAGCAAAGATATCGAGCGACGAGAAAGACACGAAGAAACGAAGAATGCGAAGAACACGAACCAAAACACGAATCAACACATCGATCTGCAACCGTGTGGCTACCACATGCTACAAATGTGAAGTTACGGGCTCACTTCCTCAAAATCTCCAGTACACAGATGTATGGTTCTCTGCGGATCTCGGCTAGCAACAGCAGAGGATTGGGAGAGCAGGAAACCCTAGAAGCAAAGAGCAAATAACTCAGATAGATGGGGAGGTGGGTGTCTCCCCCTACCTATCCTAATTCTAACAATTCCTAATTCCCACTCTACCCCTAACTACTTACAGAGCGAACCAGCTAAACCCTAAGGTTATTCTGGACCAACTCGATGGTAGGTGGATCCGACGGCCACGCTCGCACAACTCGTAGCGTTGCCTCGACGCAACCTCCCGATTGCCGCGACGTGCCGCCACTGCTCTCCGTCCTTTTCACGAACTCCGACCCCGATTTTGAGGCCCAAACCGGGAAACCAGCCTTCACGATCAACCCCCGGTTTTGAGGCCCAAACCGGGAAACCAGCCCACGTAGCCTGAGTTTTGTGGCCCAAACTCAGCAAACCCGCAGCACCCAGGTTTTGAGGCCCAAACCTGGAAACCGTCCTCGGCCTGAGTTTTGTGGCCAAACTCGGAAACCATCCACGCCCAGGTTTTGAGGCCCAAACCTGGAAACCGTCCACCCGATGGTTTTTCTCTGGCTCTACCACCAAACCGAAGCTGTAGAGGGGATGCACCGCCCGTGCACCCCGTCCACCGACACGTGTCCCCAGGTCCACGACCCAAGCAACACCGTGCCCGCAAGTCTTCGCTCGTCGCTGTCCCAGGCTGCCAGCCACCACAGCTGATCCTCAGGCCACCGGTCCCTCAGTCCAAGCCTCACGTCCGCCCTTCGCCACTCTAGGCCCATCAGCACGGCACATCTCTACTTGACCTTCACCTTGCCTCTGATCACTGTATCCGTGCTTGACACCTGCACAACACAAGCCAAAGAACATGCGCATTATCCCAGTTGACAATCACTCGTCACTCAGAGACTCGGCATACACCCATGTATCCGCAGGTATAAAGTATGACCAGGATGAAGAAGTGGTCTTTGAAATTTTCAGCCCACTTACCCCATTTAGGAGGTTACACTCTTTACACTTTGCACCGACACTACCACTTTATTCCCCACTTAGAATTTCAGTGGACATTGCGAGGGAAACCTCTGTTGGTAGTTCTTAGCTTCACTAAAGATAGAGCTAGGCAACTATCCCTGGTAACGGCCCAGGAATGCTTGTTGGCACTTGCTAATGTTGTTACTAGGAGTAGACTATGGAGTCTATCCCTGGCAATGGTGTCAGAAATGCTTGAAGCAAGACCGGTCACTATACCTAAAGGAGTGGAGCTAAAGCAGCTATCTACTAATGCCAAGCGGGGTTGTCAATCCCGACACTAGTAGGAGCTAGCTACAGAGATTGCAATCTACCAGGAGCAGATTCTGCAAGCGCACAGAACTATCGTAATAGCACTTCGCCTGGGAGTACCAGGTGTCGATTTATTTGATCCCAAGGGAAGGCTAGGGTGGTGTATGAGTCGAGTCAAGGAGGGGATGAGAGTCGAAGAAATAAGGAAAAGGAAAAGGGGAGAAGGGAAGAGAAGGGATGGAAGGCTAGAAAGAATATATGGGTGGATAGGTAAGGACGAAATGGATGGCTAGGGTAAGGTGGATGGATAGGTGGATAAAGTGATTAGGATAACTAAGGGTAACTAACTAATAACTACTAACTACTAATAACTAATCCTAGATAACTACAAAGCAAGATAACTACGAAGCAAGATAGTTACGAAGCAAGGCAGGCAAAAGTCAATAAAGCAACTAAGTTGAGTAAAGTTTTCTTCCTATCTTGTCAAGTATCTATCGAGGCGTACTAGCCTTTACCACTTACTTAGGTTGAACGCTAGCACAATGAGCCTTACTATTAAACTGGGCCAACTACGTGGTGGAATTCAAGGCGCACAGGGCTGTCACCACCTGCTTGCTACCACAGCTATCTGGGGGTCCAGCCGTATCTGAAGGTAAGTCTATAACTAAGCACCACGCTTAACTATATTCTAACTATCTCTACCCTAGCTTTGAATAGAGACACCCTTGCGGACGTCAGAGCAAACACTTGATTTAATAAGATAAACACTAAACTAACTAAGCAACCTATTGGCAAAGATCAAACACTAAGCTCACTAGAGATTAACTACTATGGCTAAGTGAATTGAACTGTAGGATAGCTAGACACTCAAGCAATCAATCAAGTATACCACTCAATACTGATAAGTAGAATACAGTAATACTTGAAATGATAAAATAGAATATAGTAAAGTTCTTGAGTAACAAGAGCAAAACATGAACTGGAGATGAAGGAAGACTCTTCCCAGCTCCAGGACCGATCACTCGCACGCCTCTACTCTTGAGCTAAGCCTTGAGCAGCGCTTCCGCGAGGGCAAGAATGCCTTGCTCTACTAGCTACCTACTTGCCTAAGCTCTCTGAGCTTCTAACCTAACTCTCACTTGCTTCTCTTACTTGTGTGTTGCTTTCTCTGGGATGGTATGGGATGTGATGGTACCAGGGGGTATTTATAGTCTTGAGGAGTGAGGGGGGTACTTATAGGGGGCAGCCAGCTGACCTAGAGTTAGGTCAGGTGGCGGGCGCCACCCCCTACTGGCGGCCGCTAGTTCACTGGCCGTTGGATGCATCATCACTGATCCTACGGCCTCCAGGTGGTTGTCCAAGGCGGTTTGGAGGTCGGTTGCATGTCCTAGCAACCGACTTAGGTCATGATCCACGCCACTCCCCTCCATAGCCTTCCGATCAAACCGACCTAGTGACCAAGGGCCCAGATTTGGCCTTGGGGTAGTCACATGGATCAGTGACGTGGCAGGGGGGATTCTGGGCCAAATCCTAGTGGCGGGCGCCACCTCCCTAAGGCCCAATTGGGCCCTGCTGAGTGGGTTCGGCCTCTGGTGGTTCAAATGTCCAAATTTGGTCCAAATTCCTGCATTCAAATAAAAATCTATCGACTTGTGGAATTTGGTTAGTTTGAAACCTATTTGACAACATTTCATGCCTTTTTGGTGGACTTTAGGGTCAAATGTTGATGGTAAAACAGGTGTTTAAGGACCATCAACAACCTCATGTGTCGGTTGCAGACAAAAATGGGCAAGGTGGGGTGGCGCCCGCCACTTATTCTTGGCGCCCGCCAGGGGGGTGAAGCTTTCAGCCTTCTCCCTTCCATCCTCAGCCTATAAATACTACCCACACCCCAAGCAAGTTTCTACATCTCACTCAAAACTCAAAAACACCATCCACCCTGAGCACTAGTGAGGAGATCGTGGGCCCTCTTAAGAACTTCTTCACCGGCAAGAAGAAGAAGAGTAAGGGTGAGGGAAGTTCGTCGAGGGCGAACACTCACATTCGCTTTGCTGGGAGTGATGAGGAGAGTGTCGGGTGGGGTACTCCATCCACCAACGAAATGTCGGTGGATCGGAACTCTCCGCCCACACACCAGGCCGGACCAACCATCCACGTCCTGAGTTCCGTCGATAATATCATCTAGCAGAGTGATCGGGAACGGCAGGCCTGGAACATCCTTAGTGAGAGGGAGTTCGTTCACACCCGCCACATCGATGATGACTTGCTAAGTCGCACTAGTATGGACAATGAGTTTCTCTATATTTTTCGAACCTTGGGATGGGAAGATGCATGGAAGGTTAATGAGGAGGGAATCATGCCCCTCATAATGGAATTTCTGGCCACAATGCAAATATCTGCTAATCACATAACATTTTGGCTTTTTAATGAAGAACATACCTTAACATGGAAGCAGTTCAGCAAGAATTTAAACTTTGATGATTCATGCTTGCTGAGCCTGGAATCTGCCTGTACCAGATTTAATAGAAATGAATTTTGGAAAAGTATTGTTGGGAACAGAAACCCAGGCTTGCCCCGTACAAGTAATATCCACAACCCCACGCTCAGGTTCTTTCACAAATATATTAGTATCACACTCTTTTCAAGGCCTGACTTGAGACCAATTAAAAAGCCCGAAATGTTGCTGCTTTATGCTCTAGTAAACCACATAAAAGTATCACCCGCCAGAGCCATGGTGGACTACTGGTCTAAATTTGATCAATGAACTGGAAATATTGAAATGACATCATGGATAACTAGACTAGCTTTAAACATGGGTCTGCTGAACACTGTTGTATACTCTTACATTCCTGGTGACCGAGACCTTTTGACCATGGAACACTTTTCGCAAGGACACCTCTTGCATGAGAACCAGGAGACCGATGAGATTCACATGATCTACCAAGATTATGTGAATAAAATCGCTCTTCCTGACATCTCACTTTGGTTGGTGAATGCACCAACGTTACTTTTGGCCCTGGAAACCGAGGCAGAATGAAACCGCAGGTTGGCTCGAGAGAACACCATGCAGGTTCCCAGGAGGAGGACGCGAGCGCAGACCCGTACAGCAGAAGAGGCGGCAAGAGCCGCAGCAGCGACACAGGAGTTTGACCCTTTTCCTGCAGAGCAGTACGAAGGAGCAGCGCACTATGGTCATTTGACACCCCCTGGCTCGCACCAAGCAGGGGGGTCGATCTGTCAGCAACCGCAACATTCGCAGTGGGGATACGGCCATGAGGCGTCCCTTCACTCATCCCAGTTGGGGAGTTCATCCCACTCTTTGGGAGGATCCACCCGGTACACTGGCCGTGGTGATGAGTTCTTCCCTGGAGGAATCTCACCACAGGCCGCTCGCCATTCGTCCTTTCATCAGGATGAGTGGATGCGCGATATGGGATATCTTCAGCTCCAAATGAATGGACTCACCATGGATACTGCCGAAATCCGTCAGGACCTGAACGAAATGAACCAAAATTTCCAGGAATTCCGCCAGGAAACTGGTGGAGAACTGGGTAATATTTCTTCTCTCCTGCAGCAGAACTGGGACGACATGTACCGTCGTCAGGAATGGATGTAACCCAACCACGCCAAAAGCCAGCTTGGGGGAGGACCCCCATCAAAGAGGTAAGTATCACTACCGTCTTTATTTCTGTCAGTTTCATTTTTATTTCAGTAATTTAAATTCGAGTTTTATCTTAGTTAATTTGCAGAAAAAATATAATAATAATAAATAAATAGCAATAAATGAAACGCTCTCATCATAAGTCTTTTTAATGAATAAACATAATGTATGCCATGCATTAGAGTTATCATGGGAGAACGTATGCTAGAACTAAACTTGAGACATGAGCATTAGACTAAGTAAAGGGGAAGTAAGTTTCTACTTTGACTTGAGCAAGTCAAGTTTGTGGAGTAGTTATTTTGAAAAATTTAAAAACTTGCTCTAAGTACTTCTGTGGCAAAGAAAGTCCTACCAAAGCCAAATAATTTTTACTCTTAGAGTAGGAGCTTCCACTTGCTGCATGTTAGTGTTGAGCTAGTTAGACTTTTGTTGATAGACATGGTAGAGAAACTTGTCATATTTTTAGACCAAGGAATTCACTTGCACCCACCTATATAGTGCTATTCTTACACTGAGAATACGCACACAACATGCCTTTATTTCCATTCATTGTTAGGAATACTCCATGGCAAAATATCATGCTCCATAATGAAATCTCAGGGACATGGCTATAATAATTCAAAAAGAGAGAGAGAGAGAGAGAGCAAGTGCTCTAGAAAGAAAAGAATATTCAAAAGAGCAAGTGCTCTAGAAAGAAAATTCAAAAGAGCAAGTGCTCTAGAAAGAAGAGAATACCCAAAAGAGCAAGTGCTCTCATTCATAGCCATGATCCCACAAATGAGATAAAAATGAGAAGTGCCATGAAAGTATTAGCCACGATAAATACCACACACTTGCACATTCCTGGTCTGAACCTATGACTTGTTGCTCCTTTGCTCCATTTGTCTAACTTAGCAAAATTATGCTAGCATTGCATGCTCACTTTTATCCTACCCATTACACCCCACATAAAGTCTTAGTGAGAGGATAATTCTTCCATTTCCACATACAAATATGAGTGAATGAGTGAGCCACAGAAGTTACTAAGCATGCTTTCTTTTGAACAAAACTTGCAAAAACTCCACATATCTTGATTAGCAAAATAGGCAAGAGAATGACAAACCTTCTTTCTTGCTGGTCTTTTGTTCTAATCTTGAGTGCAGGGAAGGCTACCAATTCCATGGTGATGAAAATAATATGGGCATACACAACAAAAACATAGAGTTTCCCAGATTCAAGTCCATGCTTGCTCGAGGACGAGCAAGAGGTAAGCTTGGGGGAGCTTGTTGATGCTCACTAAGTGTAATATTCTTAGCATCAACAAGGTCATATAACGCAACACAAGGACCTAAAATCAACTAAAAACCTTTTATAAACTAACGATTTCCACTTGTCCTTGAGTTTTATTTGAATGTAGGTAATTGCAGGATTTTTGAGCAAAATGACCAAGAGGACCCACCAGGAGGCGAGCACACTCACCTGGGCTCACTTTGGGCCAAGGTGGGGTGGCGCCCGCCACCCCTCACTGGCGGCCGCCAGGGGAGTGAGGCCCAAACTCCTCCCCTGCCACGTCACTGATCTAGGGGAGGCGTGCCACACTCATTTGCAGCCATTGATCACTTAGGTCATTGCATCCAAGGGCCAAGAAGGGATGTCACATGGATCATGACCCAATTGCCCATGTGACGGTTATTTGGACAGGCAACAGACATTGGAACCGCCTCCCTGGAGCTCCTAGATGCCGTTGAAGCAGTGTTGGTGGATCCAACAGCCAGGGGGGTGGCGGCCGCCACATAGGGCTGGCGCCCGCCACCACACTCACCCCCCTGACCTAACCCTAGGTCCATAAGTACCCCCCCTAGGTCCCTTAGGCTATAAATAGGACCCCCCGAGCTCATTTGTACTCAGACCTCGCTTCATTAGTCCCACTCTCTTGTAAGCAAAGCTCTGGTGGAGTAACACTCTAGTTGAGAGACTTGGAGTGAGAGCGAGAGTGAAGAAGCGAAGAGCTGGAGTTGTAATAGAGGATCTTCTAGAGTCTCTAGTATAATTCCAAGTCTTTCTTCATTTATCTTAATGTTCTTCTACTTTCAGCATTTAATTTAAGTTCTTTACTTATTGTTCTTGTTGAGTGCTTTCGATCATAAATCACTTAGTATTTAGTTTGTATCTAGTTTGGGTTCTTCGCTGAGTAATCAGTGCTCTAGTTTTGGACGCAAGATTAGAGTAGTATATATTAGTGTAAGCGCGGTGCTTAGACTAGTTATACCTTAGTTTGTGGCTAGCCCCCCGGATAGCTGTGGTAGCAAACAGGTGGTAACAGTCCTGGGAGCCTTGAATTCCACCACGTAGTTGGGTTAGTTCTTAAATCATAAACCTCGTTGTGCACGTCTGAGGTAAATAGTCCAGAGGGTGTGTACGGTTCGAAGAACTTGATAAAACCTTTATTGCTAAGTTAGTGGTGATCGTAAGTGTGTAGGAAAACATTAATCTGTTCATCGGCCAGACCCCGCCAATTTAGTTTAGTAATAGTTAGTTTTTCTTTCTTTTTTAGTAGTAGTAGAAACCAACCCCCATTCATACATTACGATCAACCTAGCTAGAATCACTAGTTGTTCATAGCGGTCCTAGTGTTAGTTCTGCCATAGTAGCTTCCCTGTGGAAATAAATACGATACTCGGTTACTCCCGGGTGAAGTGCTACAATTGACTTATTCTGTGCGCTTGCGAAATTTACCAATAGTCATAAGAATAGTTAGTTATACTTCTTACATTAAGAAGTACCAACAAGCCTTTCTGGCACCGTTGCCGGGGATAGATTCCATAGTCTACTCCTAGTGACGACGTTAGCAAGAGTCAATAGAGACCACTATGAGGAGGGTGATATCGACCTTCATATTCAGTTGGCAGATATTTTCACCAAGCCTTTGGACCAATCAACCTTTGCTAGGTTGAGAGGTGAGCTTGGTGTGTGTTTCTCCTTTTAGTTGAGGGAAACATTTTGGTTATTGTATCATAGACTGACTTCTTTTATTTCTTGCTTTCGCACTTCATCATTTTTGCATTTTTATCTTTTCGAGCTTCATGTGTATAATTTGTAGAATGAATCTATGCTCTGTTTAGTGTATGCTCCGATGATATATGCTTGTAGCTTAGGCTCTTTTTGATCACTGATCATGTTGCGAGCTGAGCTACTTTTCAGAACTGTGAATATGCATAATTCAACATAAGAAATTGAAACATATTCACCATTGGTTTGGCAACTAGCATGTGTAGAAGGTGTTGAAGTCACTTGTGCTTTTCATATATGCTAGGTTGCTATGTCTCTAGTTCTGAGTCCTTCACTTGCTTGGTGTGTTCATACTCTTTTAAAATTTGAACCAAGTCTAAGTGAACTGAAAAGATCGAGACGGGATTACTTGACAGCACATTACGGTATCGAGACTATTTCTCATTGCACTTTGAGTCAAACTTGTGCCGTGTAGTGTATGACCAAAACCGTTGCTTGAAGCTTCTGATTGCTTAGGCATAGGCTTAGCTCGGTTGAAAAGTTAGGCAATGTCACGTTTTCAACCTCTCGCAATCACATGCTGAAATTTTAAACTTGTGTAATCACCGCTGCAACTCTGATAAAATTTTGAAAACACAAGTCTATGTTTCATTCTATAGCATGATGACTAAACTTTGCTAGGGATAGTTCACCTTGTATACATGTTTAGCACTTGTGTAACTTCCTGTCTATACATGTTTGGTGCTATTTTGATGGTGAAACCCTTTCTGAATGGCTTAAAACTACTCACTTTGCTCATATGTTCATATTTCGTATTCTGTGAACAGTTTGAGCCTTTGCTGGCACATATGCTTATTGTTGAATCGTTCGATCAGCATTTTTTAGAGCATCTATTCTTTCTATCGACTATATACCTGAAGCTGCTAACCTGCCTTTTGTGACTCATATGCATTTTGCCTTGTTGTGTGCATTTTCAACTAAGGGGGAGAAATTTTGACAAATCATGTCCCTAGTTGTATGCACTATGCACTATTGAAGGGGGAGTTTGCTCGATTTCTGCTTTGACGAGCTGCTCAATTGTTTTGGAGCTGTTTTGGCTAGTTGTGTTGAGCCTTTGCCTCTTTCTAGAGGAACTAGCTTGTCTTTGCTTTCCTTGCTCTGACTTTCTCGCTAGCGGTGTTGAGCCTGTTCTACCTCTTCTTGATGGCTAGCTTTGCTTTGCTTGGTTGTGTCGAGCCGTTGCCCATGTCTTTGGGAACCAATTGTCTTGCTCACTCCAGTCGACTTCTGTTGGTTTTGCTTCGCTTTTGGTCGATTGGTTGAGTTCGCTTCCTTCTTCTTCCTTCTTTCTTCTACCTTCATATGATTTGTGTTGGTAGTTGACAATGCACTCATCAAGGGGGAGATTGCGGATACATGGGTGTGTGCCGGATCTTGAGATGATGAGTGATTGTCAACTAGGATGATGCGCATGTTATTTGGCTTGTGTTGTGCAGGTGTTGAGCACGGATACGGTGATCAAAGGCAAGGTGAAGGTCAAGTAGAGACGTGTCATGCCGATGGACCCGGAGCGGTGAAGGGCGAACGTGAGTCTTAGACTGACGAACCGGTGGCCTGAGGATCGGCCGTGGTGGCTGATAGCCTGGGACAGCGACAAGTGAAGACTTGCGGGTGGACGTGGTGCATGGCGGTGCATCCCTCTATGGCGTCGGTTTGGTGGTTGGGCCACAGAAAAACCACTGAGTGGATGGTTTCCAGGTTTGGGCCTCAAAACCTGGGTGCGGCCGGTTTCCGAGTTTGGGCCACAAAACTCGAGCTGAGGACGGTTTCCAGGTTTGGGCCTCAAAACCTGGGCGCTGGCAGGTTTCTGAGTTTGGGCTACAAAACTCAGGCGACGGATGACAGTGCGGATACATGGGTGTATGCCGAGTCTCTAAGTGATGAGTGATTGTCAATTGGGATAATGCGCATGTTCTTTGGCTTGTGTTGTGCAAGTGTCGAGCACGGATACAGTGATCGAAGGCAAGGTGAAGGTCAAGTAGAGACATGTCGTGCCAATAGACCGAGAGTGGCGAAGGGCGGACGTGAGGCTTGGACTGAGGGACCGGTGGCCTGAGGATCAGCAGTTGTGGCTGACAGCCTGGGACAGCGACGAGCGAAGACTTGCGAGCACGGTGTTGCTTGGGTCGAGGACCTGGGGACACGAGTCGGTGGACGGGGTGCACGGGCGGTGCATCCCCTCTACGGCTCGGTTTGGTGGTTGAGCCACAGAAAAACCACCGAGTGGACGGTTTCCATGTTTGGGCCTCAAAACCTGGGCGCTGATGGTTTCTGAGTTTGGGCCACAAAACTCGGGCTGAGGACGGTTTCCAAGTTTGGGCCTCAAAACCTGGGTGCTGCGGGTTTCTGAGTTTGGGCCACAAAACTCAGGCGATGGACGGATGGTTTCCCGGTTTGGGCCTCAAACCAGGGGTTGGTCGTGAAGGCTGATTTCCCGATTTGGGCCTCAAAATTGGGGGTGAAGTCCGGGAAAAGGACAAGCAGAGCGGAGGCGGCACGTGGCGGCAATTGGTGAGGTTGCGTCGAGGCAACGCTACCAGTTGTGCGGGCGTGGTCGTCGGATCACCACCTACCATGAGTTGGTCCAGAATAACCCTAGGCTTTAGCTGGTTCGCTTTGTAATTAGTTAGGGTTAGAGTGGGAATTAGAATTAGGATAAGTAGAGGGAGACACCCACCTCCCATCCTATCTCAGTCATTTGCTCTTTGCTTCTAGGGTTTTCCTGCTCTCCAATCCCCTGCTATAGCAACTGAGATCCGCAGAGAATCATACCTCTGTGTACTTGAGATTTTGTGGAAGTGAGACCGTAATCTCACTGTTGTAGCGTGTGGTAGCCACACGGTTGCAAATTCGTGGTTGTGATTCACGTTTTGTTCTTGTTCTTCACGGATTGCTTTTCGCCACGATTGTCTCGTCGATCGATCTCTTTGTTCGTTGCGTCTTTTGCGATTCTGTTTGAACAGAGATGTTCTAGATCGTGAGGCACTTCTTTCCACCGAAGGAATTCTTCTCTAACCTCACGGGCTAGTAGATCTATCGATTTTCGTTTCGGTTTGGTTTTGTCACCCTTCTCCCGAATTCAGTCGATTCATCGATTTGGAGATAGGTTCGAGCCATGATCTCATAGGAGTAGCTCACTATCTTCCTTGTGACTCCTCTCACCAAGTTTGATCCTTAGAGGATTCGTTTTGGGTGAGATCGAGTTGAATCGGTGAACGAACAGAGCTGTTTCGGAGTGACCGGATGCTTGCATCGGGGCGACCGGACGCATGGTCCAGAGTCCGGTTGTTGAAGGTTTGACTTGCTCGATTTCAGTTGACTTCACCGGACGCTCTTCTTCACTCGACCGGACGCTCGTCCTGCTGGTGACCGGACGCACCTTGTGCACTGTTCACTGCTTGCTCGTTGATTGACCGGTCGCTCAACCCTCGACCGGACTCTCAGTGTTAGTGAGTCCAGTCAGGAACAGAGAGCTCCTAAACCGAGTTTTGCTCGACCGGACGCATCCGGTGGTCAGTGACCGGACGCAGGCAGAGTCTGGTCAGTGCAGTCTCTGTGCGTTTTCGTCCGTAGTTCGTTTGTCAGTTGTCAGTTTTGTTTTCCGTTTTTTGCGTTGGGATTTTAGAGTTGTGTAGTGTCTCGTTGTGCTTCTTGGAAGCATCCACCCTATCTCTAGGGTCGTGGACACTTGCAAGCTCTAGGATTTGCTCTTGGGGTTGATTCTCGGGACAGTGGCTGAAAGTTTCTGACAAGAAATTTTTGAAGCTCCCATTCACCCCCCCTCTGGTCGCTTTCTGGTAGCACTCTCGGTCCTTCAATTGGTATCGGAGCAGGTTAAGGATCTTCCACCTTACCCGGTTCCAGATCCACAAAAGGCGACATGGATCGCGGCGTGGGCAAACCACCGTTTTTTGATGGGACCAATTATGCGTATTGGAAGATACGTATGTCGGCCTATCTCCAGAGCATGGGCTCTTCTGTTTGGGAGATTTGCAACAAGGCCGATTACGTTGTCTTGGCTGCTCGTGTTACTCAGCTTCAGATGGATGAGCATGATGCCAATAGCCGAGCGCATAACGCTATTTTCTACTGTTTGAGCATGTCCGAGTTTGATCGCGTTTCTCACCTCCCCACGGCTCGTGAGATTTGGGCGACCCTTATGCACTTCCATGAGGGAACCACTCAAGTCAAATCCCATCTCTACGAGTCGCACAAGCGGGAGTATGAGAACTTTTGACACATGCCTGGCGAGAGCATAGAAAGTTTATTCGCTCGCTTTCAGGTCATTGTCAACAAGATGAGGGCTAACAAGGAGTTGTTGCCTTTCGACGATCATGAGAGAGCTTTGAAGCTTTTGCATACTCTCGATCAGTCGGTGTGGGACTCAAAGGTCCAGGCGATCATTGAATCGTCTAACTATGAGACCCTCACATGCGACGAGCTCTTTAGTAAGCTCAAGTCTAGTGACATTGACGCCATGTCGAGGGCTTCTTATGAAAATCCTTCTGGCCCGACTATGGCTTTGGTTTCTGGCTCTTCTGCTAACCCCTGTGGAGGTTTTGCACTCTCTTCACTTCTTTTTGTCATAGAGGAGCAGCTGGAGTTCATGGGGGATGACGAGTTGGCTTTGCTCGCCAACCAGTTCTCACGGTTCCACAACAACCGCATGAACCGTCGCCGCGGGGGAGGACGCTCAGGATGCTTTGAGTGCGGCGACCCCGACCACTTCATCGCCAACTGTCCCAAGAAGAACAAGCAATCTGGGAAGGGAGATCATGGGCACAAGTATGACTCTGGGAAGCGCAAGGAGAAGTACGTCCCCGCGAAGCACAAGCGGAAGGGCGGCTTCAACAAGGAGTACATCAAGACGAAGTACTTGGAGAAGGCCTAGGCTGAGCAGCGTGCTTTCTTCGCCACGCTCAGCGACATCAATGACTCGGATGACGACTCCGCTTCCTCAAGCGATGATGAGTCCGAGAAGAAGAAGAGGATCGAGGACATGCTAAATGGCCTCTGCTTTTTCGCCGACAACGGGGGCTTCTGCACCATGGCCCTCGGCAAGGAGGTCGACGGCGAGCTAGAGGACATCCCTCGGAACGACGACGACGACGACGACACCTCCCAGGTATCTCAGACCCCCGATGAGCTTTCTGCTGAGGTCAAGAAACTTACTGCCGCTCTCCTTAGTCAAGACAAGCTACTTAGGCGCGCTGCTAGAGAGAGGAAGGAGTTTAGGCAGAAGTGGGAGGATACGGTGAAGGAACTTGAATCTGTCAAGTCCACCATTGTTGTCACCGAGGAGGAGTGTGAGATGTGCTCCACACACATGACTGACCTTCTCACTTTGAGAAGTAAGTATGCTGTGTTGGTAGGAGAGGCGGATGAGCTTAAGGCTAGATCCTCATTGTTGGGTGCGTGCAAGTCCTGTGTGGGCTTGCATCCGAGTTGGCAGAGAAGAATGCAAAGATTGTGTCTCTTGAGAAGGCCAGGTCGGGCAGCACGTGTGTGTCTAGATGCGCTTTGTGTGAGGGTTTGGAGATGGAAATTGCAAATGTGAAGCATGACAAGATGCAAACCGAGGAAGAAAACACATACTTTCGGACCATCTTGTCATGGGTGTCTAGTGGTGAGCCGCAGCTTGGGATGATGATCTCCCAGTTCAAGCGTGCTGCTGGAGGTCCAGGTGTAGGCTTTGCTCAGGGTGTTGAGTGTGCTTCATCTTTTGGCAAGATTGGAGAGTCGAGTGGTCTTAACCCGACTGAGAAGCCCAACTCCACCACTACTCCCAAGCTTACCAAGATTCCACCCAGAGAGCCTCTAAAGCCTAACACCAAGAATGGTGTGTTTGTTGAACCTCCGAGAGCTCCACCCAAGAAACAATCATGGGCTCCAAAACCAAACCACCTCAAGAACAAGCTAGACACAATGCCACATATCTAGGAGGAGCTTATGCCACAGAAGGGCAAAGTGATCGACACCCACTACCGTGAGTACCAACAACCCCCTGTGAGAGCGGTGATGTACCATTGTGAGCACTGTGGGAGAGATGGACACTTGAGTGAGTTTTGCTTTCGGCGCAAGAGAGAGGAGCGCCGTGCAAAGGAGATGAACAACACGGACATGTACCATCCTTTCCATGATGTACAAGTGCCGAATGTTCAGAGGCGTGCTGCTAGGCCTAGAGGTCCAAAACCTCAAGTTCCTAGGCCTAGGCCGCGAGGAGGTCATGCCCGGCGGGAGCCTGCAGTTGTGGGCTATGGACCCCGTGGCGGTGGCTTTGTAGTTGAGCATTTTCCCCCATCGCGTTTTGAGTATCGCGATGGACGCTCCTCCCTTAGCGGACCACGTTTTCCTCTACGTGGTGATCGCTCTTCCCGTAGGCATGCTAGGAATGGTTTTTCTGCTAACCGTTCTTTTGAGCAGCCGGCCCAACACTGGTACTCTTCCTACTTCACTAACCCCAGTGTTGGACCATATGCTCACCCTATGTCTTTTTATTGATGTAGGTAAAACGATTGGAGAACATTTGGTTGGTGGACTCCGGTTGCTCAAGGCACATGACCGGAAACGCCAAGTGGTTCTCCAGTCTTAGTCCGGTCGCCAGAAAGGAGTTTATCACCTTCGGCGATAATAGCAAAGGTAGAGTGTTGTCTCGTGGGTCGGTGCGAGTTAATGAGCACTTTGTGTTGCGCGATGTTGCTCTTGTTTCTAACTTGCATTTTAATCTTCTTTCTGTTTTGCAACTTTTCGATGATGACTATGAGATTCGTTTTAAGCCGAATCTCAGTCGTATTTTGGATCCTCAGGGAAATCTTGTATGTTTGATTTTGCCCTTTGGGAAAGTCTTTTGTGCGAATTTCTCAGAGTCATTTGGAGTTTCTCGTTGTCTTTTGGCTGGACTCTCCTCCTCTGATCTTTGGAAGTGGCATAGTAGACTAGGACATTTGAGCTTCGACTTGCTTGCAAGACTTAGTTCACTTGGTCAAATCCGAGGATTGCCCAACTTATACATGGAGAAGGATCTTGTTTGCCATTCTTGTAGACATGGGAAGATGGTTGCCACTCCCCACCATCCAGTGACTCAGGTCATGACTAAATGCCCTGGAGAGCTTTTGCACATGGACCTTGTTGGTCCGGCTCGGGTGAGCTCGGTTGGGGGGAAGTGGTATGTGTTTGTTGTTGTTGACGACTTTTCGAGATATTCATGGGTTTTCTTTTTAGCTGAGAAAACTGAGACTTTCTCTTTTGCTCGCAATCTGATTTTGCGTCTTCAGAATGAGTTCCCTTTGAACTCAATGCGAGCTATTAGAAGTGATAATGGTTCCGAGTTTAAGAACTTGGATTTTGAGAAGTTTTGTAACTCTTTGGGTTTAGAGCATCAGTTTTCTTCCCCCTACACACCGCCACAGAATGGTGTGGTATAGAGGAAGAATCAGACTCTTGTAGAGATGGCTAGGACGATGCTCGATGAGCATAGGACTCCTAGGCGATATTGGGCCGAAGCTATGAACACTGCATGCTACATCTCCAATCGCATTTTTCTCCGAGCTTTCTTGAAAAAGACTTCATATGAGTTGCGTTTTGGAAGACAGCCCAAAGTGAGTTATTTTAGAGTTTTTGGTTGCCACTGTTTTATACTCAAGAAAGGCAACCTAGACAAATTTGAGTCTCGTTCTTCTGACGGTGTATTTTTGGGTTATGGCACTCACACTCGAGCTTATCGTGTACTTAACCTTGATACTAACCGAGTCATGGAGACATCCGATGTCACCTTCAACGAGACCATGGTTTGTCCTTCTTCTCATTTTGAGCGTGCAGGTGATCATGAGGTTGGTGAGCCTCTTTTTGATGATGAGGATGAGGGTGCTGAAGGGATGGATGACCCAACACCACCTCCACCTAATGTGCCTCAAAGAGCGGCCTCTACTACCACTCACGGCCCCGACCCTTCTTCTTCGACTACTTGGTGCGGATACATGGGTGTATGCCGAGTCTCGAGTGATGAGTGATTGTCAACGGGTTTGATCGCATGTTCTTTGGCTTGTGTTGTGCAGGTGTCGAGCACGAAGACAGTGATCGAGGGCAAGGTGAAGGTCAAGTAGAGACGTGCCGTGCCGACGGACCAGGTGCGGTGAAGGGCGGACGTGAGGCTTGGACTGAGGGAACAGTGGCTTGAGGATCAGCTGTGGTGGCTGACAGCCTGGGCAGCGATGAGCGGAGACTTGCGGGACATGGTGTTGCTCGGGTCGAGGACCTGGGGACACGTGTCGGTGGACGGGGTGCACGGGCGGTGCATCCCCTCTACAGCTTCGGTTTGGTGGTTGAGCCACAGAAAAACCACGGGGTGGACGGTTTCCTGGGTTGGGCCACAAAACCTGGGTGTTGCGGGTTTGCCGAGTTTGGGCCACAAAACTCGGGCTGAGGACGGTTTCTAGGTTTGGGCCTCAAAACCTGGGCGCTGGCGGGTTTCTGAGTTTGGGCCACAAAACTCAAGCGATGGGCGGCTGGTTTCCCAGTTTGGGCCACAAAACCGGGGGATGGACTTGAAGGCCTGGTTTCCCGGTTTCGGCCACAAAACCGGGGGGCGGAGTCCGGGAAAAGGACAAGCAGAGCGTGGCGACATGTTGCGGCAATCGGTGAGGTTGTGTCGAGGCAACGCTACCAGTTGTGCGGGCGTGGCCGTCGGATCAGCATCATCCTCGAGTTGGTCCAGGATAGCCTTAGGGTTTGGCTGGGTCGCTCCTAGGGTTTCCTGCTCTCCCATTCCCTGCTGTAGCGAACTGAGATCCACAGAGAAGAGAACAATACCTCTGTGTCCGTGAGATTTTGAGGATGTGAGACCGTAATCTCACTATTGTAGCATGTGGTAGTTACACGGTTGCAAATTCGTGGTTGTGATTCGCGTTTTGGTGTTGTTCTTCGCGGGTTGCTTTTCTCCATGGTTTTCTCGTCGATCAATCTCTTTGCTTGCTGCGTCTTTTGCAAATCCGTTTGAACCAAGATGTTCTAGATCGTGAGGCACTACTTTCCACCAAAGAAATTCACCTCTTACCTCACGAGCTAGTAGATCGGTCGATTTTCATTTCGGTTTGGTTTTTGCTTCCCTTCACCAGAAATCCTTTGATTCATCGATTTGGAGATAGGTTCGAGCCATGATCTCCTAGGAGTAGCTCACTATCCTCCTTATGACTCTTCTCACCAAGTTTGATTCCTAGAGGATTCGTTTTGGGTGAGATTGAGTAGAATCGGTGGACAAACTGCACAGCTTCGAGGTGACCAGACACATGCATCGTGGTGACCGGACGCATTGACCAGAGTCTGGTCGTTCAATGTGTTCACCGTGACTTGATCGGACGCTGGTGTTGGTAGTTCTTAGCTTCACTAAAGATAGTGTTAGGCAACTATCCCCGGTAGCGGCCCAGGAATGCTTGTTGGCACTAGCTAACGTTGTTACTAGGAGTAGACTGTGGAGTCTATCCCCGGCAACGGTGTCAGAAATGCTTGAAGCAAGACCAGTCACTATACCTAAAGGAGTGGAGCTAAAGCAGCTATCTACTAATGCCAAGCGGGGTTGTCAATCCCGACACTAGTAGGAGCTAGCTAGAGAGAATGCAATCTACCAGGAGGAGATTCTGCAAGCGCAGAGAACTATCGTAGTAGCATTTCGCCTGGGAGTACCAGGTGTCGATTTATTTGATCCCAAGGGAAGGCTAGGGTGGTGTATGAGTTGAGTCAAGGAGGGGATGAGAGTCGAAGAAAAGAGAAAAGGGAAAAGGGGAGAAGAGACGAGATGAAAGGCTAGAAAGAATATATGGGCGGATAAGTATGGATGAAATGGATGGCTAAGGTAAGGTGGATAACTATATAGATAGATAGTTGAAGGGAAATATGATAACTAAAGATAACTAACTACTAACTAATAACTAATCCTAGATAACTACAAAACAAGATAACTACGAAGTGAGACAGTTACGAAGCAGGGCAGGCAAAAGACAATAAAGCAACTAAGTTAAGTAAAGTTTTATTCCTATCTTGTCAAGTATCGAGGCGTACTAGCCTTTACCACTTACTTCGGTTGAACGCTAGCACAACGAGCCTTACTGTTAAACTGGGCCAACTACGTGGTGGAATTCAAGGCGCACAGGGCTGTCACCACCTGCTTGCTACCACAGCTATCCGGGGGTCCAGCCGTATCTGAAGGTAAGTCTATAACTAAGCACCACGCTTAACTATATTCTAACTATCTCTACCCTAGCTTTGAATAGAGACACCCTTGCGGACGTGAGAGCAAACACTTGACTTATTAAGATAAACACTAAACTAACTAAGCAACCTATTGGCAAAGATCAAACACTAAGCTCACTAGAGATTAACTACTATGTCTATGTGAATTGATCTGTAGGATAGCTAGGCACTCAAGCAATCAATCAAGTATACCACTCAATACTGATAAGTAGAATAAAGTAATACTTGAAATGATGAACTAGAATAATGTAAATGCTTGAGTAACAAGAGCAAAACCTGAACTGGAGATGAAGGAAGACTCTTCCCAGCTCCAGGACCGATCACTCGCACGCCTCTACTCTTGAGCTAACCCTTGAGCAGCGCTACCGCGAGGGCGAAGATGCCTTGCTCTACTAGCTACCTACTTGCCTAAGCTCTCTAAGCTTCTAACCTAACTCTCACTTGCTTCTCTTGCTTTGGTTCTCTTGGAAGTGTGGGATATGAGGGATATGAATGAAGAGGTGCCTCCAGGGGGGTATTTATAGCCCAAATGAGTGAGGGGGGTACTTATAGGGGGCAGCTAGCCGACCTAGGGCTAACCCTAGTGGCGGGCGCCAGCCCTAGGTGGCGGCCGCCCCCTCCCTCACCGTTGGATGCACCGCCTTGGCTTCAACGGCATCCAGGTGGTTGTCCAAGGCGGTTTGGAGGTCGGTTGCATGTCCTACCAACCGACATTCAGCCTTGATCCACGCCACTTTCTCCTGAGCCATCCGATGCCACTGACCTAGTGACCAAGGGCCAAGATTTGGCCCTGGGGAGGTCACACGGATCGGTGACGTGGCAGGGGTTGCAACTTGGGCCAACCCAAGTGGCGGGCGCCACTTAGAGCTGGCGGGCGCCACCTAGGGGTGGCGGGCGTCACCCCTCTTAGGCCCATTTGGGCCCTGCTGAGTGGGCTTGGCTCCTGGTGGGTCCAAATGTCCAAATTTGGTTCAAATCCTGCATTCAAATAAAATTCTATGGACATGTGGAATTCAGTTAGTTTGAAACCTATTTGACTACATTTCATGCCTTTTTGGTGAACTTTGGGGTCAAATGTTGACGGTAAAACAGGTGTTTAAGGACCGTCAACAAGCTCCCCCAAGCTAACCTGTTGCTCGTCCTCGAGCAACAATGCGGTTTAAGCATTGAGCATGAGATGGATAGCAACTTAAGATGTCTGCAAGTGCATATTGTATAGTGAGAAATAACTTAGCATATATCATTAATCATGGCAATGTGGGGCTTATAGCTTTTCACTTTAAACATGCAATAGTGAAATAAAGCAGTAGATAGGAAACTTTTATCTTGCTTAGTTTTGACTAGGATTCTGTCTGGAGCTTTTTCAAGGTTTTCAAAAGATAACAACTTTCTTAAGTCCTCCAAGATTCACTCAATCACTCAATGGTGTTTAAATCCTCACTTATGCCAAAATGTAGCCTCTCCTATTTCTAAAGAATGATATGTAGAGTTGTAGGTAGGCTAAGAACCATGAGCAAATTGCCTGATGTTTATTGCTAAGCTAGACACTCAGATCATAAGGAGCAGCAAATCATAAAAATTGATCAAGATGTGCATGTGTGGTTATGTGGAAGTGTATAGAGAGGTATTTCATAATCCTTCCTAGTTAATTTCTGGGGTCTAGAGCTAATGATAATTCTCTCTCTCTCTCTGTTTTTTTGGATACATAGTGAGTAGACAAAAGATGTGTCCTCACATTTTCTTAGGACATAGTCCTCTTTTGAGCTACTTTGCTCACTTTCTCTCTCTCTCTTTTAGCTTTAGATTTCCCCAGACATCTATAGGAAAGGATTTTTGAAATGAAAAAGAAGGGGAAAGGGAGAGAAATGCTTATTCTCAGTGTAGGAATAACATAAGGCTAGCAATGGGATGTTTGGCAGGGTATTGCATATCTTCAGTGTAGAGAATAAGCAATTTATTTGGTGGTTGCAAACTTCCAAAGTGGAAAGTAGGCAAATTATGGTGGGTGTACGTGAATCTTGATTCAAAAGATATGATAAGCTTCTTTACTAAGATCTATGAGGTCTAACAAAGCTCAACACAAACAACGCTCTTTGTGGTTTTGACTAATGACTAACAAATATTTGGCTGGTGGTGGGATGGGATAAAATCTAGGAAGAACTTTTAGCAAGGTTTTCATAATTTTTAAAAGAAATCCTCCATATTAGGTCCTAATTTCACCTTAACAAGTTTAAAGAATTACTCCATTTCTTACTAACTTTACTCACTAAGCATGATTTCAGTTAAAGCATGTGCAACCCACAAAAGCTACAACTTTAGATAAGACTAGTCATTCAAACCATAAAAATAGCATTTGCATGACATATTTCAAATCTTATTCAGGTTTCAACTTGTTTAAGCAGATATTATCAGTTTTATTCATGGAGTGGTTATTTAGGCAAGCATATGACATTCAAAAGATATAGAATTCAAGAACTGAATGTAAAGTCTAGGCTTGAGACATACCTTATCGGAGCGGGAGTCTCCCCCAAGCTGGCTTCTTGCTTGGTGAAAAGATCTTCTTCGTCTCAGTCGGAGCTCTTGTTCTCATTTTATTAAAAGGAAACTATCTAATGTTGTGAAAAGGGAAACTATCCTATTCTGATATTTTATTGTTCTAACTAAGTTAACATATACCTATGCATAAAACTAATGATAACTGATTTTGTTTTTAGTTTCATGCATGACATATGTTATTTATTCGAAAAAGGGAAAATTGAAGGGAAATAAAAAAATAAAACCATACCTTAGGTCCATGAAGTTTCATCCTTATCGGGTGGATCTTCTTCCTTGGGCACTTCTTCTCTTAGTACTCCATCGGGTTCTTCTTCTTTTGGCACCTCTCCTTTGTTATGTGAATCACACAACTTAGGAGCAGGTGGTTCTTTCTTTATGTTCCATCTTGTTCCTGGGCGCCTCTTCTTGGTACGAACGGGTTTTGCTACCTGCATGTTACGGCATATGCAGGGCCTCGGGAGAAGGAGAATATTTCCTTCCTCACTCCTAATGTCATTTAAATTTTACCACTTCCCACATATATGCAAGCATTAACAGTATTCAAGAAGGGACTACCTAAGATTAGATGTACATCTTTCCTATTTCCCATATCTAGTATTATGAAATCAGCAAGAACATAGGAGCCTCTAATGTGAACAGGTAAATCATTAACTATTCCTTCTACATAGCAAGTGGATTGATCAGCTAGCACAACATAGGCAGATGTGGATGACATGGGTGGAAAGAATGAGTTTTCATAAAAGTCTTTAGATGAAATGTTCACACTCGATCCTAAATCACACATGGCATTTTTAAAGACTTCACCAAAGATTGAGCATCTAATTATGGGACTACCAGGATCACCCTTTTTAACAGTCATGGTTTGATCTTCATAATAGTTAAAATATTTTATTTCAACCATATTAGCAGTTTCATGTCAGGTTTAGCAGGAATTTTGCCAGATTCAAAAGATGGTATGATAGCAGTAAGTTGAGCTAATTGGGTTTCTAACAACTTATTAAAGCTAAGTTGATTTTTCAGAGCAGATGAGAAATCTTCCAATTTAGCATTTATTTTCTTAAGGATTTTATCATTCGCCATTAATCTCTCTTTCAAGAAATCAGTAGTTTTACCTTGTGAGTAAACTGAATACTTCAGGAATGAGAAATCATCAGAATTATGAAAATTAGAGCGGGGGAATGAATTGTTACTTTGAGAGTTTGCAGGCTGATTCCATCCTTGATTCTGTTGACAAAAACCGTTACTATTGTTGATGAAGTTCAAATCTTCATGTAGCTCGGGGAAGTGGCTCCCAGAATGTCCGGTTTCTCCACAGACTTCACAAGTCATGTAGGATTCCAGAGATTGGACAATCTCCTATTGGTTCATCTTCTCACAGCAGTCCAGCTTCTTTGACACCAGGTCCATCTTGGCCACGATCATGTCGGCCTCCTTAAGGGAATGCATACCTCGCTTACGGGGCTGTAGTCTTTCGTCATTCCATCCTTGGTTTGACACCATCTTCTCTATGAGAGCCTTAACATCTGCAACATTCAGAGAAAAGAATGCACCGCCGGAGGCGGCATCCAAATGGCTTCTAGCGAGAGGGGTTAGGCCATGGTAGAAGTTCTGGATCAATAGCCAGTCCTCCATACCATGGTGCGGACAAGCAGCGACATACTCTTGTAACCTCTCCCAAGCCTCAGGAATAGATTCCTCGTCTTATTGCGTAAAGCTGGAGATTTTGTTGCGCAGAGCATTCGTCTTGCCCATAGGAAAGAATTTGGCGAGAAAAGCATTGGAACACTTGTCCCATGTGTCTACAGCGTTGCGATCGGTATAGAACCATTGCTTCGCTTTTCCTATCAAAGAGAAAGGAAAGAGACGAAGACGGATGACTTCTTGGGTTATCCCCTTAATGGTGAAGGTGCCGCAAATCTCCAAGAATTGTTGGAGGTGAGCATTGGCATCCTCATGAGCCTTGCCACAGAACGGGCTAGCTTGGACCATCGTGATCAAAGCCAGTTTTAACTCAAAATTGAGGTTGGCATTGATCACGTCTGGTCCTATCGCTACATTAGCGGCAGAAGGAGCAGAAAATTCACGAATGGTCTTGTTGGCTATCGTGAAGATAGAACGAGATAAGAAAGAAAGAAGTTGAAGAAGATGAAGGAAAAAAGATAAGAAGAACTAAGGAAAGAAAGAATGGGGTAAGATGGGATTCGCTAAGCGGGAGCTTAAGCGAAGATAAATTCAACACGGACTCAACCGATACACCGATTGCCTTCCCCGGCAACGGCGCCAGAAATGCTTGTTGGTAGTTCTTAGCTTCACTAAAGATAGTGCTAGGCAACTATCCCCGGTAACGGCCCAGGAACGCTTGTTGGCACTAGCTAACGTTGTTACTAGGAGTAGACTGTGGAGTCTATCCCCGGCAACGGTGTCAGAAATGCTTGAAGCAAGACCGGTCACTATACCTAAAGGAGTGGAGCTAAAGCAGCTATCTACTAATGCCAAGTGGGGTTGTCAATCCCGACACTAGTAGGAGCTAGCTAGAGAGAATGCAATCTACCAGGAGGAGATTCTGCAAGCGCACAGAACTATGGTAGTAGCACTTCGCCTGGGAGTACCAGGTGTCGATTTATTTGATCCCAAGGGAAGGCTAGGGTGGTGTATGAGTTGAGTCAAGGAGGGGATGAGAGTCGAAGAAAAGAGAAAAGGGAAAAGGGGAGAAGAGACGAGATGAAAGGCTAGAAAGAATATATGGGCGGATAGGTAAGGATGAAATGGATGGCTAAGGTAAGGTGGATAACTATATAGATAGATAGTTGAAGGGAAATATGATAACTAAGTATAACTAACTACTAACTAATAACTAATCCTAGATAACTACAAAACAAGATAATTACGAAGCGAGATAGTTACGAAGCAGGGCAGGCAAAAGACAATAAAGCAACTAAGTTAAGTAAAGTTTTATTCCTATCTTGTCAAGTATCGAGGCGTACTAGCCTTTACCACTTATTTAGGTTCAACACTAGCACAACGAGCCTTACTTTTAAACTGGGACAACTACGTGGTGGAATTCAAGGCGCACAGGGCTGTCACCACCTGCTTGCTACCACAGCTATCCGGGGGTCCAGCCGTATCTGAAGGTAAGTCTATAACTAAGCACCACGCTTAACTATATTCTAACTATCTCTACCCTAGCTTTGAATAGAGACACCCTTGCGGACGTCAGAGCAAACACTTGACTTATTAAGAGAAACACTAAACTAACTAAGCAACCTATTGGCAAAGATCAAACACTAAGCTCACTAGAGATTAACTACTATGGCTAAGTGAATTGATCTGTAGGATAGCTAGGCACTCAAGCAATCAATCAAGTATACCACTCAATACTGATAAGTAGAATAAAGTAATACTTGAAATGATAAACTAGAATATAGTAAATGCTTGAGTAACAAGAGCAAAACCTGAACTGGAGATGAAGGAAGACTCTTCCCAGCTCCTGGACCGATCACTCGTACGCCTCTACTCTTGAGCTAACCCTTGAGCAGCGCTACCGCGAGGGCGAAGATGCCTTGCTCTACTAGCTACCTACTTGCCTAAGCTCTCTAAGCTTCTAACCTTACTCTCACTTGCTTCTCTTGCTTTGCTTCTCTTGGAAGTGTGGGATATGAGGGATATGAATGAAGAGGTGCCTCCAGGGGGTATTTATAGCCCAAATGAGTGAGAGGGGTACTTATAGGGGCAGCCAGCCGACCTAGGGCTAACCCTAGTGGCGGGCGCCAGCCCTAGGTGGTGGCCGCCACCTCCCTCACCGTTGGATGCACCGCCTTGGCTTCAACGGCATCCAGGTGGTTGTCCAAGGCGGTTTGGAGGTCGGTTGCATGTCCTAGCAACCGACATTCAGCCTTGATCCACGCCACTTTCTCCTGAGGCATCCGATGCCACTGACCTAGTGACCAAGGGCCAAGATTTGGCCCTGGGGAGGTCACACGAATCGGTGACGTGGCAGGGGTTGCAACTTGGGCCAACCCAAGTGGCGGGCGCCACTTAGAGCTGGCAGGCGCCACCTAGGGGTGGCGGGCGCCACCCCTCTTAGGCCCATTTGGGCCCTGCTGAGTGGGCTTGGCTCCTGGTGGGTCCAAATGTCCAAATTTGGTTCAAATCCTACATTCAAATAAAATTCTATGGACATGTGGAATTCGGTTAGTTTGAAACCTATTTGACTACATTTCATGCCTTTTTGGTGAACTTTAGGGTCAAATGTTGATGGTAAAACAGTTGTTTAAGGACCATCAATAGCTGGCCCCTGTGAGCGACGGGACGCACACCTATCACTGTTCATCTGCTTTGGTTTGTGTGACCGGACGCACTGGGCATTGACCGGACGCACATCACTGGCGAGTACGGTCAGGAACAGTAAGGTCCAAAACTGGATTTTGGTTGACCGGACGCGTCCGGTGATCAGTGACCGGACGCAGGCAGAGTCCGGTCATCTCTGTTTCGCGTAGTTTCGTTCGCGGTTCGTGCGTCTATTGTCGGTTTTGATTTCCGGCTTTAGCGTTGGGTTTCTAGAGTTGTATAGTGTCCTGCTGTGCTTCTTGGAAGCATACACCCTACATCTATGGTCGTGGACACTTGCAAGATCTATGTTTGCTCTTGGGGTTGATTCTCGGAACAGTGGCGACAAGTTTCCGTAGGGAAATTTTGAAGCTCCCATTCACCCCCCTCTGGTCGCTTTCTGGTAGCACTCTCGGTCCTTCAATTTGTATCAGAGCGGGTTAAGGATCTTCCACCTTAGCCGGTTCCAGATCCACAGAAGGTGACATGGATCGCGGCGTGGGCAAACCGCCGTTCTTCGATGGGACGAACTATGCGTATTGGAAGATACGCATGTCGGCCTATCTCCAGAGCATGAGCTCTTCTGTTTGGGAGATTTGCAACAAGGCCGATTACGTTGTCTTGGCTGCTCGTGTTACTCACCTTCAGATAGATGAGCACGATGCCAATAGCCGAGTGCGTAACGCTCTTTTCTCCTGTTTGAGCCTGTCCGAGTTTGATCGTGTTTCTCACCTCCCCACGGCTCGTGACATTTGGGCGACCCTCAAGCGCTTCCATGAGGGAACCACTCAAGTCAAATCCCGTCTCTACGAGTCGCACAAGCGGGAGTATGAGAACTTTCGACACATGCCTGGCGAGAGCATAGAAACTTTATTCGCTCGCTTTCAGGTCATTGTCAACAAGATGAGAGCGAACAAGGAGCTATTGCCTTTCGATGATCATGAGAGAGCTTTGAAGCTTTTGCATACTCTCGATCGGTCGGTGTGGGACTCAAAGGTCCAAGCGATCATCGAATCATCTAACTATGAGACCATCACATGTGACAAGCTCTTTAGTAAGCTCAAGTCCAGTGAGATTGACGCCATGTCGAGGGCTTCTTATGAAAATCCTTCTGTCCCGACTATGGCTTTGGTTTCTGGCTCTTCTGCTATCTCCTCTGGTGGATTTGCACTCTCTTCACTTCTTTCTGTCACAGAGGAGTAGTTGGAGTCTTTGGGAGATGACGAGTTGGCTCTGCTTGCCAACTGGTTCTCGCGGTTCCACAAGAACCGCATGAACCGTCGCCGCGGAGGAGGACGCTCAAGATGCTTCGAGTGCGGCGACCCCGACCACTTCATCGCCAACTGTCCCAAGAAGAACAAGCACACATCTGGGAAGGCGGATCATGACCACAAGTACGACTCCGGCAAGCGCAAGGAGAAGTACGTTCCCGCCAAGCACAAGCGGAGGGGCGGCTTCAACAAGGAGTACATCATGGAGAAGTACTTGGAGAAGGCCCAGGCCGAGCAGCGTGCCTTCTTCGCCACACTCAGCGACGTCGACGACTCGGATGATGACTCCGCTACATAAAGCGATGACGAGTCCGAGAAGAGGAAGAGGGTCGAGGACAAGCTGAAAGGCCTCTACTTCTTCGCCGACGACGAGGGCTTCTGCACCATGGCCCTTAGTGACTAGGTCGACGGCAAGCTAGAGGACATCCCTCACGACGACGATGACAACTCCTCTCAAGTATCTCAGACCCCCGATGAGCTTTCTGCTGAGGTCGAGAAACTTACTGCCGCGCTTCTTAGTCAAGACAAGCTGCTTGGGCATGCTGATAGAGAGCGCAAGGAGTTTAGGCAGAAGTGAGAGGACACGGTGAAGGAGCTTGAGTTTCCTAGGTCCACCGTGGTCGTTTCTGAGGAGGAGTGTGAGATGTGCACCAAGCACATGACTGACCTTCTCACTTTGAGAGGTAAGTATGCTGCTTTGGTTGGAGATGTGGATGAGCTCCGGGCTAGACCCGTGTTGTTGGGTGCGTGCAAGTCTTGCTCAGGCTTGCAATCCGAGTTAGCAGAGAAGAATGCAAAGATTGAGTCTCTTGAGAAGGCCAGCTCGGGTAGCACTTGAGTGTCTAGGTGCGCTTTGTGCGAGGGTTTGGAGATGGAGATTGCAAAAGTGAAGCATGGCAAGATGCAAACCGAGGAAGAAAACACATACCTTCGGACCATCTTGTCATGGGTGTCATGTAATGAGCCGCAGCTTGGGATGATGATTGCGCAGTTTAAGCGTGCTACTGGAGGTCCAGGTGTAGGTTTTGCTCGTGGTGTTGATGTTTCGTCTTTTGGGAAGATTGGAGAGTCGAGTGGTCTTAACCCGAGTGAGAAGCCCAACTCCACCACTACTCCCAAGCTTACCAAGCTTCCACCCAAAGAGCCTCTCAAGCCTAACACCAAGGATGGAGTGTTTGATGAACCTCCAAGAGCTCCACCCAAGAAACAACAATGGGCTCCCATACCAAACCACCTCAAGAACAAGCTAGACACAATGCCAACTATCCAAGAGGAGCTTATGCCACAGAAGGGCAAAGTGATCAACACCCACTATCGTGAGTACCAACAACCCCCTATGAGAGCGGTGAGGTACCATTGTGAGCACTGTGGGAGAGATGGACACTTGAGTGAATTTTGCTTCAGGCGCAAGAGAGAGGAGTGCCATGCCCGGGAGATGGACAATGTAGACATGTACCACCCTTTCCATGATGTGCATGTGTCGAATGTCCAGAGGAGAGCTGCTAGGCCTAGAGGTCCAATGCCTCAAGGTCCTAGGTGTCAGGGAGGCGTTGCCCGATGGGGTCTTGACTTTGCAGGATACGGACCCCGTGGCGGAGGCTTTGTTGAGCGTTTCCCTCCACCGCGTTTTGAGTATCGCGATGGATGCTCTTTCCTTAGCGGACCACGTTTTCCTGTGCGTGGTGATCGCTTTCCCCGTAGGCGTGCTAGGAATGGTTTTTCTACTAACCGTTCTTTTGAGCAGCTGGCCCAACACTGGTATTCTCCTTACTTCACTAACCCCAGTGTTGGACCGTATGCTCACCCTATGTCTTTTTACTGATGTAGGTGAAACGATTGGATGACATTTGGTTGGTGGATTCCGGTTGCTCGAGGCATATGACCGAAAACGCCAAGTGGTTCTCAAGTCTTAGTCCTGTTGCTGGAAAGGAATTTATCACCTTCGGTGACAATAGTAAAGGTAAGGTGTTGTCTCGTGGGTCGTTGCGAGTTAATGAGCACTTTGTGTTGCGTGATGGTGCTATTGTTTCTAACTTGCATTTTAACCTTGTCTCTGTTTCGCAACTTTTTGATGATGACTATAAGATTCGTTTGAAACCGAATCTCAGTCGTATTTTAGATCCTCAGGGCAATCTTGTATGTTAGATTTCGCCCTTTGGGAAAGTCTTTCATGCGAATTTCTCGGAGTCATTTGGATTTTCTCGCTGTCTTGTGGCTGGCCCTTCCTCCTCTGATCTTTGGAAGTGGCATAGGAGGCTCGGTCACTTAAGCTTCGACTTGCTTGCAAGGCTTAGCTCACTTGGCCTAATCCGAGAATTGCCCAAGTTGTCCATGGAGAAGGACCTTGTTTGCCATTCTTGTAGACATGGGAAGATGGTAGCCGCTCCCCACCATCGAGTGACTCAGGTCATGACACAGCGCCCTGGAGAGCTTTTACACATGGATCTTGTTGGTCCGGCTCGGGTGAGCTCGGTTGGGGGAAAGTGGTATGTTTTAGTTGTTGTGGACGATTTTTCGAGATATTCGTGGGTCTTCTTTTTGACTGAGAAGACTGAGACTTTCTCTTTTGCTCGCAATCTGATTTTGCGTCTTCAGAATGAGTTCCCTATGACCACGATGCAAGCTATTCGTAGTGATAATGGTTCTGAATTCAAGAATTCAGATTTTGAGAAGTTTTGTAACTCTTTGGGTTTGGAGCATCAGTTTTCTTCCCCCTACACACCGCCACAAAATGGTGTTGTAGAGAGGAAGAATCGGACCCTTGTAGAGATGGTCAGGACGATGCTTGATGAGCATAGGACTCCTAGGCGGTATTGGGCCGAAGCTATGAACACTGCATGCTATATTTCCAATCGCATTTTTCTCCGAGCTTTCTTGAAAAAGACATCTTATGAGTTGCGTTTTGGAAGACAGCCCAAAGTGAGTTACTTTAGAGTTTTTGGTTGCCACTATTTTATATTGAAGAAAGGCAACCTGGACAAATTTGGGTCTCGTTCTTCTGACGGTGTATTTTTGGGTTATGGCACTCACACTCGAGCTTATCGTGTACTTAACCTTGATACTAACTGAGTCATGGAGACATCCGATGTCACCTTCGACGAGACCATGGTTTGTCCTTCTTCTCATTTTGAGCGTGCAGGTGATCATGAGGTTGGTGAGCCTCTTTTTGAGGATGAGGACGAGGATGCTGAAGGCATGGGTGACCCAGCATCACCTCCACCTGCTGTGCTGCAAAGAGCGGCTTCCACTATGACTCACGGCCCCGATCCCTCTTCTTCAACTATGGGGCCGTGGGATCCGCTACCCTGAGCGGTACCTTTTGTACCCGGGGAGGCACCAACTGCTGTTGAGGGCGAGGTATCTTCAGCTCGGGAGGCGCCACGACACATCCAGCGCCAACACCCGCCTCAACAGATGATCGGCAGCATTGATGAACGTGTCACTCGGTCTAGGTCACAACAAATTTCTCACTTTGCTCATTCTGCATTTGTTGCTGATTTTGAACCCCGAGATGTTGGACACGCTTTGACGGATCCAGATTGGGTCAATGCCATGCATGAGGAGTTAGAAAATTTTTAGAGAAATAGGGTTTGGGTTTTGGTTCCTCCTCCTCCAGACTGTAATCCCATTGGGACAAAATGGGTTTTCAAAAACAAACAAGGAGAGGATGGCCACATTGTGAGTAACAAGGCCAGACTTGTAGCGAAGGGTTATAGTCAGAAGGAGGGGATAGACTATGAGGAGACGTTTGCTCCTGTAGCTCATTTGGAGGCTATTAGGATACTCTTGGCTTTTGTTGCATCCAAAGGGTTTAAACTTTTTCAAATGGATGTCAAGAGTGCCTTCTTAAACGGCTACATAGAAGAAGAGGTGTATGTTGAACAACCCCCTGGTTTTGAAAATCCCAAGTTTCCAAACCATGTTTTTAAACTCCACAAAGCTTTATATGGTTTGAAACAAGCCCCTAGAGCCTGGTATGATAGATTGAAAACCTTCTTGCTGGCTAAGGGTTTTAAAATGGGATGTGTAGATAAAAGGCTTTTTCTCCTCAAGCAAGGCAAAGACACTCTCTTGGTCTAGATTTACGTGGATGATATCATTTTCGGTGTTTCTTCTCACGCTTTGGTTGCCAAGTTTGCAGATCTTATGAGCAGGGAGTTCGAGATGAGTATGATGGGCGAGATGACTTTCTTTCTCGGATTGCAAATTAATCAATCTCGAGAAGGAACATTTGTGCACCAGGGCAAGTACACCAAAGACTTGCTGAAGAAGTTCGATATTGGTGAGGTCAAGCCTCTTCCAACACCCATGTCGACCACGAGGGCCCTGGATGCAGACGTGGATGGAGAAACTATGGACCAGAAGGAGTACCGAAGCATGATCGGGTCACTGCTCTACCTGACGGCGACACGCCCGGACATTCAGTTCGCGGTGTGTTTGTGTGCGCGCTTTAAGGCGTCGCCGCACACTTCTCACCGTCAGGCGGTGAAGCGCATTATGAGGTACCTTCATTTCACACCTGAATTTGGGATTTGGTATTCAGCTTCCTCCACCCTCTCCCTTTGCGGATATTCTGATGCCAATTTTGCTGGTTGCCGAGTTGAGCGCAAGTCCACTTCTGGGACTTGTCAGTTTATTGGTTCTTCTCTTGTATCTTGGTCTTCTCGCAAGCAGTCTAGTGCCGCTCAGTCTACCATAGAGGATAAATATGTTGCTGCGGCTAGCTGTTGTTCTCAATTGCTTCGGATGATGGCCACTTTGCATGATTTTGGTCTGAGCTTTTCTCGCGTACCTCTGCTTTGTGACAGCACGAGTGCTATTATCGTTGCTAAGAACCCCGTGCTGCATTCTAAGACCAAACACATCGATGTGCGCTTTCATTTTCTATGAGACCATTTTGAGAAGGGTGATATCGACCTTCTCCATGTCGATACTCATCATCAGCTGGCTGATATTTTCACCAAGCCTTTGGACCAATCAACTTTTAATCAGTTGAGAGGCGAGCTTGGTGTGTGTTTCCTTTTTTATATGGGGGAAACATTTTGGTTCTTGTAACATAGACTGACTCTTTTTCGTTTGTCTTGTTTTCATTTCTGATAGATTAGTTTTAACATTTCATCATGCATCTTTACTTTCTGAGCTTCATGTATATAATCTTTAGAATGTGATTATGCTCTGTTTAGTATGCTCCGATGCTTATGATGATGCTTGTAGCTTATTGTAACACCTCTGGTGTTTAATAAGTAATTAACCTGACATGTCATCATCATTAGTCTTTAATCATTATTGCCATGCATTTAAGTTTGCTTAATTTTTGTGTAGATCTTGTTCAGTTAAGTGTTTTGATGCTGTGTTATGAGGACCAAAATTCAAAAATCAAAATAAAATTTAAATTCCTTTTGAAAAACCCCAAATTTCCAAACTCTAGTTTTACCCCTTTTTCTAATTCAAAAGTTGTTCAAAATTTGAAGTTGGTCCTTTTAGCAAAGTTGTAGATCTCAAATTCTAAACAACTTTGGTGTTTTGAGTTTTCTTTGTGCAGTTCAAAGTTTAGGAGTAATTTTCAAGATTTCAAAAGAAGAATAGGTTTTCACTGTGCACAGCTGGAGGACCCCTACCTCATCCTCACCCGACCCCTACCTCTCTTTGCCCGGACCCCCACCGTCCTTTTGCCCGGACCCCCACCGTCCTTTTGCCCGGACCCCCACCGTCCTTTTGCCCGGACCCCCACCGTCCTTTTGCCCGGACCCCCACCGTCCTCTTTGCCCGGACCCCCACCGTCCTTCGCCCGGACCCCGGCATCACCCCGCGCCTATAAAAGCCACCAAGCTCCCCATTGCCACCACCAACACTTCCTCGCCAACCCAAGCCATCAGGCAGCCCCAGTGCCCGCCAAGGCCGCCACTGCCTTCGCCTTGAGCTTCTCCACCTTCCCAAGCCACCAATTTCACCCCTCCGTCCTTTCCTTCGCCGGCGCAGCGACTCCCCTCCAACTCCGGCGAATTGCTCGAGCCTCACCCTCGAGCCAACCTTCGAGCCAACCCTCGAACTGCACACCCTCGAGCGTCCCCTCGAGCCACATCCCTCGAGCCGCATCTCTCGAACATGCCAAGGCCAGCCTCGAGCCTCACCCTCGAGCGTCCCCTCGAGCCTCACCCTCGAGCACGCCTGCGAACCGCGCCCCCTCGAAGCAGTCGAGCCCCACCCTCAGCCTCGGGCGAATCGCAGCCACCCTCGGACTGAGCCTCGAGCACGCCGAGGCTACCCTCGAGAGGTTAGCCGAGCCTCCGTCGAGGCCTCGCCACCATCGAGCTCCCGCCTCCGACCCTTGCACCGCCTCGCCGAGCCACGTTTCCAACTCCTGTATCCAAGAGTGTTGAAGTCGTGTTGATCAAGCTCTGGTGTTCACCATTGTCGAACGAGCCTCGGAGGAGGGTTCTTGTTGGTCAGGCTTCGTCGAAAAAGACTTAACTTCAAGCAGCAAACGAACTAACTTGTGTCAATCTTTCTTGGATCTTATCTTCCCTGCAACGAAGGCAAGCCCCGGTGCATTTAACCCTTCCTTGGATTTATAAAATGTTTTCCTTAAATGCTTTTGAGTTAAACTACTGCATTAGGTTATAGGAGTTGTGTGATGACCTATTACCTGCATTATTTACCTCCACCAGAAGATCCACCAGCACTGCTTTAAAACTATTTGCAAAATGCTTAGTGATGCTATACTATAGATTTGCAATAAAATGCCATTTTCAAAAGTGTGATCACTGAAAGAATCTTTATGGGAATTTGGCTTTACTTCCCGTTCGATGACTGCTTGCCTAGCTAGCATGTGGTCATTGTCGAGAAGAGGTTGTCCGCGCGTACGGTGCCGTCATGTTGTAGTCCGGGACTCAACAGTTGACACCGACCGGGACAGGGTTGAAAAACCGACAGGACCTGTACTCTTGGGTTAGAGTCCCGAGGTGCTTGTCGCTGGCGGAAAAATGTAGGGACCAACCGTATGGGGGCCTGCTGGCCAAGACTTGCAACTATTCACATACTACGTAAAGCTCTGGCTCCGAGGAATCCTTTATTGGACCGACAACCGCGCACTGGGAGTGGAGAGATGGCGAAAGTAGCATGTACCCACGTGGTCGTCGTACCTGGATAGAAGTGGTGTACTGTACTTCCGGGTGGCGTAGGACCGGGCCCAATCTTGGAGGAATCGTGGTAGACGAGTTGGCATATGCAAGCTTGGGTGCTACATATGCAGTGTGGATAGGGATCCTCAGCTGAGTATTATTTATCCGGATTAACGTTGCTCCTCGGTTATGGAGACTTGGTCACTGACTGTCAACGGAGAGTGGTTCTCAACTAGGTATGTTTTGAAATGTAAAATGAATCATGGACAATGAAGAATTGAGAAATGCTTGAATCTTTCCAAAATAAAACAAGGTTTACAAAATGCTTTTTCTGCAAAATACTTAAGCCTTACCTTGACTACCCTAAGCCTTTCATTCCTGAGTCTTCTCCCTTTTTCTTTAGTCGGGTAAGTCTTGTTGAGTACCCCAGTACTCAGGGTTTGTTAATCCCCTGTTGCAGGTTTCTATTAGGTGGTGTTGATCATGATCATGTCAGTGGGCTTGACGTGATCTGGTTGTTCCTCTTCTCCAACTTAGGTACTCCGCCTAAGTGTGGTTCTGTCATACTACTCTACTTCCGCAATACCAGTTATTTTTATGTAAAAAGTAACATCTTCATAATTTGTAAAGTTTATCTATCTTGCTTCCGCACTCCGATGGTATTTTGTATCAACTGTTGTAATGTTGTAATTATTCCAACCTTCATGATGATGGTCCTGTGGCTCGTGAGTAATTCGGGGTCCTCTCGGGGACACCCGACGGATCTTTCCAGTAACGTGTTTCATTTGCACAGTCATTGGGCTCCCTATGACGATGACGTGTGCAAGTGGGCCACATTATTGGGTGGTTCCGTCACAGAATGGTATCGGAGCAGGATTGTCATCAAGGGAAGACTGGTTACAACATTACTTTTGAAAAACTTCAAAATGGTTTCTTAATCTAAAAGTTTTTTTTTGAAGTAACAAATTAAAAATGATCCTTCCCTAAGTTTCTTGCTTTGCTGGAAGACTTCGTGAAGACTATACTAGTGATTCCGACAGAAGGTACCAAGTCAGTGAAGCTAGTATATAATGTATAGCCCTATATCTAACTAACAGGTGGAGACAGAGATCTCCTGTCAGTGAGAGGTCGTATAGGACGAGCATGCATCATATCATGCATAATAATAAAATGTGCTTCTTCTCTAAATTCTAAAAGCAGCTATGATCCCCGATAGTTGATCGTCCCTAGATTCTGTTGCTCTTGCTACTTTCATTCCATAAGTTCCTAATCCTTGGGAATTTTTGGATATCTTTCATACACTCTACCACATAAAGTCAGAATCATGGTAAAGTCCTTGGTTCTTCTGGAAAGCGCGTGTCATGCCTTGAATTGGCACGTGCTGGTTGCTTGGTGTCGTGAAAACGACGAATGGTGGTTGAAAGTTATTGAAATTGTGTTCTTTGAAAGGACCCTGATCTATGGACCGGATAAAAGCGTGGGAACCTGAAGTCGCCTATGGATGGCCACCATAGAGCGTTACGGCCAGGTGCTCGCTAATATCCAGGCCTATAGTCATAATTCCTTCTAGTCCACTATGAAAGTGCTTTCATTACTGAATGCCCGAAAGGGAGTTCAAAGCCACTTTCCTTGTAGTTATAACCAACCTTTGTTTCTGGTTATAATTTCCTTCTTATTGAAATGAGGGATATAGAAGTTGTGCTCTATTATGGTGCCATGATTGGCGACCACAGTGCCGCGACGGAACCCAACGAATCCTGCGTGCCGGATTGCACAAGTTTCCATTGGGTGCGCGCAGGTATCGAGGTCTACAGTTATGATCCATTATAACCCACAGCTAATGTACGCTCTCTCTTGGTTCTTGATAATTTTTCTTGCTCCACTCAAATGTCTTCTACCTTGCTACTTGCAACCGCGTTCTGATCCCAGTTGTAATCCCAACCGCAACCCAGTTGCCTTGTGAACTCCTTGCGAGAAACAAGTGTGACACATTTCCTTTTTCATTACTCAACCCCAGCCTTTAAGCACTTCTTAAATCTCGGGACGAGATTTCTTTTAGGGGGGAAGGTTGTAACACCTCTGGTGTTTAATAAGTAATTAACCTGACATGTCATCATCATTAGTCTTTAATCATTCTTGCCATGCATTTAAGTTTGCTTAATTTTTGTGTAGATCTTGTTCAGTTAAGTGTTTTGATGCTGTGTTATGAGGACCAAAATTCAAAAATCAAAATAAAATTTAAATTCCTTTTGAAAACCCCCAAATTTCTAAACTCTAGTTTTACCCCTTTTTCTAATTCAAAAGTTGTTCAAAATTTGAAGTTGGTCCTTTTAGCAAAGTTGTAGATCTCAAATTCTAAACAACTTTGGTGTTTTGAGTTTTCTTTGTGCAGTTCAAAGTTTAGGAGTAATTTTCAAGATTTCAAAAGAAGAATAGGTTTTCACTGTGCACAGCTGGAGGACCCCTACCTCATCCTCACCCGGCCCCTACCTCTCTTTGCCCGGACCCCCACCGTCCTTTTGCCCGGACCCCCACCGTCCTTTTGCCCGGACCCCCACCGTCCTTTTGCCCGGACCCCCACCGTCCTCTTTGCCCGGACCCCCACCGTCCTCTTTGCCCGGACCCCCACCGTCCTTCGCCCGGACCCCGGCATCACCCCGCGCCTATAAAAGCCACCAAGCTCCCCATTGCCACCACCAACACTTCCTCGCCAACCCAAGCCATCAGGCAGCCACAGCGCCCGCCAAGGCCGCCACTGCCTTCGCCTTGAGCTTCTCCACCTTCCCAAGCCACCAATTTCACCCCTCCGTCCTTTCCTTCGCCGGCGCAGCGACTCCCCTCCAACTCCGGCGAATCGCTCGAGCCTCACCCTCGAGCCAACCTTCGAGCCAACCCTCGAACCGCACACCCTCGAGCGTCCCCTCGAGCCACATCCCTCGAGCCGCATCTCTCGAACATGCCAAGGCCAGCCTCGAGCCGCATCTCTCGAACATGCCAAGGCCAGCCTCGAGCCTCACCCTCGAGCGTCCCCTCGAGCCTCACCCTCGAGCACGCCTGCGAACCGCGCCCCCTCGAAGCAGCCGAGCCCCACCCTCAGCCTCGGGCGAATCGCAGCCACCCTCGGACTGAGCCTCGAGCACGCCGAGGCTACCCTCGAGAGGTTAGCCGAGCCTCCGCCGAGGCCTCGCCACCATCGAGCTCCCGCCTCCGACCCTTGCACCGCCTCGCCAAGCCTCGTTTCCAACTCCTGTATCCAAGAGTGTTGAAGTCGTGTTGATCAAGCTCTAGTGTTCACCATTGTCGAACGAGCCTCGGAGGAGGGTTCTTGTTGGTCAGGCTTCGTCGAAAAAGACTTAACTTCAAGCAGCAAACGAACTAACTTGTGTCAATCTTTCTTGGATCTTATCTTCCCTGCAATGAAGGCAAGCCCCGGTGCATTTAACCCTTCCTTGGATTTATAAAATGTTTTCCTTAAATGCTTTTGAGTTAAACTACTGCATTAGGTTATAGGAGTTGTGTGATGACCTATTACCTGCATTATTTACCTCCACCAGAAGATCCACCAGCACTGCTTTAAAACTATTTGCAAAATGCTTAGTGATGCTATACTATAGATTTGCAATAAAATGCCATTTTCAAAAGTGTGATCACTGAAAGAATCTTTATGGGAATTTGGCTTTACTTCCCGTTCGATGACTGCTTGCCTAGCTAGCATGTGGTCATTGTCGAGAAGAGGTTGTCCGCGCGTACGGTGCCGTCATGTTGTAGTCCGGGACTCAACAGTTGACACCGACCGGGACAGGGTTGAAAAACCGACAGGACCTGTACTCTTGGGTTAGAGTCCCGAGGTGCTTGTCGCTGGCGGAAAAATGTAGGGACCATCCGTATGGGGGCCTGCTGGCCAAGACTTGCAACTATTCACATACTACGGAAAGCTCTGGCTCCGAGGAATCCTTTATTGGACCGACAACCGCGCACTGGGAGTGGAGAGATGGCGAAAGTAGCATGTACCCACGTGGTCGTCGTACCTGGATAGAAGTGGTGTACTGTACTTCCGGGTGGCGTAGGACCGGGCCCAATCTTGGAGGAATCGTGGTAGACGAGTTGGCATATGCAAGCTTGGGTGCTACATATGCAGTGTGGATAGGGATCCTCAGCTGAGTATTATTTATCCGGATTAACGTTGCTCCTCGGTTATGGAGACTTGGTCACTGACTGTCAACGGAGAGTGGTTCTCAACTAGGTATGTTTTGAAATGTAAAATGAATCATGGACAATGAAGAATTGAGAAATGCTTGAATCTTTCCAAAATAAAACAAGGTTTACAAAATGCTTTTTCTGCAAAATACTTAAGCCTTACCTTGACTACCCTAAGCCTTTCATTCCTGAGTCTTCTCCCTTTTTCTTTAGTCGGGTAAGTCTTGTTGAGTACCCCAGTACTCAGGGTTTGTTAATCCCCTGTTGCAGGTTTCTATTAGGTGGTGTTGATCATGATCATGTCAGTGGGCTTGACGTGATCTGGTTGTTCCTCTTCTTCAACTTAGGTACTCCGCCTAAGTGTGGTTCTGTCATACTACTCTACTTCCGCAATACCAGTTATTTTTATGTAAAAAGTAACATCTTCATAATTTGTAAAGTTTATCTATCTTGCTTCCGCACTCCGATGGTATTTTGTATCAACTGTTGTAATGTTGTAATTATTCCAACCTTCATGATGATGGTCCTGTGGCTCGTGAGTAATTCGGGGTCCTCTCGGGGACACCCGACGGATCTTTCCAGTAACGTGTTTCATTTGCACAGTCATTGGGCTCCCTATGACGATGACGTGTGGAAGTGGGCCACATTATTGGGCGGTTCTATCACACTTATGCTCTTTCTGATCACTAATACATGTTGTGAGCTGAGCTACTTTTAATAGAAAACCAGCTTAATGAACTTAAATCTGAAAATGTTCACCATTGAGATATGCAACTAGCATGTGTAGGATGTGTTGAATTCACTCGTGCTATTCATATATGCTGCGTTGCTATGTCTCTAGTTCTGAGTCTTTCACTTGCTTGGTGTGTTCATATTCTGTTTAAAATTTGAACCAAGTATTAAGTGAATTGAAAAGATCGAGATGGGATTGCTTGTCAACACATCACGGTATCGAGACTGTTTCTCATTGCACCTTGAGTTAAACTTGAGCCATGTAGTGTATGACCAAAACCGACGCTTGAAGCTTCTGATTGCATTTGCATAGACTTAGCTCGGTTGAAAAGTTAGGCAAAGACAAGCTTTCAACCTCTCGCAATCACATGCTGAACTTTAAACTTGTGTAATTTCACCGCTGCAACTTCGATTAAAATCTGAAATCTCAAGTCTATGTTTCATTCTATAGCATGATGATTGAACTTTGCTAGGGGTAGTTCACCTTGTATACATGTTTAGCACTTGCTTGATTTCCTGTCTATACATGTAAAGTGTTATTCTTGTGGTGAACAACCTTTTCTAAATGGCTGAAACTGCTTTCTTTGCTTACATGTTCATATTGTGTATTTGGTGATCAGTTTGAGCCTTTGCTAGCTTGTTAGATATACTGTTGAGTCATTGGAGTTATACTTTGTCGAGCATCTTTGCACTCTATTGATTATATTCCTGAAGCCGCTAACTTGCATTTTGACTCATAAGCATTTTGGAAGGAGGAAATACTTTGCCAATGGGGAGAAATTTGCATTTGCTTTATGGTGCCCTCTTCCTTGATGGTGCATTTTCAACTAAGGGGGAGAAAATTTGACAAATCATTCTTTCAAAGTTCAACTAAGGGGGAGAAAATATCCTTAAAATCATGTGCTTTCCGAGTTGAACTAAAGGGGAGATTTCTTGGTTGGGTGCACTTTTTGAGGAGGAGTTTGCTCGCTGCTGAGTTTTTAAGTATTTTTCAGTGGGTACGGAGCGTTTTTGCTAGTTGTGTTGAGCCTTTGCCTCTTTCTTGAGGGACTATCATTCGCCTTTCAACTTTTCAATTAGTTTCGAGCTCTTCTATTCTGGAAGTTTCAATTGGTATCTGCTAGTGGTGTTGAGCCTGTTCTACCTCTTCTTGAGGGCTAGCTTTGCTTTGCTTAGTTGCGTCGAGCCGTTGCCCATGTCTTTGGGGACCAAGTTGTTTTGCTCTTTCCACTTGACCTTCTTCGGCTTTGCTATGCTTTTGGGTCATTTGGTCGAAGTTCTCTCTTCTCTTTCTTCCTTCTTCTATTTCTATTATGATTTGTGTGTGTAGTTGACAATGCACTCATCAAGGGGGAGATTGCGGATACATGGGTGTATGCCGAGTCTCGAGTGATGAGTGATTGTCAACGGGTTTGATCGCATGTTCTTTGGCTTGTGTTGTGCAGGTGTCGAGCACGGAGACAGTGATCGAGGGAAAGGAGAAGGTCAAGTAGAGATGTGCCGTGCCGACGTTCCGGGTGCGGTGAAGGGCGGACGTGAGGCTTGGACTGAGGGACCGGTGGCCTGAGGATCAGCTGTGGTGGCTGACAGCCTGGGACAGCGATGAGCGGAGACTTGCAGGACATGGTGTTGCTCAGGTCGAGGACCTTGGGACACGTGTCAGTGGACAGGGTGCACGGGCGGTGCATCCCCTCTACAGCTTCGGTTTGGTGTTTGAGCCACAGAAAAACCACCAGGTGGACGGTTTCTAGGTTTGGGTCACAAAACCTGGGTGCTGCGGGTTTGCCGAGTTTGGGCCACAAAACTCGGGCTGAGGACGGTTTCCAGGTTTGGGCCTCAAAACCTGGGCGCTGGCGGGTGTTGATGGTCCTTAAACACCTGTTTTACCATCAACATGTTACCCTAAACTTCACCAAAAAGGCATAAAATGTAGTCAAATAGGTTTCAAACTAACCGAATTCCACATGTCCATAGATTTGTATTTGAATGCAGGATTTGAACCAAATTTGGATATTTGAACCACCAAAGGCCAAGCCCACTAAGCAGGGCCCAATTGGGCCTAAGGGGGGTGGCGCCCGCTAGTTGGGTTGGCCCAAGTCCACTCCCTGCCACATCACCGATCCGTGTGACCTCCCCAAAGCCAAATCGTGGCCCTTGGTCACTAGGTCAGTGGCATCGGATGGCTCAGCAGGGGAATGGCGTGGATCATAACCGAATGGCGGTTATCTGGACATGCAACCGCCTCTCTGGAGCTCCTAGATGCCGTTGAAGCAATGACGGTGCATCCAACGGTGAGGGGGGTGGCGGCCGCCACCTAGGGCTGGTGCCCGCCACTAGGGTTTGCCCTAGGTTAGCTGGCCGCCCCCTATAAGTACCCCCCTCACTCACTTGGGCTATAAATACCCCCTGAGGCATCACTTCATTCAAGCAAGCAACACACACAAGCAAGGAAGCAAAGAGAGCAAGGTTTGAGCTAGAGAGCTAATAGCTTAGGGTTTAGCCAAGCTTAGGCATGTAGGTAGCTAGTAGAGCAAGGCATCCTTGCCTCATTGCCCTCGTGGAAGCGCTGCTCAAGGCTTAGCTCAAGAGTAGAAGCGTGCGAGTAATCGGTCCTGGAGCTGGGAAGAGTCTTCATCTCCAGTTCAGGTTTTGCTCTTGTATCTCAAGCACTTTACTATATTCTAGTTCATCATTTCAAGTATTACTTTATTCTACTTATCAGTATTGAGTAGTATACTTGATTGATTGCTTGAGTGCCTAGCTATCCTACAGTTCAATTCACTTAGCCATAGTAGTTAATCTCTAGTGAGCTTAGTGTTTGATCTTTGCCAATAGGTTGCTTAGTTAGTTTAGTGTTTATCTTATTAAGTCAAGTATTTGCTCTGACGTCCGCAAGGGTGTCTTTATTCAAAGCTAGGGTAGAGATAGTTAGAATATAATTAAGCGTGGTGCTTAGTTATAGACTTACCTTCACATACGGCTGGACCCCCGGATAGCTATGGTAGCAAGCAGGTGGTGACAGCCCCGTGCGCCTTGAATTCCACCACGTAGTTGGCCCAGTTTAATAGTAAGGCTCGTTGTGCTAGCGTTCAACCTTAGTTAGTGGCAAAGGCTAGTACGCCTCGATACTTGATAAGATAGGAATAAAACTTTACTTAACTTGGTTGCTTTATTGACATTTGCCTATCTTGCTTCGTAGTTATCTTGCTTCGTAGTTATTAATAAAGTGATTAGGATAACTAAGGGTAACTAACTAATAACTACTAACTACTAATAACTAATCCTAGATAACTACAAAGCAAGATAACTATGAAGCAAGATAGTTACGAAGCAAGGCAGGCAAAAGTCAATAAAGCAACTAAGTTGAGTAAAGGTTTATTCCAATGTTGTCAAGTATCGAGGCGTACTAGCCTTTACCACTTACTTAGGTTGAATGCTAGCACAACGAGCCTTACTGTTAAACTGGGCCAACTACGTGGTGGAATTCAAGGCGCACAGGGCTGTCCCCACCTGCTTGCTACCACAGCTATCCGGGGGTCCAGCCGTATCTGAAGGTAAGTCTATAACTAAGCACCACGCTTAACTATATTCTAACTACCTCTACCCTAGCTTTGAATAGAGACACCCTTGCGGACGTCAGAGCAAATACTTGACTTAATAAGATAAACACTAAACTAACTAAGCAACCTATTGGCAAAGATCAAACACTAAGCTCACTAGAGATTAACTACTATGGCTAAGTGAATTGAACTGTAGGATAGCTAGGCACTCAAGCAATCAATCAAGTATACTACTCAAAACTGATAAGTAGAATAAAGTAATACTTGAAATGATGAACTAGAATATAGTAAAGTGCTTGAGATACAAGAGCAAAACCTGAACTGGAGATGAAGGAAGACTCTTCCCAGCTCCAGGACCGATTACTCACACGCTTCTACTCTTGAGCTAAGCCTTGAGCAGCGCTTCCGCGAGGGCAATGAAGCAAAGGATGCCTTGCTCTACTAGCTACCTACTTGACTAAGCTTGGCTAAACCCTAAGCTATTAGCTCTCTAGCTCTGGCCATGCTCTCTTTGCTTCCTTGCTTGTGTGTGTTGCTTGCTTGAATGAAGTGATGCCTCAGGGGGGTATTTATAGCCCAAGTGAGTGAGGGGGTACTTATAGGGGGCGGCCAGCTGACCTAGGGCAAACCCTAGTGGCGGGCACCAGCCCTTGGTGGCGGCGGCCACCCCCTCACCGTTGGATGCACCGTCATTGCTTCAACGGCATCCAGGAGCTTCAGAGAGGCTGGTGTATGTCCAGATAACCGCCATTCGGTCATGATCCACGCCATTCCCCTCCTGAGCCGTCTGATGCCACTGACCTAGTGACCAAGGGCCAAGATTTGGCCTTGGGGAGGTCACTCGGATCGGTGACATGGCAGGGAGTGAACCTGGGCCAACCCAAGTGGCGAGCGCCACCTAGGGGTGGCGGGCGCCACCCCCCTTAGGCCCAATTGGGCCCTGCTGAGTGGGCTTGGCCTTTGGTTGTTCAAATATCCAAATTTGGTTCAAATCCAGCATTCAAATACAAATCTATGGACATGTGGAATTCGGTTAGTTTGAAACCTATTTGACTATATTTCATGCCTTTTTGGTGAAGTTTAGGGTAACATGGTTATGGTAAAACAGGTGTTTAAGGACCATCAACAAGCTCCACCAAGCTAACCTGTTGCTCGTCCTCGAGCAACAATGCGGTTTAAGCATTAAGCATGAAATAGATAGCAACTTAAGATGTATACAAGTGCATATTGTATAGTGAGAAATAACTTAGTATATATCATTAATCATAGCAATGTGGGGCTTATAGCTTTTCACTTCAAACATGCAAGTGTGAAATAAAGCAGTAGATAGGAAACTTTTATTTTGCTTTGGTCTGACTAGGATTTTGTCTGGAGGTTTTTCAAGGTTTTCAAAAGATAACAACTTGCTTAAGTCCTCCAAGATTCACTCAATCACTCAATGGTGTTTAAATCCTCACTTAGGCCAAAATGTAGCCTCTCCTATTTCTAAAGAATGATATGTGGAGTTATAGGTAGGCTAAGAATCATGAGCAAATTGCCTAATGTTTATTGCTAAGCTAGACACTCAGATCATAAGGAGCAGCAAATCATAAAAATTGATCAAGATGTGCATGTGTGGTTATGTGGAAGTGTATAGAGAGATATTTCATAATCCTTCCTAGTTAATTTCTGGGGTCTAGAGCTAATGATAATTCTCTCTTTCTCTCTCTTTTTTTTCGATACAGAGTGAGTAGACAAAAATGTGTCTGTTGACGCAAAACGTGACACCTCACGCCAAGCACACAGCAAGCCGAAAAGCTAGCTTCAATCGGGTGCCTAGAATGTGCTGAATGCGGAGACGTGGTAGTCGGTTTGACCTGAAAACCAACAAGGAAAAAATTGTGAGAATACCTTTGGAACATGCCGGATAAAACCAGACAGTTCCATATGTACGGCTTTGAAAGCCAATCACGACGGCACACAGCTATAGAAGCTGTCTGTCAGAGCATGTTTATAAAGTCATTCGGCTAGTATGAGAACAGAGTATGTAAAGCATATTGACTACCAAATGCATATGTAAAGAAAGACATGCTTGAACAGATTAAAGATATTATAAACAGGTAACTTGCAAATATAGATCTATTCAAATAACACATGCATAGGCTAATCCAACTAATCTGCCGAACGTTTAGTCTTCATAAACCGGTCAGGTATAAACTCAAGCAAAGCTAATCCACCGCATGATACCACTTGCTATAGGTCTACACCACTTCTTATAATTAGATTAATCCACTGCATGATACAATCTAATTATAACAAGCTAAAAGCATGCATATATTTGAACAGATCTATAATGGCTCATTACTCGTGTAAGCTTAACCAAAATCGGCAAACCAGCCGAATTGGGGTCCATGAAGAAGGAACAAACAAGCAAGCACGATCAAACTAATCTAAAACCTGCATCTGCCGCACGACACCTAGTTTCATCAGAGCCTAACCATGATTGACATGCGTGAACCTACAACATGTGACAATCTAGATTGAAAGTTGATTCAGCCATCATGATCTTATGATTATAAGAGAGCACAAGGAAACTCGTGCGACAAGGCCGAACAAAGATCAATCTAGATTGGACAAAAGAGTGTTACAAGAATTAAATAAATAAAACATATAACACGTGATAACTTAATGAATCTATTGGATCTGCCAAATCTAATGGAGCCGATAACTATTTTTACTCATGACTTAATCCGCCGCACGATACAAGGCATAAGCAAAAACTTCCAGTCATAAGCTTAAATCCGCCGCACGATACTAAGCTTAACATACGAGACTACTTGCATCATATCTAAATCCACCGCATGATACTAGACATGATAGCAAGGTTGCTGGTACCTACGGAGATCGACGGATCGATGATTCCTCTCGAAGAACTCGACGACACGACTAAGGACTCGAAAGTGACACGGGGCCGGTTTGTATTGATATGGTTGTGAACAATTTTACAATGGTCGAGGGTTTATATTTATACCCTGGACGAAACACGTGTCCTAAACGATTACGATTTACTTAATAAAATATGGAAAGATACAAATTCTACTTCCAAATTCTTCCGCATCCTCCATTGTCACGTGTCTCCTCATGCAAGTTGGCTTTATTTTGCAACTTCCATCTCCCGAATGGAGCTACCGCCTTGTAAAATAGCCGACCGCACAAGCATGCACCGAAACCCTGAAGACCAAATAGCCATCCGATTGCTTGCCGAATCCTTCCTTCTCTGCTGGCTGGGTCCACCTGCCATACTCTTGTGCGTGCAAAAATCTGGTGTTAACACATGCCCCCTAATTTTGGGATAAATTTTTATTCCAAAATTCCTTTTTCTTGTGCACTGACGTGGAACCTCCGGAAGCATCCATCTTCACACGCCATAATTGCTATACTTGCCGATTCATCTCCCGATGCGCCTCTAGGATTCTTAAAGTCCCCTTTTCACTCTTATTTCGGCTCGTGCTTTCTGAACTCCCCTGCTTTGTTTCCAAACCAGAAAACCCTTCTTTCTCCTGTTACCTCCAATCAACTAGAAGATGTCTTCTGAGGCGAGCCGCCATAGCTCCGAGTTCGGAGCTTCCAGCACTTCTAAGAGGAGGTTTGTTCTTCATCGTTTTCGTTCTGAAAATGAAGCAGCCGCCCTCACACTATTGCTCTTGTTCTTAGGAGGACCGGTGATGACCTTCCCGAGGACCTGTCCCAGAAGATTGTAGATCTTCACTTTGATTTGGAAAGGAAGGATCGAGAAATTACCCGAATTTCTAAAGAACGTAATATCGCTCGGGAATGGGCCGTCGGTAAGCATTCTTTCACTATTCCTTTCCTCACTTTTCCCCTCTATTTCTACCGATTTTCCCCCTTTTTAGCTCTGGAGGCCAAGCTTCCTTCTCTCGAAGCTGCTATTGCTGATCTCGCCTTTACGGCCAATGCACCGGGCACGACGGCCTTGAGGCGGGTGAATGAAGTCACTCGAATCATCCCTGAAATCTCCAGAGCTGGTATAGGATACGGCGCGGCGCTTGCCTTCAATGCTGTACGGATCCATTCCGGCGCCGACTATCGTAATTTTGATGTCTGTGAGCGAGGACTAGAGTATAGGGTAGCACATTCCGTAGATGATATGAAGGAAGCTGGAACAGATCTAGTTGATTCCTTTGACCATGACCTCCCGATCAGACAGAGGATAGGATGGACGAACTGATTTCTATTGTAAACTTGAACCCTGCTTCTGTAAAATAAGAAGTTCCTTTTGTTTGTCCTGTTTTTGAAATCAATCTGCGATTGATCCTTAGAGATCAATGTGTGCTCCATTTCGTGTACCAGCCATTGATTTTCTTTTTACTTCAACGGCGATGTATATTACACCGGCAATCGCTGATAATCATGCTGATTGACTTTGTCTTGCAAGCAATTGCTGTAATTGATTATTTAGGAGACGAAGTTCCTAGTCTTCTCTCAATTTTCCAAACCATGGTAGCACCGGGACAGCATTTCAGAAGACCCTTCCGTTTTCTGCTTCCCTTCTTCGGCGTTAATCGGTAATATGAGTTCCCAAATAATCAGTTAAAATCAAACACTTCACGTGGCAACCATCTTTAGCCGAATTTTATCGGCTTCATGAGTTCCCCAAGTTGGCAAAGACTTGATCCGACCCAATAAAGGCCCATCAACTGTGAAAACCCTACTCCGATGTTTGGTCCCTCAGTATGCAAACCATGATCCTATAAATATGACCTTACACAAGCCACCACTCTCAACTTCAGCCAAACAGCTTGACTCGCAGAAAACCTCCTTTTTCCTTGGGTTCGGCTCAAAACAGAGAGAAAAATCTTCTGCTTGTGTTTCCATCAATGGCAGGCAATGGCAACCACGACAGTCATTACGTTGGGGACGAAACAGGAGGAAGCCAAACATCAACTCACCGGTGTCATGGGTAAAAACGAACTCCCTGCCCCCTTGCGGTAGCTTTCTTGCTTGTCTATCTCTGATCCATTGCCCGTTTCCTCTCCAGAGCGGGATCCTCTCCCAGTCGAGCTTGGGTTCTTTCTCCAGAAATGCGGATACATGGGTGTATGCCGGGTCTCGGTGTGATGAGTGATTGTCAACGGGTTTGATCGCAGGTTCTTTGGCTTGTGTTGTGCAGGTGTTGAGCATGGAGACAGTGATCAGAGGAAAGGTGAAGGTCAAGTAGAGACGTGCCGTGCCGATGGACCGAGAGTGGCAAAGGGCGGACGTGAGGCTTGGACTGAGGGACCGGTGGCCCGAGGATAAGCTGTGGTGGCTGGCAGCCTGGGACAGCGACGAGCAGAGACTTGCGGGCATGGTGTTGCTCGGGTCGAGGACATGGGGACACGTGTCGGTGGACGGGGTGCACGGACGGTGCATCCCCTCTACAGCTTCGGTTTGGTGGTAGAGCCAGGGAAAAACCATCGGGTGGACGGTTTCCAGGTTTGGGCCTCAAAACCTGGGTGCGGATGGTTTCCGAGTTTGGCCACAAAACTCGGGCTTAGGACGGTTTCCAGGTTTGGGCCTCAAAACCTGGGCGCTGAGGGTTTGCTGAGTTTGGCCTCAAAACTCAGAAGCTGGTGGGCTGGTTTCCCGGTTTGGGCCTCAAAACCGGGGGTTGGCTGGAAAAGGCTGGTTTCCCGGTTTGGGCCACAAAACCGGGGGTGCAGAGCGAGGGCGGCACGTGGCGGCAGTCGGGAAGTTGCGTCGAGGCAACGCTACAAGTTGTGCGGGCGTGGCCGTCGGATCCACCTACCACCGAGTTGGTCCAGAATAACCTTAGGGTTTAGCTGGTTCGCTCTGTAAGTAGTTACGGGTAGAGTGGGAATTAGGAATAGTTTAGAATTAGGATAAGTAGGGGGAGACACCCACCTCCCCATCTATCTCTGTTAGTCATTCCAGTCATTTGCTCTTGCTTTCTAGGGTTTCCTGCTCTCCCACTCCCTGCTGTAGCTAGCTGAGATCCGCAGAGAGACTTGCCTCTGTGTACTGTTGATTCTGAGGAAGTGAGGCCGTAACCTCACCATTGTAGCGTGTGTTTGCGCTACGGCTACAGATCGTTGTGTCGATTCGCGTTTTGCTTCGTGTTCTTCGCGTTCTTCGTTTCTCCATGATTTTCCCGTCACCCGATCTCCCTCTCTAGTGCGTCTTTGCGAAATCCATTTGAATCATTTTGTTCGTATCATTGAGGAGGTCATTTCGACCAAAGGAATTTATCTAACTCCTCATGATCGAATAGATCGGGATGATTTCGTTTTCGTGGTGTTTTTTTTGGTTCATCCACCTTCCCTTTTGATTTCCCGGAGATTTAGTCAATTTGAGCGGATGATTTCTTGGGGATAGTCTCCTAACTACCCCATGATCATCTTCACCAAGTTTGGGAACTTGGGATTTTGGTTTGAATCGAATTTGGGAAGATTTGAGTTGAGGGCGACCAAAATCGCCCTCCCTGGTTACTCGCGGACAGTCCGCCATAGTACCCGCGGACAGTCCGCGCATCGGGCACCAGCCAGACCAGTGGCTGCGGTGCACGTTCGGACAAGTCCGATTTGAACCGCGGACAGTCCGCCGTTGTGTTTGGCGGACAGTCCAGGATCGTCCAGGGACTTCTCAGCAGCATTACATTTCAGCATATTTTGCCAGCGGACAGTCCGCTAACCCCTAGTGGACAGTCCGCAGTAGGGGCGGACAGTCCGGGACCGCAGGGCCGGACAGTCCGCGGATTGGCTGAGTACTCTGGTTTAGTGCGTTTGCTCTCCCGGCTTCTTCGCTTGGTTTCCGGACTTCTCGTTTGACCCTAGGGTTGACCAAGGAACCTCTCTAGGTATCTTTGCTACTTGTTAGCATCGGTATTTGGGGATTCCTCGACATAGCCATCTATCTACGTTCGGGACTTGGTTTTTGAGGGGCAAACTTGTGCCGGTGCTTTTGGCGTTTGGTTCGCTTGTGGTTTGTGGTGCTCTGCTGTGATCCTAGGGATCATCCACCCTCTTCCAAGGGTCGTGAGCATCACGGTTTCAGTTGTTGCTTCTAGGGGTTGATTTTGGGACATTTGGCCAAAGTTTCGAGAGAAATTTTGTTGGCTCCCATTCACCCCCCTTCTGGTTGCCTTGCTAGTGCATTCTCGGTCCTTCAAGAAACGGTAGCTCCAATGATTTCTTTCACCCTTTTCCCGAGCCACCAGATTCTGAGTTTGATGATTCACTCCAGCAGACCTGTTTGGACACTTCTCGGTGCAAAGAAGAGGATAAAGTCAAGAAGGAACTGGAAGATGTATTCAAGAAGCATGGCATCGAGGAAGTTGAATGGGCAGACCAACGGAAACATTTATGCAATATCATTACAGGTTAGTGTTGGTAGTTCTTAGCTTCACTAAAGATAGTGCTAGGCAACTATCCCCGGTAACGGCCCAGGAATGCTTGTCGGCACTTGCTAACGTTGTTACTAGGAGTAGACTATGGAGTCTATCCCCAGCAACGGCATCAGAAATGCTTGAAGCAAGACCGATCACTATACCTAAAGGAGTGGAGCTAAAGCAGCTATCTACTAATGCCAAGCGGGGTTGTCAATCCCGACACTAGTAGGAGCTAGCTAGAGAGAATGCAATCTACCAGGAGGAGATTCTGCAAGCGCACAGAACTATCGTAGTAGCACTTCGCCTGGGAGTACCAGGTGTCGATTTATTTCATCCCAAGGGAAGGCTAGGGTGGTGTATGAGTTGAGTCAAGGAGGGGATGAGAGTCGAAGAAAAGAGAAAAGGGAAAAGGGGAGGAGAGAAGAGATGAAAGGCTAGAAAGAATATATGGGTGGATAGGTAAGGATGAAGTGGATGGCTAAGGTAAGGTGGATGGATAGGTTGATAAATGGAATAGGATAACTAAGGATAACTAAGATAACTAACTACTAACTACTAACTACTCCTAGATAACTACAAAGCAAGATAACTGTGAAGCAGGATAGTTACGAAGCAAGGCAGGCAAAAGACAATAAATTAACTAAGTTGAGTATAGTTTTATTCCTATCTTGTCAAGTATCAAGGCGTACTAGCCTTTACCACTTACTTAGGTTGAACGCTAGCACAACGAGCCTTACTATTGAACTGGGCCAACTACATGGTGGAATTCAAGGCGCACAGGGCTGTCACCATCTGCTTGCTACCACAGCTATCCGGGGGTCCAACCGTATCTGAAGGTAAGTCTATAACTAAGCACCACACTTAACTATATTCTAACTATATCTACCCTAGCTTTGAATAGAGACACCCTTGCGAACGTCAGAGCAAACACTTGACTTAATAAGATAAACACTAAACTAACTAAGCAACCTATTAGCAAAGATCAAACACTAAGCTCACTAGAGATTAACTACTATGGCTAAGTGAATTGAACTGTAGGATAGCTAGGCACTCAAGCAATCAATCAAGTATACCACTCAATACTGATAAGTAGAATAATGTAATACTTGGAATGATGAACTTGAATATAGTAAATGCTTGAGTAACAAGAGCAAAACATGAACTAGAGGTGAAGGAATTACTCCATTTCTTACTAACTTTACTCACTAAGCATGATTTCAGTTAAAGCATGTGCAACCCACAAAAGCTACAACTTAGATAAGACCAGTTATTCAAACCATAACAATAGCATTTGCATGACATATTTCAAATCTTATTCAGGTTTCAACTTGTTTAAGCAGATTTTATCACTTTTATTCATGGAGTGGTTATTTAGGCAAGCATGTGACATTCAAAAGATATAGAATTTAAGAACTGAATGTAAAGTGTAGGCTTGAGACACACCTTATCGGAGCGGGAGTCTCCCCTAAGCTGGCTTCTTGCTTGGTGAAAAGATCTTCTTCGTCTCAGTCAGAGCTCTTGTTCTCATTTTATTAAAAGGGAAACTATCTAATGTTGTGAAAAGGGAAACTATCCTATTTTGGTATTTTATTGTTCTAACTAAGTTAACATATACCTATGCATAAAACTAATGATAACTGATTTTTTTAGTTTCATGCATGACATATGTTATTTATTCGAAAAAGGGAAAATTGAAGGGAAAAATTAAAAATAAAACCATACCTTAGGTCCATGGAGTTTCATCCTTATCGGGTGGATCTTCTTCCTTGGGCACTTCTTCTCTTAGTACTCCATCTGGTTCTTCTTCTTTTAGCACCTCTCCCTTGTTATGTGAATCACACAACTCAGGAGGTGGTTCTTTCTTTCTGTTCCACCTTGTTCTTGGGCGCCTCTTCTTGGTACGAACGGGTATTGCTACCTGCATGTTAGCGGCATATGCGGGACCACGGGAGAAGGAGAATATTTCCTTCCTTCCTCCTAATGTCATTTGAATTTTACCACTTCCCACATATATGCAGGCATCAATAGTGTTCAAGAAGGGTCTACCTAAGATTAGAGGTACATCTTTCCTATTTCCCATATCTAGTATTATGAAATCAGCAGGAACATAGGAGCCTCTAATATGAACAGGTAAATCATTAACTATTCCTTCTACATAGCAAGTGGATTGATCAGCTAGCACAACATAGCCAGATGTGGATGACATGGGTGGAAAGAATGAGTTTTCATAGAAATCTTTAGATATAATGTTCACACTCGATCCTAAATCACACATGGCATTTTTAAAGACTTCAACAAAGATTGAGCATCTAATTATGGGACTACCAGGATCACCCTTTTTAACAGTCATGGTTTTATCTTCATAATAGTTAAAATACTTTATTTCAACCATATTTGTAGTTTCCTTGTCAGGTTTAGCAGGAATTTTGCCAGATTCAAAAGATGGTATGATAGCAGCTAGTTGAGCTAATTGGGTTTCTAACATCTTATTAAAGCTAAGTTGATTTTTCAGAACAGATGAGAAATCTTCTAATTTAGCATTTATATTCTCAAGAATTTTATCATTCGCCATTAATTTCTTATTCAAAAATTCAGTAGTTCTACCTTGCGAGTAAACTAAATTCTTTAAGAACGAGAAATCATCAGAATTATGAAAATTAGAGCGAGGGAATGAATTGTTACCTTGAGAATTGGAGTGTTGATTCCATCCTTGATTTTGTTGACGGAAACCGTTACTGTTGTTGATGAAGTTCAAATCTTCATGTAGCTCGGGGCAGTGGCTCCCAGAATGTCCGGTTTCTCCACAGACTTCACAAGTCATGTAGGATTCCAGAGATTGGACACTCTCTTGTTGGTTCATCTTCTCACAGTTGTCCAGCTTCTTTGCCAGCAGGTCCATCTTGGCCACGATCATGTCGGCCTCCTTAAGGGAATGTATACCTCGCTTACGGGGCCGTAGTCTTTCGTCATTCCATCCTTGGTTTGACACCATCTTCTCTATGAGAGCCTTAGCATCTGTAACATTCACAGAAAAGAATGCACCGCCGGAGGCGGCATCCAAATGGCTTCTAGAGAGTGGGGTTAGGCCATGGTAGAAGATCTGGATCAATAGCCAGTCCTCCATACCATGGTGCGGACAAGCAGCGACGTACTCTTGCAACCTCTCCCAAGCTTCGGGAATAGATTCCTCGGCTTGTTGCGTAAAGCAGAAGATTTTGTTGCGAAGAGCGTTCGTCTTGCCCATCGGAAAGAATTTAGCGAGAAAAGCATTGGAACACTTGTCCCATGTGTCTACAGCGTTGCGATCGGTATAGAACCACTGCTTCGCTTTTCCTATCAAAGAGAAAGGAAAGAGACGAAGACAAATGGCTTATTGGGTTATCCCCTTAATGGTGAAGGTGCCGCAAATCTCCAAAAATTGTTGGAGGTGAGCATTGGCATCCTCATGAGCCTTGCCACAGAACGGGCTAGCTTGGACCATCGTGATTAGAGCCGATTTCAACTCAAAATTGAGGTTGGCATCGACCACGTCTGGTCCTATCTCTATATTAGCGGCAGAAGGAGCAGAAAATTCACGAATGGCTTTGTTGGCCATTGTGAAGATAGAACGATATAAGAAAGAAAGAAGTTGAAGAGGATAAAGGAAAAAGATAAGAAGAACTAAGGAAAGAAAGAATGAGGTAAGATGGGATTCGCTAAGCAGGAGCTTAAGCGAAGATAAATTTGACATGGACTCAACCGATACACCGATTGCCTTCCCCGGCAACGGCGCCAGAAATGCTTGTTGGTAGTTCTTAGCTTCACTAAAGATAGTGCTAGGCAACTATCTCCGATAACGGCCCAGGAATGCTTGTTGGCACTTGCTAACGTTGTTACTAGGAGTAGACTATGGAGTCTATCCCAGGCAACGGCGCCAGAAATGCTTGTTGGTAGGTCTTAGCTTCACTAAAGATAGTGCTAGGCAACTATCCCCGGTAATGGCCCAGGAATGCTTGTTGGCACTTGCTAACGTTGTTACTAGGAGTAGACTATGGAGTCTATCCCCGGCAACGGTGTCAGAAATGCTTGAAGCAAGACCGGTCACTATACCTAAAGGAGTGGAGCTAAAGTAGCTATCTACTCATGCCAAGTGGCGTTGTCAATCCCGACACTAGTAGGAGCTAGCTAGAGAGAATGCAATCTACCAGGAGGAGATTCTGCAAGTGCACAGAACTATCATAGTAGCACTTTGCCTGGGTGTACAAGGTGTCGATTTATTTGATCCCAAGGGAAGGCTAGGGTGGTGTATGAGTTGAGTCAAGGAGGGGATGAGAGTCGAAGAAAAGAGAAAAGGGAAAAGGGGAGGAGAGAAGAGATGAAAGGCTAGAAAGAATATATGGGTGGATAGATAAGGATGAAGTGGATGGCTAAGGTAAGGTGGATGGATAGGTTGATAAATGGAATAGGATAACTAAGGATAACTAAGATAACTAACTACTAACTACTAACTACTCCTAGATAACCACAAAGCAAGATAACTGCGAAGCAGGATAGTTACGAAGCAAGGAAGGCAAAAGACAATTAAATAACTAAGTTGAGTATAGTTTTATTCCTATCTTGTCAAGTATGGAGGCGTACTAGCATTTACCACTTACTTAGGTTGAACGCTAGCACAACGAGCCTTACTGTTAAACTGGGCCAACTACGTGGTGGAATTCAAAGCGCACAGGGCTGTCACCACATGCTTGCTACCACAGCAATCCGGGGGTCCAGCCGTATATGAAGGTAAGTCTATAACTAAGCACCACGCTTAACTATAGTCTAACTATCTCTACCCTAGCTTTGAATAGAGACACCCTTGCGAATGTCAGAGCAAACACTTGACTTAATAAGATAAACACTAAACTAACTAAGCAACCTATTAGCAAAGATCAAACACTAAGCTCACTAGAGATTAACTACTATGGCTAAGTGAATTGAACTGTAGGATATCTAGGCACTCAAGCAATCAATCAAGTATACCACTCAATACTGATAAGTAGAATAATGTAATACTTGGAATGATGAACTTGAATATAGTAAATGCTTGAGTAACAAGAGCAAAACCTGAACTAGAGGTGAAGAAAGACTCTTCCCAGCTCCAGAACCGATCACTCGCACGCCTCTACTCTTGAGCTAAGCCTTGAGCAGTGCTTCCGCGAGGGCAAGAATGCCTTGCTCTACTAGCTACCTACTTGCCTAAGCTCTCTAAGCTTCTAACCTAACTCTCACTTGCTTCTCTTGCTTTGCTAGGGATGGTACTTGGTGTGAGATGGTACTTGTGTAGAGGTGCCTCCAGGGGGGTATTTATAGCCCAAATGAGTGAGGGGGGTTCTTATAGTGGGCAGCCAACCGACCTAGGGTTAGGTCAGGTGGCGGGCGCCATCCCCCACTGGCGGCCGCCAGCTCCCTGGCCGTTGGATGAACCGCCTCTGCTTCAACGGCATCCAGGTGGTTGTCCAAGGCGGTTTGGAGGTCGGTTGCATGTCCTAGCAACCGACATTCAGCCTTGATCCACGCCACTTCATCCTGAGCCGTCCGATGCCACTGACCTAGTGACCAGTGGCCAAGATTTGGCCTTGGGGAGGTCACACGGATCGGTGACGTGGCAGGGGTTGACACTTGGGCCAACCCAAGTGGCGGGCGCCACTTAGAGGTGTCGGGCGCCACCTAGGGGTGGCGGGCGCCACCCCCCTTAGGCCCATTTGGGCCCTGCTGAGTGGGCTTGGCCTCTGGTGGGTCCATATGTCCAAATTTGGTTCAAATCCCGCATTCAAATAAAATTCTATGAACATGTGGAATTTGGTTAGTTTGAAACCTATTTGACTACATTTCATGCCTTTTTGGTGGACTTTAGGGTCAAATGTTGATGGTAAAACAGGTGTTTAAGGACCGTCAACAAGCTCCGCCAAGCTAACCTGTTGCTCGTCCTCGAGCAACAATGCGGTTTAAGCATTGAGCATGAAATGGATCGCAACTTAAGATGTCTGCAAGTGCATACTGTATAGTGAGAAATAACTTAGCATATATCATAAATCATAGCAATGAGGAGCTTATAGCTTTTCACTTCAAACATGCAAGAGTGAAATAAAGTAGTAGATAGGAAACTTTTATCTTGCTTAGGTTTGACTAGGATTCTGTCTGGATGTTTTTCAAGGTTTTCAAAAGATAACAACTTGCTTAAGTCCTCCAAGATTCACTCAATCACTCAATGGTGTTTAAATCCTCACTTAGGCCAAAATGTAGCCTCTCCTATTTCTAAAGAATGATATGTGGAGTTATAGGTAGGCTAAGAACCATGAGCAAATTGCCTGATGTTTATTGCTAAGCTAGACACTCAGATCATAAGGAGCAGCAAATCATAAAAATTGATCAAGATGTGCATGTGTGGTTATGTGGAAGTGTATAGAGAGGTATTTCATAATCCTTCCTAGTTAATTTCTGGGGTCTAGAGCTAATGATAATTCTCTCTTTTTTTGGATACATAGTGAGTAGACCAAAGATGTGTCCTCACATTTTCTTAGGACATAGTCCTCTCCTGAGCTACTTTGCTACCTTTTTCTCTTTTTTTTCCTAGGACATAGTCCTTTCTTGAGCTATTTTGCTCATTTTTCTCTCTCTCTCTTTTAGCTCTAGATTTCCCCAGACATCTATAGGAAAGGATTTTTGAAATGAAAAAGGGGAAGAGGGAGAAATGCTTATTCCCAGTGTAGGAATAGCATAAGGCTAGCAATGGGATGTTTGGTAGGGTATTGCATATCTCAAGTGTAGAGAATAAGCAATTTATTTGGTGGTTGCAAACTTCCAAAGTGGAAAGTAGGCAAATTATGGTGGGTGTACGTGAATCTTGATTCAAAAGATATGATAAGCTTCTCTACTAAGATCTATGAGGTCTAACAAAGCTCAACACAAACAAAGCTCTTTGTGGTTTTGACTAATGACTAACAAATATTTGGCTGGTGGTGGGATGGGATAAAATCTAGGAGGAACTTTTAGCAAGGTTTTCATAATTTTTAAAAGAAATCCTCTAGATTAGGTCCTAATTTCACCTTAGCAAGTTTAAAGAATTACTCCATTTCTTACTAACTTTACTCACTAAGCATGATTTCAGTTAAAGCATGTGCAACCCACAAAAGCTACAACTTAGATAAGACCAGTTATTCAAACCATAACAATAGCATTTGCATGACATATTTCAAATCTTATTCAGGTTTCAACTTGTTTAAGCAGATTTTATCACTTTTATTCATGGAGTGGTTATTTAGGCAAGCATGTGACATTCAAAAGATATAGAATTTAAGAACTGAATGTAAAGTGTAGGCTTGAGACACACCTTATCGGAGCGGGAGTCTCCCCCAAGCTGGCTTCTTGCTTGGTGAAAAGATCTTCTTCTTCTCAGTCAGAGCTCTTGTTCTCATTTTATTAAAAGGGAAACTATCTAATGTTGTGAAAAGGGAAACTATCCTATTTTGATATTTTATTGTTCTAACTAAGTTAACATATACCTATGCATAAAACTAATGATAACTGATTTTTTTTAGTTTCATGCATGACATATGTTATTTATTCGAAAAAGGGAAAATTGAAGGGAAAAATTAAAAATAAAACCATACCTTAGGTCCATGGAGTTTCATCCTTATCGGGTGGATCTTCTTCCTTGGGCACTTCTTCTCTTAGTACTCCATCTGGTTCTTCTTCTTTTAGCACCTCTCCCTTGTTATGTGAATCACACAACTCAGGAGGTGGTTCTTTCTTTCTGTTCCACCTTGGTCTTGGGCGCCTCTTCTTGGTACGAACGGGTATTGCTACCTGCATGTTAGCGGCATATGCGGGACCACGGGAGAAGGAGAATATTTCCTTCCTTCCTCCTAATGTCATTTGAATTTTACCACTTCCCACATATATGCAGGCATCAATAGTGTTCAAGAAGGGTCTACCTAAGATTAGAGGTACATCTTTCCTATTTCCCATATCTAGTATTATGAAATCAGCAGGAACATAGGAGCCTCTAATATGAACAGGTAAATCATTAACTATTCCTTCTACATAGCAAGTGGATTGATCAGCTAGCACAACATAGCCAGATGTGGATGACATGGGTGGAAAGAATGAGTTTTCATAGAAATCTTTAGATATAATGTTCACACTCGATCCTAAATCACACATGGCATTTTTAAAGACTTCAACAAAGATTGAGCATCTAATTATGGGACTACCAGGATCACCCTTTTTAACAGTCATGGTTTTATCTTCATAATAGTTAAAATACTTTATTTCAACCATATTTGTAGTTTCCTTGTCAGGTTTAGCAGGAATTTTGCCAGATTCAAAAGATGGTATGATAGCAGCTAGTTGAGCTAATTGGGTTTCTAACATCTTATTAAAGCTAAGTTGATTTTTCAGAACAGATGAGAAATCTTCTAATTTAGCATTTATATTCTCAAGAATTTTATCATTCGCCATTAATTTCTTATTCAAAAATTCAGTAGTTCTACCTTGCGAGTAAACTAAATTCTTTAAGAACGAGAAATCATCAGAATTATGAAAATTAGAGCGAGGGAATGAATTGTTACCTTGAGAATTGGAGTGTTGATTCCATCCTTGATTTTGTTGATGGAAACCGTTACTGTTGTTGAGGAAGTTCAAATCTTCATGTAGCTCGGGGCAGTGGCTCCCAGAATGTCCGGTTTCTCCACAGACTTCACAAGTCATGTAGGATTCCAGAGATTGGACACTCTCTTGTTGGTTCATCTTCTCATAGTTGTCCAGCTTCTTTGCCAGCAGGTCCATCTTGGCCACGATCATGTCGGCCTCCTTAAGGGAATGTATACCTTGCTTACGGGGCTGTAGTCTTTCGTCATTCCATCCTTAGTTTGACACCATCTTCTCTATGAGAGCCTTAGCATCTGTAACATTCACAGAAAAGAATGCACCGCCGGAGGCGGCATCCAAATGGCTTCTAGAGAGTGGGGTTAGGCCATGGTAGAAGTTCTGGATCAATAGCCAGTCCTCCATACCATGTTGCGGACAAGCAGCGACGTACTCTTGCAACCTCTCCCAAGCTTCGGGAATAGATTCCTCGGCTTGTTGCGTAAAGCTGGAGATTTTGTTGCGAAGAGCGTTCGTCTTGCCCATCGGAAAGAATTTAGCGAGAAAAGCATTGGAACACTTGTCCCATGTGTCTACAGCGTTGTGATCGGTATAGAACCATTGTTCGCTTTTCCTAGCAAAGAAAAAGGAAGGAGACGAAGACAAATGGCTTATTGGGTTATCCCCTTAATGGTGAAGGTGCCGCAAATCTCCAAAAATTGTTGGAGGTGAGCATTGGCATCCTCATGAGCCTTGCCACAGAACGGGCTAGCTTGGACCATCGTGATTAGAGCCGATTTCAACTCAAAATTGAGGTTGGCATCGATCACGTCTGGTCCTATCTCTATATTAGCGGTAGAAGGAGCAGAAAATTAACGAATGGCTTTGTTGGCCATTGTGAAGATAGAACGAGATAAGAAAGAAAGAAGTTGAAGACGATAAAGGAAAAAGATAAGAAGAACTAAGGAAAGAAAGAATGAGGTAAGATGGGATTCGCTAAGCAGGAGCTTAAGCGAAGATAAATTCGACATGGACTCAACCGATACACCGATTGCCTTCCCCGGCAACGGCACCAGAAATGCTTGTTGGTAGTTCTTAGCTTCACCGAAGATAGTGCTAGGCAACTATCTCCGATAACGGCCCAGGAATGCTTGTTGGCACTTGCTAACGTTGTTACTAGGAGTAGACTATGGAGTCTATCCTAGGCAATGGTGCCAGAAATGCTTGTTGGTAGTTCTTAGCTTCACTAAAGATAGTGCTAGGCAACTATCCCCGGTAACGGCCCAGGAATGCTTGTTGGCACTTGCTAACGTTGTTACTAGGAGTAGATTATGGAGTCTATCCCCGGCAACGGTGTCAGAAATGCTTGAAGCAAGACCGGTCACTATACCTAAAGGAGTGGAGCTAAAGCAGCTATCTACTAATGCCAAGCGGGGTTGTCAATCCCGACACTAGTAGGAGCTAGCTAGAGAGAATGCAATCTACCAGGAGGAGATTCTGCAAGTGCACAGAACTATCATAGTAGCACTTTGCCTGGGAGTACAAGGTGTCGATTTATTTGATCCCAAGGGAAGGCTAGGGTGGTGTATGAGTTGAGTCAAGGAGGGGATGAGAGTCGAAGAAAAGAGAAAAGGGAAAAGGGGAGGAGAGAAGAGATGAAAGGCTAGAAAGAATATATGGGTGGATAGGTAAGGATGAAGTGGATGGCTAAGGTAAGGTGGATGGATAGGTTGATAAATGGAATAGGATAACTAAGCATAACTAAGATAACTAACTACTAACTACTCCTAGATAACCACAAAGCAAGATAACTGCGAAGCAGGATAGTTACGAAGCAAGGAAGGCAAAAGACAATTAAATAACTAAGTTGAGTATAGTTTTATTCCTATCTTGTCAAGTATCGGAGGCGTACTAGCATTTACCACTTACTTAGGTTGAACGCTAGCACAACGAGCCTTACTGTTAAACTGGGCCAACTACGTGGTGGAATTCAAAGCGCACAGGGCTGTCACCACCTGCTTGCTACCACAGCTATCCGGGGGTCCAGCCGTATCTGAAGGTAAGTCTATAACTAAGCACCACGCTTAACTATATTCTAACTATCTCTACCCTAGCTTTGAATAGAGACACCCTTGCGGACGTCAGAGCAAACACTTGACTTAATAAGATAAACACTAAACTAACTAAGCAACCTATTGGCAAAGATCAAACACTAAGCTCACTAGAGATTAACTACTATGGCTAAGTGAATTGAACTGTAGGATAGCTAGGCACTCAAGCAATCAATCAAGTATACCACTCAATACTGATAAGTAGAATAAAGTAATACTTGGAATGATGAACTAGAATATAGTAAATGCTTGAGTAACAAGAGCAAAACCTGAACTAGAGGTGAAGGAAGACTCTTCCCAGCTCCAGAACCGATCACTCGCACGCCTCTACTCTTGAGCTAAGCCTTGAGCAGTGCTTCCGCGAGGGCAAGAATGCCTTGCTCTACTAGCTACCTACTTGCCTAAGCTCTCTAAGCTTCTAACCTAACTCTCACTTGCTTCTCTTGCTTTGCTTAGGGATGGTACTTGGTGTGAGATGGTACTTGTGTAGAGGTGCCTCCAGGGGGGTATTTATAGCCCAAATGAGTGAGGGGGGTTCTTATAGTGGGCAGCCAACCGACCTAGGGTTAGGTCAGGTGGCGGGCGCCATCCCCCACTGGCGGCCGCCAGCTCCCTGGCCGTTGGATGAACCGCCTCTGCTTCAACGGCATCCAGGTGGTTGTCCAAGGCGGTTTGGAGGTCGGTTGCATGTCCTAGCAACCGACATTCAGCCTTGATCCACGCCACTTCATCCTGAGCCGTCCGATGCCACTGACCTAGTGACCAGTGGCCAAGATTTGGCCTTGGGGAGGTCACACGGATCGGTGACGTGGCAGGGGTTGACACTTGGGCCAACCCAAGTGGCGGGCGCCACTTAGAGGTGTCGGGCGCCACCTAGGGGTGGCGGGCGCCACCCCCCTTAGGCCCATTTGGGCCCTGCTGAGTGGGCTTGGCCTCTGGTGGGTCCATATGTCCAAATTTGGTTCAAATCCCGCATTCAAATAAAATTCTATGAACATGTGGAATTTGGTTAGTTTGAAACCTATTTGACTACATTTCATGCCTTTTTGGTGGACTTTAGGGTCAAATGTTGATGGTAAAACAGGTGTTTAAGGACCGTCAACAAGCTCCGCCAAGCTAACCTGTTGCTCGTCCTCGAGCAACAATGCGGTTTAAGCATTGAGCATGAAATGGATCGCAACTTAAGATGTCTGCAAGTGCATACTGTATAGTGAGAAATAACTTAGCATATATCATAAATCATAGCAATGAGGAGCTTATAGCTTTTCACTTCAAACATGCAAGAGTGAAATAAAGTAGTAGATAGGAAACTTTTATCTTGCTTAGGTTTGACTAGGATTCTGTCTGGATGTTTTTCAAGGTTTTCAAAAGATAACAACTTGCTTAAGTCCTCCAAGATTCACTCAATCACTCAATGGTGTTTAAATCCTCACTTAGGCCAAAATGTAGCCTCTCCTATTTCTAAAGAATGATATGTGGAGTTATAGGTAGGCTAAGAACCATGAGCAAATTGCCTGATGTTTATTGCTAAGCTAGACACTCAGATCATAAGGAGCAGCAAATCATAAAAATTGATCAAGATGTGCATGTGTGGTTATGTGGAAGTGTATAGAGAGGTATTTCATAATCCTTCCTAGTTAATTTCTGGGGTCTAGAGCTAATGATAATTCTCTCTTTTTTTGGATACATAGTGAGTAGACCAAAGATGTGTCCTCACATTTTCTTAGGACATAGTCCTCTCTGAGCTACTTTGCTCACTTTTTCTCTTTTTTTTCCTAGGACATAGTCCTTTCTTGAGCTATTTTGCTCATTTTTCTCTCTCTCTCTTTTAGCTCTAGATTTCCCCAGACATCTATAGGAAAGGATTTTTGAAATGAAAAGGGGAAGAGGGAGAAATGCTTATTCCCAGTGTAGGAATAGCATAAGGCTAGCAATGGGATGTTTGGTAGGGTATTGCATATCTCAAGTGTAGAGAATAAGCAATTTATTTGGTGGTTGCAAACTTCCAAAGTGGAAAGTAGGCAAATTATGGTGGGTGTACGTGAATCTTGATTCAAAAGATATGATAAGCTTCTCTACTAAGATCTATGAGGTCTAACAAAGCTCAACACAAACAAAGCTCTTTGTGGTTTTGACTAATGACTAACAAATATTTGGCTGGTGGTGGGATGGGATAAAATCTAGGAGGAACTTTTAGCAAGGTTTTCATAATTTTTAAAAGAAATCCTCTAGATTAGGTCCTAATTTCACCTTAGCAAGTTTAAAGAATTACTCCATTTCTTACTAACTTTACTCACTAAGCATGATTTCAGTTAAAGCATGTGCAACCCACAAAAGCTACAACTTAGATAAGACCAGTTATTCAAACCATAACAATAGCATTTGCATGACATATTTCAAATCTTATTCAGGTTTCAACTTGTTTAAGCAGATTTTATCACTTTTATTCATGGAGTGGTTATTTAGGCAAGCATGTGACATTCAAAAGATATAGAATTTAAGAACTGAATGTAAAGTGTAGGCTTGAGACACTACCTTATCGGAGCGGGAGTCTCCCCCAAGCTGGCTTCTTGCTTGGTGAAAAGATCTTCTTCTTCTCAGTCAGAGCTCTTGTTCTCATTTTATTAAAAGGGAAACTATCTAATGTTGTGAAAAGGGAAACTATCCTATTTTGATATTTTATTGTTCTAACTAAGTTAACATATACCTATGCATAAAACTAATGATAACTGATTTTTTTTAGTTTCATGCATGACATATGTTATTTATTCGAAAAAGGGAAAATTGAAGGGAAAAATTAAAAATAAAACCATACCTTAGGTCCATGGAGTTTCATCCTTATCGGGTGGATCTTCTTCCTTGGGCACTTCTTCTCTTAGTACTCCATCTGGTTCTTCTTCTTTTAGCACCTCTCCCTTGTTATGTGAATCACACAACTCAGGAGGTGGTTCTTTCTTTCTGTTCCACCTTGGTCTTGGGCGCCTCTTCTTGGTACGAACGGGTATTGCTACCTGCATGTTAGCGGCATATGCGGGACCACGGGAGAAGGAGAATATTTCCTTCCTTCCTCCTAATGTCATTTGAATTTTACCACTTCCCACATATATGCAGGCATCAATAGTGTTCAAGAAGGGTCTACCTAAGATTAGAGGTACATCTTTCCTATTTCCCATATCTAGTATTATGAAATCAGCAGGAACATAGGAGCCTCTAATATGAACAGGTAAATCATTAACTATTCCTTCTACATAGCAAGTGGATTGATCAGCTAGCACAACATAGCCAGATGTGGATGACATGGGTGGAAAGAATGAGTTTTCATAGAAATCTTTAGATATAATGTTCACACTCGATCCTAAATCACACATGGCATTTTTAAAGACTTCAACAAAGATTGAGCATCTAATTATGGGACTACCAGGATCACCCTTTTTAACAGTCATGGTTTTATCTTCATAATAGTTAAAATACTTTATTTCAACCATATTTGTAGTTTCCTTGTCAGGTTTAGCAGGAATTTTGCCAGATTCAAAAGATGGTATGATAGCAGCTAGTTGAGCTAATTGGGTTTCTAACATCTTATTAAAGCTAAGTTGATTTTTCAGAACAGATGAGAAATCTTCCTAATTTAGCATTTATATTCTCAAGAATTTTATCATTCGCCATTAATTTCTTATTCAAAAATTCAGTAGTTCTACCTTGCGAGTAAACTAAATTCTTTAAGAACGAGAAATCATCAGAATTATGAAAATTAGAGCGAGGGAATGAATTGTTACCTTGAGAATTGGAGTGTTGATTCCATCCTTGATTTGTTGATGGAAACCGTTACTGTTGTTGAGGAAGTTCAAATCTTCATGTAGCTCGGGGCAGTGGCTCCCAGAATGTCCGGTTTCTCCACAGACTTCACAAGTCATGTAGGATTCCAGAGATTGGACACTCTCTGTTGGTTCATCTTCTCACTAGTTGTCCAGCTTCTTTGCCAGCAGGTCCATCTTGGCCACGATCATGTCGGCCTCCTTAAGGGAATGTATACCTTGCTTACGGGGCTGTAGTCTTTCGTCATTCCATCCTTGGTTTGACACCATCTTCTCTATGAGAGCCTTAGCATCTGTAACATTCACAGAAAAGAATGCACCGCCGGAGGCGGCATCCAAATGGCTTCTAGAGAGTGGGGTTAGGCCATGGTAGAAGTTCTGGATCAATAGCCAGTCCTCCATACCATGGTTGCGGACAAGCAGCGACGTACTCTTGCAACCTCTCCCAAGCTTCGGGAATAGATTCCTCGGCTTGTTGCGTAAAGCTGGAGATTTTGTTGCGAAGAGCGTTCGTCTTGCCCATCGGAAAGAATTTAGCGAGAAAAGCATTGGAACACTTGTCCCATGTGTCTACAGCGTTGTCGATCGGTATAGAACCATTGCTTCGCTTTTCCTAGCAAAGAAAAAGGAAGGAGACGAAGACAAATGGCTTATTGGGTTATCCCCTTAATGGTGAAGGTGCCGCAAATCTCCAAAAATTGTTGGAGGTGAGCATTGGCATCCTCATGAGCCTTGCCACAGAACGGGCTAGCTTGGACCATCGTGATTAGAGCCGATTTCAACTCAAAATTGAGGTTGGCATCGATCACGTCTGGTCCTATCTCTATATTAGCGGTAGAAGGAGCAGAAAATTAACGAATGGCTTTGTTGGCCATTGTGAAGATAGAACGAGATAAGAAAGAAAGAAGTTGAAGACGATAAAGGAAAAAGATAAGAAGAACTAAGGAAAGAAAGAATGAGGTAAGATGGGATTCGCTAAGCAGGAGCTTAAGCGAAGATAAATTCGACATGGACTCAACCGATACACCGATTGCCTTCCCCGGCAACGGCACCAGAAATGCTTGTTGGTAGTTCTTAGCTTCACCGAAGATAGTGCTAGGCAACTATCTCCGATAACGGCCCAGGAATGCTTGTTGGCACTTGCTAACGTTGTTACTAGGAGTAGACTATGGAGTCTATCCTAGGCAATGGTGCCAGAAATGCTTGTTGGTAGTTCTTAGCTTCACTAAAGATAGTGCTAGGCAACTATCCCCGGTAACGGCCCAGGAATGCTTGTTGGCACTTGCTAACGTTGTTACTAGGAGTAGATTATGGAGTCTATCCCCGGCAACGGTGTCAGAAATGCTTGAAGCAAGACCGGTCACTATACCTAAAGGAGTGGAGCTAAAGCAGCTATCTACTAATGCCAAGCGGGGTTGTCAATCCCGACACTAGTAGGAGCTAGCTAGAGAGAATGCAATCTACCAGGAGGAGATTCTGCAAGTGCACAGAACTATCATAGTAGCACTTTGCCTGGGAGTACAAGGTGTCGATTTATTTGATCCCAAGGGAAGGCTAGGGTGGTGTATGAGTTGAGTCAAGGAGGGGATGAGAGTCGAAGAAAAGAGAAAAGGGAAAAGGGGAGGAGAGAAGAGATGAAAGGCTAGAAAGAATATATGGGTGGATAGGTAAGGATGAAGTGGATGGCTAAGGTAAGGTGGATGGATAGGTTGATAAATGGAATAGGATAACTAAGCATAACTAAGATAACTAACTACTAACTACTCCTAGATAACCACAGAGCAAGATAACTGCGAAGCAGGATAGTTACGAAGCAAGGAAGGCAAAAGACAATTAAATAACTAAGTTGAGTATAGTTTTATTCCTATCTTGTCAAGTATCGAGGCGTACTAGCATTTACCACTTACTTAGGTTGAACGCTAGCACAACGAGCCTTACTGTTAAACTGGGCCAACTACGTGGTGGAACTCAAAGCGCACAGGGCTGTCACCACCTGCTTGCGACCACAGCTATCCGGGGGTCCAGCCGTATCTGAAGGTAAGTCTATAACTAAGCACCACGCTTAACTATATTCTAACTATCTCTACCCTAGCTTTGAATAGAGACACCCTTGCGGACGTCAGAGCAAACACTTGACTTAATAAGATAAACACTAAACTAACTAAGCAACCTATTGGCAAAGATCAAACACTAAGCTCACTAGAGATTAACTACTATGGCTAAGTGAATTGAACTATAGGATAGCTAGGCACTCGAGCAATCAATCAAGTATACCACTCAATACTGATAAGTAGAATAAAGTAATACTTGGAATGATGAACTAGAATATAGTAAATGCTTGAGTAACAAGAGCAAAACCTGAACTGGAGGTGAAGGAAGACTCTTCCCAGCTCTAGAACCGATCACTCGCACGCCTCTACTCTTGAGCTAAGCCTTGAGCAGTGCTTCCGCGAGGGCAAGAATGCCTTGCTCTACTAGCTACCTACTTGCCTAAGCTCTCTAATCTTCTAACCTAACTCTCACTTGCTTCTCTTGCTTTGCTTGGGATGGTACTTGGTGTGAGATGGTACTTGTGTAGAGGTGCCTCCAGGGGGGTATTTATAGCCCAAATGAGTGAGGGGGGTTCTTATAGTGGGCAGCCAACCGACCTAGGGTTAGGTCAGGTGGCGCGCGCCATCCCCCACTGGCGGCCGCCAGCTCCCTGGCCGTTGGATGAACCGCCTCTGCTTCAACGGCATCCAGGTGGTTGTCCAAGGCGGTTTGGAGGTCGGTTGCATGTCCTAGCAACCGACATTCAGCCTTGATCCACGCCACTTCATCCTGAGCCGTCCGATGCCACTGACCTAGTGACCAATGGCCAAGATTTGGCCTTGGGGAGGTCACACGGATCGGTGACGTGGCAGGGGTTGACACTTGGGCCAACCCAAGTGGCGGGCACCACTTAGAGGTGTCGGGCGCCACCTAGGGGTGGCGGGCGCCACCCCCCTTAGGCCCATTTGGGCCCTGCTGAGTGGGCTTGGCCTCTGGTGGGTCCATATGTCCAAATTTGGTTCAAATCCCGCATTCAAATAAAATTCTATGGACATGTGGAATTTGGTTAGTTTGAAACCTATTTGACTACATTTCATGCCTTTTTGGTGGACTTTAGGGTCAAATGTTGATGGTAAAACAGGTGTTTAAGGACCGTCAACAAGCTCCCCCAAGCTAACCGGTTGCTCGTCCTCGAGCAACAATGCGGTTTAAGCATTGAGCATGAAATGGATAGCAACTTAAGATGTCTGCAAGTGTATAGTGAGAAATAACTTAGCATATATCATAAATCATAGCAATGAGGAGCTTATAGCTTTTCACTTCAAACATGCAAGAGTGAAATAAAGTAGTAGATAGGAAACTTTTATCTTGCTTAGGTTTGACTAGGATTCCGTTTGGATGTTTTTCAAGGTTTTCAAAAGATAACAACTTGCTTAAGTCCTCCAAGATTCACTCAATCACTCAATGGTGTTTAAATCCTCACTTAGGCCAAAATGTAGCCTCTCCTATTTCTAAAGAATGATATGTGGAGTTATAGGTAGGCTAAGAACCATGAGCAAATTGCCTGATGTTTATTGCTAAGCTAGACACTCAGATCATAAGGAGCAGCAAATCATAAAAATTGATCAAGATGTGCCTTTGTGGTTATGTGGAAGTGTATAGAGAGGTATTTCATAATCCTTCCTAATTAATTTCTGGGGTCTAGAGCTAATGATAATTCTCTCTTTTTTTGGATACATAGTGAGTAGACCAAAGACGTGTCCTCACATTTTCTTAGGACATAGTCCTCTCTTGAGCTACTTTGCTCACTTTTTCTCTTTTTTTCCTAGGACATAGTCCTTTCTTGAGCTATTTTGCTCATTTTTCTCTCTGTCTCTTTTAGCTCTAGATTTCCCCAGACATCTATAGGAAAGGATTTTTGAAATGAAAAAGGGGAAGAGGGAGAAATGCTTATTCCCAGTGTAGGAATAGCATAAGGCTAGCAATGGGATGTTTGGTAGGGTATTGCATATCTCAAGTGTAGAGAATAAGCAATTTATTTGGTGGTTGCAAACTTCCAAAGTGGAAAGTAGGCAAATTATGGTGGGTGTACGTGAATCTTGATTCAAAAGATATGATAAGCTTCTGTACTAAGATCTATGAGGTCTAACAAAGCTCTTTGTGGTTTTGACTAATGACTAACAAATATTGGGCTGGTGGTGGGATGGGATAAAATCTTGGAGGAACTTTTAGCAAGGTTTTCATAATTTTTAAAAGAAATCCTCCAGATTAGGTCTTAATTTCACCTTAGCAAGTTTAAAGAATTACTCCATTTCTTACTAACTTTACTCACTAAGCATGATTTCAGTTAAAGCATGTGCAACCCACAAAAGCTACAACTTAGATAAGACCAGTTATTCAAACCATAACAATAGCATTTGCATGACATATTTCAAATCTTATTCAGGTTTCAACTTGTTTAAGCAGATTTTATCACTTTTATTCATGGAGTGGTTATTTAGGCAAGCATGTGACATTCAAAAGATATAGAATTTAAGAACTGAATGTAAAGTGTAGGCTTGAGACACACCTTATCGGAGCGGGAGTCTCCCCCAAGCTGGCTTCTTGCTTGGTGAAAAGATCTTCTTCGTCTCAGTCAGAGCTCTTGTTCTCATTTTATTAAAAGGGAAACTATCTAATGTTGTGAAAAGGGAAACTATCCTATTTTGATATTTTATGGTTCTAACTAAGTTAACATATACCTATGCATAAAACTAATGATAACTGATTTTTTTTAGTTTCATGCATGACATATGTTATTTATACGAAAAAGGGAAAATTGAAGGGAAAAATTAAAAATAAAACCATACCTTAGGTCCATGGAGTTTCATCCTTATCGGGTGGATCTTCTTCCTTGGGCACTTCTTCTCTTAGTACTCCATCTGGTTCTTCTTCTTTTAGCACCTCTCCCTTGTTATGTGAATCACACAACTCAGGAGGTGGTTCTTTCTTTCTGTTCCACCTTGTTCTTGGGCGCCTCTTCTTGGTACGAACGGGTATTGCTACCTGCATGTTAGCGGCATATGCGGGACCACGGGAGAAGGAGAATATTTCCTTCCTTCCTCCTAATGTCATTTGAATTTTACCACTTCCCACATATATGCAGGCATCAATAGTGTTCAAGAAGGGTCTACCTAAGATTAGAGGTACATCTTTCCTATTTCCCATATCTAGTATTATGAAATCAGCAGGAACATAGGAGCCTCTAATATGAACAGGTAAATCATTAACTATTCCTTCTACATAGCAAGTGGATTGATCAGCTAGCACAACATAGCCAGATGTGGATGACATGGGTGGAAAGAATGAGTTTTCATAGAAATCTTTAGATATAATGTTCACACTCGATCCTAAATCACACATGGCATTTTTAAAGACTTCAACAAAGATTGAGCATCTAATTATGGGACTACCAGGATCACCCTTTTTAACAGTCATGGTTTTATCTTCATAATAGTTAAAATACTTTATTTCAACCATATTTGTAGTTTCCTTGTAAGGTTTAGCAGGAATTTTGCCAGATTCAAAAGATGGTATGATAGCAGCTAGTTGAGCTAATTGGGTTTCTAACATCTTATTAAAGCTAAGTTGATTTTTCAGAACAGATGAGAAATCTTCCAATTTAGCATTTATATTCTCAAGAATTTTATCATTCGCCATTAATTTCTTATTCAAAAATTCAGTAGTTCTACCTTGTGAGTAAACTAAATTCTTTAAGAACGAGAAATCATCAGAATTATGAAAATTAGAGCGAGGGAATGAATTGTTACCTTGAGAATTGGAGTGTTGATTCCATCCTTGATTTTGTTGACGGAAACCGTTACTGTTGTTGACGAAGTTCAAATCTTCATGTAGCTCGGGGCAGTGGCTCCCAGAATGTCCGGTTTCTCCACAGACTTCACAAGTCATGTAGGATTCCAGAGATTGGACACTCTCTTGTTGGTTCATCTTCTCACAGTTGTCCAGCTTCTTTGCCAGCAGGTCCATCTTGGCCACGATCATGTCGGCCTCCTTAAGGGAATGTATACCTCGCTTACGGGGCTGTAGTCTTTCGTCATTCCATCCTTGGTTTGACACCATCTTCTCTATGAGAGCCTTAGCATCTGTAACATTCACAGAAAAGAATGCACCGCCGGAGGCGGCATCCAAATGGCTTCTAGAGAGTGGGGTTAGGCCATGGTAGAAGTTCTGGATCAATAGCCAGTCCTCCATACCATGGTGCGGACAAGCAGCGACGTACTCTTGCAACCTCTCCCAAGCTTCGGGAATAGATTCCTCGGCTTGTTGCGTAAAGCTGGAGATTTTGTTGCGAAGAGCGTTCGTCTTGCCCATCGGAAAGAATTTAGCGAGAAAAGCATTGGAACACTTGTCCCATGTGTCTACAGCGTTGCGATCGGTATAGAACCATTGCTTCGCTTTTCCTAGCAAAGAGAAAGGAAAGAGACGAAGACAAATGGCTTACTGGGTTATCCCCTTAATGGTGAAGGTGCCGCAAATCTCCAAAAATTGTTGGAGGTGAGCATTGGCATCCTCATGAGCCTTGCCACAGAACGGGCTAGCTTGGACCATCGTGATTAGAGCCGATTCCAACTCAAAATTGAGGTTGGCATCGATCACGTCTGGTCCTATCTCTATATTAGCGGCAGAAGGAGCAGAAAATTCACGAATGGCTTTGTTGGCCATTGTGAAGATAGAACGAGATAAGAAAGAAAGAAGTTGAAGAGGATAAAGGAAAAAGATAAGAAGAACTAAGGAAAGAAAGAATGAGGTAAGATGGGATTCGCTAAGCAGGAGCTTAAGCGAAGATAAATTCGACATGGACTCAACCGATACACCGATTGCCTTCCCCGGCAACGGCGCCAGAAATGCTTGTTGGTAGTTCTTAGCTTCACTAAAGATAGTGCTAGGCAACTATCTCCGATAATGGGCCCAGGAATGCTTGTTGGCACTTGCTAACGTTGTTACTAGGAGTAGACTATGGAGTCTATCCTAGGCAACGGCGCCAGAAATGCTTGTTGGTAGTTCTTAGCTTCACTAAAGATAGTGCTAGGCAACTATCCCCGGTAACGGCCCAGGAATGCTTGTTGGCACTTGCTAACGTTGTTACTAGGAGTAGACTATGGAGTCTATCCCCGGCAACGGTGTCAGAAATGCTTGAAGCAAGACCGGTCACTATACCTAAAGGAGTGGAGCTAAAGCAGCTATCTACTAATGCCAAGCGGGGTTGTCAATCCCGACACTAGTAGGAGCTAGCTAGAGAGAATGCAATCTACCAGGAGGAGATTCTGCAAGTGCACAGAACTATCATAGTAGCACTTTGCCTGGGAGTACAAGGTGTCGATTTATTTGATCCCAAGGGAAGGCTAGGGTGGTGTATGAGTTGAGTCAAGGAGGGGATGAGAGTCGAAGAAAAGAGAAAAGGGAAAAGGGGAGGAGAGAAGAGATGAAAGGCTAGAAAGAATATATGGGTGGATAGGTAAGGATGAAGTGGATGGCTAAGGTAAGGTGGATGGATAGGTTGATAAATGGAATAGGATAACTAAGGATAACTAAGATAACTAACTACTAACTACTAACTACTAACTACTCCTAGATAACCACAAAGCAAGATAACTGCGAAGCAGGATAGTTACGAAGCAAGGAAGGCAAAAGACAATTAAATAACTAAGTTGAGTATAGTTTTATTCCTATCTTGTCAAGTATCGAGGCGTACTAGCATTTACCACTTACTTAGGTTGAACGCTAGCACAACGAGCCTTACTGTTAAACTGGGCCAACTACGTGGTGGAATTCAAAGCGCACAGGGCTGTCACCACCTGCTTGCTACCACAGCTATCCGGGGGTCCAGCCGTATCTGAAGGTAAGTCTATAACTAAGCACCACGGTTAACTATATTCTAACTATCTCTACCCTAGCTTTGAATAGAGACACCCTTGCGGACGTCAGAGCAAACACTTGACTTAATAAGATAAACACTAAACTAACTATGCAACCTATTGGCAAAGATCAAACACTAAGCTCACTAGAGATTAACTACTATGGCTAAGTGAATTGAACTGTAGGATAGCTAGGCACTCGAGCAATCAATCAAGTATACCACTTAATACTGATAAGTAGATTAAAGTAATACTTGGAATGATGAACTAGAATATAGTAAATGCTTGAGTAACAAGAGCAAAACCTGAACTGGAGGTGAAGGAAGACTCTTCCCTGCTCTAGAACCGATCACTCGCATGCCTCTACTCTTGAGCTAAGCCTTGAGCAGTGCTTCCGCGAGGGCAAGAATGCCTTGCTCTACTAGCTACCTACTTGCCTAAGCTCTCTAAGCTTCTAACCTAACTCTCACTTGCTTCTCTTGCTTTGCTTGGGATGGTACTTGGTGTGAGATGGTACTTGTGTAGAAGTGCCTCCAGGGGGGTATTTATAGCCCAAATGAGTGAGGGGGGTTCTTATAGTGGGCAGCCAACCGACCTAGGGTTAGGTCAGGTGGCGGGCGCCATCCCCTACTGGCAGCCGCCAGCTCCCTGGCCGTTGGATGAACCGCCTCTGCTTCAACGGCATCCAGGTGGTTGTCCAAGGCGGTTTGGAGGTCGGTTGCATGTCCTAGCAACCGATATTCAGCCTTGATCCACGCCACTTCATCCTGAGCCGTCCGATGCCAATGACTTAGTGACCAAGGGCCAGGATTTGGCCTTGGGGAGGTCACACGGATCGGTGACGTGGCAGGGGGTGACACTTGGGCCAACCCAAGTGGCGGGCGCCACTTAGAGGTGGCGGGCGCCACCTAGAGGTGGCTGGCGCCACCCCCCTTAGGCCCATTTGGGCCCTGCTGAGTGGGCTTGGCCTCTAGTGGGTCCATATGTCCAAATTTGGTTCAAATCCTGCATTCAAATAAAATTATATGGACATGTGGAATTTGGTTAGTTTGAAACCTATTTGACTACATTTCATGCCTTTTTGGTGGACTTTAGGGTCAAATGTTGATGGTAAAACAGGTGTTTAAGGACCGTCAACAGTTAGCAGAATATCGGTTCTTCTTCTTCTCCCGATTCCGCTTCCGCCTAATATACCCTTTTTTCTTATTTTATTTTTTTTTTGTCAGCCTTGTCTGCAGAGAATGACCACTTGAAAGCAGCAGCAAACAGAGTCGCCCTTAAGGTGAATGATCGTGGGGATTCATCTGAAGCTCGCCTTGATGCCGTGTATGGCCGCATAGATCAGGCCGTCACCCAAGGTGTGCATGCCGGGGTTTCCCTTGGGCTATCAGCAATGAGTTCTTGGACTAAAGAAGATTACTCCTTCCTACCAGTTGGCTTCGCAAGCGGGAATCCGGATGAATTTTAAGACCTTGAAATCTATGACAATCATGCCGCTGCTATTGCCGAGATTACTGACTCGCAATCCATTATGAACAAATTATTTCAAGGGTAGTTTGTATTAGGGTAAATCCGTGAGTGAAGCTTGTAACACATGAGACTTGTTCCTCTCTGAATAATGTCCATCTGCATCTTTGACTATCTCAGTGATTTTTCCGATTGCAATATTTCTTCAGAGAAAATGTTTCCCGAATGCATGACGTCATCTTAGCCGACTAGATCTAGTTTCTGATGTGTCACGTCATTCGACATCTTATTTACTGCACTTCACCTTTCTCTTCCCCCAACAAACCTACCACTCGAAAAACGCTAGGATCACCAGGTCATGAACACTCTTGTACTAAAGGCGATATAAATAATATCAGCTATAACTTAAACTTCTTGGAATATTTTTCTGCTAAAGGCGATGCTCTTTCACATCGGCTGTATAAAAATGTCTTTGAATCCGCTCTAGATACAATTTCCACGCATTCGGCCTTTAACAAATAGTGCCGAATCTTTAGTCCACGAGTGACGCATATATGAACAAAATCTCTCTCTACAGCCGAATACCCTTCTCCAGGTTTAACATTTTCGGCTAAAGCTAGCTGCTACTTATCCTTTCCCTTAAAACTTAAAATAAGGGTTGATCCTACTGTAAGGTTATCGTCCGCCACGTACAACTTGAAATGATCACCAAGTTGAGGAAATGGCTTCATATGCTTTTCAATTTCACCAAGACTCTTCGTTGTATGTCACTTCTCGTGAATTCTTGATTTCCTTTGAGCTTCAGTAATGGAGAAGTAAACAGAACATTTAAACACTCGAGACCCAAACTTGGTATACATCGGTCCTATCTCGGCTTTATCATCAATACTTTATTCCTTGTCGGCCGATATGAAACTTGGTCCCAATTCTCTTCCATTACCATCAACTGGATTATTTAAAAATTACTCTGAGAGCTGATTATCTGAATTGGCTGTTGGTCCTTGTCGAAAACATTCACAGGACCTACTTCCCAAGCTCTTCCAGAGAAGCACTCGACACCATCATATTCCTAGTAGATGGGCTCCGTATTAGCAACACTCACCGAATCATCAGCATGTACAATTTTGATATCATCTCCAATCCACTGGATAAAGAATTGATGCATAGTTGACGGCACACAACAGTTTGCATGTATCCAATCTCTTCCTAATAGCAAACTGTATGCCCCCTTGCCATCAATGACGAAGAAGGTAGTGATCAAGGTTTTAGTTCCGATTGTCAACTCAACCTGATCTACTCCCCGAGTATCAGAGGAATTACCAGCAAAGTCTCTCAACACCATGTCAGTCTTCAATAAGTCTTCACTTGCCATCCCAAGTTTTCTGAAGGTGGTATACGACATGATGTTTATGGCAGCCCCTCCATCAATGAACATCTTGGCCAATGGCTTGCCATTAACATAGCCTCTCATATACAATGACTTCAAGTGTCGATGCTTAGCTGGTTTATCAAATACCGCTTGTTGAGCTAAAACAAGATGAGCCAACAACTCCTGGAATTCATCTTCATCAAAGTCTGAATACACCTCGTCTCGGACATCCTGATCTTCGGGAGCTATGAATTCTGATGGAAGAAAGAAAGCCATGCATGCATCAGCCGAACGACCACTTCCATCCGACATTTCTTTAGGTCGCCAAACTCGCTTTATCTTGGCACTTGCTTGCTCTAACTCTCTGTTTCTTGGGCGTTGTACCCTTCTATTCTGGCTCCTTCTCAACCCTGGCGGACACCACTGTCCTCTCTGCCAGACATACTCGCGGTACTCTTCTTCTCTGGTGCGAGTCCAACTGTGATTGGCAAATCCTCTTCCCTGCCAATCTTCAGAATTATTTATTTTTAAACGCCAATCGTCCTCAGGGACTCGTGCCCCAAGCCTTTCATGGACAGAACGGCGGTTGACTCGAGACTGCCTATATTCATAATATTGATTACTGCACTCAGGGCAGTTGTTCTTAACAGGCAACTTCAAGCCTTCGTTCCAACAGTACTGGAAAAACGAGCACTCCCAATGAGATTGTTCTTGCTCCCTCATATCTTCTCATTCCTCTTGGTACATCTCTTCTTCGTACCTTCGTTTTTTTCCAGGAACTTCTGTTCATAAAATCTTTGCTTCTTGTACTGTTCCTGTTCCCGACGCCATTTATTCAACAGAATACGCGTCGTAACCCTGGGTCTGGAAGTTTCACCCGTCTCAGCTCGGCTATTTTGGAACCGAACCCTCTGCTGAAGCTCTTTATTTGTAATTTGCCAGTCAGGGTCAACAGCACCAGCTTCCCTCGCTCTATCAGAGGTTAACACTTTCATTTTGCTCTTGCCCCTGGGATCAGCTGCATTGACCATATTAACAGAGAAAGACACAGTATTCTGTCCAAAAGGGCTATCATCAACCTTCATCTTTCCATCAAACCTCAGATGCCCGTCATGGATAGCTTTCTGGATACGCACTCTGAACACTCGACAATCGTTTATGGAGTGGGACCTGGTGTTATGGAAACCACAATACTTCTTGTCCCTGACTCCTTCGGGATGCAACATAGGGTGACCTTCTGTTAACTTGATGCGTCCTTCCTTCACCAAATACTCAAATAATTTATCTGACTTGGAAACATCAAAGTCATAAGTACCTTTTTGTTGCCTCAGCCATCGCTAGTTGACTTGAGTCGGCTCTTTAGCCCAGACTATTTCGGCTGCAGCTATTTCATCTTCATTATCGTATTCAGCTGCCTCTTCTAGAAAAGCCTGATACATCTCAGCAGCCACATCACCCTTCTGGAATTGATTATTCCTCTTGAATCCTTGGGCTTGACTGCTCATCGTTGCCAACCTCTGTGATAACTGCCCGAGGTCATCAAACTCCATGCCGAATAGTTTCTCTTTGATACTCGGCAACATACCAACTATGGCTATCCCCGGCAATTGGTCATCCGACAAATTCAGAGAATAGCAGAGATTCTTGGTTTCCCTGAACCGACGTAGATATTCTTGTGGCGTCTCGCTAGGTTTCATCCTCAGGCTCATGAGATCGACCAACATCTTTTCGCTGGTACCCGTGCAGAAATACGAGTGGAATTTCTGTTCCAGCTCTGCCCACGTATTGATAGAATTTGCTGGCAGAGAGGCAAACCACGAGAAGGCTGGTCCTGTCAATGACAATGGGAAGTACTGAATCCTCCAAGCTTCATCTGTAGATGCTTCCCCAAGCTGCATCAGATAGCGACCGATGTGTTCTATGGTACTGGTGTCATCCTGGCCTGAAAACTTGGCAAAATCAGTGGGAGGCTTCACCCTTGGAGGAAGTGCTACCCGATTGTACCATTCCGGATAAGGGGACTTGTAATCATATGACTGACTCTTTGGTTTTAGGCCGAATTGATTTTGCATCATATCAGCTGTAACACCCCCGGTGTTAAGCATTCCCTAAATGCATAATTTGACACCGCATAAGCATAGCATCTCATCATTCTTGTGCATATGCTTGTTGAATGCTTAAGTCCTTGTGTTAAATGTCTAGTATAACCTTGTTATGCTTTCTGTTTCTGACCAAGTGCCTTTTAACAAAGTTGTAGATCTTGATAAAAGGAACAACTTGCTTTAAAGCACTTTCTCAGAAAAAGCTTATAAATTGTGATTTCTTGCATTAGAAAAATGGTTTAGCACTAAATTTCTCTGTCTCAGCAGAATTTGGACTCGACCCTTTAAGATGATTTGTTCCTTACAAAATTCTAAGCAACTTTGCTGTTAGGACCCTTTCCTAGTTCGGCTTAGTTTAGGAGTTATAGAGCATCAAAGTTTGCAATCAAACTTCATTAGTTTAACCCCAGTGGACCCAACCTGTCAGTCTCTCCTTCTTCTCCTTCGCGGACGCCGCTCCCTCCGCGCCGACCGAGCCTGCCGCCGCCGCGAGACCGCCTCGCCCGCCAGCAAAACCACCGGCATCGCCGCCCATGGTTTAGCGCTGCATGCGCCACGTCGCCCCCTCGCTCGCTGCAAGCTCGCCACGACGCCCCGGAGCTCGGTGCATGCTCGCCGCGTGGAGCTCGACGCCTGACGCCGCCGCGTCCGGTCAGGAGATCCCCGACGGGAACTGGCCAGTTGCAATGCACCCAGCCACTTGTTCCTTTGTCTTTGTCCGCCTTGAGCTCACCAGCGCGCCAGCCACTCCACCATCTTCTCCAGTTCGCCCAAACCGCCATTGCCGCCGAACTCCGGCGAGCGATGGCTCGCTAATCGCCGCACCGCCGTTCGATTCCTCCCGCCAGCTTCTCCGCCCTAACCTCCTCCTTCTCCGGTAAGGGTTGGTTTCCCCTCTCTCCCTCTCCAGCCGCCGGAACAGCGGATGCCGTCCGCAAGTTTCCGCCATGGCCGCCACCGTGACCTTCACGTGGACCGGTCATCTCCGGCCATGCTACCCTGAGCTGAGCCATGTTCTAGTCTTCTCTACCGTCGTAGTAGCTTAGAGTCAGATGGAGACCTCTCTCGTGTCCTGAGTTCGCCGGACCGCGGGCCAGTCGCGCTGTGTCCGCCATGGACCGCCGCCGTGCATCGCGCCGGGCAATGCCGCGGATGCCGAAGCCCGAGAGTTGCTCCAATAGGTCGCTTAGGTCTTGCTTGGGCTAGTGCTAACCTCGCCGAGTCGCAAGCCGCCGGGAAGAGTTCCGCCGCCGAGTCGCAGAGCCACCGCTCCGCCATGGCCGCCGTCGAGCTTGCTCCGGTATCCCTCTGGCTCAGCGAGTCGGTTCGTCGTGTTCGTCTCGAAAACCCGCACCCAGGGACGGTCTCAGTGTCGCCGGAAGCGTCGCCGTCGACGAGCTAGGGCCGGTCAATGACCACGGCGCAAAACTCCGCCGTTGACCGCCGAGCCTGGCCTCGCGCGGTAACGTGCCGAGCCTGGCCCCGGAAGCTTGGTCACCCTGACCAGCGGGCCCCGACTGGCAGTAAGGAAGAGAGAAAGGGAAGAGCTTGGGTGCCGTAGGCCTCGGTAAGTCGGATGCACCGAGCCTTCGCCTCGAGCCTCGATCGGGTCGGTTGTGTAAGCCTCGGTCGAGTCGAGCCAAGTCAAGTGCTCAGTTGAGTCAGCTAGTCTCGGTTGTGTAAGCCTCGGTCGAGTCGAGCCAAGTCAAGTGCTCGGTTGAGTCAGTAAGTCTCGGTTGAGTCAGTAGCCTCGACTGAATAGGTTAGCCTCGGCTGCCCTTGTGCCTCGGGCGAATCGGAAAAATGTGTCTGAGCCTCGGGCCTCAGCCGAATCGCGCTGAGTGTGCCGAAGCCTTCGCCTCGAAGCCTCGGACGAGTCAGCCAAGTGTGTCGAAGCCGTATCTTGAGCCTCGGCCGAGTCAGCCAAGTGCGCCGAGCGTTTGTCCTATGCCTCGGCCGAAGTCCGTACGTAGGATTGAGTTTTCCTTTTTAGTTTCTTTTTGCAGAATTGTGTAAAGGCTTCAAAAATTCATACAAGGCTCATTTTAAGTCCAAATCCTGTGAAACAAATTTTGTGGAGTTCAGCATGATTAGATCTACCTGTGAAGGATGTTAATTGCATTGTTGGTAATACTTTTATGTGTAGATTTATTTAAATTAGAAAAGTGCTGATAACTTGGAAAATGCATAACTAATTATGTATAAGTCAGAAAAATGTAATCCCAGTTTTGTTAGGTTTGTATGAATGTGTAGTTTCAGAGAAAAATATAATATGAGGTTGTTCTGTGAATTAATTTGACAGTAGCTTTTAAAATGGTTAAATGTCGTTTCCTTGTTTATTTTGTAGTAATTAAAATATGAGGAATATGAACCTGAGAATTTAAGCACATTGCTCTTGTACTAGGTAGCTCAGTAGAAAAATAAGAAATCTGTTGTTTGACACTTTTTGCTAGGGTGTGTAGTTCAAAGCACCTGTCCATGATAGAATTTGTCTTTTTCATAGAGAATGAAGTTTAAGTCCAAATGAGATGAAATTTGGACAGGGAGCTAGATTAGGTGTTGTTAACTCCCAGTAATTTTTGTAGATTTTTCTGAAGCTGTCTAGGTTAGGTTGCTGTTTAAGCATGTGTAAATAGATTTATTTCAGCAAGTAATTAGAGGGTAATAAACTCATTAAGTAAACTTTGAGGTGGTGACAACATAGCTTAATCAATTGACTATGTTAGGTTAAATGGTTGGGATGATGTTGACTACCTTGTTGAATAGAATGCAGTAGATGACATGTGCTTATCCCCTGATTGCTGTTGATCATGTGCATCACATATGCATTCTATGTGCATTCATCCTATTCATGCACTTTATGCATCATACAGGATCAGCAGAGGAGATCCAGACCCAGTCGTTACTAGAAGAGCCCAGTCCGGAGGAGATCCTGACAGAAGAAGTCGGAGGGACCGACGCCGACGAGTTGCCCGAGTGCCGCGATCACCGTCCGTCGGACATTGAGAAAGGCAAGCCCCGGAGCATTCTAACTCCTACGGTTTGCAAATGTTTTCTAATTTAACCTGATGATGGATGTTGCATTAGGTTATAGGAATTGATTGCTACCGTTGATGCATTATTACTTATTCTTGTCCACCTGCAAATATTACCTTGTTATCCCTGATAAGTCTAGGCTCGTTTATGCTTAGCCTGCTTAGACCGGTAAAAGTCGGGTGATTTCCTGTCTCCCGCAATAGGTGGATACTGATCATGTTTAGCCTGTGCTATCATGAGATAACCATGTGATAATTAATCTGAGACGGAGGCGGGATGTAAGAGCAACAGGACATGGGTTCTGTGTGCTAGTAGGCTCCCGTCTGTGTCGCATAGGACCCGTTCGGGAATGTCCCTTCAGTCAAATTGAACGCGTCGATCACTTAACGGAGTTGGTCTGAGTACCTCCCGTGAAGCCGAGTAAGGTTATTCGAGCCGGTGATGGAGATGTTGACGCCTAACACCCAGGGCCTCAGATGTACCGTGGGCAACTATTCTGATCGACCTGGCATGGTCCGAGGGCAGGCAGGGCCTGATCGACCTGGCATGACCGTGGGCAGTTATAGGTTGAGCGACCTGGCACTGAGATAACCCCCGGTGTAGAAGGGCCCATGGCCGTCCCGCGCTTTGTGTTCTCGAATCTCCTGACTGGCAGCTTACGACTGCCGTAGCCGGACGTGCCGGGCGAGTGTGAGACATTTTATCCCCAGCTGGGTAGGAATCGATTATAATCGCCATCGCTCCTGGACAGTGAGCAGTTGACTCTAGATCATCTCCCGTAGAACTTATGGAACTAAAATGGTTATGGAATCTGAAAGGCTATTGATGAAATAGTCGCTCTTGATTGATTAAGTAGCAAGTGCTTGTTTAGTACAGGTGCAAATCTAGTAAGGTAGAGTTAATGACTAAAAGCAATTGCCAACATTTGAAACGGAGTTTTATTACTAAAGCTTTCATGCAAAAGAGTATGTACAACCAACCCCACTTATATAGCCTGCATGTTCCTTGGAGTCTCATTATTTTTTGGTTCTGTCGGGTAAGCCTAGCTGAGTACCTTCTTGTACTCAGGGTTTATTTCCCTTGTTGTTGCAGATGGCCAGTGCTTTTATGGTTACTGCGAGAACTGCTTGTACCCGGTAACGGGTGATGACTAGACCAAGGGCATGGTCAACACTTATCTCATCTGTTGCTTTTGTGGACCCGGTCAACTGATGGCACCGTATTTATGAACAATCCAAATTTATGTTTAAAAGACTATGTTGCTTCCGCTACTACTACAAATTATGGTTTGTAATATTATTTCGTACTCCGATGTAATTTGAACTATGTGCAACTGTGTTGTAACCCGTGAGCATGTTCGTGGAACAAGTACGATCTTGGCTGGATGTCGTTGAATGATTTGAAATCCTTCGAGATTTCCGGACTACCGGGTTTGTACGAGCTTAAGTACTCGATGATTTCTGCGAGAGCGGAGGTTGTCAGTGTTTAATCTGGTGCAAATTGGTCGGTTCTGTTACAGCAGGCATCCTATGCATGATGAGGTCAATATTCGAATCAGGAGCTGCTTGTGCTTGCCCCCCAGGATGTATTCCTGCCGAACTCTTGTAGCCTGGATTTGGAAAAGCATTAATCGAGCTATAATCGACGAACACCTGATATCCATCTCCAAACATATTCATTTGTGTCCTGTTTGCTGCAGGAGACATTTAGAAGCAGATTGTGGGACGTTCCCCGTCGTGCCGAACGTGACCTGGCCATAAGTCTGAGGAAGTTGTTGCGTCTCATGTGGAACAATCCCACCTGTGCTTGGGCCAGCTCCACCTCCTTCTGCGATCTTTCGACGTTGAGGTACCCGGAACAATAGTGGTCCTTGCATTGTGCCGGCAGCTTCTTCAAAGCGTTTATCCGCTGTTGGATCAAAAATGCTAACCATGACAGCACGAAAAGTATTCAAGAAAGCTGCCTGATGATTGGTCATGGCTTCCGATACAACTTTGTATACTAATTCAGTCATCTTCCGAATAGCTTCCTCTTCATCATTATCAGATGGCTCGGATTGGTGATGAGGAATGATCTTTGGAAATTCTTGCTTCTGGAAAACTTTGCCGCTCTTGTTCTTGGAGAAAGACGTCAAGCATTTGCGCTGGAATTCATCACAGTCCTGTTGTACTAAACTTTTCAGCTCTGGCAGCAAGTCATCCATGATCACGTCCAAAATTTGATCGTCGCTGATCTCAGGCATCTTGAAACGAAGTAGGTCCCATCAGGCGTGCCAAAAAGTGTGTTGACGCAAAACGTGACACCTCACGCCAAGCACACAGGAAGCCGAAAAGCTAGCTTCAATCGGGTGCCCGGAATGTGCTGAATCCGGAGACGTGCCAGTCGGTTTGACCTGAAAACCAACAAGGAAAAAACTGTGAGAATACCTTTGGAACATGCCAGATAAAACCAGACAGTTCCATATGTATGGCTTTGAAAGCCAATCACGACGGCACACAGCTATAGAAGCTGTCTGTCAGAGCATGTTTATAAAGTCATTCGGCTAGTATGAGAACAGAGTATGTAAAGCATATTGACTACCAAATGCATATGTAAAGAAAGACATGCTTGAACAGATTAAAGATATTATAAACAGGTAACTTGCAAATATAGATCTATTCAAATAACACATGCATAGGCTAATCCAACTAATCTGTCGCACGTTTAGTCTTCATAAACCGGTCAGGTATAAACTCAAGCAAAGCTAATCCACCGCATGATACCACTTGCTATAGGTCTACAACACTTCTTATAATTAGATTAATCCACCGCATGATACAATCTAATTATAACAAGCTAAAAGCATGCATATATTTGAACAGATCTATAAAGGCTCATTACTCATGTAAGCTTAACCAAAATCGGCAAACCAGCCGAATTGGGGTCCATGAAGAAGGAACAAACAAGCAAGCACGATCAAACTAATCTAAAACCTGCATCTGCCGCATGACACCTAGTTTCATCAAAGCCTAACCATGATTGACATGCGTGAACCCACAACATGTGACAATCTAGATTGAAAGTTGATTCAGCCATCATGATCTTATGATTAAAAGAGAGCACAAGCAAACTCGTGCGATAAGGCCGAACAAAGATCAATCTAGATTGGGCAAAAGAGTGTTACAAGAATTAAATAAATAAAACATATAACACGTGATAACTTAATGAATCTATTGGATCTGCTAAATCTAATAGAGCCGATAACTATTTTTACTCATGATTTAATCCGCCGCACGATACAAGGCATAAGCAAAAACTTCCCGTCATAAGCTTAAATCCGCCGCACGATACTAAGCTTAACATACGAGACCACTTGCATCATATCTAAATCCACCGCATGATACTAGACATGATAGCAAGGTTGCCGGTACTTACGGAGGTCGACGGATCGATGATTCCTCTCGAAGAACTCGACGACACGACTAAGGACTCAAAGGTGGCACGGGGCCGGTTTGTATTGATATGGTTGTGAACAATTTTACAATGGTCGAGGGTTTACATTTATACCCTGGACGAAACACGAGTCCTAAACGATTACGATTTACATAATAAAATATGGAAATATACAAATTCTACTTCCAAATTCTTCGGCATCCTCCATTGTCACGTGTCTCCTCATGCAAGTTGGTTTTATTTTGCAACTTCCATCTCTCGAGGGTTCCGGTATCTCCTCGACGGGTGGGACCACCGCCGCTGTCTCTCTAGCCGCGCGAAGGTCCCTGGTGGTTGTGGTTCTTCTGTTTCCCGCCATCTCGAACTTCGCTCCCCACGGACGGTGCCAAACTGTTGGAAACACACTTGCCCCACCTCCGCACTTGTGCAGGGGTGTTGCGAAGGTGGCCAAGCGTCGGAGACAAAAGCAAAGGTTGAGAAGCAGGGACAGTGTTGCGGTGGCTCTATTCCCCAAAAATCCTGCCTCTTACACTATTCACCCCTTGGTATTTATAGGGAGTACCAAGGGACACGGGTTTAATTACAAAAGTGTACAGAAACGATTCCTCGACTCCACGCAGGGAGGAAGGGCAAAGCCATAAAAACACAGCTGAAGCGGAAACCCTAGCTAGTCTTCCTCCTGCCCGCCGCCACCTGGTTCTGTTCACCTTCGGGAGAAGAAAGTAGATCTGTCCTTTGACTTTGCTTGCCCTCGGGCCAGCACTCCTTCGTCGCTTGCCAGGGCCCAACACTTCAGACGGAGTGGCTTCGGTAGTCCCGCGAGGGTCGCCTACCGTGTTCTCGTCACCCCTTAACCTGCGAGGAATGCAACAAAGCATCGAGGGTCGGACCTTCGTCCGGAGGTCAGGAAAACGATCCCGAGGGGAGAGAGGTCTCGCGAGGATATGTTGATCACGAGAGGGTTGTTTCTGGCACCAGCCCGCGCGGCGCCACTGCCGAGGGTCCTCTTCCCAAACAGTAGCCTCTCGTTGCCTTGGATCTAAAGAACATAATTTAGGCCCAAGCAGCGCTCTTTGACGGGGAAATGTAAGGAGACCCTTGGCAGCGACGCCCGCGGCTGCTTTGGGCTGGGCCGTTGTACTGTTGAAGCCTGTTTCGTTTTTTGCGCCGTGTTTTTCGGTTGTCATGCCGACTTTGTCATTTGGGTGAGCCCGCCTCTTGGCCTATAAATAGAAGAGGTAGGTGGGGTGATTTGAGCTCGTGCCCTCCTTTTGCCCCAGCCAGCCTGCTGCTGCGCATTTGTTGTTGCGAAGGTTGACTTTGTCTAGCTTCGAAGGTTGTTAGTTTGGTGTTTGGCTAGCTTTCCGTTTTGAGTGATGGCGAGGTCCAAGCAAACTGCTCGTGCTACTTCTCCCGCTGCTTCAGATGAAGGGGTGACTTTCAACTTCGGGCTCAGCCGGGTTTGTGCCATGGAGCTAGCGGCTTACGTTAAGCGGGGCTGGATCGAAGAGGGGAAGGCGAGGACAAGCTCTGGTGAAACTGTACCGAAGCCCGACGTTGGCGAAGTTGTCATTTTTTAGGAGTTTTTCGATGCTGGTCTGCGCTTTCCTGCTGACTCCTTTGTGACTTCGGTTCTGCAAAGGTTCAATCTGAAATTCCATCAACTCACACCTTCGTGCTTTACGAAGATGTCGGTGTATGTCTGAGCGTGTCGCTCGCAGGGTGTTGTGCCTCATGTGGAAGGTTTTGTTCGTACCCACCGTGTCCATATGCAACCTCGCAAAATAGTGGAAGGCGAGGGTAAGACCAGTCTGGGATAGTTTGCGGTGTACACATTTTGCCACCGCACCGGATCGGAGTTGCCGGTACAGGCTCAGAAGAACAAATGGAGCAGCAGATGGCAAGAGTTCTGGTTTTACTACAAGCTTGATGAGGCGCCCGAGCTGTGCGGCGAGCTTCCGCTTCTTGGCGATGTGAGCGCCGAAGCTAAGATGGGCTCCGAGGCTCACGCCGCGGTAGATTGTCTAAGGGTGGTTGCGCGTTCACAGTGCGCACGCAACTTGGTCGAGGAATACTGCTGCGCCAAGGCGTGGCCCCTCAGTCGGAGGCAGATCTGGTTCCCGGTTGAAGCCGCCCGAAGTACGAGGGTAGGGTACTGATGAAACCGAAGCTTGATCTGAATAGGATTTGGGATAATGTCTTCAAGAAATTTCCCAGACGTCAGGATGGTGTCGAAACTATCTACAAACGAGTCCAGCAGAGGACTGATGACCTCGTTGGGAAACTTTCCACCTTGGAGATTAAGGCTATCCACAGCTCGGTGGGTAGCGGAGGTTGTGTTAACAGGCTTTTTGATATTCTCGGGATCCAATACGAGGACTGACCCGTCCCTTCGAGCGATGATGCGCCGAAGAAGAAGAGGAAACGTGCCGCCACCGAGGAGAGGGATGTTGTCTCATGGTCGAAGAGGGGCCGTGGTCGAGGGCGTGGCGGCGCCAGCGGCCGAGTTAAAACACTTGCGACGAAGGTCGCTGTCGGTTCAAGTTACGCCGGTGCTACCTCTTCTTCGGCCATTGTTTCGTCGTTAAGTGGCCGAGGTGTAGCGAGGGTCGGAGGACGGGTGCCCCGCGTCGGTGGCATCAGTGCTCTTATTCAGATTTCGGACGACGAGGACATCTCCGACGACGATGAGGGGGAAGAAGGTGAGAAGGTCGTCGATAAGGAGGCTGAGACCGAGCAAGAAACAACTGATGAGGAGAGTGATACCTCTAGTAGCGGAGGTAATTCCGATGTTGATGTTTCTGTTGGTGACAAGCACGAGAAAGGGGTTATTTCGTCGAGTGGTGGCGCTGCAGCCACCCGAAGCATTGATGATATTCTGCGGGACTTTGAGCCTGAGAGTCTAGAGCGTTGGGCGGTACCCGAGTACGGGGGGTCCCATATTTGGGTAGATGGCGTTGAGGTGTTTGGAGGCCTCGAGTCAGATAAGATTCTGGGCAAAAGGCCTTATGGCGAAGCTGGCCGGAATGCTTTGCCCTACTATGCCAGCAAGATTGGTGTCACCGATCCGGCCACGGAGCTTTATACCAGTCCGGACCTTCGAGAGTGCCATTTGCAGTGCCCTCCGGAGGAAAGGCGTTTTCTTGGCCGGGTTTTGGTAAAGTTTGTGTGCCAGAGGCGGAGCTTCGATTAACAAACCAGCCGTTGGGTGAACTGCAGGATGACATAGATGTTAAGCTGGCTGAGTTGATGCTTCTTAGCCGTTCTGCGCGCCGAAGGGCAGGTTACAACCATGATTATATGAGCACGCAGTTGGCGAAGGTTGAGAAAGAAAACAAAGACCTCCGGCGGATTTTGGAAAATAAGGAGGTCGAGCTTAAGGCTGCCTTGGAGAAGGTTAAAAAGTCTCGGGAAGAGGCTCAAGATGTTGCAAATAGTAATGCTGAGCTTCTGGCTGCTTGTCGTCAGAAAGACAAAGACTTGTTGTCGGTGAAAAGTCGTGTAAATGAGCTGTCTTCGGAGGTGGCTTCGCAAACCGAGGCGTGGTTGGACAGTATGAGGAAGATAAAGAGTAAAGTTGACTCGTGCTTGACTGAAGCTGGCGGTTCTGCTGGGGAGCCATTCCCTGCCGCTAATGCCGAGGCGTTCGAGGGTTGGCTCTCTAATGAGCTTGACGTTTTCAGCTCGCTAGTTGAGAACGCGGCCGACTTTGGCTGTTATGCCGGAGCCTTGGCCATGGCCGGCACCCTTCAACAGGTGGACTGTGAGCACCTCCGGAGAGTCAAGAAACCCAACCATGTGTTCCCGACGGTTGATGAGGTGCGTCAGATGAAGGTCGCTGACGCCGAAGTTCGAAACTGTGCGATGCGTTTGCTTCGCAGGTTTTGGATTGCCGGTGGAGGCTGAGTTCTCGCCAGGTTAGTGTTATTGGAGAGTTTTTTTTTGGCTCTGCTTTGATGGTTAAGGAGTTTTTGCTTTTATTTGTACCTGCAGGCTCGGAGAGAAGCGATACCTTCGCCGCCCGCGACTGTCGATGTTGTTGGATGCTCCGACTCTGTTCCTGCGCCTGGTTCTGCCGAGATTCCTCCTGCGGAAGAGGTACCTTTGGCTGGGGATGCTTTGATGATTAAGGAGGCTACCGTGGAAAAGGCGGCGATTGAGAAGGCACTAGAGAAACCCGAAGTTACCGCTGATGAAGGTTTGGATGTTGCCGCTACCGAAGCTATAGCGGATCAGCAGGGTGGGTGTGGGCAGGTGTGAAAAACTTAGGATTGATTTTGGATGCGGGGGTTGTTTTGTAATATGTGTGGTGGTTGAAGTGACTTGATGACACTGAGATGTTTTTTAACTTTGTGAAAATGCAGGTTCCTGATGGAACCGTGCTAGAAGTATTCGATGTGACGCCTCTGACGATTAATTATCAAGATACTTTTATAATTGTTGAATCGTGGGCTCGGGCTAGGCTAAAACATCCTTCGTTGGCTTTTGAACGTTTTTGGTGGTCGAAAGTGCGAAGGTACGATTTAAAAAATAGCAGGTCGAGCCGTTTTTGGCGCGAAGCGGACTTTACTGACCGGCAGGCCGCCCGTTATTTGTTTGGTTCTTCTTCGTCTTCGCAAACTGTCTTTGATGATGATATTGATGAGAATGCAGCTTTGGACTACTTGTTTGGACGAAGCGAACTTGATGTGGGTTCAGATGGATCGCTTGTTATTCCAAAGGAGGAACCTTTGGAACTTAGTGAAGTATGGCGTAGATACATGTATAGGGCGAGGGTTTTACCGGGGAGCTGCCGATTGTTCCTGCAGCTCCTTTGTTGTGGGGGCCCATTGTCCCGGTAGAAGCAGGATTAGAGGGAGACTACAAAGGTCATGAAGGTGTAATGTTACATAAAGGAGGTGATGATGCTTTGTAATTTTTGTGGCTTTTCAATGGACTGTTGTTTTGTAAGAGAACATGAGTACTGTATACCTGATTTCATTGCTGAGTGGTTCGTTTGTGCATTTTGGTGATTGATTTGAGTCTTTGTTGGATCTAAGCAAGGCTCGTCTACTGCGCGGCCTATTTTGGTGATGTTGTTTGTTGGTTGGCAAGGTTCGCTCTTTGGTCTTGGCGGAGACGTTTTTAGCAAAAAACAGCGACGCTCCCTTTCTTTTTTGGCGAGGCTCGCGTTTCGTTAGACTGAGATGTTTAGTGAAAAACAGCGACGCCCCCTTTCTTTTTTAGCGAGGCTCGCGTTTCGTTAGACTGAGATGTTTAGTAAAAAATAGCGACGCCCCCTTTCTTTTTTAGCGAGGCTCGCGTTTCGTTAGACTGAGATGTTTAGTAAAAAACAGCGACGCCCCCTTTCTTTTTTAGCGAGGCTCGCATTTCGTTAGACTGAGATATTTGGTAAAAAACAGCGATGCCCCCTTTCTTTTTTAGCGAGGCTCGCGTTTCTTTAGACTGAGATATTTGGTAAAAAACGGCGATGCCCCCTTTCTTTTTTAGCGAGGCTCGCGTTTCGTTAGACTGAGATGTTTAGTAAAAAACAGCGACGCCCCCTTTCTTTTTTAGCAAGGCTCGCGTTTCGTTAGACTGAGATATTTAGTAAAAAACAGCGACGCCCCCTTTCTTTTTTAGCGAGGCTCGCATTTCGTTAGACTGAGATGTTTAGTGAAAAACAGCGACGCCCCCTTTCTTTTTTAGCGAGGCTCGCGTTTCGTTAGACTAAGATGTTTGGTAAAAAAACAACGACGCCCCCTTTCTTTTTTAGCGAGGCTCGCGTTTCGTTAGACTGAGATGTTTAGTAAAAAACAGCGACGCCCCCTTTCTTTTTTAACGACGGTGTTTGACTTTTTTGGACTTCGCGCCTCCCCTTATCTTAGGTGGAGGTGACGTTTGCTTCTTGCGAGCCCCTAGCGTGTTTTGCGAGGGTGTTTGACTTTTTTGGACTTCGCGCCTCCCCTTATCTTAGGTGGAGGTGAAGTTTGCTTCTTGCGAGCCCCTGGCGTGTTTTGCGAGGGTGTTCGACTTTTTTGGACTTCGCGCCTCCCCTTATCTTAGGTGGAGGTGAAGTTTGCTTCTTTTTGCGAGCCCCCGGCGTGTTTTGCGATGGTGTTCGACTTTTTTGGACTTCGCGCCTCCCCTTATCTTAGGTGGAGGTGAAGTTTGCTTCTTGCCAGCCCCTGGCGTGTTTTGCGAGGGTGTTCGACTTTTTTGGACTTCGCGCCTCCCCTTATCTTAGGTGGAGGTGAAGTTTGCTTCTAAAAAAGGTTGTTTTTGAGGCAATCTTAAAGGGTTTCCATAGATTATAGCGCTCTTTGAAGAAGAGCTGCTTTTTTCGATGTTTGTAAGTAAAAGCTTGGAGCTTTCGCTTTTTCGGGGGTTCTAGCCTGTATTAAGGATTTGTATACTGCCTCGTTAAAAAACCTTACGCCCCTTCGTAAGGAAAAATAGTGCAGCTCCTTTTGTTTTTGTTACATTCATAGAGATGGAAGAAAGATAAATAAAATAATAAATTACATATTGCGAGGGCTCGCTAAGGCTCCGCTATGGGTAGTATTTGCGAAGGTCGTCGATGTTCCAGGTGTGAGGCAGGATGTTTCCCTCGCTATCAGAGAGATGGAAAGAGCCAAGACGATTGCATTCTGCTATCAGGTATGGACCTGTCCACTTTGGCTGAAATTTCCCTGCCATGCTGGCGTTTTGCTTTCGGATGAGAACGAGGTCACCCTTCTGCAAGTCTTTGATTCTGACCTTTTTGTCTCTCCATTTTTTGGTTTCTTCTTGATACTTGCGAAGGTTGTGCACTGCGTTGCATCTTGTTTCTTCGAGTAGGTCTTTATCGAGCAACTGGCTTTTTTCATCTGGTTCGAGGGTTGTTCTCGGTGATTCGTGCTTCAATTCTTCTGGTAGCACAGCCTCTTCCCCAAACAGGAGCTTGAAAGGTGTGAATTTGGTGGCTCTGCATTCCGAGGTGTTGTGAGACCATGTGACCGAGGTTAGCTCTTCTGCCCACTTTTCCCTTGGGCCTGCCTTGCAATTTCTTGGATATGGCTTGGAAAATTGTTGCATTGGCTCTTTCAACTAAGCCGTTGGATTGAGGGTGCCGAACTGAGGCGAAGCATAAGATTGTTCCAATTTGTGCGCAGAATTCTTTGAAAATTTCACTGTCAAACTGGGTGCCATTGTCGACGGTTAGATGTTTGGGGACGCCGAACCGACAAACTATCTGTTGCCAAAAAAACTTTTTTATTGCGAGGGAGGTGATGGAGGACAATGGTCTTGTTTCAATCCACTTTGTGAAGTATTCCACGGCTACCACCGCGTAGCGAAGGTTTCCTGAAGCTGTCGGTAATGGGCCCAAGTGGTCCATTGCCCACCTTTGCAGAGGCCATGTTGGGCATATGAGAGTTGTAGGAGCCCCTACGGCATTTTGGTTTTTTGCCGTTAATTGACAACCCTCGCAATGTTTGACGATGTTTTCTGCATCTCTCAGCGCTGTCGGCCAGTAGAAACCTTGCCGGAAAGCTTTTGCAACTAATGCCCTTGGGCCGTTGTGTGAACCACAGATGCCTTCGTGGATAAGCTTGAGAATGTCATTTCCTTTTGACTGTGGGACGCATTTGAGCCATGGCAAGGTTACTGAAGCTTTGTACAGTATGTTGTCCACAATCTTATACCCTCGTGTTCTTTGTTTTAGCCTGTTTTCTTCTTCTTTGGAGTTGGGTTCGTGGAGGCCTTTGTTATAGGCAACGATCGGTGCCCTCCAGTCCTCATTCTGGATTGCACTGATCAATTTGGGGTTCTTTTCGAAGGTTTCGAAAGCTGATTGGGTCGCAACTTCGTGGAATACATCAGGCGGTAGCTGTAATTGTTGTGCTGCTGCTTTAGCTAGGCAGTCTGCTTCGCTATTTTCTGACCTTGGTATTTCTTTGACTGATATGCCGAGGAAAAAGGATTCTAACCTTCGGACATGTTGAAAGTACTTTTGCAGCTCTGGGTCTTTTGCCTTGTAATTTTTCTCAATGTGCCTCGCGATGACCTGTGAGTTTGTGTTGATGACTGCCCTTCGGACTGACAATGACCGAAGCCTTGAGAGAGCTAATATCACGGCTTTGTATTCTGCGGAGTTGTTTGTACATTTGAAGTCAAGTCTTCTTGCGTATCTTAGCTTGGACCCGGATGGTGAGACAAGAATGGCCGAGGCCCCTGCACCAGTTGCACCCCAGGCTCCATCGACATATACAGTCCAAAATGGGTCTTGCTGAGGTTCATCTTTGCGAGGGTCTGGGGTCCACTCAGCTATGAAATCTGCTAGCGCCTGAGATTTGATTGCTGTTCGACCGACGAAGGTTAGGGCGTAGCTGTTGAGTTCAACTGCCCATTTAGCTATTCTTCCGGCTGCCTCGTTGTTTTTGAAAATGTTCTCGAGGGGAAAATCCGAAGGTACATGGATTTCGTAAGCTTGGAAATAATGCTTGAGCTTTCTTGATGCCATGACCACTGCGTACGCTATCTTCTTGAGCTCTGAGTAATTTCGTTTGGCCCTTCGAGGGTTTCTGATACGTAGTAGATTGGGGCTTGCCTGGTTCTGTTGTTCTCGTGCAACTCTTTGATTAAGACTGCGCTCACTGCATGAGGCGAGGCTGCGACATACAGCAGTAACAGGTCCCCTTTTCTTGGGCTGGTTAAAACAGTCAAGTTGGTGAGATACTTTTTGAGATCTTCGAAGGCTTTCTGCTGCCGGGGTCCCCAATTGAATGGTGCAGTGCTTCTCAGAGTTTCAAAGAAAGGTAACCCTCGCTCGGCGGATCTGGAGATGAATCTGCTGAGAGTTGCCAATCGTCCTGATAAACGCTGAGCTGCTTTTTTGGTTATCGGGGGTTCCATATTGATGATAGCATCAATCTTGTCGGGGTTGGCTTCGATTCCCCTTGCAGAGACGATACAGCCCAGAAGTTTTCCTTCGCTTACCCCGAAGACACATTTTTCGGGGTTCAGTTTTAGTCCAGCGGACCGGAGGTTGCTGAATACTTTTGATAAGTCTGAAATGTGGTTTTCTTTTAACTCGCTTTAGACAACCAGATCATCGACGTAAGCGGAGACGGAGTGTTCATCTTTGAAGACCTCAGATGTCATACGAGCGAAAGTTGATCCTGCATTTCTTAGGCCTTCTGCCATCCTTCGGAAGCAAAAGGTTCCCGAAGGTGTGATGAAACTTGTTTTCTCCTCGTCTTCTTCATTCATCCATATCTGGTGGTATCCTGAGAAGCAGTCCAGTAGAGATAGCATTTGGCATCTGGCTGCTCTGTCAACCAAGGTGCTTATGTTGGGGAGGGGGAAATCATCCTTCGGACAAGCCTTGTTTAGACACGTGAAATCTACGCACATTCGCCACCTCTTGTTCTTTTTCTATACTAGGACCACGTTTGAGAGCCATGTTGGGTACTTGACTGGGCGGATGACGCCTGCATCCAAAAGCCTTTTTACCTCAGCCTTCGCTGCCTCTTTCCTTTCTTCTGACATTTTGCGAAGCTTTTGTTTGACCGGGCGATAGCCTGGCTTGATGTTTAAGCTGTGCTCTATCAGGGTTCTGTTCACCCCTCTTAGGTCTTCTGCGGACCAGGCGAAGGTGTCGGAGTTTTCTTTGAGGAAAAAGACGAGGTTGTTTTCTGATTGGGGATCTAGGTTAGCTGAAATAAACACCTTTCTTTCAGTGTTGCCCTCGAAAAGTTGGATTTGTTTGGTCTCTTCCTTGGGTGATACCCTAGCTTTGTCAGTGCAAATTTCACATTCGATGGTGAGGTCTGTAGCTTGAGGCTTGGATAAGTTGTGGACATTACGTTGTCCTGGTGCTACAGTTCCCTCGGCTGCCCTTGCAATGTCTTGGTCCCCATATACTGCAACCACCCCCTTCGGAGCGGGGAGCTTCATGCATAGGTAAGCGGGGTGAATGACTGCGTTGAATGCGTTAGTGACCCCTCGGCCGAATATTGCATTGTACGGATAAAACATGTCGACGACGTCGAAAGTTATGTGCTCGGTTCTGCAGTTCATTTGGTCGTCGAAGGTCACGGGCAACGATATTTTACCGACAACTCTGACTTGTTGACCGCCGAAGTCGTATAGAGGGTTGTCAGCAGGTTTCAGGAGGTTCCTGTCAAGCTACATGCTGTCGAAGGTTGAGGCAAACAGGATGTCCGCGGAGCTTCCTGTGTCAACCAGAATTTTAGTTACTGTCCATCTTGCCAGATTGGTCTCGATCACCATGGCGTCGGTATGAGGGTAATCTCTCAATTTCATGTCACTGGAGTCGAAGGTTATAGGAATGTGAGACCATCGACCGAATTTGTGAGGTCCTTCGACGGCTACATGATGTACTCGTCTGGCATTTCCCTTTCTCTGCCTTTTGTTGCCATGGTCTTCATTTGAACCCCCGGTGATAGCTAGTATTACACCGAAGGTTGATGTTGGGTTGTTGATGGTTGTTTGGTTCTGGGCTTCGGATTTGATGGGTTGAGGCGCTGGTAATGCGGGTATTGATGGTGGTTGTGGTAGAGCATTGTTGATTTGTTGGGTGGTTGGGGTTTGGTTTTGGGGGGTTGTTGGGTATGTGACTGTGTAAGGTGCGTTTTGGCGTTGTGGGATCACGGTTGGCTGGTAAGAGGTTTGGTTGTAATGTGGGTGGTGTGCGTACATGGGTTGTTGCGAGGGTAGGCCGTAGTTTATGGGGGTATAAAGGTATGGAGGATTTGGAGGGTGGAAATTTGGTTTCCCTGGTGTGATTGATGGTTCGGTTGTCTGCCGAAACGGCTCTTTTGGACTCCTGGTACTCTTTTCCTTTGGCGAAGCATTCACATTGTTTGGTAGTGTGCCCCTTTCCAAGACCACAAAAATGACAATACATTTTCGCAGGATCCTTTTGCTGGTTCTGTTGATCCGGCGGTGGTGGCAGGCCTTGAGGGGTTTGGTTGCTCGGAGGTTGAGAGTCCCGTCTTTGGGCATCATAGTGTACTGCTTTGTTGATGGCACCGATATTGTTTTGTTCTTGGCGAGGGTTGTTTTCCCTTGGTTGAGGCCTCGGTTGCGGCTTTGGTTGTGACCTCCGAGCATCGGACTTTGCCCTGAAGTCCATGTCTGCTCTGCAGTACCTTTCCATTGTCTCATGTAATTCCTCGATCGTATTTGCCGGTTTTCTGGCGATTTTTAAAGAGCATGGGCCTGGACGCAGGCCACTGACTGCAGCGAGGATGACGGCTTCGTCGGCTATCCCTAGAGTTCTTGCTCTGATTTGGATAAACCTTCGCCAGTAGTCTTGAAGTGGTTCACGCTCTTCTTGCTTGCAATTGAAAAGCTCGATGGGGTTTGAAGGGGCTGCTGTAATGCCTTTAAAGTTTGTGCAGAGCCTATCTCTGAGGTTGGCCCAGGAATCCATGGTTCCGGGGCGAAGGTTGCTGTACCAGGTTTGCGCGATATCACGCAGGATGATAACAAAAGATTTTGCCATTGTTGATTCATCGCCCCCTGCTGCGGCGACAGCTGCCTCATAGCGCATTATGAATTGGCGAGGGTCGGTGAGTCCATCGTAGCGGGGTAGATTTTGTGGATTGTAGCATGGTGGCCAGGGTTGGGTTTGGAGTATCTTGGAGAGTGGTGACTTTGGGTCGTAGGGCATCTGGTGTTGTTGGGCTCTTCGTTGATTGCGAAGGTTTAGCTCTCTCGTCTGGGTAGAGCTGGCGAAAGTTTTGCTGTCTCATGGGATATGGCTCTTGGTGAAATGGTGGTGGTGGGGGTGGTGGATGGCGACGAAGGTTGTCTTGATCCCGTTCCTCATTTCCCTCTTGCAGCGGGGGCATTTCCCTGTCGTTCCAGCCCTCTGCTTCAGCTTCAGCCGCTGCGAGGGACTCCTCCATTCGGCGAAGCTGTTCTCTAGCCTCGTCTGCCTTTTGCCTGATGGCACGGAGCCGGTTGTGCCTCTCAAGCTGATCCAGGAGTCTCTTTTTCTCTTGCAACTCAGCTTGAAGGCTTTCGAGGGCCTCGAGGCCCAACTCCTCTTCGTCAGCTCCCTCTCCTTCTCCGGGAGTGTGAGGGTGCAACTGTGCCACGGTCCGGGCTTGTGGGCCCGAGACCTCTATGTTCGGAGTGACATCCCCTGCTCTCGAGGGTTCCGGTATCTCCTCGACGGGTGGGACCACCGCCGCTGTCTCTCTAGCCGCGCGAAGGTCCCTGGTGGTTGTGGTTCTTCTGTTTCCCACCATCTCCAACTTTGCTCCCCACGGACGGCGCCAAACTGTTGGAAACACACTTGCCCCACCTCCGCACTTGTGCAGGGGTGTTGCGAAGGTGGCCAAGCGTCAGAGACAAAAGCGAAGGTTGAGAAGTAGGGAAAGTGTTGCGGTGGCTCTATTCCCCAAAAATCCTGCCTCTTACACTGTTCACCCCTTGGTATTTATAGGGAGTACCAAGGGACACGGATTTAATTACAAAAGGGTACAGAAAAGATTTCTCGACTCCACGCAGGGAGGAAGGGCAAAGCCATAAAAACAAAGCTGAAGCGGAAACCCTATCTAGTCTTCCTCCTGCCCGCCGCCACCTGGTTCTGTTCACCTTCGGGAGAAGAAAGTAGATCTGTCCTTCGACTTAGCTTGCCCTCGGGCCAGCACTCCTTCGCCGCTTGCCTGGGCCCAACACTTCAGACGGAGTGGCTTCGGTAGTCCCGCGAGGGTCGCCTACCGTGTTCTCGTCATGCCTTAACCTGCGAGGAATGCAACAAAGCATAGAGGGTCGGACCTTCGTCCGGAGGTCAGGAAAATGATCTCGAGGGGAGAGAGGTCTCGCGAGGATATGTTGATCACGCGAGGGTTGTTTCTGGCACCAACCAGCGCGGCGCCACTACCGAGGGTCCTCTTCCCCAACAGTAGCCCCTCGTTGCCTTGGATCTAAAGAACAGAATTTAGGCCCAAGCAGCGCTCTTTGACGGGGAAATGTAAGGAGACCCTTGGCAGCGACGCCCGCGGCTGCTTTGGGCTGGGCTGTTGTACTGTTGTTTGTACTGTTGAAGCCTATTTCGTTTTTTGCGCCGTGTTTTTCGGTTGTCGTGCCGACTTTGTCAGGTGGGTGAGCCCGCCTCTTGGCCAACAAATAGAAGAGGTAGGTGGGGTGATTTGAGCTCGTGCCCTCCTTTTTCCCTAGCCAACCTACTGCTGTGCATTTGTTGTTGCGAAGGTTGACTTTGTCTAGCTTCGAAGGTTGTTAGTTTGGTGTTTGGCTAGGTTTCCGTTTTGAGTGATGGCGAGGTCCAAGCAAACTGCTCGTGCTGCTTCTCCCGCTGCTTCGGATGAAGGGGTGACTTTCAACTTCGGGCTCAGCCGGGTTTGTGCCACGGAGCTAGCGGCTTACGTTAAGCGGGGCTGGATCGAAGAGGGGAAGGCGAGGACAAGCTCTGGTGAAACTGTACCGAAGCCCGACGTTTGCGAAGTTGTTGTTTTTGAGGAGTTTTTCAATGCTGGTCTGCGCTTTCCTGCTGACTCCTTTGTGACTTCGGTTCTGCAAAGGTTCAATCTGAAATTCCAATAACTCACACCTTCGTGCTTTACGAAGATGTCGGTGTATGTCTGGGCGTGTCGCTCGCAGGGCGTTGTGCTTCATGTGGAAGGTTTTGTTCGTACCCACCGTGTCCATATGCAACCTTGCAAAATAGTGGAAGGCGAGGGTAAGACCGGTCTGGGACAGTTTGCGGTGTACACATTTTGCCACCGCGTCAGATCGGAGTTGCCGGTACAGGCTCAGAAGAACAAATGGAGCAGCGGATGGCAAGAGTTCTAGTTTTACTACAAGCTTGATGAGGCGCCCGAGCTGTGCGGCGAGCTTCCGCTTCTCGGCGATGTGAGCGCTGAAGCTAAGATGGGCTCCGAGGCTCACGCCGCGGTAGATTGTCTAACGGTGGTTGCGCGTTCACAGTGCGCACGCGACTTGGTCGAGGAATACTGCTGTGCCAAGGCATGACCATGTCGGCCTCCTTAAGGGAATGTATACCTCGCTTACGGGGCTGCAGTCTCTCGTCATTCCATCCTTGGCTCGACACCATCTTCTCTATGAGAGCCTTAGCATCTGTAACAATCAGAGAAAAGAATGCACCGCCAGCGGCGACATCCAAATGGCTTCTAGAGAGTGGGGTTAGGCCATGGTAGAAGTTCTGAATCAATAGCCAGTCCTCCATACCATGGTGCGGACAAGCAGCGACGTACTCTTGCATTCTCTCCCAAGCCTCGGCTCGGCTTGTTGCGTAAAGCTGGAGATTTTGTTGCGAAGAGCGTTCGTCTTAACCATCGGAAAGAATTTGGCGAGAAAAGCATTGGAACAATTGTCCCATGTGTCTACAGCGTTGCGATTGGTATAGAACCATTGCTTCGCTTTTCCTAGCAAAGAGAAAGGAAAGAGACGAAGACGGATGGCTTCTTGTGTTATCCCCTTAATGGTGAAGGTGCCGCAAATCTTCAAAAATTGTTGGAGGTGAGCATTGGCATCCTCATGAGCTTTGCCACAGAATGGGCTAGGTTGGACCATCATGATCAGAGCCGGTTTCAACTCAAAATTGAGGTTGGCATCGATCACGTCTGGTCCTGTCACTACATTGGCGGTAGAAGGAGCTGAAAACTCATGAATGGTCTTGTTGGCCATCGTGAAGATAGAACGAGATAAGAAAGAAAGAAGTTGAAGAAGATGAAGGAAAAAGATAAGAAGGACTAAGGAAAGAAAGAATGGGGTAAGATGGGATTCGCTAAGCGGGAGCTTAAGCGAAGATAAATTCGACACGGACTCAACCGATACACCGATTGCCTTCCTCGGCAACGGCGCCAGAAATGCTTGTTGGTAGTTCTTAACTTCCCTAAAGATAGAGCTAGGCAACTATCCCCGGTAACTGCCCAGAAATGCTTGTTGACACTTGCCAACGTCGTTACTAGGAGTAGACTATGGAGTCTATCCAAGGCAGCGGCGCTAGAAATGCTTGAAGCAAGTCCAGTCACTATACCTAAAGGAGTGAAGCTAAAGCAGCTACCTACTAATGTCAAATGGGGTTGTCAATCCCGACACTAGTAGGAGCTAGCTAGAGAGATTGCAATCTACCAGGAGGAGATTCTGCAAGCGCACAGAACTATCATAGTAGCACTTCCCTGGGAGTACCAGGTATCGATTTATTTGATCCCAAAGGAAGGCTAGGATGGTGTATGAGTCGAGTCAAGGAGGGGATGAGAGTCAAAGAATAAGAAAAGGGAAAAGGGGAAAAGAGGAGATGAAAGGCTAGAAAGAATATATGGGTGGATAGGTAAGAATGAAATAGATGGTAAGGTAAGGTGGATAACAAGATAGATAGGGGGTAACTAAGGGTAACTAAGATAACTAACTACTAACTAATAACTACTCCTAGATAACTACGAAGCAAGATAACTACGAAGCAAGATAACTATGAAGCAAGATAGGCAAATGTCAATAAAGCAACCAAGTTAAGTAAAGTTTTATTCCTATCTTATCAAGTATCGAGGCGTACTAGCCTTTACCACTAACTTAGGTTGAACGCTAGCACAACGAGCCTTACTGTTAAACTGGGCCAACTACGTGGTGGAATTCAAGGCGCACAGGGCTATCACCACCTGCTTGCTACCACAGCTATCCAGGGGTCCAGCCGTATCTGAATGTAAGTCTATAACTAAGCACCATGCTTAATTATATTCTAACTATCTCTACCCTAGCTTTGAAAAGAGACACCCTTGCGGACATCAGAGCAAATACTTGACTTAATAAGATAAACACTAAACTAACTAAGCAACCTATTGGCAAAGATCAAACACTAAGCTCACTAGAGATTAACTACTATGGCTAAGTGAATTGAACTGTAGGATAGCTAGGCACTCAAGCAATCAATCAAGTATACTACTCAATACTGATAAGTAGAATAAAGTAATACTTGAAATGATGAACTAGAATATAGTAAAGTGCTTGAGATACAAGAGCAAAACCTGAACTGGAGATGAAGGAAGACTCTTCCCAGCTCCAGGACCGATTACTCGCATGCTTCTACTCTTGAGCTAAGCCTTGAGCAGCGCTTCCACGAGGGCAATGAGGCAAGGATGCCTTGCTCTACTAGCTACCTACTTGCCTAAGCTTGGCTAAACCCTAAGCTATTAGCTCTCTAGCTCTAGCCTTGCTCTCTTTGCTTCCTTGCTTGTGTGTGTTGCTTGCTTTCTAAAGTGATGGCTCAGGGGGGTATTTATAGCCCAAGTGAGTGAGGGGGTACTTATAGGGGGCAGCCAGCCGACCTAGGGCAAACCCTAGTGGCGGGCGCTAGCCCTAGGTGGCGGCTGCCACCCCCCTCACCGTTGGATGCACCGTCATTGCTTCAACGACATCTAGGAGCTCCAGAGAGGCGGTTCATGTCCAGATAACTGCCATTCGGTCATGATCCACGCCATTCCCCTCCTGAGCCGTCCGATGCCACTGACCTAGTGACCAAGGGCCAAGATTTGGCCTTGGGGAGGTCACACGGATCTGTGATGTGGCAGGGAGTGGACTTGGGCCAACCCAAGTGGCGGGCGCCACCTAGGGGTGGCGGGCGCCACCCCCCTTAGGCCCAATTGGGCCCTGCTGAGTGGGCTTGGCCTTTGGTGGTTCAAATATCCAAATTTGGTTCAAATCCTGCATTCAAATACAAATCTATGGACATGTGGAATTCGTTTAGTTTGAAACCTATTTGACTACATTTCATGCCTTTTTGGTGAAGTTTAGGGTAACATGTTGATGGTAAAATAGGTGTTTAAGGACCATCAACATATATGCTCTGATGTTTTATGATGCTTGTAGCTTATGCTCTTTCTGATCACTGATACATGTTCTAAGCTGAGCTATTTTAAGAATGGTGAACTTACTTAATAACCTTAAGACCTGAAACTGTTCACCATTGAGATATGCAACTAGCACGTGTAGGATGTGTTGAAATCACTTGTGCTTTTCATATATGCTAGGTTGCTATGTCTCTTGTTCTGAGTCATTCACTTGCTTGGTATGTTCATATTCTATTTTAAATTTGAACCAAGTCAAGTGAATTGGAAAGATCGAGATGGGATTGCTTGTCAACACATCACAGTATCGAGACTGTTTCTCATTGCACTTTAAGTTAAACTTGAGCTGTGTAGTGTATGACCGAAACTGTTGCTTTAAGCTTCTAATTGCTTCTGCATAGGTTTCGCACAGTTGAAAAGTTAGGCAATGACAAGCTTTCAACCTCTCGCAATCACATGTTGAAATTTGAACTTGTGTAATTTAACCGCTGCAACTCCGATAAAATTTGAATACACAAGTCTATGTTTCATTCTTTAGCATGATGATTGAACTTTGCTAGGGGTAGTTCACCTTGTATACATGTTTAGCACTTGTTTGACTTCCTGTCTATACATGCTTAGTGCTATTTTGATGGTGAATACCTCTTTGGCTAAAAACTGCTCATTTTGCTCCAATGTTCAGATTTCGTATTTGGTGATCAGCTTGAGCCTTTGCTAGCATTCTGTGCATTTTATGAGTCATCAGATCAGCATTTTGTTGAGCATCTTCTCATTCTATCGACTATATTCCAGAAGCTGCTAACTTGCATTTTAACTCATATGCATTTGGAAGGGAGATTCTTGATAGTGCATTTTCAACTAAGGGGGACAAATTTGCTTTGCCAAATCATAAGGGAGAAGCCTTATCTTGGTTGTGTGCACTATTGGAGGGGGAGTTTGAGTTGGCTCGGATTTTGAGGATTTTGAATTTTCCAATTGATTCGGAGCTTTTCTGAAGCCTCTACTTGGTTTGGAGCATTTTTGGCAGCTGGTTGTGTTGAGCCTTTGCCTCTTTCTTGAGGGACTAGCAACTTTGTCTTTATGCTCTTCAGTTGGTATCGAGCTTTCTTTAGTTGGTATCAAGCTTTCCTCAGTTGGTATCGAGCTTCCTCGCTAGCGGTGTTGAGCCCGTTCTGCCTCTTCTTGAGGGCTAGCTCTGTTTTGCTTGAATTTTAGTTGATCCTTCAATTGGTATCGAGCTTCCTCGCTAGCGGTGTTGAGCCTGTTCTGCCTCTTCTTGAGGGCTAGCTCTGTTTTGCTTGAATTTCAGTTGATCCTTCAATTGGTATCGAGCTTTCTCGCTAGCGGTGTTGAGCCTGTTGTTGGTATAAATTAACGCACACTCTACTTTATCCGCAAGCGCACAGATAAAATCTACCGATGTAGCACTTCACCGGAGTAACCCAGTTTTAATATCAAACCCAAAGGAACGGATAGTGATAAGTCTTAAAGTCTAACCCCTGAGTAGCTAACAAGGACGGAGAATCTAGAAGTATAGAGGGGATCATTAAGGCGGTCTAATTCCAATTTAAGAGTGATATGTTTATATTATTCTTAGTGGGGAAGTTGCCATAAAAGGTCACAAACAGAGTATGAGTCTTTTATGCAAATATATAATCCGACCGAGCCTACACACGGGTAAGTGGACTATAGAAGAATCAACAAGGCTATAAGAGTCACCTTGCGAACAACCACTACTACCGGCGTTATAGGAGGCATATATGAGCTATCAAGTCTAAGCACCACGTTACACTATCCAACTACTCTAACTCTAAAATGACTAGAATTAAAGTACTCAAAAGAGAGTCATAAATCTTTAAGAATAATAAGAACAATAGCTCAAACTTAAATATAGACGTTGATTACCAAAACAATCACTGAAGTTGATGATGAACTTGGATCCACAGGTACAAGATGAAGAAGTGGATCCGACAGGCCAGAGCTCCTTCTTGATCTCTTCCTCTCCCTCTCTCCCTCTCTCTTCTAGTTCTAATATAAGACTAGGTTCTAAACCTAACTAGAGGGGTAACTAGTCTTCTACTTGATAGCTGACTCTTGATTACAACTAGATGAACTAGAAGAGATTCATCTAGAGGGACCTCTACTTCTAATTGAAACCCTAGTTTCTGATGTGGAGATGAATAATGAAGATGGAGATGCCTGGAGAGGGGGGGTCTGGGGCTGCTTATATAGCCCGGAGGGATCAACCGCAGCCATTGGATCAAACTGACTTTAGGGACGGTGGAGTTGCATCCTAGGAGGCGGTGGAGGAAGCTTGCAGAAGACGGAAGCCAGCGGGCCCGGGGGGAGACCGGTCGGTCTCATGGTGGGACCGACCGGTCCCACCTGGCGGCCTCTCGCGGTGCCCCGCCTCGTGGTGTCCTCTGGTGTCCTCTAGAACCTTCTGGAATATTCCTGACTTGGCGATTGCGTTATCTCCCGTCGGTTTCCTTCTAGGGGAAGCAATCAGCGCTGGTTTCCTGGTTTAGTCCCAGCAGAATCACAATTCACCAAAACTCGTGGAATATTGTCAATTGAAACCCTAAACCTTTGTTGGTGATTGAATTCATGCCCTTTTCATATTTATTTATCCTTTAATTTTGATAGATAACCAGTCTCAACAATTCCCCCAAGCTTACCTTTTGCTAGTCCCTTAGCAAAACCAAAACTTAACAGTGGATCAGGAGTTGCTACTATATCTTCACTTCCAACAAGTATACCTGTTGTTTAAACAAAAATTCTCCGAAACATATCATGTTATTCTTCATGGGGCTTATTACTCTTACCTTAGATCTTGAATAATTGAGAGATTGAACGATCAAATCAAGCACTATGTCTCTAGTTCTTTCACTTCACCTTAATCCCGGAGTTTTAATTAATTTTCAAAAGCATTAATACATATGTTGTCAAATTAAACAATGGATCCAAAGAGAAAGTCAACCAACCATTGAATCAAGAAGTGCATGTGTATGGAAAAATGGAGTCGGATGCTCTCTTGAATATATTCACTCTCTTCTGTTCATCAGAGACATATGGCTATTAGGCTAATTCTACTATCGGGCACGTGCCCATTTTTTTCTGACACATTTTTTTTCTTTTTCTTCGAGGTTCCGGACACTTGTCCCTTTTTATTTCCTCGGGATCCATCTTTTTGAGGTTTCAGACACTTGTCCCTTTTTATTTCCTCGGATCTTTCCTTCTTTCTTCTTTTTTTCTTTTTTCTTTTCTTTTTTTTAATAGCCACATGCTTCCAACAAACTTATAAGAGAGTAGTAACAGATAATTATGAGCATTTATGCGGAAGATGGATGAAATGTGTAAGTGACCTCAATTCAATGGCAAGACAACATCTCACAGGTCACAAAGCTTAATTTAACTAAATGCAATTATTAGTCATATTCATATTTAGAAATCTCTGGAACTTTAGTGTTGTTTAGAACAAGATAATAGCAGCTCAGATCATCACATGTCATATCCCAATTACCTAGACCTTAGATTAAGTATTTGCCATCCATGTATTTTTTTTAAGGCATCATTATTAATTAGGTGAACTCATGCTTTGAAGGCTAGGTACTTGAAAGAAATTAGATAGAGCAACTATTCATCATTTCCATGCAAAAGATTAGAGAGAGAGGGTTCTTCTTTTATTATTAACTTCTTAAAACAATCTAAGCAAACTTGACATAGTATTTATTTAACCTAACACACTTTATTATAAATAACTAAGATATTGAATAAGACATACCTGGATCACGAAGATAACGGGGGTGCGTCTCCCCCAAGCTGGTTCCCTTAATAGCGTTGAGCCTTCTTGTGCCCATATATTTTTGTCTCTCCTTTTTTTTAATTAATGGTGATCCTTCATGTGCTCACATATTTTTGTTCTTTTATTTTTAAGGGTGAGCCTTCATGTGCTCACATATTTTTTTTTGTTTTGAATTTGTTTATAAAAAAACTTAAGAGGATAAAGATACTTACGTGGATACATAGGGTGCCCTCCCCCAAGCTGAATGTTGACGTAGTCGTTCGATCTTGTAATGTAGCAGACTGACAGTGGATATGTCCTTCCTCTATTAGAGCTTTGATTGAGGTTGATGGTTGTTGAAACAGTGCTCCAGTAGTGGATGGAACATTCACTTGCTCGTCAGCTTTTCTTGGCCTTTTTAAATCCTGTGAAACTCAAATAGACAACAAAACTTGTGGAACAGATTAAGCATTAGCGGTTGGCCACTCAAGCCATAGTTGTCTAGAATTTCAGTAAGATCTCTTTCTCAATATTTTTGTATTTTAATATTTTTTATGATGCAAGAGAAAATGCACAGGATGAATGCATGCATATTTATTTTTATTATTTCTATGCCACCACGGTGAACATTCCTGTGGGTTTTTACACGCCATAGAATTATTCACATGGGGCTTTATGATGCAGTGAAATATTTTTATTTTATTTTCTAATGTAATGCAGAAATTAAAATGTATTGTGAATTAAATATGATGATGCAAGAAATGGTTATGGATTAAATATGAGAAATATGCAGCAAAGTAAATATAAAGATAACTACCGATTTTTACCTTTTGGCGAAGGTTCGGATATTTAGGTCCGACGAACCGGACCTTCCCTTCGTTCGGACCTCCCAAGGTATGTCAGACGTTTGGAAAGTTGTTATTGATTGTACCTCTTAGGTGCAGACATTTTCTCCCATACTTTCTTGGTCTGAGTCTTCACTTCCTGTGGTTCACTGTCTTGAGGTTTCTATCCTTTCTTTTCTGGGATAGTGTTGATAGCTTCTTCTTCATAATTGGCCTCTCTATTCTTGATAATTTGTCTTCTTTGGCTTTGAGAGCGGTGTCTTTCACTTCTATTCTTCTTGGGTGCTTCATTGGGCATGTAGCTGATGAAGTTGCATCGTGCCTTTTCTCCACGAAAGTGAAAAATGGATTTCCTCTTGTAGATGATTGTACTTGTAGCGTAGAGGAATGGTCTTCCTAGGATGAGGTGGACATCATCGTCTTCTTATGTCGAGGATCAAGAAGTCTGTGGGGATTTCATGACCTCTAATTCTGACTACGACGTCCTCCATCATTCCTTCTTGTTTATGCCTCATGATATGGTGTCACTCATGTCATTTGTTCGTCCAGCAATTTGAAGTGAAGCATTAATTATGGACGTTGGCAGCATCTTGCTCAGTGTGCATGTTCTTGTAGATATAGGTCCTTCACTCTGTAGAATTTGGGAGTGACAAACTTCTCCATGTTTTGCTCAAGAGTGTGTCCTGCTCATAAAGACAAGGTAGAGATCAAGTGCATAGGCTCTATTGGTGGAAAAACACCAACAAAACCAAAAGTTTTGTTTATTCCTCTCTAACCTTAGGCACATTGCACAAGACAAACTTGTTGTTTATGTGTTCTAATCTTAACATGAGTGATAGGATCAGAGGATGAGCTTGAAAGTAGCATCTTAAAATATTTAATAGATCAAATTACTTAACCCAAGGAAGGATAATCTATGCATAAAGTGTCGATCTTTTCATGATTGAGATATATCATGTTCCAAAGGTTAGATGCACAACATTTTAGCTCATTTAGTTAAGACAGTGAGATTCAAGAGAGTAGAGCTAAGATCAAAGTACTGAACATGTTGAGTTGATTAGGTTGGATCAAGTGATGTGCAACTTAAACATGTTTAGTTCTTTACTTATGTTCATACTAGAATCAAGAAGAAGCTTTTAAAGTGATGGTTACTTACCTTGAAATGTTATTGTCATTGGAAAGTGATTGTGCTGAACCACCTTGTGGAAGCTCCTCTTGTCTAGCTGGCTTGTCTTTTCTTGTTTGTCTCACAGTGTGATTGAGAGGAGGAAGATCGCAGTGGAATCATCTTTAGAGGTATCGATCTTCCTTCTCTTGTGTTGACTTATCAGTGAAGGCGCATTGTTCCTCGAGTATGCTGACTAGGATCCTCTCTCTTTCTTGTATTAATTCTGTACTATGAGGATGTAGGGACAGTTCCACATTCTTCTCTTGTCAACCTTTCTTGTTTTCCTTAAATCATTGGGTTGGCAAGAGACTTGAATTCAGAGCTGCTACTCGAATGCCTCCATGAGAGTCTTTTGTCTTGTAATGTCACAACTGAGACTTGTCCTCTCAATAGTGTCTAGATGATAGAGATCTTATTGGCTGTTCTTCTTGATTTGCTGGCTCAGGTACTATCTCTCCATCTTCTAACTCATGTGGTGAAGTGGCTTCATCCTTCATGATTCCCTCCTCAATTCTTGGCAGTTGGTTCTCCCTTCGACGTCTTCTCTTGGTTCTCTATGGCTGCTCATAAGTGATGTAGATGTTGAAGATGCAGCGAAAGATCGAAAAGTTGACTTCTCCAGGTCTGGCAAAGATGATAACATTGATGGTTTTCAAGAACGATCTTCCAAGAATGAGTGGTGGATCATCTTCTTCTCGACTGGGACAACATCTAGTGGTTTGTATTGATCAAAGTGGTGGGTAGGAGATCAATATGTTTGACGTTGGGTATCTCCTTCCTCCCTTTGATTGTCAAACACATCTAGACAATGGAATTGTCTCTCCCAGGCTGGCTTGTGATGTAGATGGACTCCCAACAGCATGTTCATGTGTTTGACTTGTAGATCTTGCTATTGTTGTAGTGGTACCATTTTGTCTCCCAAGCTAGCTCTTGATTAGAAAAGAGGATAACTTCCCACTTCTTGTCTTGATGTCTTGGGCAATGATGGTTGCAGGCATAGGTTGTCTCATACGAGGTAAGTTGCACCCTGTTTGTCATCAGCGCCCAAGCAAGACTCAAAGCTAGGCTAGCACCTTTTGTGATCTGAGAGTAGGTTTGTGTGTCTATGGTTTGAGTTTTGGATCTTCAATGTTCACACCAAACCATGGATGAGCAAAATTTCTCTCCTGCATAATGTTAGTGGACATATACCCGAAGGATTGCAAGAATTTTAAGCATGGGTTGTTATCCATAACTTATGTATTTTCCATCTATGCTAATAAAAAGATGTTTTTAGGATTATTTTAGCGTAGACTAGTATTTTATGTGTTGGCTACACTTTAACATGATTCAAGGCAAAAGATAACTTGCAGTAGAAGACAAAATAAATAAACTTTGATACTCACAGTTCTTTCATCCATGATGAATGAGCTGAGTCTTCATTGTGCAAAGTTGTTGAAGTTCATGTGTCTCTTCATCTCCAGTGTGAGTTCATCTTCGGACTTTCCCAAATTGATATTGAATGTTTCCCTGCAGGGGTTAGTCCAACAAAATATCCAACATCCACTATAGCATACTGTCGGCTCAGAAACCAACCTAGACACCACGTCTAATTTGATTTAAGAGGGCATTCTAACCTAAGCATGCTTAAATTAAAAGGCCTTTGAAAGCAAGATCACCCATTCCTAAACTAGGCACCATGCTTCATTTAAGAGATGTATGAAAGTACTCCAAACCTAAACATATAATATACCGAATGAGGGTAACATGAAAGTATTATAGAGATTTATTCAAATGAAGGAGCATGATGAGCATATCTTAAAGGTAGGGTCAACCAACATAGCAACATGGCAAGAGATGTTCTTAGAAAGTCTATTCCCCAAGCTCGGATTTTGCACAAATCAAGATTGGATGAATGTAATTCAATGTTGCATGATGATTGGTTGGACATACCTTGTGTTTGTTGTTCCTTCGTTCTTTTCTGCTCCAGACCTAGAAAGGTTAGTGACAAAATACCCGAAGGAATATTTTCATAATTATATTTCTATGCTCATTACAAGGACAGTGCAACAGAAAGGTAGGCATAGCTCATAACCAGGTATTATGATGGGGTGTAAGGATTCTACTGGTTATGGCTTGCTCATGGAGTAGTGATAGATAAGAGTGGAATTCAAAAACAACATTCATAAGAATGAAAACAAAAGTAATGAAAAGACTGGGACAAAAAGGAAAAGATAAAAGTATAATTACAAGGTTAAACTAAGACTTAAGATGATCTACCGTTCCCCGGCAACGGGGCCAGAAATGCTTGTTGGTATAAATTAACGCACACTCTACTTTATCCGCAAGCGCACAGATAAAATCTACCGATGTAGCACTTCACCGGAGTAACCCAGTTTTAATATCAAACCCAAAGGAACGGATAGTGATAAGTCTTAAAGTCTAACCCCTGAGTAGCTAACAAGGACGGAGAATCTAGAAGTATAGAGGGGATCATTAAGGCGGTCTAATTCCAATTTAAGAGTGATATGTTTATATTATTCTTAGTGGGGAAGTTGCCATAAAAGGTCACAAACAGAGTATGAGTCTTTTATGCAAATATATAATCCGACCGAGCCTACACACGGGTAAGTGGACTATAGAAGAATCAACAAGGCTATAAGAGTCACCTTGCGAACAACCACTACTACCGGCGTTATAGGAGGCATATATGAGCTATCAAGTCTAAGCACCACGTTACACTATCCAACTACTCTAACTCTAAAATGACTAGAATTAAAGTACTCAAAAGAGAGTCATAAATCTTTAAGAATAATAAGAACAATAGCTCAAACTTAAATATAGACGTTGATTACCAAAACAATCACTGAAGTTGATGATGAACTTGAATCCACAGGTACATGATGAAGAAGTGGATCCGACAGGCCGGAGCTCCTTCTTGATGTCTTCCTCTCTCTCTCTCTCTCTCTCTCTCTCTTCTAGTTCTAATATAAGACTAGGTTCTAAACCTAACTAGAGGGGTAACTAGTCTTCTACTTGATAGCTGACTCTTGATTACAACTAGATGAACTAGATCTAATTCTAGATGAACTAGAAGAGATTCATCCAGAGGGACCTCTACTTCTAATTGAAACCCTACTTTCTGATGTGGAGATGAATAATGAAGATGGAGATGCCTGGAGAGGGGGGTCTGGGGCTGCTTATATAGCCCAGAGGGATCAACCGCAACCGTTGGATCAAACCGACTTTAGGGACGGTGGAGATCCATCCTAGGAGGCGGTGGAGGAAGCTTGCAGAAGACAGAAGCCAGCGGGCCCGGGGGGAGACCGGTCGATCTCATGGTGGGACCGACCGGTCCCACCTGGCGGCCTCTCGCGGTGCCCTGCCTCGTGGTGTCCTCTGGTGTCCTCTAGAACCTTCTAGAATATTCCTGACTTGGCGATTGCGTTATCTCCCGTCGGTTTCCTTCTAGGGGAAGCAATCAGCGCTGGTTTCCTGGTTTAGTCCCTGCAGAATCACAATTCACCAAAACTCATGGAATATTGTCAATTGAAACCCTAAACCTTTGTTGGTTATTGAATTCATGCCCTTTTCATATTTATTTATCCTTTAATTTTGATAGATAACCAGTGTCCACACCTGTTCTACCTCTTGTTGATGGCTAGCTTGGCTTTGCTTGGTTGCGTCGAGCTGTTGCCCATGTCTTTGGGAACCAAGTTGTTTTCCTCTTTCACTTGACCTTCTTCGACTTTGTTATGCTTTTGGGTCATTTGGTCGAGTTCTCTCTTTTTCTTCTTCCTTCCTCTATTCCATTATGATTTGTGTTGGTAGTTGACAATGCACTCATCAAGGGGGAGATTGCGGATACATGGGTGTATGCCGAGTCTTTGAGTGATGAGTGATTGTCAACTGGGATAATGCGCATGTTCTTTGGCTTGTGTTGTGCAGGTGTCGAGCACGGATACAGTGATCGAAGGCAAGGTGAAGGTCAAGTAGAGACGTGTCGTGCCGATGGACTGAGAGTGGCGAAGGGCGGACGTGAGGCTTGGACTGAGGGACCGGTGGCTTGAGGATCAGCTGTTGTGGCTGATAGCCTGGGACAACGACGAACGAAGACTTGCGGGCACAGTGTTGCTTGGGTCGAGGAGCTGGGGACACGTGTCGGTGGACGTGGTGCATGGGCGGTGCATCCCCTCTATGGCCCGGTTTGGTGGTTGAGCCACAAAAAAACCACTGAGTGGACGGTTTCCAGGTTTGGGCATCAAAACCTGGGCGCTGATGGTTTCTGAGTTTGGGCCACAAAACTAAGGCTGAGGACGGTTTCCACGTTTGGGCCTCAAAACCTGGGTGCTGCAGGTTTCTAAGTTTGGGCCACAAAACTCAGGCGATGGACGGATGGTTTCCCGGTTTGGGCCTCAAAACCGGGGGTTGGCCGTGACGGCTGGTTTCCCGGTTTGGGCCTCAAAACTGGGGGCGAAGTCCGAGAAATGGACAAGCAGAGCGGAGGCGGCACGTGGCGGCAATCGGTGAGGTTGCGTCGAGGCAACGCTACCAGTTGTGCGGGCGTGGCCGTCGGATCACCACCTACCATGAGTTGGTCTAGAATAACCCTAGGGTTTAGCTGGTTCGCTCTGTAATTAGTTAGGGGTAGAGTTGGAATTAGAATTAGGATAAGTAGAGGGAGACACCCACCTCCCATCCTATCTCAGTCATTTGCTCTTTGCTTCTAGGGTTTTCCTGCTCTCCCAATCCCCTGCTGTAGCAACTGAGATCCGCAGAGAATCATACCTCTGTGTAGTGGAGATTTTGAGGAAGTGAGACCGTAATCTCACTGTTGTGGCGTGTGGTAGCCACATGGATGCAAATTCGTGGTTGTGATTCGTGTTTTGTTCTTGTTGTTCGCGGATTGCTTTTCTCCATGATTTTCCCGTTGATCGATCTCTTTGTTCGTTGCGTCTTTTGCGATTCCGTTTGAACAGAGATGTTCTAGATCGTGAGGCACTTCTTTCCACTGAAGGAATTCTTCTCTAACCTCACGGGCTAGTAGATCGATCGATTTTCGTTTCGGTTTAGTTTTTGTCACCCTTCTCCCGAATTCAGTCGATTCATCGATTTGGAGATAGGTTCGAGCCATGATCTCGTAGGAGTAGCTCACTATCTTCCTTCTGACTCCTCTCACCAAGTTTGCTCCTTAGAGGATTCGTTTTGGGTGAGATCGAGTTGAATCGGTGAACGAACAGAGCTGTTTCGGAGTGACCTGACGCTTGCATCGGGGCGACCGGACGCACGGTCCAGAGTCCGGTCGTTGAAGGTTTCACTTGCTCGGTTTCAGTTGACTTGACCGGACGCTCTTCTTCACTCGACCGGACGCTCGTCCTACTGGTGACCGGACGCACCTTGCACACTATTCACTGCTTGCTCGTTGATTGACCGGACGCTCAACCCTCGACCGGACTCTCAGTGTCTGTGAGTCCGATCAGGAACAGAGAGCTCCTAAACCGAGTTTTGCTCGACCGGACGCGTCCGGTGGTCAGTGACTGGACGCAGGCAGAGTCCAGACAGTGCAGTCTCTGTGCGTTTTCATCCGCAGTTTGTTTGTCAGTTGTCGGGTTTGTTTTCTGGTTTTTGCGTTGGGATTCTAGAGTTGTGTAGTGTCTCGCTGTGCTTCTTGGAAGCATCCACCCTATCTCTAGGGTCGTGGACACTTCCAAGCTCTAGGATTTGCTCTTGGGGTTGATTCTCGGGACAGTGGCTGAAAGTTTCTGACAAGAAATTTTTGAAGCTCCCATTCACCCCCCCCCCCCTCTGGTCGCTTTCTGGTAGCACTTTCGGTCCTTCAGACAGGTCTCCCGGTTTCGGCCTCAAAACCGGGGGATGGCCCAGGTTTCCTGGTTTCGGCCTCAAAACTGGGGGGAGGTCCGTAAAAAGGACGAGTAGAGCGGTGGCGGCACGTGGCAGCAATCGGTGAAGTCGCGTCGAGGCAAAGCTACCAGTTGTGCGGGCGTGGCCTTCAGATCACCATCTACTTCGAGTTGGTCAGGAATACCCTTAGGGTTAGCTTGCTCGCTCATTAGCTGTAAGGGTAGAAGGGTGTTGACAGAAGTTATAACATGTTTTACCTTATCAAAATACCGTCAACAGGCCTCGGTTTCAAGGAAGTATAGCATATCATGAGCATATTTATCACTAATAAGTTCCACTTGTACTCTTAGCTTGTGAACTTGTAGGAGATGGCAAAATGAACAAAATGAGGCCAGGTGGGCCCACCAAGGGGGTCGGCCGACCCAACCTTGGGGCCAGTTCGGCCAGTGTAACATGGCACGATCCAAGAGAAGCATGTTCAAGCCAATATCAACCCTTGGATCAAACATGTGCTTTTACCCAATGGTGCAAGATGAGAAGCACATGGATTCATGGGTCCACACCGAAACCAAATGCAACCATCATCACAAGACTTGCTCCATGACATGTGGGGTCACCAAGGGAGAGAAGAAGGTGGGCTAGCCCTGTCATAGGGGGGTCGGCCGACCCCCTCTTGGTGGGGACCATCTGCACTGTTCGTCAGGATGACATCACCACCTTCTAGAAGGTGTACCCCGGGCCCACATGTCATAGAGTGGGGTCAGTCGACCCCATGGTGAGCTTCATCCAAGTCAGTGGCAAAGCACATGTTTCACACATGAACAATATCCAAGCCATTCGTCAAGGTCGGTTGCTATGACGGTTTGATCCAATGGCCAAGGAAGGGGAGCACGCAGATCGCTGACGTGGCACCGGAGTAGCCGCTACTCCACCTCCAAGCTATAAATACCCCCCTAGAGCTCTTCATTTGTATGCATCCAAGGAGAGAAAGTCTACTTAGTAGCTTTAGTGTTAGAAGAGAGGGAAGGGAGTGAGGAGTTCCACGGAGGAGTCCCGGCCTGTCGGGAGTCTTCTCCAAGGTGCGCCTCAACGGATGCGATTCTTCTTGTAAGTGTTACATCTGAGTCCTTCTAGTATTTAATATTCTGGTCTGGAAATTTAAGTTTAAAGTTCTTTTACTTGGCACATTGCTTTACTTTGTTGAAGTGCTCTAGGCCTGATAAGCTTAGCTTTAGAGTAGTAAGATTAGTGTAGACGTGGTGTCTAGGCTATATCTTGCCAGTGTGGACTTCTTGTTGTTGATGGTCCTTAAACACCTATTTTACCATCAACATTTGACCCTAAAGTCCACCAAAAAGGCATGAAATGTAGTCAAATAGGTTTCAAACTAACCGAATTCCACATGTCCATAGAATTTTATTTGAATGCAGGATTTGAACCAAATTTGGACATTTGGACCCACCAGGAGACAAGCCCACTCAGCAGGGACCAAATGGGCCTAAGAGGGGTGGCGCCCGCCACTCCTAGGTGGCGCCCGCCACCTCTAAGTGGTAGCCGCCACTTGGGTTGGCCCAAGTTTCACCCCCTGCCACGTCACCGATCCGTGTGACCTCCCCAAGGCCAAATCTTGGCCCTTGGTCACTAGGTCAGTGGCATCGGACGGCTTAGGATGGATTGGCGTGGATCAAGGCTGAATGGCGGTTGCTAGGACATGCAACCGACCTCCAAACCGCCTTGGACAACCACCTGGATGTCGTTGAAGCCAAGGCGGTGCATCCAACGGTGAGGGAGGTGGCGGCCGCCACCTAGGGCTGGCGCCCGCCACTAGGATTAGCCCTAGGTCGGCTGGTTGCCCCCTATAAGTACCCCCTCACTCATTTGGGCTATAAATACCCCCCTGGTGACACTACTTCATTTGTACCATCTCAAAGCAAAGCAACACAAGCAAGCAAGAGAAGCAGAGAGCAAGTGAGAGCTCAGAGAGCTTAGGCAAGTAGGGTAGCTAGTAGAGAGAGTATAACTTTAGTGCCCTCGCTAAAGCGCGGCTCTTAGTTTAGCATAGCTTAGCCTAAGTTATTGGCAGAATTAGCGTAGAGCTTGCTAAGAGAGAAGCGGGTGCGAGCGACTGGCATCGGAGGTCGGTTGATTTCCCGGCGTCTCTGGTCTGGTTTCCTCTCTTGTATCTCAGGTACATTTATCTTTATCTTAGTATTAGTTTAAGCATTACTTTTAGTATTACTTTCAATATTACTTTATCAAGTACCTTAAGTGTGACCTAGCTATCCTACAGTTCAATTCACTTAGCCATAGTAGTTAATCTCTAGTATGCTTAGTGATTGATCTTTGCCAATAGGTTGCTTAGTTAGTTTAGTGTTTATCTTATTAAGTCAAGTGTTTGCTCTAATGTCCACAAGGGTGTCTCTATTCAAAGCTAGGGTAGAGATAGTTAGAATATAGTTAAGCGTGGTGCTTAGTTATAGACTTACCTTCAGATACGGCTGGACCCCCGGATAGCTGTGGTAGCAAGCAGGTGGTGTGTAACACCTCTGGTGTTTAAACTGTAATTAACTTGACATATCATCATTATCATCATTAAGCATCTTGGTCATGATTTCATGTGTATGCATTTACTAAGCGTATCATTTTATGTGAAGTACCTCTATTGCAAAAACCCTAAAAGCCCTAACCTTCCTATAGGGGCAAAACAGTAATTTCACCTCTGTGGCTATGCTTGGTGTATTTCTTGTTTCTTTGGTATATTGAAGTTTTGTTGTGTTGACCAAAGTTCAAAAACCAAAAATTTGATTTCAAATCTCTTTGCAAAACCCTGATTTCCAAACCTTGGATTTTATCCCTCTTGTTGTGATTCATAAATTATTCAAAATTTGAGGTTGGTCCAAAAAGCAAAGTTGTAGAGCTGTCAAAGAGAAACAACTTTGGTATTCACAAGTTTTCAAGTTTCAGTACAAAATGTTGAGTTAATTCAAATTCATTCAAACTCCAACTTTTGTCCCCTTTTCAGTTTTCAAAATTAGTTCAAAAACTAATGAGTTTCAGGAAAAGTGTTTAATAGCAAAGTTGTAAGTTTGGATAAAAGGAACAACTTTCATATATAAAGATTTTCAAGTTTCAGTTTGAAATCCAGAGTAATTTTGATTTGAATCAAGATTGAAAAAGTGTCCCCTTTACTGTTTTCAAATATTGTTCAATAACTATTTAGAATTTGAAAATGTTCATATTGACAAAGTTGTAGATCTCATTTTTCTGAGCAACTTTCGTGTTTTGAGTTTTTGTTGCACAGTTCAATTTTTGAGAGTAATTTGCAAAATACAGAAAGTCAAACACTACCCTAGCTACTGTTTATCTTCTCCGGTAGGGGGGGGGGGGGACCCGGCCATGGCAGCTCGCCGTCGCCGCGTGCGCCGCGCGCATGGTTCCTGCCCGCCTGTCCCCGGCTTGTCGCCCGCAGTCGCAACATCGCGCCGCACCCGCACGCCCACAAACCGACCCCCACACCGTCCCCCACAGTGCCCAGCAAGTCGCCGCCGCGTGTTCAACGCCAGCGAGCACACGCCCGAGCCCCGGCTGCACGCCATCACCCCCGCCAGAGCGTAATCGAGTGCGCACGCGCTCGCCGTGCTTATCCACACCACCTCGAGGTCTCTACCGGCTTCTGGCCGCGCCTATAAGAAGGCCGCCGGAGCCCGAGCTCCCTCACTCACCCCCGCCGCCGTCGCCAGCCCACTCCAGAGCCTCCCGAGCTCAACCACCTAGCTCAGCAGCTCCGCCTTGATCTGGTGAAGCTTCCCCACCCTCCAATTTCAACTCTACCGTCCCCGTTTGCCCGGCGTAGCTCGTCGTTGTCGTCTCCGGCGAGAACCCGGCGAACTCGGGTTCGTGGAATTCGCCGTCTCCGGCCTTGATCATCCCCCACTGACCCCCGCATCTCCTTCCTTACTCCCGTGCGACTCTAACCCGGCCATCGCGGCTCCGTTTGTTGCACAGGGTCGCCAGGACGCCTGTCGCCGCCGCGAGCTTCCCGCCGATCACCGTCGACCACCTTCACCGTCCATCCCCGTCCCTCACCGAGCTGCCCAATCAACTCCGGTGAGCTCCCTGTTGCCTCCCGTGCCCTCAGCTCTGCCGCGGAGTGCCCAGTTTGGCCGGCGTAAACGCGCCGCCGCGCTCGGGTCACCGCCAGCGAGCAGAGCGCCGCCGTGCCCGTTTTTCTTTTTCTTTTCAAGATATGAATAGTGCTCTGATTTCTCTTTTTTGTGGTATTTTCTGTAGACATCCATAAATTCTGAAATTTTTGTGGTAGACTCTTTATGCTCTGAAGTATTTTATAAAAATATGAAACTTGAGTTTTGTGCAAAAATTTGAAAATGAAAAATTCCCCTTTTAATTGGAAAATGAAGGCTTTGGTATTTTTGGAGAGTGTTCTATAGCTCCAAAAATCTTGAGATAAAATTTGCAAGCTAGTTATGTCATGATGAGTCTCTGGTAAAATTTTAAAGTCTTTTGGAACAAGTTGATTTTTGGGCTTTTATTTTAATTCCTAAATAGTGCCTTTTGTTAATTAATGCCTAGATTTAATTGAGCACCTTAATGACCTCCAAAAATTATGAAAATTGTTGTGCCATATACTTGTACCATAATGAACTTGTGAGATTAATTTGGTAATTTTTGGAGCACCTTCATAAAATGACCTTTTTAAATAATTAAGAAAAATAGGAAAATGATTAGGGTTAGTGTTGAATGTCTTGTGATGTGACCTTTTTGGATTGTTTGATGTTCATAGACCCCCACCCATCTGGTCTATGATGTTTGAGATGCCATGCATGACTTTTGTTTAGGTTTAATGAAAGTTGCCTAGTAGGGTTGACTAATATCGCTTAAAAATGATAAGTAAGTTTATGTCCATGATCCCACTTAGCTTTACCCTAGTTGTGTCCTATGCTTTTTGTTCATGATAGCATACTCATGTGCATGCATCATTGCATACGTATAGTGACCGAGGAAGAAGGACCTGAAGTCGAGGTAGCCACCGAAGGATCTGTTCCCGAGGCGACCCCGAGCTCCGACGCCTATACCTACCCCGAGTCTGCTCTTTTTGCCATCCAAGGCAAGCCCCGGTGCATTTAAACCCTTCCTTGCTTTTATAAAGTTTTTCTTAAATGTTTTATTTAAACTATTGCATTAGGTTGATAGGAGTTGAGTGAAATCCTATCTGATGCATTATCGACCTTGACCAATGATACACCCGATACCTGCTTTTCAAAAACTATTTGCAAAATGCTTAGCAATGCTATATGATAGTTTTGCAATAAAAATGCCAATTTCAAAAGTGTGATCACTTTAAGAATATTTATGGGAATTTCTGGTTTACTCCCACTATTGGCTAAGTATCTGATCCGTATTTAGTCAATGGGAAGGAGAGGTTGTCCTTGCGTACGGTGCCGTCATGTCGTAGTCCGGGACTCGACAGTTGACACCGACCGGGACGGGTTGAAAAACTGACAGGACTGTTGCGCTTGGGTGAGATATAACCAAGGCACAGTTGCTGGCTGGAAAATTAGGGACCATCCGTATGGGGGCCTGCTGGGCAGGACTTGCAACTATTCACATACTACGGAAAGCTCTGGCTCCGAGAAATCCATTATTGGACCGACAACCGCGCACTGGGAGTGGAGAGATGGCGGAAGTAGCATGTACCCACGTGGGTTAGAGTCCCGGATTGGAGTGGTGTACTGTGCTTCCGGGTGGCGTAGGACCGGGCCCAATAATGGAGGAATCGTGGAAGACGAGTTGGCATATGCAAGCTTGGGTGCTACATAAGCAGTGTGGGTAGGGATCCTCAGCTGAGTATTATTTATCCGGATTAACGTTGCTCCTCGGTTATGGAGACTTGTTCCATTGACTCTCAACGGAGAGTGGTTCTCAACTAGGAATGTTTTGAAATATAAAATGAATCATGAATGATGAAGAATTGAGGAATACTGAATCTTTCAAAATAAAATAAGATTTACAAAAATGCTTTTCTGCAAAATACTTGATCTTGCTTAAGCCTTACCTTGACTACCCTAAGCCTTCATTCCTGAGTCTTCTCCCTTTTTCTTTAGTCGGGTAAGTCTTGTTGAGTACCTTTGTACTTAGGGTTTTATTACCCATGTTGCAGGTATGGCAGATTCCTCCGTATGCCTTGGACCCTGCTGTGTGACTGTTGTTCAGGAGGAGGCCGATGAGGCCGATGAGTGATTATTCACCCTCGGGCTGGGGGATGTATCTTTAAGTTGTTGTCATATGCTACTCTGCCAACTCTATCTATTTGAACTATGGTCTGTAATAACTGCATTTAAATTTTATGTTGAACCCTGGTTTGTAAAACTATTGTTATCTAAGTCTTCCGCTATTTATTCCGATGTTATTTGTCAAAATGTTAAAGAGATTGTAACTGAATTGTGAGATGATCCTGCGGACAGCGGGCACTGATGTAGCCCAGTAGCGGAACCGGTCTTAATCTCTTGGCTGTACGAATCGACTGTCAGTGGTTGACAGTGGTCAGTGGGCCATGGGATTAGGGCCGTTACGTTACAGAGTGGTATCGGAGCATCTCACTATGACGTTGCAATTTTTGCGAAAACTTCAAAATGTTTTTAACAAAAACTAAACTTGACTATTTTAAGTCCAAATTGCTTCTCTCATCTCATCTTGTCTTTGGCAACTAGTAGCAAGACAACTTGAATAAGCCCTATGTACCTTACCTTAGTAGTTGCATTGCCTTGTTCCGTAGGAACGATTCATGCATCATGTCACATTCACTTAAGTATATAAAAGAGTTCGTTGGGATAGTGTGCCTATACCTTTTTCTTGCTAGCCTTTCTCATCTATAACCTCTTGTCCAGATATGGCCATCATCAAGCGGACTGCTCGCAAGTCGACGGGACCAAACGGTGTGCCGCGTCACCAGCTGGCGCCACGCACCGGAGAAGAGACTGGAGAATCCTCCAATGGTCGTCGCTTTCCCCGCCGCACCCGCAAGCAGCTGAAGGAGGAAATCAAGAATCTGAAGGCTGAAATGGAGAACATGGAGCATGACTTCTACCTTTCCCGCATGGAGTTTTATGAGGCACGAGCTTCCCTGGAATAGGCCAACCGGAACACGGTTCGCGCTATCCAGTAGCGTGATGCAACATGGATCCGAGAGGATGTCACCAGAGCCCAGCTCCATGGACTGCAGCAATACACCGCCCAGATTGAGCAGTACAATGATATGCTTCATGAGGAAGTGCATCAGCTGCATGATCAACTCCACCCCTTGGTACCCCCGGTTATGGAAGAACCTGAGGACGGAGTCGTGGAGGAACCTGAAGTGGAGCATGAGCCAGGCCAGAATGAAGAAGTGGAACCTGCAGAAGATGTCCACGTTGAAGATGAAGATGAGGAGGAAGAGCCTGAGCTTATCATCGAGGATGAGGATGATGACGAAGAGTTGATCTTCATCGATGATGACTAGACTCCTTGTGTCTGTACCATCTGCTTACCTAAAGCCTTAAGTCTAGGTTTGGGGCGTTAGTTGGTCTTCTATCTAGTCGAGTTTGTATCTTGTCTTGTACCCTTCCTTTGTCAGTCAGTGGTTATCTGTCGAACCTCTGTATCAGTTATCTACCCTTGTATCAATGAATCTTATCAGTTAGTTTCGTTAAAAATCAATCTTTGTATGCTGAGTTCCAAAGTTGCTTATACAGATGCCTGTGAACACCCGTGCCGGAGCCGGAGGTGCTAATGACCGCATCCCAAACCCTCCGCCTGTACCAGCTACCCTGGCAGATGCCATTGCAGCCCTGGCCGCCGCTGCTAACCTAATGGCTCAAAACCAAGGACAGCAGAATGTTGGACACCGTGGTCGCCACAACCAAGAGACCACCTATGTGGACTTCACTGAAACACGACCACCGGTCTTCACAAAGGCCGATGAACCTCTCGAGGCTGACGACTGGTTACGCACCATGGAACAGAAGTTCAGTCTCCTGCACTGCACAGAGATCCAGAAGCCTCGGTTCGCTTCTCAGCAGCTCCGTGGCCCGCAAGTGCCTGGTACGCCAACCTGTTGGCTGCCCAGCCTGAAGGTCACCAGCTGACCTGGGAAGAGTTCCGCACCGCTTTCAGAGCACATCACATCCCTTCGGGATTGATGAAAATGAAGTTGGATCAGTTCTTGGCCCTGCAACAGAAAGATTCCACTGTCATGCAGTACGTGGGACAATTCAATCACCTCAGCCAGTATGCCTCCGACTATGTCAACACAGAGGAAAAGAAGAGAGATTGTTTTCTCAGAGGTCTGCACCCTAAGATCCGCAGAGGTCTATCCAACAACCTAAACGGATCCTATCATGACGTCGTTGACCGTGCTGTCGCTTTCGAGGAAAGCAACCGCCAGTATCAGGAAGAGAAGAAGAAGAAGGCTGGGTCTAGCAGTTTCTCCAGCAACCATAAGCGCCCAAGAGTCATCTACCACCCCAGTCACCATCAAAACCGTGCCCCATACCCCCATCAGCAAGTGGTCGTTCGTACCGCAGCCACCACCCATAATGCCAACCAGCAATGTGCCACTCAGCCGAACGCCCCAGGTGTTCGTGTCACCACCCCACAAACAGCTTACAACCTTCCATGCTACAACTGTGGCCAAGTTGGTCACTGGGCTCGCGAGTGCCCAAAACCCAAGAAGAATACCCAGTATGCACAGAAAGGCCCTGGAGGATCACAGCAGCAGCAGCACCGTGCACCGCAGCAGCACGTCCAGAAGGGCAAGCTTGTCAGGAAGCACGGGCAAGTCTACTTCACCACCGCCAGTAACATCCCAGAAGGAGAGCCCGTCATGCTCGGTAGGTTCCCTGTTGCCAATCATCCTGCAGTCGTCTTGTTTGATTCTGGTGCATCGCATTCCTTCATCAGTCGCACTTTTGTCATCAAGCATGAGTTACCCATGGGGGAGTTAAAAGAAAGTTTTTGCATATTTTCGCCTGGAGGACGGATAAATACTAAGGAAGTGGTCCGCAGTCTACCAGTAATGTTGGGGGAACATGTCTTTCCTACCACCATGATAGTACTGCGCAATCAAGAGATAGATGTCATCTTAGGCATGAATTGGATGTGTCAGTATAAAGCCATGATAGACATCTTGAATAGAGTTGTGAGAGTGGATATTCCTAACAGTACCTCCAAACTCTTTCTCCAACTTCCTATGCCTTCAAAACCAGCTACCACACAGCTAAATGCTACCTATGATCAAGGGATCCGGGATATCCCCGTGGTCTGCGAGTTCCCTGATGTCTTTCCTGAAGACTTACCTGGTCTACCTCCCGACCGTGATGTTGAGTTTGCCATAGAGCTCAAGCCCGGGACTGCTCCTATATCCCGTAGAGCTTATCGAATGCCTCCCAGAGAGTTGGCAGAGCTGAAGATCCAATTGCAAGAGCTATTGGACAAGGGTCTCATTCGCCCAAGTTCATCTCCTTGGGGCTGTCCTGCTATCTTTGTGAAGAAGAAGGACAAAAGCCTTCGTCTGTGCGTTGACTATCGCCCGCTCAATGAGGTCACCATCAAGAATAAATATCCTTTGCCTCGCATTGACCTTCTTTTTGACCAGTTATCTGGAGCCAGAGTGTTTTCCAAGATCGACCTCAGATCTGGCTATCACCAAATAAAAATTCGTCCCGAAGATATTCCCAAAACAGCTTTCACCACCAGATACGGCCTATATGAGTACTTGGTCATGTCTTTTGGCTTGACCAATGCCCCCGCTCATTTCATGTATCTCATGAACTCTGTGTTCATGCCAGAGCTCGATAAATTTGTAGTCGTGTTCATTGACGACATCCTTGTTTATTCAAGAACTCCTGAAGATCATGCCAAGCATCTTCGTGTTGTTCTCTCTCGTCTCAGAGATCACCAGGTGTATGCCAAGTTCAGTAAATGTGAATTCTGGCTAGATCGAATTCAATTCCTTGGTCATGTCCTGTCCACTGAAGGTGTGTCAGTTGACCCTGGAAAAGTGGCAGATATCTTGGATTGGAAGCCACCTACCACTGTCCGCGAAGTTCGCAGCTTCATGGGAATGGCTGGATACTATCGCCGTTTCATCCCAGATTTCTCCAGAATTGCCAAGCCTATCACAGAGTTGTTGAAGAATTCCGTGGATTTTGTTTGGTCACCAGCCTGTGAGCAAGCTTTTCAAGCCTTGAAGAAACTGTTAACTACATCACCAGTCCTAGCTCAACCAGATATCGAGAAACCCTTTGATGTATACTGTGATGCATCTGGTATTGGTTTGGGTTGTGTTTTGATGCAAGAAGGTCGAGTGATCGCTTATGCCTCACGGCAGCTTAAGCGACATGAGGAGAATTATCCAACCCATGACCTTGAGTTAGCAGCAGTGGTACATGCTTTGAAGATATGGCGTCATTATCTGTTGGGCAGTGCCTGCAATGTGTACACCGATCATAAGAGCCTGAAGTATATCTTCACTCAAGAAGAGTTGAACATGAGGCAGCGAAGATGGCTTGAGTTAATCAAGGATTATGATATCGAAGTGCATTACCATCCTGGTAAGGCGAATGTAGTCGCCGATGCCCTCAGTCGCAAGTCATACTGCAACTGTCTGACAACGAAACCCTATGATCTTTCCTTGTGCCATGATCTTGAAAGGATGGGTATTGAAATGGTACCACAAGGAACTCTGAGTAATGTCAGGATAGAGACCTCTATCAATGAACAGGTCATTACTGCACAAAAAGATAACCCTGGGATCAAGCACATCATCGAAAAGGTCCAGACCGGTAAGGCTGATTGTTTCAGGATCGATGATGTGGGAGTTGTTTGGTTCAAGAACCGTCTAGTAGTTCCCAAGGTGCCTGAGTTGAGACAGTTGATCCTTGATGAGGCACACCTGTCTAGGTTTTCCATCCATCCCGGCAGCAACAAGATGTACCAGGATCTGAGGCAGAGATTCTGGTGGACAAAGATGAAGATTGAAATCGCTCGCTATGTCGCTCGCTGTGATACTTGTCAGAAAGTCAAAGCCGTGCACAAGAAGCCTGGAGGAGAATTGCAGCCTTTATCTGTACCTGCCTGGAAGTGGGAAGATATCAGCATGGATTTTATTAATGGGCTACCCAAGACCCGGAAAGGTTTTGATTCCATTTGGGTAATCGTGGACCGACTCACCAAACAAGCTCACTTTCTGCCAGTCAAGACCATTTACACCGTCCCCACATATGCCGCCTTGTACAAGAACAACATAGTGAAGCTTCATGGAATACCCAAGACCATTGTCTCTGACCGTGGTACCTAGTTTGTTGCGAAGTTCTGGAAAGCATTCCATACCTCACTTGGAACCCAACTCTTATACAGCACAGCGTATCATCCTCAAACTGATGGACAGACGGAGCGAGTCAACCAAGTGCTGGAAGACATGTTGAGAGCCTGTGCCCTCACCTTCGCAGATACTTGGGATGACTGTTTGCCCTTGGCAGAGTTCTCATATAATAACAGTTACCAAGAAAGCATCAAAATGGCACCCTTTGAAGCACTGTACGGTCGTCGTTGTCGTACACCCCTCAGTTGGTCTGAGCCCGGAGAAAGAGAATTCTTTGGAGTTGACCTGGTCAAAGATATGGAAGAGAAAGTCAAGCAGATACAAGAGAACATGAAGATTGCCCAATCTCGACAAAAGAGTTATGCTGACAAGAGACGTCGACCTCTGAAGTTTCAAGTTGGAGATTACGTATATCTCAAGGTCTCACCAACCAAAGGAGTCACTCGTTTTGGAGTCAAGGGAAAGTTAGCACCCCGCTACATTGGTCCGTTTGAGATTTTGGAATGTTGTGGCAAGGTAGCTTACAAGCTAAAGTTGTCCGATCATCTCTCCGCAGTCCACAATGTTTTCCATGTCTCCCAACTCAAGAAGTGTCTCCGAGTACCGGAACATGTCGTGGAAGTTGAAGGTGTCGAGCTAGAGCCTGATCTATCCTACTCAAAATATCCAGTTCGAGTGTTAGATCACAAAGATCGAGTTACTCGAAGAACTACCACAAGGTGGTACAAAATCCAGTGGAACCAGCACTCTGAAGAAGAAGCTACTTGGGAATCTGAAGATTTCTTGGCAAAGAACTATCCCGACTTCCTCGAATCCCTGTCTATGTAAAGTTTTGCCTTTATCCCTTCTTTGTCCTTTCTTAAGACGCAGAATCTCGGGGCGAGATTTCTTTAAGGGGGGAAGGCTGTAACACCTCTGGTGTTTAAACTGTAATTAACTTGACATATCATCATTATCATCATTAAGCATCTTGGTCATGATTTCATGTGTATGCATTTACTAAGCGTATCATTTTATGTGAAGTACCTCTATTGCAAAAACCCTAAAAGCCCTAACCTTCCTATAGGGGCAAAACAGTAATTTCACCTCTGTGGCTATGCTTGGTGTATTTCTTGTTCCTTTGGTATATTGAAGTTTTGTTGTGTTGACCAAAGTTCAAAAACCAAAAATTTGATTTCAAATCTCTTTGCAAAACCCTGATTTCCAAACCTTGGATTTTATCCCTCTTGTTGTGATTCATAAATTATTCAAAATTTGAGGTTGGTCCAAAAAGCAAAGTTGTAGATCTGTCAAAGAGAAACAACTTTGGTATTCACAAGTTTTCAAGTTTCAGTACAAAATGTTGAGTTAATTCAAATTCATTCAAACTCCAACTTTTGTCCCCTTTTCAGTTTTCAAAATTAGTTCAAAAACTAATGAGTTTCAGGAAAAGTGATTATTCACCCTCGGGCTGGGGGATGTATCTTAAAGTTGTTGTCATATGCTACTCTGCCAACTCTATCTATTTGAACTATGGTTTGTAATAACTACATTTAAATTTTATGTTGAACCCTGGTTTGTAAAACTATTGTTATCTAAGTCTTCCGCTATTTATTCCGATGTTATTTGTCAAAATGTTAAAGAGATTGTAACTGAATTGTGAGATGATCCTGCGGACAGCGGGCACTGATGTAGCCCAGTAGCGGAACCGGTCTTAATCTCTTGGCTGTACGAATCGACTGTCAGTGGTTGACAGTGGTCAGTGGGCCATGGGATTAGGGCCGTTACGTTACATGGTGACAGCCCTGTGCGCCTTGAATTCCACCACGTAGTTGGCCCAGTTTAACAGTAAGGCTCATTGTGCTAGCGTTCAACCTAAGTAAGTGGTAAAGGCTAGTACGCCTCGATACTTGACAAGATAGGAATAAAACTTTACTTAACTTAGTTGCTTTATTGTCTTTTGCCTGCCTTGCTTCGTAACTATCTTGCTTCGTAGTTATCTTGCTCTGTGGTTATCTAGGATTAGTTAGTATTTAGTTATCTTAGTTACCCTTAGTTATCCTATTCCATTTATCTACCTATCCATCCACCCTACCTTAGCCATCCACTTCATCCTTACCTATCCACCCATATATTCTTTCTAGCCTTTCATCTCCTCTCTTCTCCCCTTTTCCCTTTTCTCTTTTCTTCGACTCTCATCCCCTCCTTGACTCAACTCATACACCACCCTAGCCTTCCCTTGGGATCAAATAAATCGACACCTGGTACTCCCAGGCAAAGTGCTACTACGATAGTTCTGTGCGCTTGCAGAATCTCCTCCTGGTAGATTGCATTCTCGCTAGCTAGCTCCTACTAGTGTCAGGACTGACAACCCCGCTTGGCATTAGTAGACAGCTACTTTAGTTACCCTATCCTAGGTGTAGCTAAGAACTACCAACACTTGTCCCAGATGAGCTTTCTGCTGAGGTTGAGAAACTTACTGCCGTGCTTCTTAGTCAGGATAAGTTGCTTAGGCGTGCTGCTAGAGAGCACAAGGAGTTTAGGCAGAAGTGGGAGGACACGGTGAGGGAGCTTGAGTTTGCTAAGTCCACCGTGGTCGTTTCTGAGGAGGTTGAGTGTGAGATGTTGTAACACCTCTGGTGTTTAAGTATGTAATTAACTTGACATATCATCATTAGCATCATTAATCATCTTGATCATGATTTCATGTGTATGCATTTGCTTAGTGTATCATTTTATGTGAAGTACCTCTATTGCAAAAACCCTAATTAGCCCACTTCTTTCTATAAGGGCAAAATGGTAATTTCATCTCTGTGTTTAGCTTTGTGTAATTCTTGATTCTTTGGTGTCTTGAAGTTCTGTTGTGTTGACCAAAGTTCAAAAATCAGAATTTGATTTGAAATCCCTTTTGCAAAACCCTAAATTTCCAAACCCTGGATTTTATCCCTCTTTTTGTAAGTCAAAAATTATTCAAAATTTGAGGTTGGTCCAAAAAGCAAAGTTGTAGATCTGTCAAAGAGAAACAACTTTGGTATTCACAAGTTTTCAAGTTTCTGTGCAAAATAGTGAGTTATTTCAAATTCATTCAAATCCCAACTTTTGTTCCCTTTTCAGTTTTCAAAATAAGTTCAAAAACTAATGAGTTTCAGGAAAAGTGTATAATAGCAAAGTTGTAGGTTTTGACAAATGGAACAACTTTCATATATAAAGATTTTCAAGTTTCAGTTCAAAATCAAAAGTAATTTGGAATTGATTCAAATTTCAAAAGTGTCCCCTTTTCTGTTTTCAAATATTGTTCAAAAACTATTTGGAATTTGAAAATGTTCATATTGACAAAGTTGTAGATCTCTTTTTTCTGAACAACTTTGGTGTTTTGAGTTTTTGTTGCCCAGTTCAAATTTTGGGAGAAATTTGCAAATTTCAGAAACTAGCCAAAAGTCAAACCCTACCACTAGCTCTGTTCCTCTTCTTCCTAGGGTCAGGGGGGGCCCGGCCATGGCGCCCCGCCGGCGTCGCGCGTGCCGCACGCCTGGCTGCTCCCCACGCGCCACCAACCTGTCACCGCTGTCCCCTTGTTCCCTCCGCGCCCGCACGCGAGCGCTGACCCGCGCTCCCGTCCCCTACAGAGCTCTGCGCGTCGCCGCCGCGTGGCCATCGCCGGCTAGCTCACGCCCGAGCCCCGGCTGCACGCCATCACCCCCGCCAGAGCGTAATCGAGTGCGCACGCGTCCGCCGAGCTTATCCACCCCGCCTCGAGCTCTCTACCGGCCCCTGGCCGCGGCTATATAAGCCCGCCGGAGCTCCGACCTCCGCACTCGACCCCGCCGCCGTGGCCAGAGCACTCCAAAGCTCCCGCCGCTCAACCACCTAGCCCGAAAGCTTCGCCTTGAGTCCGTGAAGCTTCCCCACCTTCCAATTTCACCTCCCACGTCTCCAGTCGCCCGGCGTAAGGCCGTCGTTCCCATCTCCGGCGGACCACGACGAGCACGGGTCCGTGAAATACTCCCCCTCCGGCCACTGATACCTTCCACTGACCCCGGAGTCGGCTTCCTTGGCTCCGCGCGACCCTAACCAGGCCCTTGCGGCCCCGTGTGTTGCGCAGGGTCGCCGGACCGCCGGAGAGCCGCTGCGGTCATCTTCTTCCCGAGCCCCAGCCTCGAGCACGTATCGAGCACACGTGTCCGTCTTGCCGAGCCCGAGCCTCGAGCACACGTGTCCGTCTTGCCGAGCCCGAGCCTCGAGCACACGTGTCCGTCTTGCCGAGCCCGAGCCTCGAGCACACGTGTCCGTCTTGCCGAGCCCGAGCCTCGAGCACACGTGTCCGTCTCGCCGAGCCCAGGCCTCGGACGGACGCTCACCTTTCCGTCTCGCCCGAGCCCAGGCCTCGGACGGACGTTTGATCTCCGCTTCGCCCGAGCCTTGCGAGGAAGAGCACAGTGCTCTTTTTCCTTTTTGGGAAGTTGTGAATAGTATGGCTTTTTCATCTTTTTGTATGATTTTCTGTATTGCTCTAAAAATTCTGAAAATTTTACAGTACAGTCTTTATGCTGTGTAGTATTTTATAAAAATATGAAACTTAAGTTTTGTGCAAAAATTTGAAAATGAAAAATCTCCCTTTTAATTAATAAATGATGGTTTTGGATTTTTTAGAGAATGATTTATAACTCCAAAATTTATGAGATCACTTTTTGTGAGCTAGTTATGCCATGACAAGTCTCTGGTGAAATTTTAAAGGCATTTGGAACAAGTTGATTTTTGAGCTTAATTTTAATTCTTGAATAGTGACTTTTATTAATTTATCTCTAGATTTAATTGAGCACCTTAATGACCTCCAAAAATTATGAAATTTGTTTTGTCATATACTTGTACCATAATGAACTTATGAGATTAATTTGGTAAATTTTGGAGCACCTTCATAAAATGACCTTTTTGAAATAATTAAGAAAAATAGAAAAGGTGATTAGGGTTAGCGTTGAATGCCCTGTGATGTGACTTTTGGATTGCTTGATGTTCATAGACCCCTACCCTTGGTCTATGATGTTTGTGATGCTATGTTTAGATGATGCTTAGGATAATTTATGATAAGGTCTAGTTTGATCAATATTGCTTAAGGAAGAAATGGTTACCTTTTATGCTCAACCTAGATTTCGTTTATGCCTTGCCTAAGAGTAATCTAGAATCAGTGGTATTGTTTTGCACCGTAAGTCCATATCATCATTCTCATGAGCATTCATCATTGCATCCGTATAGTTGACGAAGAAGGACCTGAAGTCGAGGTAGCCACCGAAGGATCTGTCCCCGAGGCGACCCCGAGTTCCGACACCTACTCCAACCCCGAGTCCGTTCTTTTTGCCATCCAAGGCAAGCCCCGGTGCATTTAAACCCTTCCTTGCTTTTATAAAGTTTTTCTTAAATGTTTTATTTAAACTATTGCATTAGGTTGATAGGAGTTGAGTGAAATCCTATCTGATGCATTATCGACCTTGACCAATGATACACCCGATACCTGCTTTTCCAAAACTATTTGCAAAATGCTTAGCAATGCTATATGATAGTTTTGCAATAAAAATGCCAATTTCAAAAGTGTGATCACTTTAAGAATATTTATGGGAATTTCTGGTTTACTCCCACTATTGGCTAAGTATCTGATCCGTATTTAGTCAATGGGAAGGAGAGGTTGTCCTTGCGTACGGTGCCGTCATGTCGTAGTCCGGGACTCGACAGTTGACACCGACCGGGACGGATTGAAAAACTGACAGGACTGTTGCGCTTGGGTGAGATATAACCAAGGCACAGTTGCTGGCTGGAAAATTAGGGACCATCCGTATGGGGGCCTGCTGGGCAGGACTTGCAACTATTCACATACTACGGAAAGCTCTGGCTCCGAGAAATCCATTATTGGACCGACAACCGCGCACTGGGAGTGGAGAGATGGCGGAAGTAGCATGTACCCACGTGGGTTAGAGTCCCGGATTGGAGTGGTGTACTGTACTTCCGGGTGGCGTAGGACCGGGCCCAATAATGGAGGAATCGTGGAAGACGAGTTGGCATATGCAAGCTTGGGTGCTACATATGCAGTGTGGATAGGGATCCTCAGCTGAGTATTATTTATCCGGATTAACGTTGCTCCTCGGTTATGGAGACTTGTTCCATTGACTCTCAACGGAGAGTGGTTCTCAACTAGGAATGTTTTGAAATATAAAATGAATCATGAATGATGAAGAATTGAGGAATACTGAATTTTTCAAAATAAAATAGGATTTACAAAAATGCTTTTCTGCAAAATACTTGATCTTGCTTAAGCCTTACCTTGACTACCCTAAGCCTTCATTCCTGAGTCTTCTCCCTTTTTCTTTAGTCGGGTAAGTCTTGTTGAGTACCTTTGTACTCAGGGTTTTATTACCCATGTTGCAGGTATGGCAGATTCATCAGTATGCCTTGGACCCTGCTGTGTGACCGTTGTTCAGGAGGAGGCCGATGAGGCCGATGAGTGATTATTCACCCTTGGGCTGGGTGATGTATCTTTACCTTTAGTTGTTGTCATATGCTACTCTGCCAACTCTATCCATTTGAACTATGGTCTGTAATAACTTCATCTAAATTTTATGTTGAACCCTGGTTTGTAAAACTATTGTTATCTAAGTCTTCCGCTATTTACTCCGATGTTATTTTGTCAAATGTTAAAGAGATTGTAACTGAATTGTGAGATGATCCTGCGGACATCGGGCACTGATGTAGCCCAGTAGCGGAACCGGTCTTAATCTCTTGGCTGTACGGATCGACTGTCAGTGGTTGACGGTGGTCAGTGGGCCATGGGATTAGGGCCGTTACGTTACAGATGTGCACCAAGCACATGACTGACCTTCTCACTTTGAGAGGTAAGTATGCTGCTTTGGTTGGAGAGGTGGATGAGCTCCGGGCTAGACCCGTGTTGTTGGGTGCATGCAAGACTTGTCCTGGCTTGCAATCCGAGTTGGCAGATAAGAATGCCAAGATTGAGTCTCTTGAGAAGGCCAGCTCGGATAGCACTTATGTGTCTAGGTGCACTTTGTGCGAGGGTTTGGAGATGGAGATTGCGAATGTGAAGCATGGCAAGATGCAAACCGAGGAAGAAAACACATACCTTCGGACCATCTTGTCATGGGTGTCCTGCAATGAGCCGCAGCTTGGGATGATGATCGCGCAGTTTAAGCGTGCTGCTGGAGGTCCAGGTGTAGGTTTTGCTCTGGGTGTTGATGTTTCAGCTTTTGGGAAGATTGGAGAGTCGAGTGGTCTGAACCCGATTGAGAAGCCCAACTCCACCACTACTCCCAAGCTTACCACGCTTCCACCCAAAGAGCCTCCTAAGCCTAACACCAAGGACGGAGTGTTTGAGGAACCTCCGAGAGCTCCACCCAAGAACCAAGTGTGGCATCCCAAACCCAACCACCTGAAAAACAAGCTGGATACTATGCCACCTATCCAGGAGGAGCTTATGCCACAGAAGGGCAAAGTGATCCATACCCACAACCGTGAGTACCAACAACCCCCTTTGAGAGCGGTGAGGTACCATTGTGAGCAATGTGGGAGAGATGGACACTTGAGGGTGTTTTGCTTTAGGCGCAAGCAAGAGGAGCGCCGTTCCAGGGAGATGAACAATCCGGACATGTACCATCCTTTCCATAATGTACATGTGCCGAATGTTCAGAGGAGAGCTCCGAGGAGAGGTGCTAGGCCTAGAGGTGCAGTGCTTCAAGGTCCTAGGCGTCAGGGAGGTGTTGCCCGACGGGGTCCTGACTTTGTAGGATACGGACCCCGTGGCGGAGGCTCTGTTGAGCGTTTCCCTCCACCGCGTTTTGACTATCGCGATGGACGCTCTTTCCTTAGCGGACCACGTTTTCCTGTGCGTGGTGATCGCTTTCCCCGTAGGCATGCTAGGAATGGTTTTTACACTGACCGTTCTTTTGAGCAGCCGGCCCAACACTGGTACTCTTCCTACTTCACTAACCCCAGTGTTGGACCGTATGCTCACCCTATGTCTTTTTATTGATGTAGGTAAAATGATTGGAGGACATTTGGTTGGTGGATTCCGATTGCTCGAGACATATGATCGGAAACGCCAAGTGGTTCTCCAGTCTTAGCCCTGTTGCCGGAAAGGAGTTTATCACCTTCAGCGACAATAGTAAAGGTAAAGTGTTGTCTCGTGGGTCGGTGCGAGTTAATGAGCACTTTGTGTTGCGCGATGTTGCTCTTGTTTCTAACTTGCATTTTAACATTCTTTCTGTTTCGCAACTCTTTGATGATGACTATGAGATTCGTTTTAAGCCGAATCTCAGTCGTATTTTGGATCCTCAGGGCAATCTTGTGTGTTTGATTTCGCCCTTTGGAAAAGTCTTTCGTGCGAATTTCTCAGAGTCCTTTGGCATTTCTCGTTGTCTTGTGGCTGGACCTTCCTCCTCTGATCTTTGGAAGTGGCATAGGAGACATGGACATTTGAGCTTTGACTTGCTTGCAAGGCTTAGTTCACTTGGCCTCATCCGAGGATTGCCCAAGTTATCTATGGAGAAGGATCTTGTTTGCCATTCTTGTAGACATGGGAAGATGGTTGCCGCTCCCCACCATCCAGTGACTCAGGTCATGACCAAGCGCCCTGGAGAGCTTTTGCACATGGATCTTGTTGGTCCAGCTCGTGTGAGCTCGGTTGGGGGAAAGTGGTATGTGCTTGTTGTTGTTGACGACTTTTTGAGATATTCGTGGGTCTTCTTTTTAGCTGAGAAGACCGAGACTTTCTCCTTTGCTCGCAATCTGATTTTGCGTCTTCAGAACGAGTTCCCTTTGAACTCGATGCGAGCTATTAGGAGTGATAATGGTTCCGAATTCAAGAATTCAGATTTTGAGAAGTTTTGTAACTCTTTGGGCTTAGAGCATCAGTTTTCTTCCCCCTACACACTGCCACAGAATGGTGTTGTAGAGAGGAAGAATCGGACCCTTGTAGAGATGGCCAGGACGATGCTCGATGAGCATAGGACTCCTAGGCGATATTGGGCCGAAGCTATGAGCACTGCTTGCTACATTTCCAATCACATTTTTCTCCGAGCTTTCTTGAAAAAGACTTCTTATGAGTTGCGTTTTGGAAAACTGTCCAAGGTGAGTTATTTTTGAGTTTTTGGTTGCCATTGTTTTATACTTAAGAAAGGCAACCTGGACAAATTTGAGTCTCGTTCTTCTGACGGTGTATTTTTGGGTTATGGCACTCACACTCGAGCTTATCGTGTACTTAACCTTGATACTAACCGAGTCATGGAGACATCTGATGTCACGTTCGATGAGACCATGGTTTGTCCTTATTCTCGTTTTGAGCGTGCAGGTGATCATGAGGTTGGTGAGCCTCTTTTTGATGACGAGGACGAGGGTGCTGAGGGTATGGATGATCCAGCACCCCCTCCACCTGTTGTGCTGCAAGGAGTGGCTTCTACTACGACTCACGACCCTGACACTTCTTCTTCCTGGGGGCCGTGGGATCCGCCACCCCGAGCGGTACCTTTTGTACCCAGGGAGGCACCAACAGCTGTTGAGGGGGAGATTACTTCTGCTCGGGAGGCGCCACGACACATTCAGCGCCAACACCCGCCTCAACAGATGATCGACATCATTGACGAACATTCATTCAGCGCCAACACCCGCCTCAACAGATGATCGGCATCATTGACGAACGTGTCACTCGGTCCAGGTCACAACAAATCTCTCACTTTGGTCATTCTGCATTTGTTGCTGATTTTGAACCCCGAGATGTTGGACACGCTTTGACGGGTCCGGATTGGGTCAATGCCATGCATGAGGAGTTAGAAAATTTTGAACGAAATCGGGTTTGGGTTTTGGTTCCACCTCCTCCAGACTGTAATCCTACTGGGACAAAATGGGTTTTCAAAAACAAACAAGGAGAGGATGGCCACATTATGAGAAACAAAGCTAGACTTGTGGCCAAGGGTTATATGCAGAAGGAGGGAATAGACTATGAGGAGACTTTTGCTCCTGTAGCACGTTTGGAGAAGGGACGTTTGTGCACCAGGGCAAGTACACCAAGGACTTGCTGAAGAGGTTCGATATGGGTGAGGAAAAGCCTCTTCCAACACCCATGTCGACCACGACGGCCCTGGATGCGGACAAGGATGGAGAAGCTATGGACCAGAAGGAGTACCGAAGCATGATCGGGTCGCTGCCCTACCTGACGGCGACATGCCCGGACATCCAGTTCGCGGTGTGTCTGTGCGCACGCTTTCAGGTGTCGCCGCGCACTTCTCACCGTCAGGCGGTCAAGCGCATTATGAGGTACCTTCGTTTCACACCTGAGTTCGGGATTTGGTATTCAGCTTCCTCCACCCTCTCCCTTTGTGGTTTTTCTGATGCCGATTTTGCTGGTTGTCGAGTTGAGCGCAAGTCCACTTTCGGGACTTGTCAGTTTATTGGATCTTCTCTTGTATCGTGGTCTTCTCGCAAGCAGTCTAGTGTCGCTCAGTCTACCACAGAGGCTGAATATGTTGCTGCGGCTAGCTGCTGTTCTCAGTTGCTTTGGATGATGGCCACTTTGCGTGATTTTGGTCTAAGTTTTACTCGTGTTCCTTTGCTTTGTGACAGCACGAGTGCGATTAGCGTTGCTAAGAACCCCGTGCTTCACTCGAAGACCAAACACATTGATGTGCGCTTTCATTTTCTGCGAGACCATTATGAGAAGGGTGATATCGACCTTCGCCATGTCGATACTCATCATCAGTTGGCTGATATTTTCACCAAGCCTTTGGACCAATCAACCTTTAATCGGTTAAGAGGTGAGCTTGGTGTGTGTTTCCCCTTTTAGATGGGGGAAACATTGTGGTTCTTGTATCATAGATTGGCTATTTTCGTTTGTCTTTGTTTTCCTTTTCGTTTAGTCCTTTGCATTCCAGCATATGCTTTTACTTTTTGAGCTTCAAGTATATAATCTTTAGAATGTGACTATGCTCTATGTAGTATTGCTCTGATGCTTTAGGATGATGCTTGTAGCTTATTCTCTTTCTGATCACTGGTACATGTTGTGAGCTGAGCTAGCTTTTGAAATGGTGAATTTGCTTAATAAACATAAAATTTGAAAATGTTCACCATTGAGATATGCAACTAGCATGTGTAGGATGTTTTGAATTCACTTGTGCTTTTCATATATGCTAGGTTGCTATGTCTCTAGCTCTGAGTCACTCACTTGCTTGGTTTGTTCATATTTTGTTTAAAATCTGAACCAAGTTTTTAGTGAATTGAAAAGATTGAGATGGGATTGCTTGTCAACACATCACGGTATCGAGACTCTTTCTCATTGCACATTGAGTTAAACTTGAGCCGTGTAGTGTGTGACCGAAACCGATGCTTTAAGCTTCTGATTGCATTTTGCATAGGCTTCGCTCGGTTGAAAAGTTAGGCAATGACAAGCTTTCAACCTCTCGCAATCACATGCTAAATTCTGAACTTGTGTAATTTCACCGCTGCAACTCCGATCTAAAATTGAAACCACAAGTTTATGCTTCATTCTATAGCATGATGTTTGAACTTTGCTAGGGGTAGTTCCTCTTGTATACATGCTAAGCACTTGTTTGATTTCCTGTCTATACATGTTTAGTGCTATTTTGATGGTGAATACTTTTGGCTAAAACTGCTCACTTTGCTCATATGTTCATATTTCGTATATAGTGATTAGTTTGAGCCTTTGCTAGCTTGCTATGGATGTAGTTGAGTCATCGGATCAAAACGGTGTAGAGCATCTTTGCATTCTCTAGGTTATATTCCTGGAGCTGCTACCTTGCATTTTGACATATGCATTTTGGAAGGGGGAGAATTTCTCTTGGTAGCATTTTTGATGGTGCATTTTCTAAGGGGAGAACTTCTACTCGATGGTGCATTTTTGCTTGATGGTGCATTTTCAACAAAGGGGGAGATATTGCAAATCATATGCTCTCTGAGTGTTCAACTAAGGGGGAGAAAAATTTTCAAATCTTGTGCTTTCCGAGTTGAACCAAGGGGGAGTTTTCCTGGTTGTTTGCACTACTTGAGGGGGAGTTTGCTTCTTGGTAACCGTAAGGTTTTGGATTCGGAGCGTTTTCTGCTAGTTGTGTTGAGCCTCTGTGCCTCTATCTTGAGGGACTAGCATTTTGCTTCGATTTCTTAATTAATATTTGCTAGCGGTGTTGAGCCTGTTCTACCTCTTCTTGAGGGCTAGCTTTGCTTTGCTCGGTTGCGTCGAGCCATTGCCCATGTCTTTGGGAACCAAGTTGTTTTGCTCTTTCCACTTGGCCTTCTTCGGCTTTGCGTCGAGCCATTGCCCATGTCTTTGGGAACCAAGCTGTTCTACCTCTCCTTGCTTCCTTCCTCTATACTATTATGATTTGTGTTGGTAGTTGACAATGCACTCATCAAGGGGGAGATTGCGGATACATGGGTGTATGTCGAGTCTTTGAGTGATGAGTGATTGTCAACAGGGATAATGTGCATGTTCTTTGGCTTGTGTTGTGCAGGTGTCGAGCACTGAGACAGTGATCGAGGGCAACGTGAAGGTCAATTAGAGACGTGTCGTGCTGACAGACCGGGAGCGGTGAAGGGCGGACGTGAGGCTTGGACTGAGGGACCGATGGCCTGAGGATCAGCTGTGGAGGTTGGCAGCCTGGGACAACGACGAGCGAAGACTTGCGGGGCATGGTGTTGCTCGGGTCGAGGACCTGGGGACATGTGTCGGTGGATGGGGTGCACGGGCGGTGCATCCCCTCTACAGCTTCGGTTTGGTGGTTTAGCCACAGAAAAACCACCGGGTGGACGGTTTCCAGGTTTGGGCCACAAAACCTGGGTACTGCGGGTTTGCCGAGTTTGGGCCACAAAACTCGGGCTGAGGACGGTTTCCAAGTTTGGGCCTCAAAACCTGGGTGCTGGCGGGTTTCTGAGTTTGGGCCACAAAACTCAGACGATGGGTGGCTGGTTTCCCGGTTTGGGCCACAAAACCGGGGGATGGACTTGAAGGCCTGGTTTCCCGGTTTTGGCCACAAAAGTGGGGGACGGAGTCCGTGAAAAGGACAAGCGGAGCGGAGGCGGCACGTGGCGGCAATCGGTGAGGTTGCATCGAGGCAGCGCTACCAGTTGTGCGGGTGTGGTCGTCGGATCAGCATCTACCACGAGTTGGTCCGCATCTACCACGGTGGTGGATCCAGGATAGCTTAGGGTTCGGCTGGGTCGCTCGGAAATAACTAGAGGTAGAGTGGGAAATAGAATAGGATAAGTAGGGGGAGACACCGACCTCCCAAACTATCTCAGTCATTTGCTCTTTTGCTTCTAGGGTTTCCTGCTCTCCCATTCCCTGCTGTAGCGAACTGAGATCCACAGAGAAGAGAACAATACCTCTGTGCCCGTGAGATTTTGAGGAAGTGAGACCGCAATCTCACTATTGTAGCGTGTGGTAGCCACACGGTTGCAAATTCGTGGTTCTGATTCGCGTTTTGTTCGTGTTCTTCACGGGTTGCTTTTCTCCACGTTTTTCCCATTGATCGATCTCTCTGCTCGGTGCGTTACATGCAAATCCGTTTGAACCAAGTTGTTCTAGATCGTGAGGCAACTCTTTCCACCGAAGGAATTCACCTCTAACCTCATGAGCTAGTAGATCGGTTGATTTTAGTTTCGGGTCAAGTTTTTCTCCTTTTCGCCGAATTTCTTCGATTCATCGATTTGGAGATAGTTCGAGCCATGATCTCTTAGAGATAGCTCACTATCCTCCATGGGACTCCTCTCACCAAGTTTGATCCCTAGAGGATTTGTTTTGGGTAAGATCGAGCCGAATCGGTGGAGGAACGGGGCTGACACGGGGTGACCGGACGCATGCATCGCAGCGACCGAATCCTGACACAGTGAGTCCGGTCGTTGAATGTCACGTGCAGTTTTCCGAAGTTGACCGGACGCTCCCTTTGTTGTGTGACCGGACTCAACACTTGCACTGTTCACTGTTTTGTCACTCTCTGACCGGACGCTCTGCTTGTGACCAGACGCATCATTCATCGTGAGTCCGGTCGTTTACAGAGAGCTCCCAAAACTGGTTCGGCGTGACCGGACGCGTCCGGTGGGTATTGACCGGACGCAGGGTGAGTCCGGTCAGTCCAGTTTTGTGCTGTTTTGTTCGCAGCTCGCTCGACTGTTGTCGGTTTAGATTTCTGGCTTTTGCGTTGAGTTTCTAGAGTCATGAAGTGTCTCGCTGTGCTTCTTGGAAGCATCCACCCTACCTCTAGGGTCGGGGACACTTATGAGCTCTGGGGTTTGCATCTGGGGTTGATTTTCGGATAGTGGCGACAAGTTTCCAGTAGGAAATTTTGAAGCTCCCATTCACCCCCCCCCCCTCTGGTCACTTTCTGGTTGCATTCTCGGTCCTTCAAAATGAACTGTGATAGGTTGCATGTTAGATTTCTTGTGAAGCCTCTACCTTGACACAACCCTTTCCCCTGCACACCCGCTGTTAGGCTAGACACCGCTTACTTTACATACTCACTACTCACTTCTACTATGCATTATATCTGTGATGTGATGCTTGGTGGATGTTTGCTTGTGGGTGGCTAAGGCACATGGTGCCGTGATAACGGGATGATGAATTGGGGAGATCTTGGTGTGTGTCTTGGGTGCGTGTGGTGAGGGTTGAGTCGACTGGACAGGATCTACGACGAGTCTGGTGATGAGTCTTGCCGAGGGGATGTGACCTGGGCATCCCCTGGGGAGTACCTGTAGCGGGTACATGTGATCTTGAGAGGAGATCCTGGGGAGGAGTGTCTTTGTGGGACGAATCACCGGGAAGGAGGTGTTGTGTCAGCACGGGGGTATCTGGGATACCCCGAAGAGGAGATATCCGATCTGGTCACCTAGGACGTCGAGAGGCTGGCTCATAGTACTTTTGTGCGCACCACTTGTTCTTGTATGGGCGGGGACCGTTCCTACCCCTTGGGCGAAACGATGCCATTACTGCTAGGCTGAAAGGTGATAAGTGTAGGGAGGTAAGGGCTGGATACCCACACCCTCCTATGACAACGTGGTGTTTATTTGGTGCGCCAGGATCCACGTCTCACAGTCTCAGCGTTACGATGAATTTCCGGGGTGCCCCAATGCTGAGAGGTAGGATGGCATCGTTGCGGATTAGGGGGAAGTTCGGAATCAGCTTAGACGAGCCGGATCGTCGATGATAGATAACCAGTGGTTCCAGGCGTACACGCTCTGCAGAGTTGATCGATCTATATGTATAGCCGAGTCCCCGGTCATGGACAATCCTATAGCTTTACTTCTCTTGGCTTAGTGAGAGGTGTTTCTTCTTCTCCCTTGGGTTGATAGGTCCGGCACTGGCCGTTTGAGCAAGGTACGAGAGGGTGTCGTCCTTGCCGCCTAGAGAGTGCGAGTGTGGTGAGATGTGTGGATGTGTGTGGATGGGATGGATGGATGGATGGCCGTATGGCCGGATGTTCGGTCGATGACCGAATGGAAGGCCATGTGGCCAGGTATATGGGATAAAACTTGATGATTATTATAAAATATTGATTACTGCATAGGAAAAATACAGCCATAAATAGATTCCTTTTGGCTCTACCCTGCATTACAATACCACTAGCATGCAAGCATAGGATCGGAAAGTGTGGCCAGTACAAACTGTACTGAAAATTAACGACAGGTTGGACAACATCTACCGCGACGATGGTGGAAGCTAGATGGATTAGGAAGTCGTTCCTATACGCAAGTTTGGATGAGAAGATGAAGACGGAGTCTTCGCAAGCTACTACAACAACTTTGATGATGCCCGTTGTTGGAACGCACTTGCCCCACCTCCGCACTTGTGCAGGGGAAGGAGCGAAGGCGGCCAAGTGTCGGGTGCAATAGCGAAGGTTAGACGGAAGTGGAAAGTGCTCAAATTCAAACCAGTCCTCTCTTACACGTTCATCCCCTTGGTATTTATAGGGAATGCCAAGGGGCACGGGCCAAATTACAGAAGGGTACAGCAAAGATTCCTCGCCTCCGCGCAGGGAGGAAGGGCAAAAGCGTAAATGCACAGCTGAAGCGGAACCCCTAATCGGCCACCCCCCAGCGCGCCGCCACCTGGCCCTTGTTCACCTTCGGGGAGAGGTGCGGCGGTCTTGACCTTCGGCGCGCTCGCCCTTGGCCCGCGCACCTCCGCCATCTGCCGGACCTCCGGCTTTACTTGCCTCCGGGGGAGAAGGACGAGGAGGTTTAACCTTCGGCCGTGCTCGCCGGACCTTCAGGCTCCGCTTGCCTCTGGGGCAACGCACACTTGCCGCTTGCCTGGACCTTCGCTCCTTACGAAGGTGGCGTCGTGAATCACCGAAGGTTTCCTGCAGCGCGACCGTCGCCTTAGACCTGCACGGAAGCACAAAAGGTGACGAGGGTTGACCCCGCATCCGGGGGTCAGGGTAACGGTCTCCAATAGGAGAGGGACCTCGCAAGCACACCAGGCGTTGCGCGAGGGCTAAAGTCGAGCATCAGTTCGGGCGGCGCTTCTGCCGAGGGTCCTTTCCCCCAACAGTAGCCCCTCGTTGTCTTGGATCTAAAAGACCGTGGTTTAGGCCCAAGCAGCGCCTTTTAATGGGGACAAAAACGGGGCCCTCGGCAGCGACGCCCGCGACTGCCTTGGGCTGGGCCGTTGTGGTGTGGCTTTATTATATTGAAGCCTGTTTCGTTTTTTGCGCCGCGTTTTTTGGTTGTTGTCGTGCCGACTTCGTCGGGTGAGGGGCTCGTTTCCGGCTTATAAATAGAAAGAGTGAGTGGGGGGGTTTGATTGTGCCTTCTGCTGCTATAGCCATCCTGTTGTTGCAATTTGCTTGTAGCGAAGGTTTGTTTTAGCTTGTCTGCGAGGGTTGAGACAGGCGTTCGTTGTTCGGTAGCGTTAGCAGCTGGAGAGATGGCTAGGTTGAAGCAAACTGCTCGCGCTGTTTCTCCCACAGCCGCGGACGAGGGGATTACCTTCGAGTTTGGTCTTAGCCGGGTTTGCGCAAGTGAGATTGCGTCTTATGTGCGGTGGGGCTGGGTTGAGGAGGGCAAGGCGAGGGCCAGCAGTGGGGAGACCGTGCCGAAGCCGGACGCAGATGAAGTTGTGGTGTTTGAAGAGTTCTTTTCGGCTGGCCTTCGCTTCCCAGCTGACTCCTTCGTGACTTCGGTTCTGCGGAGGTTCAACCTGCGGTTTCATCAGCTTACGCCTTCTTGCTTCACAAAGATGTCGGTCTACGTCTGGGCCTGCAGGTCTCAGGGGGTTGTTCCTCATGTTGAGGGTTTTGTTCGCACTCATCGCGTTCACATGCAGCCTCGCAAGATTACGGACAGCGAGGGCAAGACCAGCCTTGGACAATTCGCGGTGTACACTTTTTGCCATCGCGCCGGCGCGGAGCTTCCGGTGCAAGCGCAGAAGAACAAGTGGAGCAGCGGGTGGCAGGAGTTCTGGTTCTATTACAAAACTAGTGACAGCTCCGAGCTTTGCGGCGAGCTTCCGGTGCTTGGAGATGTGGGCGCCGAAGCTAAGATGAGCGTCGAGGCCCATGCTGCTGTTGATTGCTTGAGGGTCGTTGCGCGTTCTCAGTGTGCGCGTGATTTGGTGGAGGAATATTGCTGTGCCAAGATTTGGCCTCTTGGCCGGAGGCGGACTTGTTTGTTGTGGAGAATGACCCGAGGTACGAAGGTAGGGGCTTGAAGAAACCTAGTTTGGATCTGGAGAAGGTTGGGAAAAAACGCTTAAGAAATTTCCGAGGCGCGAGGACGGGAATGAAGCTGTTTTCAAACGAGTTCAGCAGTGGACAGACGAGCTCGTGGGGAAGCTTTCCCCACTGGAAGTGAAGGCTATCCATAGCTTGGTGGGCGGCGCGAAGGTCGAGTGAACAGAATGTTTGACATTCTTGGTATTCGGTATGCCAACTGGCCCGCTCCTTCGAGCGACGATGCGCCGAAGAAGAGGAAGCGTAAGGCTTCGGGAGGAACGGAGATCGTCTCTCGGCCGAAGAGGGGCCGTGGTCGAGGCCGTGGCGGGGCTGGGGCCGAGCGAAGGTGCTTGCGACGAAAGTCGCTGCTGGCTCTGTTGCTGCGGGCACTTCTTCCTTGGCCGTGGCTCGGAGCGGGCGGGGTGCCGGTTCAGTCGGGGGACGCGTGCCTCGCGTTGGAGGGATCGGCGCTTTGGTCCAGACTTCGGGCGACGAGGATGAATCGGATGATGATGAGGTGGAGAAGGACGCAAAGGAGAGGGAGACGGACGAGGGTTCGTCTGATGAAGGCAGCGAGGGTTCTAGTGAAGGACATGACACGGATGAGGAGGTGTCTATTGGAGGCGGAGCCTCGCCTAGTGTTGGTGCGATGGTTGCCCAGGGCGCACTTGAAATTGTACAAGATGTTGAGCCAGGTAGCCCTCGACGAGGTGCGGTTCCCAGCTTTGCGGGCTCGCACCTTTGGGTGGAGGGGTCAGAGTTTGATGGGGAACTTGACTCTGCGCGGTCCCGGGGAAAGAGACCGTTTGGCGAGGCTAGCCGGTCGAGCCTTCCGGAATACGCCAAGAAGCTTGGGATTTCTGATCCGGCAACGGCACTGTTCACCAGTCCGGACCTTCGGGACTGCCATTTGCAGTGTAGCCCGGAGGAAAGGCGTTTCTGGGCCGGATCTTCGGCCGCATTTGTGTGCCGGAGGCGGAGGTCCTTCTTGCAGATCAAGCGGTTGGCGACACCTTTGATGACGTTGACGTCAAGTTGGCGGAGCTGATGCTCTTGAACCGCTCAGCGAGGCGGAAGGTTAGCTCCGACATGGAGTTTATGAGGAACCATATTACTGAACTTGAGAAGGAGAATAGCAAACTGGCGCGGAGCCTAGAGAACAAGGAGAATGAAATGAAGATTGCTTCTGAGAAGGCTGCGAAGGCTCGAGAGGAGGCGGTTGAGCTGGCGAAGCGTAATGCTGATCTGATTGCCGCGGGAAAGGAGAAAGACAAGGCTTTGGCTGAGGCCGAGGGTCGGCTAGTTGATTTGAAGAAATCTTGGCGAACGAGCATGGAGAACGTCAAACGTAAACTTGATTGTTGTCTGACCGAGGCTGGGGGCTCAGCCGGAGAGCCATTGCCTGCAGGTGATGCAGAGGCCTTCGAGGGCTGGCTGGGAAACGAGCTTGATGTGTTTAGCTCGTTAGTTTCCAATGCAGCCGATTTTGGTGGCTACGCCGGGCCTTGGCAATGGCGAGCACGCTTCGACTGGCGGATTGTGATCATCTTCGCAAGGTCAGAAGGCCGAGCCATGTTTTTCCGTCGGTTGAAGAGGTTCGTCAGATGAAGGTTGATGACGCGGAAGTTCGGAACTGTGCGATGCGTTTGCTTCGCAAGTTTTGGATCTCCGGAGGTGGCCGAGCCCTTGCCTTCGAGGAAGCTGCCGAGGCGACGCGTCAGGTTTGCGTTTTTTTTTTTGAGTGGTTGTTTGTTGATTTTGGCGAGGTTTGTCTTTTGTTTTGCTTATAGGCTCGACGAGACGCGATGCCCTCGCCGCCTACGGAAGTTGCAGCGAGGGGTGACTTCGAGGCCGCCCCGAGCCAAGCTGTGCGGGGGTTACGCTCGCCGAGATCGAGGCGTTGACCGGGGGCGGGCCGATCGTTGAGGGAGGTGCTGCGCGGGCGACGGCGATGGAAGAGGAAACTACGACGAACGTCGAGGCTGCTGCGGAGGGATCCACGGCGGAGGAGGCGGCAGCTGGGACCTCGACTGTCGCCGCTGGCGAGGGTTTTGACATCATCGAGGGGAAGCTGGGCAGGTGTGATGCCTGGGTTTGCTGGGGCGAGGGAGGCCTTTTTGTAGATACTATGGTTGCTTGTAAAGACTTGACGAGGCTGAGACATCTCGTATTTTTGTGCAACATGCAGGTTCCTGACGGAACCATGCTAGACGTATTCGACGTGACCCCGCTGATGTTGAACTACCAAGATGTTTTTATAACTGGTGAATCATGGGCTCGCGCTAGATTTAAATATCCTTCGCTTTCCTTTGAACGTTTTTGGTGGTCGAAGGTGCGGAGATATGATTTAAAAAATAGTAGGTCGAGTCGGTTTTGGCGCGAGACAGACTATACAGACCGCCAAGCCGATCGTTATTTGTTTGGGTCTTCTTCGACCTCGCAAGCTGGCGGTGATGATGATGATTGACGAGAACGCGGCTTTGGAATATTTGTTCGGTCAAAGAGAGCTTGAAGTTGGTTCGGATGGGGCGCTTGTGATCCCGAAGGAAGAACCTTCGGAAGTTGACGAGACGAGGCATAGGTATATGTATAGGGCGAGGGTTTTGCCCGGGGAGCTACCAATTGTCCCTGCCGCTCCTTTGTTGTGGGGGCCCCTGGTTCCGGTGGAGGGGGGGTTTGAGGTGGAGGCCGAAGGTTTGGATGATTTGGAGTTAATTGAGGGGAGCGGTGGTTCCTTGTAAAGATTTTTTATTTTGGGATATGTTTGCTGTTGTAACGTTATTTTGTAACGGTAAGAGAAAAACGTATGAGTGTGTGCCATGTTTGCTGAGCTATTTTGACGTTTCTTATGTTGTTTTAACGGCGACGCCCTGCTTAACTCTTGGCGAGGCTCGCGCACTTGCTCGTGTAAGCTTGTTTTGAAAAAAAACAGCGACGCCCCCTTTTTCTTTTAGCGAGGCTCGCGCACTTGCTCGTGTAAGCTTGTTTTGAAAACAGCGACGCCCCCTTTTTTCTTTTAGCGAGGCTCGCGCACTTGCTCGTGTAAGCTTGTTTTGAAAAAACAGCGACGCCCCCTTTTTTCTTTTAGCGAGGCTCGCGCACTTGCTCGTGTGAGCTTGTTTTGAAAAAACAGCGACGCCCCCTTTTTTCTTTTAGCGAGGCTCGCGCACTTGCTCGTGTGAGCTTGTTTTGAAAAAAAAACAGCGACGCCCCCTTTTCTTTTAGCGAGGCTCGCGCACTTGCTCGTGTGAGCTTGTTTTGAAAAAACAGCGACGCCCCCTTTTTCTTTTAGCGAGGCTCGCGCACTATTTTAATCGCGTTGATGTGGCCTCGCCCGAGGCCTGGCTTGGAGGGCTCGGGCGAGACGGAGAAAGTGGGCCCGCGCCGAGGCCTGGCTTGCTTGTGCGAGAATGCTCGATTTTTTGGACTCCGCGCCTTCCCTTATTTCTGGCGGAGGTGAAGTTTGCTTTTTTGCTAGCCCCTGTCGTTTGTGCAGGGTGCTCGACTTTCCTCCCCTTATCATAGGCGGAGGTGAGTTTCTTTTGCGAGCCCCTGTCGTTTGTGCCAGGGTGCTCGACTTTCCTCCCCTTATCTTAGGCGGAGGTGAGTTTGCTTTTGCGAGCCCCTGTCGTTTGTGCCAGGGTGCTCGACTTTCCTCCCCTTATCTTAGGCGGAGGTGAGTTTGCTTTTGCGAGCCCCTGTCGTTTGTGCCAGGGTGCTCGACTTTCCTCCCCTTATCTTAGGCGGAGGTGAGTTTGCTTTTGCGAGCCCCTGTCGTTTGTGCCAGGGTGCTCGACTTTCCTCCCCTTATCTTAGGCGGAGGTGAGTTTGCTTTTGCGAGCCCCTGTCGTTTGTGCCAGGGTGCTCGACTTTCCTCCCCTTATCTTAGGCGGAGGTGAAGTTTGCTTTGAAAAGAAAAGGAATGTTTTTCGAAGCAATCTTAGCAGGTTTTCATCGAATGTAGCGCTCTTTGGAAGAGATCCGCTTTTTCGATGTTTGGGAGTAGAAGGTTGGAGTGTTTGCTTTTTTGGGGGCTCTAGCCTGTATTAATGCTTTGGATACTGCCTCATTAAAAAACCTTACGCCCCTTCGTAAGGAAAAAGAGTGTGCAGCTCCTGTTTTTGTTAAGTACATGAGAGTAGATAACATAGAAAGTGACGAAGATTACATAACGCGAGGGCTCGCTAAGGCTCCGCTATGGGTAGAATTTGCGAAGGTCGTCGATGTTCCAGGTGTGTGGTAGGATATTACCTTCGCTGTCGGAGAGGTGGAAAGAGCCTGGGCGATTGCATTCTGTGATCAGGAACGGGCCTGTCCACTTAGGCTGGAACTTTCGGCCATACTGGCGTTTTGTTTATGGATGAGGACGAGGTCGCCCTTCTGTAGGTTTTTGATTCTGACCTTTTTATCTCTCCATTTTTTGGTCTCTTCCTGATACTTGCGAAGGTTGTGAACTGCGCTGCATCTTGTTTCTTCTAGCAAGTCTTTGTCAATTAGCTTGGCTGGCTCATCACTTGCGAGGGTTGTTCTTGGTGAAACGTATTTTAGCTCCTCTGGTAGCACGGCTTCTTCGCCGAACAAAAGTTTGAAGGGTGTGAATTTGGTTGCTCTGCATTCGGAGGTATTGTGGGACCAGGTGACTGCAGTTAGCTCGTCTGCCCATTTGCCTTTGGGTCTGCCTTGCAATTTTTTGGATATGGATTGGAAGATTGTTGCGTTGGCTCTTTCGACTAGACCGTTGGACTGCGGGTGGCGGACTGAGGCGAAGCATAGAATTGTTCCGATTTGTGCACAGAACTCTTTGAAAACCTCGCTGTCAAACTGGGTGCCGTTGTCGACGGTTAGATGTTGGGGGACTCCGAAGCGACAAACTATCTGCTGCCAGAAAAACCTTTTTACTGCGAGGGAGGTTATTGAGGACAGCGGTCTTGTTTCGGTCCATTTGGTGAAATATTCCACGGCTACCACCGCATAGCGAAGGTTCCCCGGAGCCGTCGGTAGTGGGCCCACGAGATCCATTGCCCACCTTTGTAGAGGCCAGGTTGGGCATATGAGGGTTGTAGGAGCCCCTGGGCCGTTTTGGTTTTTGCTGTCAGTTGACAACCTTCGCACTTCTTGACGATGGTTTCAGCGTCTCTCAGCGCAGTTGGCCAGTAGAAACCTTGCCGGAAAGCCTTTCCTACTAGTGCCCTCGGGCCATTGTGTGAACCACATATACCTTCGTGGATGAGTTTGAGAATGTCGCTACCTTCGGACTGTGACACGCACTTGAGCCAGGGTGAGGTTACCGAAGCTTTGAACAAGGCGTTATCCACAATCTTGTACCCTCGCACTCTTTGCTTTAGTCTGTTCTCTTCTTCTTTGGAGCTGGGTTCATGAAGTCCTTTGATGTAGGCCATGATAGGTGCTCTCCAATCCTCGCATTGAATTGTGTTGATCAGCTTGATGCTGATTTCGGAGGCTTCGAAGGCTGACCGAGTGGAAACCTCGTAGAACACGTCCGGAGGGAGCTGTAGCTGCTGCGCTGCTGCTTTGGCTAAGCAATCTGCTTCACTGTTTTCGGTCCTCGATATTGCTTTTACTGTTATGCCGAGGAAGAAAGATTCTAACCTTCGTACATATTGAAGATACTTTTGAAGCTCTGGATCTTTTGCTTTGTAGTTTTTTTCAATGTGCCCCGCAATGACTTGAGAGTCTGTGTTGATGAGTGCCCTTCGGACTGATAACGATCGCAACCTTGAAAGTGCCAGGATCACAGCCTCATATTCAGTGGAGTTGTTTGTGCACTTGAAGTCCAGCCTTCGTGCGTATCTCAGCTTCGACCCGGAAGGCGAGATTAAAATGGCCGAGGCACCGGCTCCGGTTGTGCCCCAGGCCCCGTCGACGTAAACGATCCAAAACTGGTCCTGCTGCAGCTCACCGGGGCGAGGGTCGGGTGTCCATTCTACTATGAAATCAGCCAGCACCTGCGATTTGATCGCTGTTCTGCCGACGAAGGTTACAGCATAACTATTAAGCTCGACTGCCCATTTTGCTATTCTTCCAACGGCTTCGTTGTTTTTGAAAATGTTCTCGAGAGGGTACGTCGAAGGTACATGTATCTCGTGCGCCTGGAAGTAGTGCTTTAGCTTTCTTGATGCCATGACGACGGCATATGCTATTTTCTCAAGCTCCGAATAATTTCTTTTTGGGCCTTCGAGGGTTTCTGAAACATAATAGATTGGGGCTTGTCTAGTTCTGTTGTTTTCGCGGAGCTCCTTGATGAGGACTGCGCTGGCAGCGTGTGGCGAAGCTGCGACGTAAAGTAACAATAAGTCTCCCTTGCTTGGGCTGGTTAGGGTAGTCAAGCTGGTCAGATACTTTTTCAACTCCTCGAAGGCCTTTTGCTGCTGGGGACCCCAGTTGAATGGAGCGTTGCTTCTGAGTGTTTCGAAAAATGGTAACCCTCGCTCTGCGGATCTTGAGATGAATCTGCTAAGTGCTGCCAAACGGCCGGTCAGACGCTGAGCTGCTTTCTTGGTCGTCGGAGGTTCCATGTTCATGATGGCATCAATCTTCTCAGGGTTGGCTTCGATTCCTCTGGCTGAGACGATGCAACCTAGCAATTTGCCTTCGCTTACCCCGAAAACACATTTTTCTGGGTTTAGTTTCAGTCCGGCGGACCGGAGGTTGCTGAATACCCTCGATAAGTCTGGTATGTGGTTCTCTTTTAGTTCACTTTGAACGACTAAGTCGTCGACATAGGCGGAGACTGTATGCTCATCCTTGAAAACTTCGGAGGTCATGCGAGCGAAGGTTGAACCTGCATTTTTCAAACCTTCTGCCATCCTTCGGAAGCAAAAGGTGCCCGAGGGTGTGATAAAGCTTGTTTTTTTTCGTCTTCTTCATTCATCCAGATTTGGTGATAGCCTGAGAAGCAATCAAGGAGGGATAGCATTTGGCAACCTGCCGCTCTGTCGACCAGGGTGCTTATGTTTGGGAGGGGGAAATCATCCTTCGGACAGGCTTTGTTCAAACAAGTGAAATCGACGCACATTCGCCATTTTTTATTCTTCTTTTGGACTAGGACCACATTTGAGAGCCAAGTGGGTATTTGACTGGGCGAACGACGCCTGCGTCCAGAAGCCTTTTTACCTCAGCCTTCGCTGCCTCCTTTCTTTCTTCTGACATCTTGCGAAGCTTTTGTTTGATTGGGCGATAGCCTGTTTTGATGTTCAGGCTGTGCTCGATCATTGATCTGTTGACTCCTTTTAGGTCTTCTGCGGACCAAGCGAAGGTGTCGGAATTTTCTCTGAGGAAGGTGACGAGGTTGTCTTCTGATTGAGGGCCTAGATTGGCTGAAATGATCACCTTTTTTTCGGCATTACCCTCGAAGAGTTGGACTTGTTTGGTTTCCTCCTTTGGCGCTGCCTTCACTCTGTCATTGCAGACCTCGCCCTTGACGCTGAAAACGGGGGTTTGAGGTTTTGACAAATTGTGTACATTACGTTGCCCCGGGGCTACATTGCCTTCAGCTGTCCTTGCGATGTCCTGGTCCCCAAATACTGCGACCACACCCTTCGGAGCGGGAAGTTTCATACATAGGTAGGCGGGATGGATAACCGCATTGAACGCGTTTGTGACCCCTCGGCCAAAAATGGCATTGTATGGGTAGAACATGTCGACGACGTCAAATGTTATATGTTCCGTCCTGCAGTTGATTTGGTCGCCGAAGGTCACGGGCAGGGAAATTTTCCCGATGGCTCTCACTTGCTGACCACCGAAACCGTATATAGGGTTGTCGGCCGGTTGCAGAAGATTTCTGTCAAGCTTCATGCTGTCGAAGGTTGAAGCGAACAAGATGTCAGCGGAGCTTCCTGTATCAACCAGTATTTTGGTGACAGTCCACCCAGCGAGGTTGGTTTCGATCACCATGGCATCTGTGTGAGGGTAATCTCTAAGCTTCATGTCACTGGAATCGAAGGTTATGGGGATGTGGGACCAACGACCGCATTTATGTGGTCCTTCGACGGCCACGTGGTGAACGCGTCTGGCATGTTCCTTCCTCTGCCGTTTGTTACCATGGTCTTCATTTGAACCTCCGGTGATAGCTAGAATCACACCGAAGGTCGATGTTGGATTGTTGATGGTCGTTTGGCTCGAGGCTTCGGCTTTCACAGGTTGTGGTGCTGGTAACGCAGGGATTGGCGGTGGGTGGTGGCAGAGCGCTGGTGGCTTGGTGGGTTGGTGGAATTTGGCTTTGGGGGGTAGCTGGGTATGTGACTGTGTAAGGTGGGTTATGGCGTTGTGGGGTGGTGGTGGTTGGCTGATAATGGGTTGGTTGTAGAGTGGGTGGTGGGTGTAGGGGGGTTGTTGCGAAGGTAGGCCATAGTTTATGGGGGTATAGTGGTATGTTGGATTTGGTGGGTGGAAGCTTGGTTTCCTTGTGTGGTTTATGGTTCGGGGGTCTGACAGAGCAAGTTTCCTGGATTCATGGAATTCTTTTCCCTTGGCGAAGCATTCGCATTGCTTTGTTGTGTGCCCCTTTCCCATTCCGCAGAAGTGACAATACATTTTGGCAGGATCTCGCTGCTGGTAGCGCTGGTTCGGCGGAGGTGGCGAAACCTGCGAGGCTTGGCTGCTCGGGTGTTGAGCGTCCCGTGTTTGATGTTCAAAGTTTGTTGCTTTGTTGATCGCGCCGACGTTGCTTTGCTCTTGGCGAAGGTTGCTTTCTCTCGGTTGAGGCCTCGGCTGTGGCCTCTGCTGAGACCTCCGAGCGTCGGACTTCGCTCTGAAATCCATATCAGCTCTACAGTATCTTTCCATTGTTTCGTGCAACTCCTCGATTGAGTTTGCCGGTTTTCTGGCAAATTTGGAGGAGCATGGTCCTGGGCGCAGGCCACTGACTGCAGCGAGGATGACAGCCTCGTCAGATATCCCAGGGGTCCTTGCTCTGATTTGAATGAACCTTCGCCAGTAATCTTGGAGCGGCTCGCGTTCTTCTTGCTTGCAATTGAATAGCTCGATGGGGTTTAGCGGGGCTGGAGTGATGCCCTTGAAGTTTGTACACAACTTGTCTCTGAGGGAGGCCCAGGAATCCACAGTTCCGGGGCGAAGGTTGCTGTACCAGGTTTGTGCGATGTCTCGCAGAATGATGACAAAAGATTTTGCCATTGTTGATTCGTCACCGCCTGCTGCGGCAACCGCTGCTTCGTAGCTCATGATGAACTGGCGAGGGTCGGAAAGTCCATCATAGCGGGGTAGGTTTTGTGGATTATAGCATGGTGGCCAGGGCTGGGTTTGGAGTATTTGGGAGAGTGGTGACTTTGGATCGCACGGCATTTGGTATTGCTGATGCCTTCGCTGAATGCGAAGGTTTTGTTCTTTCTCATCTGGGTAGAGTTGGCGGAAGTTTGGGTGTCTCACAGGATATGGCTCTGGGTGTACTGGTGGTGGGGGGGGTGGTGGATGGTGACGAAGGTTATCTAGATTCGGCTCCTCATTCCCCTCTCGCAACGGGGGTATCTCCTCATTATCCCAGCCTTCGGCTTCGGCTTCTGCCGCGGCGAGGGATTCTTCCATACGGCGAAGCTGCTGCCCTGGCCTCGTCCGCCCTCTGTCTGATCGAGCGCAGTCGGTTATGCCTCTCAAGCTGTTCCAGGCGCCTCTTCTTCTCTTGCAGCTCAGCCTCGAGCCTTTCAAGGGCTTCGAGGCCCACCTCTTCTTCTTCCCCCTCTCCTTCTCCCGAAGTGTGTGGGTGCGGTTGCGTCGCCACTCGGGCCTGGGGGCCCAGGGATTGGGTTTCCGGGGTGACATTCTCTCCTCCCGAGGGTTGTGCAATTTCCTCAGCAGGCGGGACCACCGCCGCCGCCTCTCTTGCGACGCGCTGGTCCCTCGTCAAAAGTGCTCTCCTGTTTCCCGCCATTTCAGACTTCGCTCCCCACGGTCGGCGCCAAACTGTTGGAACGCACTTGCCCCACCTCCGCACTTGTGCAGGGGAAGGAGCGAAGGCGGCCAAGTGTCGGGTGCAATAGCGAAGGTTAGACGGAAGTGGAAAGTGCTCAAATTCCAACCAGTCCTCTCTTACACTGTTCATCCCCTTGGTATTTATAGGGAATGCCAAGGGGCACGGGCCAAATTACAGAAGGGTACAGCAAAGATTCCTCGCCTCCGCGCAGGGAGGAAGGGCAAAAGCGTAAATGCACAGCTGAAGCGGAACCCCTAATCGGCCACCCCCCAGCGCGCCGCCACCTGGCCCTTGTTCACCTTCGGGGAGAGGTGCGGCGGTCTTGACCTTCGGCCGCGCTCGCCCTTGGGCCCGCGCACCTCCGCCATCTGCCGGACCTCCGGCTTTACTTGCCTCCGGGGGAGAAGGACGAAGGTTTAACCTTCGGCCGTGCTCGCCGGACCTTCAGGCTCCGCTTGCCTCTGGGGCAACGCACACTTGCCGCTTGCCTGGACCTTCGCTCCTTACGAAGGTGGCGTCGTGAATCACCGAAGGTTTCCTGCAGCGCGACCGTCGCCTTAGACCTGCACGGAAGCACAAAAGGTGACGAGGGTTGACCCCGCATCCGGGGGTCAGGGTAACGGTCTCCAATAGGAGAGGGACCTCGCAAGCACACCAGGCGTTGCGCGAGGGCTAAAGTCGAGCATCAGTTCGGCGGCGCTTCTGCCGAGGGTCCTTTCCCCAAAACCACCGGAAGGAGGAAGCTTCACCCGTTGACGCTCTACGCTGACTCCAGAGTGTTAGGTGTGCGGTTACCAATATAGCTTGTACTAGGTGGTGCCTCCATGATATGTAAGACTGTAAACTATATATCGGTTGTATGAACTATGGTAACAACTGAAAATGATAAAGTGATGGTTTGAGACTCTTGACTATCACTTATGATGTATCCGCGGTTTCCTTCGAGGAAATCGTGGGTGTTTCACCAGGTTCCCGTTTCGGCCTTAAATTTAAAACCGGGGAGGTCCGTGAAAAGGATGAGCGGCGCTTGGCGGCACGTGGCGGCATCCGGTGAGGTCGCGTTGAGGCAAAGCTACATGATGTGCAGGCGTGGCTGTCGGATCAACTACACTTCAAGTTTGTCAGGAATACCCTTAGGGTTTGCCTGCTCGCTCATTAGCAGTAGGGGTAGAAGCAGAATAATTGTATTAGGCTATATTAGGAGAGGCAACCCCTCCCTCCAGACCATCTCAGCCATTGCTATTTTCATTCTAGGGTTTCCTGCTCTCCCAATCCCTGCTGTAGCTACTGAGATCTGCAGAGACGGTGAACAATACCTCTGTGTATTTGGATTTTGCGGAAACGGGACCGGATTCCCGTTGTCTCCTCGTGGGGACAAATTTCGGCTGGCAATCATGACTGTGATTTGCGTTTTCAACTTGTTCTTCGCGTTCTTCTTTTCTTCACGTTTTTCCCGTCACTCGATCTCCCTCCTCGCTGCGTCTTTTTCGAATCCACTTGAATCAACTTGTTCTTTGATGTGAGGAGAACATTTCCACTGAAGGAATTCATCTCTACTCTCACGAGCAAGTAGATCGGGTCGATTCAAGTTTCGTGGCAACTTTTTCGTTCCTACACCTTCCCATTAGAATCCCTGGAGTTTTAGTTGATTTGAGCAGATGATTTCTTGGGGATAGTCTCCCAACTACCTCGTGATCATCTTCTCCAATTTTGGGATCAAGGGATTTTGATTTTGATCGAATTTGGGAGGATTTGGGAGAAGGGCGATTGAAATCGCCCACTCTGAGTGGTCGTGAACAGTCCGCCACTCAGGGCGCGGACAGTCCGCACGTCGGGGCCGTGCCTGTTCAGTGGCTGTGCGTCTCGGTCGCTTTACCTCGGTTTGACGGGCGGACAGTCCGCCGTTGTCATCTGCGGACAGTCCGGGATCGTCCAGGGAGACTTCAGTAGTAGTGTTGTTCTTCGTTTCTTGCCAGCGGACAGTCCGCCAGTGTACCGCGGACAGTCCGCAGTAGGCCCGGACAGTTCGGCACCGGGAGCACGGACAGTCCGCCAACCTGTTGTAGGTTGTAATTTAGTGTGTTTGCTCTCCCGGCTTTTCCGCTTGGTTTTTTGACTTCTCGTTTGGCCCTAGAGTTCACCAAGGAACCTCTCTAGGTATCTTTGCTACTTGTTAGCATCAGTATTGGAGAGATTTCCGATGTAGCCGTCCATCTACGTTTGGGAGTTGGTTTTTGGAGTTGAACTTGAGCCGGGGTTTTTGAGTTTTGACTTGCTCTCATTTGGTGGTGCCTCGTTGTGATCCTAGGGATCTTCCACCCTCTTCAAAGGGTCATGGGCATCATGTTTGTACTCGAAGCTTTTGGGGGTTGATTTTCGGGACAGAGGCCAAAGTTTCAAAAGAATTTTTTAGGCTCCCATTCACCCCCCTCTGGTCGCTTTCTGGTAGAGTACTCGGTCCTTCACCCTCGTTGAAGGTGTAGACTTGTTTGGTGCAGGGCACCAGTAGCTTGTATTGTAGGGAGATAGTATGTACAAAGACTCTTGGGCGAATAGAATCAAAACTTTAAGCGAGTTGACTTGTTTTTTTCATTTCCCTTATTCCGCAGACCTAATAGTCGTGAGCTGTAGCGATGAACAGTTCGGCCTTGGGTTATCCCAGGATCCGTAGCGTAGAGCGCGGAGCTCGTTTGCGCGTAGGAGTCAAAGGCGTTGCCCAAGGAACCACTGTTGGCATCCCATAGCGCAGAGGGCATACGCTCGTGCATGCGTAGGGAGGTACCACGGTTAGGGTCTTTTCTTTGAGGCTCGATCGTGGCATGTCCTGGGCAAATGGAGACCATTCGTCGAGCACGTGAGTAGCGCGAATGCGTGCACTGAGCATGTAGCCTCGGGATTCTCAGCCCAAGTTAGCCTTTCCTTCGTAGCGCAGAGGGCAGGCGCTCATGCACGGGTAGAGAGGTCGGGACGTCCCTTGGGAGAGCTGTTGGCCACCATAGCGCAAAGGGCAGGCGCTCATGCACGCGTCCGATGGTGACAACAGCCCCGGCTCTGAGTTTCCGTCGGCATCAGTCAGGCTGCTTGGAGACCGTATGGAGAACGAGCGCATAAATGGCGCATACAGGCACTGGACGTATAGCCTCTGGAGGTCTCAGCCCAAGCTTAGCCTTCCCTTCGTAGCGTAGAGGGCAGACGCTCATGCACACGTAGAGAGGTCGGGCGCCACTTGGGAGGACTACTGGTCGCCATAGCGCAGAGGGCGGGCGCTCATGCACGCATCCGGCGGTGATAGCAGCCCTTGCACTAAGACTCCTTCAGCATCAGCCAGGCTGTTTGGAGGAGTCGGCGAATCGTTTTGAGAGGTTGGCCAGTCGTCCGGAGACGAATTGGAGAGGCGAAAACATCAGCGAGTCTTTATTCATCATGGAGTGTAGGCAGTACAAGCCGTTTAGGCGTAGAATCTTCGAAGATGCTCGATGCTCCAGGAGTTGGGCACGTCGATGCCTTCGAGGTCAGAGAGGCGATAGGCGCCTGGTCGGGTGACCTCTTTCACCATGTAGGGGCCATACCAGTGCGAGGAGAGCTTGTGTAGGCCGTTGGTCTTGAGTTTCTGCTTGCGAACGAGGTACTTGGCGGCAAACTCCTTCGAGGTACTTGGCGGTGCAGAGGCAAGACGCCAACCGTTCTTCTTCGACGCGGTCGAGGTCGTCGCGGCATGGCTGGTCGGAGACCTCTTCATCGTAGTTCTCGACGCGCGGGGAATGGAAGACAACGTCGGCAGGGATGATGGTTTCAGAGCCGAAGACCATGAAATAGGGTGAAACACCGGTGTTACGCCTAGGCTGAGTGCGGAGGCCCCAGAGTACGGAGGGGAGCTCGCGCATCCAGTGACCAGTGTGCTTCTCGTCCCTCTGGTAGAGGAGCTTCTTCAAGGCGTCGAGAATCATGCTGTTGGCACGTTCGGCTTGGTCGTTGGCTCGGGGGTTGGCGATGGAGACATACTTGACGAGCATGCCACGTCCTTCGCAGAAGTCCCAGAAGACGTTGCCGGTGAAGTTGGAGTCAACGTCGGTGATGATGGAGTTCAGGAGACCGAAGCAATGAATTATTTTGTCGATGAAGGAGACGACGTTTTCAGTAGTCGCCTTGGTGATTGGCTTCGCTTCGATCCACTTGGAGAACTTGTTGACGGTGATGTAGATCCACTTGAAGCTACCCGGGGCTGGTCGAAATGGGTCGATCATGTCGAGTCCCTAGCAGGATAAGGGCCACAAGGCCAGTATGGCTTGGAGCTCTTGCACAGGAACGTGTGTTTGCTTGGCAAAGAATTGGCACCCCTCGTAGGTGCGTACGAGCTGCTCGGCGTCGGCGACTGCTGATGGCCAGTAGAATCCTACGCGGAAGGCCTTGCGTACCAACGTCTTTGCAGTAGCGTGATTCCCGAATTCGCCAGCGTGGACGTCAAAGAGAATCTTGAGGACGTCTGCCCTGGAGACGCATTTTTGGAGCACTTCGTCCCTGGAGTTTTTGCGCTTGAGCGCACCATCGACCAAGACGTATTTGTTGACGCGACGAATGAGGCGCTCGGCTTTGGTCTTGTTGGCAGGAACGAGGTTCTCGGAGAGATACTTGATGTAGTCCTCCCACCAGTCGGATGATGGTGTAGGGATGGCGCTAACCAACTATCCTGCCGTCGGGGGTGGAGATGCGGCGTTTGTCAATGAAGCGGAGATTATAGCGTCGTCGATGGAGGGAACGGTTAGGTTGTGAACAAATACGACAGCTGGTACCGAAGATCGTGATGACGCCAGTTTGGATAACTCGTCAGCCACCTGGTTCCGGTCGCACGGAACGTGATGGTATTCGACGCCGAAGAACTTGTCCTCAAGCTTTCAGATGGCTGCGCAGTAAGCACTCATCTTGTCGTTGGAGCAGCTCCAATCCTTGTTGAGCTGGTTGATGACGAGAGCGGAGTCGCCGTAGACCAAGAGGCGCTTGACCCCTAGCTCGCTGGCGATTTGGAGGCCGTGGAAAGCAGCTTCGTATTCAGCAGCGTTGTTTGAGGCTAGGAACAGCAGTCAGAGCACGTAGCGTAGCTTTTCGCCGGTTGCAAATGTGAAGAGGAGACCAGTGTCGGCGCCATGCAAGGTGAGGGATCCGTTAAAGAAGAGGACCCAGTGTTCTGGCGCCTCTGTTGGCACTAGGGTCTGGATGTCCGTCCATTCCGCAACGAAGTCGACGAGCCTCTGGGACTTGATTGTCTGGCGACCCTGGAAGGCGATGTCATAAAAGCCGAGCTCAATGGCCCAATTGATCATGCGTCCTGTAGAATCATTGTTGCGGAGGATGTCCCCGAGGGGGAATTCGGTGACGACGGTGACCCGTTCGGAGCTTTAGAAGTAGTAGCGCAGCTTTCGGGCGGTGATGAGGACCGCGTAGAGGAGTTTCTGCACTTGGGGATACCGAGTCTTGGAGTAGTTCAACACCTCGCAGACGAAGTAGCATGGTCGTTGGACGGGGTAGGAGTGGCCGACTTCCTCGCGTTCGACGACGATGACGGAGTTGACGACCCGATTTGTGGCGGCGATGTAGAGCAGCAAATGCTGCTTCTCCTTTGGTGCGGCAAGCACAGGAGGTCGGGTGAGGTATTTCTTTAGGTCGGAGAAGGCGCGATCGGCTTCAGCGTCCCAGACGAACTTCTCGCCTGCCTTGAGGAGCTTCAAGAAGGGTAGCCCCTTTTCGCCGAGCCTGGAAATGAAGCGGCTGAGGGACGCCATGCACCCGGTGAGCTTCTGGATGTCCTTCACGTTGGAGGGAGCTCGCATGCGGAGGACGACTGAAGTCTTATCGGGGTTTGGGCGAATGTCGTCGTGACTAACGATGCTGCCTAGGAGGTTTTCGGACGAGACGCCGAAGATGCACTTGTTGGGGTTGAGCTTCCTCTTGAATCTATTGAGGGCCTTAAAGGTTGCCTCGAGGTCAGCGACGAGCGTGTCGGTAGTACGAGTTTTATCGACGACGTCATCGACGTAGGCTTCAACCTTCTCGGGGATGAGGTCCTTCAAGCAATCCTGGATTGCGCGCTGCTACGTAGCTCTAGCGTTCTTCAGCCCAAACGACATGGTGGTGTAGCAGTAGGCGCCGAAGGGCATGATGAACGCCGTTTTGATCTAGTCCTCCACGTTCAGGGCGATTTGATGGTAGCCGGAGTAGCAGTCGAGGAAGGAGAGGAGTTCGCACCCGATGGTGGAGTCGACGACCTCGTCGATGCGAGGGAGGAGGAAGGGGTCTTTAGGGCAATGCTTATTGAGGTCGGTGTAGTCAACGCACATACGCCATTCTTTATTCTTTTTTAGTACAATGATTGGATTGGCCAACCAATCCGGATGATGCACCTCTTTAACAAAACCGGCAGCTAGGAGTCGGGTGAGTTCTACCCTAATTGCCTCCTTCCTATCTGGCGCGAAGCAACGAAGCGTTTGGCGAACCGGCTTGGCAGTTGTGGAGACGTTCAAGGAGTGCTCGACGAACTTCTGTGGAACTCCGGGCATGTCCGCTGGCTTCCAGGCGAACACATCGATGTTGCTCCATAGGAAGCTGACGAGCGCGTCTTCCTATTTGGGGTCGAGGTTGGCGCCGATGATGGCAGTCTTCTTCGGAGCTCCATCCACCAGGGCCACCTACTTCGTGTCCTTTGACTTCTTGTTGGAGCGCTGGTCGGAGGTCTTCAGGATCTCCATGTCTTCGGGTTGGAGCTTGGTGGCGTTGGCGATGTAGTCATGGGCGCCTTCGACCTGCTAGCGTGTCTCCACGGAGTTGATGGTCTCCTGCTCACACTCGTACGCCACATGGAGGTTTGCCCAGAGGCTGAGGATCCCTTTCTTCGTCGGAATCTTGAGCATGAGGTAGGCGTAGTGTGGAACAACCATGAGTTTGGAGAGTGCCGGGCGATCGAGGATGGCGTGGTAGGCGGTGTCTAAGTCGGCGACGATGAAGGTGATGTACTCCTCGCGGAAGTGGTCGGGCGTGCCAAACTGAACCGGAAGTGTGATCTGCCCGATGGGCATGGAAGGCTTCCTGGGCACGATACCCCAGAACGAGAAGTTCACCGGGAAGAGGTCCCGCTTGGAGTAGTCGAGCTCGCGGAAGGCCGATGCGAAGATGATGTTGAGGGCGCTCCCACTGTCGACGAGGACCTTCCTGTGGTGGCAGTTGGAGATCACCAGGTCGATGACGAGGGAGGAGCATTCGGGATACTTGTCGTCCAATCAATGGTCCTCTCTGGAGAAGGTGATGGGGCGCTCCGACCAGTCGAGGTAGCGGACGTTGGCGGGGTCGTCGGTGATGGCTGCCACAGAGACGATGTCTCGGCGAACTTGGCGCTGTTTCTGCTCGGTCTTGATGACGACGTTGCCGCCGAAGATGGAGAGCGTCCTCGCAGGTGCTCGGAAGGCGGGCTCATGAGCGTCGGCGTCCTTGTCGTTGTCATTCTGTGGCCGCTTCTCCTCATTTATGCGTACGTTGTGGGCGATGATGTGGCACTCGCGTATGGAGTGCTTGGCGTTCTTGTGGAGAGGACAAGGCCCGTTGAGGAGCTTCTCGTACTCATTGTTGTACGTGCGCTTTGGATGGGCGTTGGTGTTAGCGATGTAGCGGTGGTCACGCCGACGGTGATCCGGCCTTTGACGAGAAGACTCCGGGCGATCATGGCGGCGGTCCTGATCGTCACGACAGTCACGATGTCCAGGGCGGTGGTCGCGTCCTCCATCGCGCCGTTCATTGCAGCGTTCATCTTCGTGACGATGCTCCTGAGATCGTGATCGGTGACGTGGGCGCTCGTGATGGCGATGAGCATTGTCGGCGTCGGTGTCGGAGTTGGCGATCGTCATGAGTTTGGTGACCGTGGCCACCTTCTTGCGGATGATCTTGTCACGGAGCTCCTTATGGCGCAGGCCATTGGAGAAGGTGGAGATGGCTTCCGCATCGGCGATCTCCGGAATCGTTAGGCGCATGTTGGAGAAGCGATGAATGTAGCTCCGGAGGCTTTCGTCGCGGTCCTGATGGTCGTTTTGGAGATCATACCGCATTCCCGGATGTACGCAGGTGGCGCTATACGTCTTGACGAAGACTTCGTTCAGCTGCTCCCAGGTGTCGATGGAGTTCTCAGCAAGCTTGTGGAGCCAATTGTTGGCTGAAGAAGACAGCATGACGGGGACGTACTTGGCCATCACGTCAGATCCTCCGCCGGCTGCTTGAATGGCGATTTCATACATGGTCAGCCACTGCTCTAGGTTGGCCTTCCCATCGTACTTGTCCACCGTGTTGACCTTGAAGCCCTGAGGCCACTGGACGGCACGGAGCCGGGGGGTGAAGGGACGAGGCCCTGTCAAAGTGTCGTGAGCCAGAGCTTGATGATGGGCGCGGTTGCCTTGAGAGACTTCTTGATCGCGGCGCGGTGGTGACTGCCTCCTGCAAAAGGGATGTGGACTCGGAGGTGTCCTGCTGTATGACGAACCAGAGGGAGAGGGATGGCGCCCTTTCTCGTTGCACTGCACCGCGATAGCCTTGACGTGGGCGACGACCTTCCGTAGCTCCGGGGTGATGGGAAACATGGAGAGCTCGTTGATAATGACGGCAAGGTTGGCGCTTGGGGTCGGATAGATGGGTTGATCATCGACCCTGTCAAATTCATAGATGAGGTCACGACCTCCGATGTTCTCCTGCTCTCGGCGTTCCCGGTCATGTCGTTCGTCGTCGCGACGATCGCGGTCGCGGCGCTCCTGGTCGCGCCGTTCGACGTCGCGTCGACGCTGTCGATCGATGTTGCGCTGATCCCGGTTGGCGCGTTCGGCTTCCGTCTTGTTCGCATTTGGAGTGCTGTCGGCGGAGATGTTGAAGATGATTCCTCCGCGATACGGTGGAAAGTCGACGCCGGATTCGGTGGAGACGATAGTCGTAATCTGCGTGGAGATGGAGCCATTCGTCGCGGTAGATCCAGACGCCGAAGTCACCGAGACGGTGTTGCCGGAGATCTCGTGGAGAACCACCATGCCGACGAGTGAGTGAGTCTGGAGTGGTCAGGTCACGCGCGCTGGTCGGAGCCACCTGGTCGGAGCCGAAAGACTGGAGCTGGTCGGAGAGTTGTCGTAACGCCTGATGCTGGAACGTAGAAGCCGTGCTGCATAGCCCGAAGGGCATGGAGGTCGCGGACGAAGTGTGGCGACGAGCCGGATGCAGATTCGATCTGGGGTGATGGGCGGGTTGAACCTTGGAGACTCCCGATGGCATACCTGAATGTTGTTGGAGACGAGGACGGCCGAAAGCTGCAGACGAGCTCCCTCGATGACGTCGATGCATTCCGTGATCCCTTGGTTGGACCACGTCCCTGCTCCAGAGACCGTCACCCTACCTACATTCATAGATCCAATTTGGAAAGTGGTGCCGGCCTCCGGAAGAACCATGGAACGAGGGAAGGTGACCGCTTGGCAGATCATGGTGTCGTAGCACACACCCCCTACCTGGCGCACCAACTGTCGATGAAATATGGTCGGCAGTCTACCGAGGGGTTTGCCCAAGGTAGTAGATTAGATGGTGGAGGCGTGTGAGGCGTCTGCACAAGCGTAAACACACGGACGAGAGACGGTGATTTAGACATGTTCGGGCCGGCAAGTCGCCGTAATACCCTACGTTCTATGTTCTGGTGGCTGGTTTGTATTGCTGGTTTGGAATATGACGTGAGTTCGGAGGGGATCCCTGCTCGCCTTATATAGCCGAGGAGCAGGGTTACAACTTGCCGAATCCTAACAATTACAATTGGTTCCTTTTGGTAAGGAATCAGGGTCTATCCATCTGGATCTTCCTTATCGAGCAAGTCATCAGGAGAGTCCTTGACGGTTGCAATGGCCTGGTCGCGAGCCGCAAGGACTTCTAGTTGGGCCGTATTTGCATAGCAGCCCAAGTAGTGCCATGGGGGTATACGGGTGTAATATCCCCACAACCAATGAATATGTTGTGTAACATTTCTAACTCAGATATGTTTTGCATGCTAAAAGATTAGTCGCTCTGCGAACACAAGGTTGATATGTGCCCTTGTGGTTCCCTTCCTGAGTGATGAGCGATCGGTCAACAGGCTCACCGGAAGGGGTGAGAGGCAACGTGTGTCTCTTTGTTGTGTTGATGTGCAGGTGTGGAGCTCGGAGACAGTGGTCGAAGGTGAGGTGAAGGTCAAGTAGAGACGTGTCGTGCCGACGGACCGGGAGCGGTGAAGGGCAGACGTGAGGCTTGCACCGATGGACCGGGAGACCTGAGGACCAGCTGTGGTAGCTAACACGTGGCATCGGCGAGCGAGAGCACATGGGGATGTGCGGTGCATCGGCCAAGTCGGGAGGAAGGCGATGGCGTCGTGATACTTGACGGGAGGCCGAGAAGGAAGGCGAATGCGCTGTGCCGGGCGTGGAGGCCAGACATGCATCGGCATCGGTGCCGGTGGTTGGGGTGTGCAAACCACATCACGTCTACGGCACAGGTTTGGTAGTTGAGCCTCAAAAAATTACCCTCGATGGTTTTCGAGTTTGGGCCTCAAAACTTGGGGTGGCGGGTTTCTGAGTTTGGGCCTCAAAACTCGGCGAGGACGGTTTCAAGGTTTGGGCCTCAAAACCTAGGCTAACGGGTTTCTGAGTTTGGGCCACAAAACTCAGCCGGAGGACAGGTTTCCCGGTTTCGGCCTCAAAACCGGGGGGAGGTCCAAAAAGAACGGTCGACGCGTGACAGCGTGGAGAGGCTTGCGTTGCGGCGAAGCTATCCGTGAGGAAGGCGCAGCGGTCAACAGGACGACACGTGGCGGCATCCTGAGGCTTGCGTCACTACAAGAATTCCTGGATTGTGTGACGAACGGAAACTGTCATATAAAGAACAAAAATTATCATAAAAATACTTTATGGCCAAAATAGAGTCGTGATGCGGGTCGTCACAAAAGGACCGTCATAAAAAGTATTATGGCCAACTTACAAACCACCGTCATAAAATATTTATGACGGTCACTTAACAATCATCACAGAATGTTACTTTTAGTGATGAACATAATCGTCACATAACCTCGGTCAACGTGTCACGTAATGTCATGAGCCATCACAAATGGTACGTGAGTGGACAGATTATTATGACGACAGGCAACGTCAAATATTGTGAGACCCAAGTCCAGGCCCATAATATGGGCCCGCCCGAGTCTAGGCTCATATTATGGGCCAACCAATTGAAACAATAAAAATAAACGATATAACCAATCCATAATATCATAATGATCGTACAAAGGGCCATGTTCCAGAATACATGTTTCCATACAAAAGTACAACAAAAACATGAATATAAAATGATTCAGACAACTAAACAAATTCTAGCACCTACCGCCAACTTCCAGCCAGTGCCCAGCGCCAAGTTACTGCACCAAACAAGTTCTATCCAATAGCAAACAGGTGGCACCAAGTTCCTGCTACACCAAACATATTCGTGCCAACAATGAATATCCATATCTAAATGTTTAATGAAAAAACAAAACAATGAAGACACTACTAATCCCGGAAAAATGTTCTATGCAAATGCTAACTAAAAGAATCACATTCAGTTATTGGTATTAACTCATGTAACACTAAAATAGTTTCTTAAAGCTAATAAAATTTGCAGTATCATATTTCAGTTGCTAGTAAGATATTCAGGTACGTACTGGTCATGGCTTACACTATTAAACAATTAGATATAAGGCTTGGATTGTAAAAATGTATTGAACTATAGCATACACATGGCTAGTAAACATGACATGGACTGTAGGCGTGCACACATAAGCTTCAAGTTCAGGTGAAACAATGGATTATCTAAAAGGTAGCTTTCAATTTTGAAATAAAGTTGATATTGAAACAATAAATAAAGGAGCTCTATAATTTTGTTTAGTTCAACTTCAGAACAAAGTTGATATTTTTCAAGCAAGTAGTATATATTTTGGAATTCAGACCCAGATTTGTGCACACATAAGCTTCAAGTTCATGTTTGTGTAGAAAAAAAAACTTTAATTCTAAAGAGAACTCAATACATAATTTCTAACAATGTTCATAGTTAGACGGAGTACATGTTTACATGAAATTTAGAGAAGATTCATGTTCATAATTAGACAGGATACATGTTTACATGAAATTTATTTAGTAGATGACCAGCACACATCGTGTCAAATATTTCTTGAACTACAGTATATAGTAATAGTTAATACTAGCAGGAACCCCACGCATTGCCGCAAGCAAAATACACGAGGCTCAAAAAATGCAAATTGTATGGTATAATTACAAAATTATGTCTATGAACTGGGCAACAACAATTTCATTCAAATGTGGTAGTGGGTAATCAAGAGATATAAAATTAAGCACTCGGACCTGAGAGCGATATAAGCTGTAAACATAAAAGTTATTTCTAAACACTAACACTTATAGAGGCATAGTAATTTTAAAGTATATTAGGGTGCGCTATGAAAGTAGGCATATCAATCTATACGTTTTTTATTTAGATTGGGAAAATAACAATAAACTGGCGCTAATAAGTTTCCAGAAGTTATTGACACCCATACTTTCTCTGTCATCCAACTGATATTGACCAAGCTAATTAAGATTAAGGTTTGTACCTATATGAGAAAAGGATGGTAAGACGTTAATGTCCTAGCATATAGCCAATTCCCATAAATTACAGAAGTCAGAAGAGAAAATTTCTTATTTTATTTACTATTTCGGTAAAGGGGAAAAGCAATAGGTATTGCAGGATAGAAATAGCATCTATCACCTCAAGCTGCATGTCCCTGACTTCACTTAAGAATTATACATCAAAAAGAATGTAGCAAAGAAAGATTCACTAGGCAGCATCTGAGCTATCGAAACAGTAAACATACTGATTAAATGATTTGAATCTTTTACCTATTTTTCATGCACCTCAAACTGAAACATAGAGTTAACTCCACCATGACACTTATCTTCTTCTGTGATTATACTGAAACTCGATGACAATACACATTTATTTATATCAGATTGTAACGAATATTCCATGACTTTTAGGTGGACAGTTTAGTCCAGATAAATGAAACAACAAATTTTATCTATTGAATTTTCTAGTAATCATAATAACATTTTGAGGTGACTATGATTTTTTATTTGATAGACCACGACATTACAAAATCAATAGCGCTCGGAACTAGCAATCGAACAAAAAAATCAGAAATTTCTAATAACCCTTCCACTTGCAGAGTTTTAGTCACACATCAGCTCAATGTAACACTAAAGGAGACTGAAAATGGGATTCGTAATCTGCAGAACTGAACTACTGAAGTGCATGAATCGTACTCACTCTCTGCAACCGGAGGTGGCAGTGGCCGGGCTTGGCCTGCACCTGCTTGCTTGTGGCAGTGACCAGAGATGATGCACCGTCGGCAGCTCCTTTGTCTCGTCCCCCACCTCGTTGAAGCCTACTCCTCCGATAGGCACGGGCTGGTGGTGCGCCGGCACAGGGTGGTTGGCCAACATGCGCCCCGTCCAGACTCCGCTGCGCCAATACGCGCGGGAGCCGTTCCAGAGGTAGAAGAACTCGTTGTTGCCATTGGGGTCCACTGTGTCCGTGAACATCTCCGGCGCAGGGTCCTCCACGTTGCGCCACGACATCAGCGTCTGATACTCGCCGGTGAGCTTGTCCTCGTCGAGCCACGCCTCAGGCACAAGCGTGTCCGTCGGGTGGTCGAAGCTCACGTTGGAGTGGATCAGACATAGAGCACATGGGAGGGGGGATCGGTGGCTCACCCACTGGTTGAGGTCGATGTTGAAGTCGTACGGGGCGGCCGCGGCGGAATCGGGGGCGCTGGATCTGAGAAGCCGAGCCGCACAGCAGCAGCCGCCAAGCAACAAATGGAGGTTAGGGTTTGGGAGGAAGGGTTGGTTATATAGTTATGCTTTTGAGGTTCATCCAACGATCGGAATACAATGGGCTATATAGTGCCAGCCCAAGAACCATTGAATGGACTGAATTACACTTTTTTCAAAAAATAATAAACTCTAAATTGAATAAGTCATAATTTTTAAACTATAAATAAATTGGTGTGGTGGCATGTTTTGTCCACCTAAACTCAAGAAAAAGAAAAAAAAAATGATTTCAACAAAGTGGCATCGTAGATGCTTCACAAATAGGCACATCTCTTATAAAGTTTACGTAAGTTTTATGAAAATTGAGTAGATGTGGACAATACGTGCTAGAACAGTGTCAAATGAGGAATGACCAAAACAAAAATTGTAGATCCTGTTGTCCCATTCAACTTTGGTATTCAAAACTTTTTCATTAGAGCCACTTTTAAATCCCCTAGCCGCATAAAACTCTCTTAAATTTGAATTATTTCAATTTTAGATCATATAAAAAAGTATCAAATGAAGGAATTGGCCTATACAAAAGATGTGCATTATGTCTGGTACCTACACTTTGATACTGTTTACACCAGATTTTGGACCGAGAAGTTTGATATTTTGTAAACATAAACGGCCCGTTTATTAAGGAAAAAATCGGCCTAGAAAAAATAAAAGGGGTCGTATAAGTTGAAGGTGACCCGAAAGCTTCAAGTGAACCAGCACGATGGGCTTCGAAGACGTGTCGGACTCGACCAAGGAGTTCATGTTCAGGTCGTCTTTATTTTACCTTTTTTGTAATCTACTCGTTTTAGGACAGGAGTCAACCGGGTTATAAATAGCTAGAAACCCGGATTTTTGTAATCATCCCCAATCAATCAAACACAACCGGCCCTCGGCCAAAACCCTAGGAGTAGGAATAAAGTAGATCTCGGCGAGACCTTCAATCAGGCAGGGCTGCATCAGCATCGACCGACCTCCGGTTTGCTTGTAAGTTTCACTAATGGCTCGTGTCATCGTGTAATAAGGCTGCATTGGCATCGACCAACCTCTTGTTAAGCTATGGCATGGCTAGTTATCGGTTTAAACTCGTCCTTTATAAGACTGTCTTGATGCAGATACATGGGTGTATGCCGAGTCTCTGAGTGATGAGTGATTGTCAACGGGTTTGATGCGCATGTTCTTTGGCTTGTGTTGTGCAGGTGTCGAGCACGGAGACAGTGATCGAGGGCAAGGTGAAGGTCAAGTTGAGACGTGTCGTGCCGACGGACTGGGTGCGATGAAGGATGGGCGTGCTGTGCGGCGGACGTGCCATGCCGATGTATCGAGCAGTGAAGGGCGGACGTGAGGCTTGGACTGAGGGACCGGAGTGCCTGAGGATCAGCTGTGGTGGCTGGCAGCCTGGGACAGCGACGAGCGGAGACTTGCGGGGCACGGTGTTGCTCGGGTCGAGGACCTGGGGACACGTGTCGATGGACGGGGTGCACGGGCGGTGCATCCCCTCTACAGCTCCGGTTTGGTGGTTGAGCCAGGGAAAAACCACCGGGTGGACGGTTTCCGAGTTTGGGCCTCAAAACTCGGGTGCTCGGTTTCCAGGTTGAGCCACAAAACCTGGGCGCGGATGGTTTCCGAGTTTGGCCACAAAACTCGGGTGATGGCCGGTTTCCGAGTTTGGGCCTCAAAACTCGGGCGCTACGGGTTTCTGAGTTTAGGCCACAAAACTCAGGCTGGTGGGCTGGTTTCCCGGTTTAGGCCTCAAAACCGGGGTTGCTGGAAAAGGCTGGTTTCCCGTTTGGGCCACAAAACCGGGGGTGCAGAGCGAGGGCGGCACGTGGCGGCGATCCAGAGGTTGCGTCGAGGCAACGCTTCGGTTCGAGCGGGCGTGGTCGTCGGATCTACCTACCACCGCGGGTTGGACCAGAATAGCCTTAGGGTTTAGCTGGTTCGCTCTGTAATTAGTTTAGAGAGGGGTAGAGTAGGAAATAGACTTAGTCTAGGTTAGTATAAGTAGTCCAGGGGAGACACCCTCCTCCCTATCTCAGTTATCTCAGTCATTTGCTCTTTCGCACCTAGGGTTTCCTGCTCTCCCATCCCCTGCTGTAGCTGAGATCCACAGAGAGACTTGAACTCTATGTACTGTTGATTTTGAGGAAAGGAGGCCGTATCCTCCTTGTCGTAGCGCGTGTTTGCGCTTCGGCTCGCAGATCGTGGTTGTGATTCGCGTTTTGGTTGTGTTCTTCGCGGAATCCTTTTTCTCCACGTTCTTCCCGTCGCATGATCTCTTTGCTCGGTTCATCTTTTGCAAAACCGTTTGAACCAAGTTGTTCTAGATCGTGAGGCACTTCTTTCCACCGAAGGAATTAACCTCTAACCTCACGGTCTAGGAGATCGATCGATTTTTCGTTTCGGGTCAAGTTTCCTCCCTTCCCCCGGAAATCTTCGATTCACCGATTTGGAGATAGGTTCGAGCCATGATCTCTTAGAGATAGCTCACTATACTCCTTGTGACTCATCTCACCAAGTTTGATCCCTAGAGGATTTGTTTTGGGTGAGATTGAGATGAATCGGTGGACGAACAGGGCTGCTGCGCATCGACCGGACGCTCCATCGGGGTGACCGGACGCACTGCGCATGAGTCCGGTCGATGAAAACCTCGTGCAGTGTTCCAGTGTTCGACCGGACGCTCTGTTCTCGTTTTGACCGGACGCACTGATCTCGACCGGACGCTCTGTTCTCGTTTTGACCGGACGCACCGCTTCCACTGTTCATCGTGCGTGTTCGCTTTTGACCGGACGCACTGATCTCGACCGGACGCTCCGTACTCGTGAGTCCGGTCGCGAACAGTAAGGTTCCAGAGCCGATTTTTGTTGACCGGACGCGTCCGGTCCCTGCTGACCGGACGCTGGCCAGAGTCCGGTCGATCCAGTTTCGCGCGTTTTTCATTCGCGGTTCGTTCGTTCTCGATTCGAGCGGATCTTTTTTGCGTTGGCTTTCTAGGGTTGTCTAGTGTCCGCTGTGCTTCTAGGAAGCATCCACCCTACATCTAGGGTCGTGGACATTAGCAAGCTCTAGGGTTCGCTCTTGGGTTGATTTTGGGACAGTTCCATCTAGTTTCCGTAAGGAAATTCTGAAGCTCCCATTCACCCCCTCTCTGGTCGCTTTCGGTTAGCTTCTCGGTCCTTCAATGGTATCGAGAGCGGGTTAGGATCTTCCACCTTAGCCGGTTCCAGATCCACCGAAGGCGACATGGATCGCGGCGTGGGCAAACCGCCGTTTTTCGATGGGACGAACTATGCGTATTGGAAGATACGTATGTCGGCCTATCTGCAGATTTGGGCGCTTCTATCTGGGATATTTGCAACTCTGCTCGATTACGTGGTCCTGGCTGCCCGTGTGACTCAGCAGCAGATCGATGAGCACGAGGCCAATAGCCGTAGCCCGCTCTTTTCATGTTTGAGCGCTGGAGAGTTTGACCGCGTTTCTCACCTCTCTACGGCTCGGGAGATTTGGGCCACCCTCATGCGCTTTCATGAGGGCACCTCTCAAGTCAAAACCCGGCTCTACGAGTCATACAAGAGAGAGTATGAGAACTTTCGGCATCAGCCTGGCGAGAGCATAGAGAGTTTATTCGCTCGCTTTCAGGTGATTGTCAACAGGATGAGGGCTAACCGAGAGCAGTTGCCTTTCGACGATCATGAGAGGGCTCTGAAGCTTTTGCATACTCTTGATCGGTCGGTGTGGGACTCTAAGGTTCAGGCGATCATCGAATCCCCGAACTATGAGACCCTCACTTGCGACGAGCTCTTCAGTAAGCTCAAGTCCAGTGAGATTGATGCTATGGGAGGGCTTCTTTGAAAATCCTTCTCGCCCGTCCATGGCTCTGGTTTCCGGCTCTTCCTCTAACCCTTCAGCTGGCTTTGCTTTTCCTGTCTCTTTTCTGTTACAGAGGACCAGCTGGAGACGTTGGGAGACGACGAGTTGGCTTTGCTTGCCAACCGGTTCTCGCGGTTTCACAACAACCGCATGAACCGCCATCGTGGTGGAGGACGCACGGGATGCTACGAGTGCGGAGACCCCGACCACTTCATCGCCAACTGCCCCAAGAAGAACAAGCATTCGGGGAAGGGCGATCAAGGGCGCAAGCGCGACTCCAAGTACAAGGAGAAGCACGTTCCCCAAGACACAAGAAGCGGGGCGGCTTCGATAAGGAGTACATCAAGAAGAAGTACTTGGAGAAGCAGCAAGCTGAGCAGCGAGCCTTCTTCGCCACGCTCAGCGACGTCGACGGCTCGGATGACGACTTCGCTGGCTCCAGCGATGACGAGTCCGTGAAGAAGAAGCTTGAGGACAAGTTCAACGGATTGTGCTTCTTCACCGGCGACGGAGGCTTGTGTACCATGGCGCTCGGAGATGAGGTCGGAGGCGAGCTGGAACATACGCCTCGGAACGACGACGACGACGACACCTCTCAGGTATCTCTCACCTACGACGAGCTTTCCTCCGAGGTAGAGAAGTTGACCGCTGCCCTCCTTAGTCAAGATAAACTGCTAAGGCGTGCCGCTAGAGAGCGCAAGGAGTTCAGGCAGAAGTGGGAGGACACAGTGAAGGAGCTTGAGTTCGCTCGGTCCACCGTGGTTGTGTCGGAGGAGGCGGAGTGCGAGTCGTGCACCGCGCACATGACTGACCTTCTCACTCTGAGAGGTAAGTATGCTGCGTTGGTTGGAGAGGTGGATGAGCTCCGTGCTAGGCCGCAGCTGTTGGGTGCGTGCAAGACTTGTCCTGTCTTGCAATCTGAGTTGGCAGAGAAGAAATGCCAAGCTTGAGTCTTTAGAGAAGGCCAGCTCAGATAGCACGTGTGTCTCGAGGTGTGCTTTGTGTGAGGGCCTGGAGATGGAGATTGCCAATTTGAAGCATGGCAAGATGCAAACCGAGGAAGAAAACACATACCTTCGGTCCATCTTGTCATGGGTCTCCAGTAGTGAGCCGCAGCTCGGGATGATGATCTCCCAATTCAAGCGAGCTGTTGGTGCCCCTGGTGTAGGTTTTGCTCAGAGTGTTGATCTCTCAGCTTTTGGGAAGATTGGAGAGTCTAGTGGTCTGAACCCATGTGAGAAGCCCAATTCCACCACTACTCCCAAACTTGCCAAGCTTCCACTCAAAGAGCCAGCCAAGCCTATCACCAAAGATGGTGTGGTTGAGGAACCCCCGAGAGCTCCTCCCAAGAACCCATTTGGGCACCCAAGCCAAACCACCTCAAGAACAAGCTTGATGCTATGCCACCCATTAGAGAGGAGTGTTTGCCTCAGAAGGGCAAAGTGAACCACACCCACAGCCCTGGTCACCAACAACCCCTTTGCGTGCGGTGAGGTACCAGTGTGATTTCTGTGGGAGGGATGGTCACTTGATCGAGTTCTGTTTTCGGCGCAAGCGAGAGGCGCGCAGGGCTCGGGAGATGGAGAACCCGGACATGTACCATCCAGCTCATGGTGGACATGCTCCGAAGGGCAAGAGGAAAGCAGCTAGGTCTGGAGGTCAGGCTCCCAGGCCTAGGCAGGAAGTGAGAGCTCCTATGAGGGAGACTAGGCCTAGAGGTCCAGGACCTCAGTTTGTTAGGCCTAGGCAGAAGAGAGCTCCGAGGAGAGACGCTAGAGTTGAGCCCACCCAGGCTCCTAGGCGTAGACCTCGTAGAGAGCGTGCCCGACGGGTCCTGCTTTCGCAGGTAACGGACCCCGTGGCGGAGGCTTAGTTGAGCGCTTTCCCCACCGCAATTTGACTACCGCGGTGAGCGCTTCTTTCCCAGCGGACCACGTTTCCCGTACGTGGTGATCGCTACCCCGTAGACAGGCTAGGAATAGTTTTTACACTGACCGTTCTTTTGAGCAGCCGGCCCAACACTGGTATTCTCCTTACTTCACTAACCCCAGTGTTGGACCGTATGCTCACCCTATGTCTTTTTATTGATGTAGGTGAGACGGTTGGAGGACATTTGGTTGGTGGATTCTGGTTGCTCGAGGCACATGACCGGAAACGCCAAGTGGTTCTCCAGCCTTAGCCCGGTCGCCGGAAAGGAGTACATAACCTTCGGCGACAATAGTAAAGGTAAGGTATTATCCCGTGGGACGGTGCGGGTTAATGAGCACTTTGTGTTGCGCGATGTTGCTCTTGTTTCTAACCTGCATTTTAACTTGCTTTCTGTTTCGCAACTTTTTGATGATGACTATGAGATTCGTTTTAAACCGAACCTTAGTCGCATCTTAGATCCTCAGGGCGATCTTGTATGTCTGATTTCGCCCTTTGGGAAAGTCTTTCGCGCGAATTTCTCGGAGTCGTTTGGTTCTTCTCGCTGTCTTTTGGCTAGTCCTTCTTCCTCCGATCTTTGGAAGTGGCATAGGAGGCTCGGTCATTTAAGCTTCGACATGCTTGCAAGACTTAGCTCACTTGGCCTAATCCGAGGATTGCCCAAGCTTTCGATGGAGAAGGATCTAGTTTGCCATTCTTGCAGACATGGGAAGATGGTTGCCGCTCCCCACCATCCAGTGACTAAGGTCATGACCTCGCACCCAGGAGAGCTTTTACATGGACCTTGTTGTCCGCTCGGGGACTCGGTTGGGGCAAGTGGTATGTTTTGGTTGTTGTTGACGACTTTTTCGAGATATTCGTGGGTCTTCTTTTTGACTGAGAAGACGAGACTTTCTCCTCGCTCGCAATCTGATTTTGCGTCTTCAGAACGAGTTCCTTTGAACTCGATGCGAGCTATTAGAAGTGATAAAGGTTCCGAATTCAAAAATTCGGATTTGGAAAGTTTTGTAACCGCCTTGGCTTGGAGCATCACTTTTCTTCCCCCTACAACACCGCCCCAAAATGGTGTTGTAGAGAGGAAGAATCGGACCCTTGTTGAGATGGCCAGGACGATGCTTGATGAGCATAGGACTCCTAGGCGCTATTGGGCCGAAGCTATGAAACACTGCATGCTATATTTCCAATCGCATTTTTCTGAGAGCTTTCTTGAAAAAGACTTCTTATGAGTTGCGTTTTGGCAAACTGCCCAAGGTGAGCTATTTTCGAGTTTTGGTTGCCATTGTTTTATACTCAAAAAGGGCAACTTGGACAAATTTGAATCTCGTTCTTCTGACGGTGTGTTTTTGGGTTATGGCACTCACACTCGAGCTTATCGTGTACTTAACCTTAATACTAACCGAGTCATGGAGACATCAGATGTCACCTTCGACGAGACTCTGTTTCTCCTCTTCTTCTCGTTTTGAGCGTGCAGGTGATCATGAGGTTGGAGAGCCTCTTTTTGATGACGAGGACGAGGGTGCTGAAGGTATGGATGATCCAGCACCCCCTCCACCTGCCGTGCCGCAAAGAGCGGCTTCTACGACGATCACGGCCCCGACACCTCTTCTTCCTGGGCTGTGGGATCCTCCACCTGCGCGGTACCTTTTGTACCGGTTGAACCAGCTGCTGTTGAGGGGGAGGTCACTTCTTCCCGGGAGGCGCCACGACATATCCAGCGCCAGCACCCCCCCGAACAGATGATCGGCAACATCGACGAACGGGTCACTCGGTCCAGGTCACAGCAAATCTCGCACTTCGCTCATTCTGCTTTTGTTGCTAATTTTGAGCCCCGAGATGTTGGACACGCTTTGACGGATCCGGATTGGGTTAATGCCATGCATGAGGAGTTAGAAAATTTTGAGCGAAATCGGGTTTGGGTTCTAGTTCCACCTCCACCTGACTGTAAGCCTATTGGGACAAAATGGGTTTTCAAAAACAAGCAAGGAGAGGATGGCCACGTTGTTAGAAACAAGGCCCGGCTTGTAGCGAAAGGCATAGTCAGAAGGAGGGGATAGATTAAGGAGACGTTTGCTCCTGTAGCTCGTTTGGAGGCTATTAGGATACTCTTGGCTTTTGCTGCATCCAAAGGCTTCAAACTTTTTTCAAATGGATGTCAAGAGTGCCTTCTTAAACGGCTACATAGAGGAGGAGGTTTATGTTGAGCAACCCCCCGGTTTTGAAAATCCCAAGTTTCCAAACCATGTCTTTAAACTTCATAAAGCTTTATATGGTTTGAAACAAGCCCCTAGAGCCTGGTATGATAGGTTGAAAACCTTTTTGCTTGCTAAGGATTTTAAAATGGGATGTGTAGATAAAACGCTCTTTCTCTCCCGGCAAGGCAAAGACACGCTCTTGGTCCAGATTTACGTGGATGATATCATTTTCGGTGGTTCTTCTCACGCTTTGGTTGCCAAGTTTGCAGATACTATGAGCAGGGAGTTCGAGATGAGCATGATGGGCGAGCTGACATTCTTTCTCGGGTTGCAAATTAAGCAATCCCGAGAAGGGACGTTTGTGCACCAGGGCAAGTACACCAAGGACTTGCTAAAGCGATTCGATATGGGTGAGGTCAAGCCTCTTCCAACACCCATGTCGACGACGACTGCCCTGGATGCGGATGTGGATGGAGAAGCAGTGGACCAGAAGGAGTACCGCAGCATGATCGGGTCGCTCCTCTACCTGACGGCGACACGCCCGGACATCCAGTTCGCGGTGTGTCTGTGCGCGCGCTTTCAGGCGTCGCCGCACACTTCTCACCGTCAGGCGGTAAAGCGCATCTTCAGGTACCTTCGTTTCACTCGAGTTGGGATTTGGTATTCTGCTTCCTCCACCCTCTCGCTTTGCGGTTATTCGGATGCCGATTTTGCTGGTTGTCGTATTGAGCGCAAGTCCACTTCTGGGACTTGCCAGTTTATTGGTTCTTCTCTTGTTTCGTGGTCTTCTCGCAAGCAGTCTAGCGTCGCTCAGTCCACTACGGAGGCTGAATATGTTGCTGCGGCTAGCTGCTGTTCCCAGTTGCTTGGATGATGGCCACTTTACGTGATTTTGGTCTGAGCTTTTCTCGCGTGCCTTTGCTTTGTGACAGCACGAGTGCCATTAGCGTTGCTAAGAACCCCGTGCTTCACTCGAAGACCAAAACACATTGATGTGCGCTTTCATTTTCTGCGAGACCACCAGGAGAAGGGTGATATCAACCTTCGCCATGTCGATACTCGTCATCAACTGGCTGATATTTTCACCAAGCCTTTAGACGAATCAACCTTTAATCGGTTGAGGGGTGAGCTTGGTGTGTGTTTCCCCTTTAGATGGGGGAAACATTTTGGATCTTGTATATTTGACTGACTCTTTTGTCTTTCTTTTCTTTTGCATTTTTAGCATACGCATTTACATTCTGAGCTTCATGTTTATAATCACTAGAATGTAACTATGCTCTGTTTAGTATGCTCCAATGCTTATGTTGATGCTTGTAGCTTATGCTCCTTCTGATCACAAATACATGTTATGAGCTGAGCTATTTTTGAATGGTGAATTTGCTTCATGTATATAAATCTGAAAATGCTCACCATTGAGATATGCAACTAGCATGTGTAGGGTGTGTTGAGTCCATACCTGCTTTTCATATATGCTAGGTTGCTATGTCTCTAGTTATGAGTCATTCACTTGCTTGGTCTGTTCATATCATGTTTAAAATTTGAACCAAGCTTATAGTAAATGGAAAAGATCGAGATGGGATTGCTTGTCAACACCTCACGGTATCGAGACTGTTTCTCATTGCACTTTGAGTTAAACTTGAGCCGTGTAGTGTATGACCGAAACCGTAGCTTCAAGCTTCTGATTGCTTTGGCATAGGCTTCGCTCGGTTTGAAAAGTTAGGCAAAGACAAGCTTTCAACCTCTCGCAATCACATGCTAAATAAATTGAACTTGTGAAGTCTTCACCGCTGCAACTCCAATATAAAAATGAAATATCACAAGTATATGCTTCATTCCTATGCATGATGATTGAACTTTGCTAGGGTAGTTCACCTTGTATACATGTTTAGCACTTGTCTGGATTCCTATCTATACATGTGTAGTGCTATTTGATGGTGACTATCTTTTTGGCTAAAAACTGCTCACTTGCTCATATGCTTCATTTTCGTATGTGTGATCAGTTTGAGCCTTCGCCATTTGAAGTGCTTAGTTGTGCCATTGAGCTATAACCGATTAGAGCATTTTTGCACTCTTTTGATTATATGCCTGAAGCTGCTAACTTGCATTTCTGACTTCATATGCACTTTTGAAAAGGGGGAGATTTTGTTGAGGAGGAGACCTTTACTCGGTTCCTGGTCTTGATAAGTGCATTTTCAACTAAGGGGGAGAGTTTTTACAAATCATATGTCTCCTGGCGTTCAATTAAGGGGGAGCTTTTGCTAAGGGGGGATATTTCAGATCTTTATGCTCTTCTCTTGTTGGACCTCAGGGGGAGTCCCTGGTTGCTTGCACTTGTCGAGGGAAGTGTGCTAGTTGTGTTGAGCCGTTTGCCTCTGTCTTGAGGGACTAGCAAACATTTTCCTCATCTGGCATCGAGTTTGATTTCGATTGGTTCGAAGCCTTTTCGATTGTTTTTCAATTGGTTCGGAGTGGTTTTTCGTGCTAGTTGTGTTGAGCCTCTGTGCCTCTATCTTGAGGGACTAGCACTTTGCTATTTTTAGCTCCGATTTTCAATTGGTTTTTTGCTAGCGGTGTGTGAGCCTGTTCTAACCTCTCTTCTTGAGGGCTAGCTTTGCTTTGCTTGGTCGCGTCGAGCCGTTGCCCATGTCTTTGGGGACCAAGTTCTCGCTTCTTCCACTTGACCTTCTTCGGCTTTGCTATGCTTTTGGGTCATTTGGTTGAGTTCTCTTCCTCTCCTTCCTCCTACCTTCTTCTTTCATTTTATATTTGTGTGTGTAGTTGACAATGCACTCATCAAGGGGAGATTGCGGATACATGGGTGTATGCCGAGTCTCTGAGTGATGAGTGATTGTCAACGGGTTTGATGCGCATGTTCTTTGGCTTGTGTTGTGCAGGTGTCGAGCACGGAGACAGTGATCGAGGGCAAGGTGAAGGTCAGTTGAGACGTGCCATGCCGACGGACTGGGTGCGATGAAGGATGGGCGTGCCGTGCGGCGGACGTGCCATGCCGATGTATCGAGCAGTGAAGGGGGACGTGAGGCTTGGACTGAGGGACCGGAGTGCCTGAGGATCAGCTGGGTGGCTCGCAGCCTGGGACACGCGACGAGCGGAGACTTGCGGGGCACGGTGTTGCTCGGGTCGAGGACCTGGGGACACGTGTCGGTGGACGGGGTGCACGGGCGGTGCATCCCCTCTACAGCTCCGGTTTGGTGGTTGAGCCAGGGAAAAACCACCGGGTGGACGGTTTTCCGAGTTTGGGCCTCAAAACTCGGGTGCTCGGTTTCCAGGTTGAGCCACAAAACCTGGGCGCGGATGGTTTCCGAGTTTGGCCACAAAACTCGGGTGATGGGCCGGTTTCCGAGTTTGGGCCTCAAAACTCAGGCGCTACGGGTTTCTGAGTTTAGGCCACAAAACTCAGGCTGGTGGGCTGGTTCCCGGTTTGGGCCTCAAAACCGGGGGTTGCTGGAAAAGGCTGGTTTCCCGGTTTGGGCCACAAAACCGGGGGTGCAGAGCGAGGGCGGCACGTGGCGGCGATCCAGAGGTTGCGTCGAGGCAACGCTTCGGTTCGAGCGGGCGTGGTCGTCGGATCTACCTACCACCGCGGGTTGGACCAGAATAGCCTTAGGGTTTAGCTGGTTCGCTCTGTAATTAGTTTAGAGAGGGGTAGAGTAGGAAATAGACTTAGTCTAGGTTAGTATAAGTAGTCCAGGGGAGACACCCTCCTCCCTTTCTCAGTTATCTCAGTCATTTGCTCTTTCGCACCTAGGGTTTCCTGCTCTCCCATCCCCTGCTGTAGCTGAGATCCGCAGAGAGACTTGAACTCTGTGTACTGTTGATTTTGAGGAAAGGAGGCCGTATCCTCCTTGTCGTAGCGCGTGTTTGCGCTTCGGCTCGCAGATCGTGGTTGTGATTCGCGTTTTGGTTGTGTTCTTCGCGGTATCCTTTTTCTCCACATTCTTCCCATCGCTTGATCTCTTTGATCGGTTCATCTTTTGCAAAACCGTTTGAACCAAGTTGTTCTAGATCGTGAGGCACTTCTTTCCACCGAAGGAATTAACCTCTAACCTCACGGTCTAGGAGATCGATCGATTTTTCGTTTCGGGTCAAGTTTCCTCCCTTCCCCCGGAATTCTCCGATTCACCGATTTGGAGATAGGTTCGAGCCATGATCTCTTAGAGATAGCTCACTATACTCCTTGTGACTCATCTCACCAAGTTTGATCCCTAGAGGATTTGTTTTGGGTGAGATTGAGATGAATCGGTGGACGAACAGGGCTGCTGCGCATCGACCGGACGCTCCATCGGGGTGACCGGACGCACTGCGCATGAGTCCGGTCGATGAACACCTCGTGCAGTGTTCCATGTTCGACCGGACGCTCTGTTCGTTTTGACCGGACGCACTGATCTCGACCGGACGCTCTGTTCTCGTTTTGACCGACGCACCGCTTCCACTGTTCATCGTGCGTGTTCGCTTTTGACCGGACGCACTAATCTCGACCGGACGCTCCGTACTCGTGAGTCCGGTCGCGAACAGTAAGGTTCCAGAGCCGATTTTTTTTGACCGGACGCGTCCGGTCCGTGCTGACCGGACGCTGGCCAGAGTCCGGTCGATCCAGTTTCGCGCGTTTTCGTTCGCGGTTCGTTCGTTCTTGATCGGATTCGAGTTCCGTCTTTTGCGTTGGCTTTCTAGGGTTGTCTAGTGTCCCGCTATGCTTCTAGGAAGCATCCACCCTACATCTAGGGTCGTGGACATTAGCAAGCTCTAGGGTTCGCTCTTGGGGTTGATTTTGGGACAGTTGCATCTAGTTTCCGTAAGGAAATTCTGAAGCTCCCATTCACCCCCCCTCTGGTCGCTTTCGGTTAGCTTCTCGGTCCTTCACTTGACTCTGATCAATCTCTTACTTTAGTTGATCTTGACTAGTTATTAGCTCTATTGGTTTGGCAAGCAAATAGATTCATTAAGTTATCGATGTTGTTTCGTGTTTTAATCTGTTTATTTACTTTTCAAACATCTTACCCAATCAAGATTGACAAAGTAGCCTGCGCCTAAAGAATGCTTAGTATCGGCTGTTCTGGGGTTTACATGCTCATAACAGAAGGAATAGCCGATACAAGCTTCTCATCGGCTATTTTCGTCAATCATGGTTGTTACATGTTGTGCGTTCGAGATATTCGATAAAATCATGATCTGATTTAAGAGTAAATAGATCCGATCTAGCATGTCTATTATGGCTGTATTTTCGAACCCCACTGATATATATGATAGATTGAGTTTGTTTGTCTTAGATTAAATCATGCTTTTGTCAGATAGATCTTGTTCGTGCTTCATGGACCCTGTATCGGTTGAAATAACCGATCCAGTTATGCTCTCTTCATAATATGTTCTTTTAAGGTTTTGGAATCAATGGATCTACTTTATGCATGAGACGTGATCTAGCTTGACCATCATCAAGGCTGCATGGAGACCCCCACTGTTGATGTTTAAGTTATTTATTGATCTATTTATTATTACGGCTGCATGGAGACACGCCACTGTTAATGAATAGAACTGCTCGTGCATTTAGTAGTGCGATTATATGTGGTTTTATGCCATTTGAAGATGTCCTGCTTATCGGCTGTCTGTTATTTATCTATATGATCATTTCTCATATATTTTTATCTATCATGCCTTTAAGCTATCGTCTGTTATTATAAATATTCTCTCATATATGTTATAGCCGTTATGCTTCGTATCTTTTTCATCATTTTACATATAATCTCATGGGAGTTGACTTTGTAGTCAATATCCTAAAGACAAATGGCTATATCAGAGCCGCGCAATTTGGAACTGTCTGGCACCAAACCGGCAGGTTCCATGATTTGATGATCTTTTTCTTCTCATTGTCAATTACAGGTCAACTTGACTGGCACGCCCGAAGTCGATTCTGCTGAGAATCGGCACCGCTGCCTACTGAAGGTCCAGGAGGTCAGCATTCACTCCGTACCCCTTTGAGGACCGTGTTCCGAGTGTGTTGGCGCACCCGACCAAGATTTTGAGTCAACACATTCTTATGGCACGCCCAGTGGGACCCAATCGTCTGAATCATGGCATTTGACAATGATGAAGTGCTGCACGTGAAGATGGAGGACCTCCCAGAGGAAACTCGGCGCTTAATAGGAGAAGCTATTGATCAATACCGACACTTATGCTTACTGAGTTTCAGCAAGACTAGGGATAAGAAAGTCATTTAGAAAACCCATCTTCCAAGAGTGGTCTTTGATGGTCATGCTGATCCAATGGTCCAAGTCCATCACAATGCTATGCAAGAAGTGATCAACAAGGCGATGGCGTCCACTTTGATGAACCACAATGAGGCTTTTCTCAACAGCATCACAAATGCCATGAAGGAGGTTTTCAACATAAGTGGTGATAGAAGAGGTCCAGCATATAATATTGGGAATAGTCAAGGAGCTGGAACTTCTAATGGACCTCAGATCAATGGTCCAAATGGCAGTGGGAACCAGATGATGATTAGCCCTGGGGGCATGACACCGCAGCCAGTGCAATAGCCAATTATGAGTAATAACATGTACTCATCGGCTACAAAAATAGCTCCTCAGGCAAGGCGCGTCATGAGAGATTTCAATACGCCACCATATCAAGGGAACGTAGCATCTGGTGATATCCCTCAGGGGTATCATTATGTCTCTGACTTCTATACTTTGGATGCTCAAGAAAATCCAGGGTATAATGGCAACACCTTCGGGGGGCAAAACATCGGCTATCAGAAGCCGGTGAATCAGATGGACCAGTTGATGAGTCGGGTAACTGACCTGGTTCAAAAGCAATTCGGTTTGACGCCGAAATCTATAATAACTGGTTACAAAAGCCGTATCCAGAATGGTTTGATCAGGTTGTTCTTCCTCCAAGATATAGAATTCCTGATTTTACCAAGTTTGCAGGAACTGGTTCAGTGTCGACTATGGAACATATAACCCAGTTTTTAGTCCAGATTGGAGAGATCGGTGATCAACAAGCACTCAAAGTCAGAATGTTTCCTCTGTCTCTATCTGGCTCGGCTTTTTCGTGGTTTTCATCTCTGCCACCCAACTCCATTCAAAGCTGGGATGACTTAGAAGATAAGTTCCATAAATATTTCGGCTTTGGAGTTTTGGAAAAAGGCTTAGTGGACCTAATTGATACAAGGCAGACGAATAATGAGTCTGGATGCCAGTATCTCTAAAGATTCAGAGAGGTGAAAAAGCAATGCTATTCCTTAACATTACCAGATTCAGAAGTGGTTAGCATTGCAATTCGAGGACTGATACCTACTATCAGAGAAAGAATCGGCTTTGGTTGTAATAATATGGCCGATTTAGCTAAAAAGGTGGCGAGTATTGATGCTCAAAATCAATACAACCAAGTCTTCTAGCCCAAGAAAGCCTACAATGCAGAGAGTCATGTTTTCCTGCAGAATGAAAACGATGATTCAGAGAATGAAAGTGATGAAGAAGTGGCTGCTGTAGACTGGGTTTTGAAAGAATAATGAATTTATGCCTTGGGCAAAAGTTAAAAGTGCCGAGAGAAATGTAAAATATAGCTTCTACATCACCAAGGTCGACATGATATTTGACTACTTGCTAGAGAAGGGTCAGATCAAGTTAACTGGGAATCATACTATCCCATCGGCTGAGGAGCTTAAAAATAAAAGGTACTGCAAATTTCATGATTTTGATACCCATACTACTAATGATTGCCGAGTTTTTAGAGATATGATACAGAGGGCAATCGTTAAGGGAAGGATTGGCCTAGAAAAGGCCAAAGGCATGGGCATCAACGGCCATCCTTTCCCACAAAACATGGTGGCTCCAGCACCTCGAAGTGAGATCAGGGTGTTGACTTCTGATAGAGCCAGGACAGATGAGACAATTGATCCAAAGAAGCAATTAACAACTAAAGAGTATCAGGAGATGAAAGGGAAGAAAAGCAATGATCAACCTGAGACTTCAAAAGCTGGAGAAGCAAGAAGGCGTTCAACTGTCAGGATCTTACTGAACAAATGACAACGACAGAAGGAAAGGAGCCAAATGCAAAGGGAAAGAGATGAACAAGAATATCAAGAATGGCTCGAAGAAGAAGAGTACAGGAAATCTCGGGAAGAAGGAAGATGCATCAGAGATGAAGAGAAGAATCATTGGGATTGTCCCTTCTTCAGACATTGTTGGAATGAGGGCTTAAAACTTCCTACTCTTTGTAATTGCCCAGAGTGCAGTGATCAATACCGATAATATAGGCAGTCAAGAGACAACCGCCGATCTGTACATGTAAGATTGAAGTTTGGAAATACAGATCGGCGCATAAAAAATGAAAATATTTATAATCGGCTTGGGGCAAGATTAGTCGATCATGATCATCCATGGCAGGATGGACAATGGTGTCCTAGTGGCTTAACCAGAAGCCAGAAGCGACGGGTTCAGAGGTTGAGAAACGATGAAACCCAGAAGAAGAGATCCAAAGTCTGGCAAGTCAAGCAAATAGTCGATAAGGGTGAGTCATCGGCTAATATCACTGCTCTGTTCATGCTACCTGCTGAATTTAGATCCTCTAATCATAAAGAAGAATCTGATAATGAGGAAGTCGTTGCTCAGTGGATCTATCAAGCAGAAGATGCTACATTTCAAAAACCTGAAAAGCATTATCATTTAAAGGCTTTGTATTTGAAAGGGTTTGTCGATGGAAGACCATTGAACAGAATGCTGGTTGATGGAGGGGCAGCAGTTAACTTGATGTCGTATGCCACTTTTAGAAAGCTTGGGAAGACTACAGAAGACTTGACTAAGACCGATATGAGGTTCACTAACTTTGCTGGCAACGTATCGGTTACTAAAGGTGTTGTATGCGTTGAGTTGACAATTGGCAGCAAGAGTATGCCGACTACTTTCTTTGTAGTCGATGCGAAAGGATCTTATAGTGTGCTTCTTGGAAGGGATTGGATTCACACCTGTTGGTAGTTCTTAGCTACACCTAGGATAGGGTAACTAAAGTAGCTATCTACTAATGCCAAGCGGGGTTGTCAGTCCTGACACTAGTAGGAGCTAGCTAGCGAGAATGCAATCTACCAGGAGGAGATTCTGCAAGCGCACAGAACTATCATTGTAGCACTTCGCCTGGGAGTACCAGGTGTCGATTTATTTGATCCCAAGGGAAGGCTAGGGTGGTGTATGAGTTGAGTCAAGGAGGGGATGAGAGTCGAAGAAAAGAGAAAAGGGAAAAAGGGAGAAGAGAAGATGAAAGGGCTAGAAAGAATGTATGGGTGGATAGGTAAGGATGAAATGGATGGCTAAGGTAAGGTGGGTGGATAGGTAGATGGTAAATAAGGGTAGCTAAGGATAACTAAACTACTAACTACTAACTACTCCTAGATAACTACAAAGCAAGATAACTACAAAGCGAGATAGTTACGAAGCAAGGTAGGCAAAAGACAATAAAGCAACTAAGTTGAGTATAGTTTTATTCCTATCTTGTCAAGTATCGAGGCGTACTAGCCTTTACCACTTACTTAGGTTGAACGCTAGCACAACGAGACTTACTGTTCAACTGGGCCAACTACGTGGTGGAATTCAAGGCGCACAGGGCTGTCACCACCTGCTTGCTACCACAGCTATCCGGGAGGTCCAGCCGTATCTGAGGTAAGTCTATAACTTAGCACCACGCTTAATTAATTTCACTAGCTCTACCCTAGCTTTGAATAGAGAGACCCTTTGGACGTCAGAGCAAACACTTGACTTAATAAGATAAACACTAAACTAACTAAGCAACCTATTGGCAAAGATCAAACACTAAGCTCACTAGAGATTAACTACTATGGCTAAGTGAATTGATCTGTAGGATAGCTAGTCACTCAGCAATCAATCAAGTATACCACTCAATACTGATAAGTAGAATAAAGTAATACTTGAAATGATGAACTAGAATATAGTAAATGCTTGAGTAACAAGAAAACCTGAACTGGAGATGAAGGAAGACTTTCCCAGCTCCAGAACCGGTCACTCGCATGCCTCTACTCTTGAGCTAACCCTTGAGCAGCGCTAACCGCAGAGGGCGAAGATGCCTTGCTCTACTAGCTACCTACTTGCCTAAGCTCTCTAAGCTTCTAACATAACTCTCACTTGCTTCTCTTGCTTTGCTTCTCTCTTTCGAAGTGTGGGATATGAAGGTGTGTGATGCTACGAATGAAGTTGTGTCGCCAGGGGGGTATTTATAGCCCAAATGAGTGAGGGGGGTTCTTATAGTGGGCAGCCAACCGACCTAGGGTTAGGTCAGGTGGCGGGCTCCACCCCCTACTGGCGGCCGCCAGCTCCCTGGCCGTTGGATGAAGCGCCTCTACTTTAACGGCATCGAGGTGGTTGTCCAAGGCGGTTTGGAGGTCGATTGCATGTCCTAGCAACCGACATTAGCCTTGATCCACCACTCCTCCCTGAGCCGTCCGATGTCACTGACCTAGTGACCAAGGGCCAGATTTGGCCTTGGGGAGGTCACATGGATCGGTGACATGGCAGGGACTGGCACTTGGGCCAACCCAAGTGGCGGGCGCCACTTAGAGATGGTGGGCGCCACCTAGGGGTGGCGAGCGCACCCCCCTTAGGCCCATTTGGGCCCTGCTAAGTGGGCTTGGCCTCTGGTGGGTCCATATGTCAAATTTGTTTCAAATCCTGCATTCAAATAGAATTCTATGGACATGTGGAATTTGGTTAGTTTGAAACCTATTTGACTACATTTCATGCCTTTTTGGTGAACTTTAGGTTCAAATGTTGATGGTAAAACAGGTGTTTAAGGACCGTCAACAAGCTCCCCCAAGCTAACCTGTTGCTCGTCCTCGAGCAACAATGCGGTTTAAGCATTGAGCATGAAATGAATAGCAACTTAAGATGTCTGCAAGTGCATATTGTACAGTGAGAATAACTTAGCATATATCATTAATCATAGCAATGTGGGGCTTATAGCTTTTCACTTCAAACATGCAAGAGTGAAATAAAGCAGTAGATAGGAAACTTTTATCTTGCTTAGGTTTGACTAGGATTCTGTCTGGAGGTTTTTCAAGGTTTTCAAAAGATAACAACTTGCTTAAGTCCTCCAAGATTCACTCAATCACTCAATGGTGTTTAAATCCTCACTTAGGCCAAAATGTAGCCTCTCCTATTTCTAAGGAATGATATGTGGAGTTATAGGTGGGCTAAGAACCATGAGCAAATTGCCTGATGTTTATTGCTAAGCTAGACACTCAGATCATAAGGAGCAGCAAATCATAAAAATTGATCAAGAAGTGCATGTGTGGTTTATGTGGAAGTGTATAGAGAGATATTTCATAATCCTTCCTAGTTAATTTCTGGGTCTAGAGCTAATGATAATTCTCTCTCTTTTTTTGAATACATAGTGAGTAGACAAAAGATGTGTCCTCACATTTTCTTAGGACATAGTCCTCTCTTGAGCTACTTTGCTCACTTTTTTTATGCAGGACATAGTCCTTTCTTGAGCTATTTGCTCATTTTTCTCTCTCTCTCTCTTTTTTAGCTCTAGATTTCCCCAGACATCTATAGGAAAGGATTTCAGAAATGAGTGGGAAAGGGAGAGAATGCTTATTCCTAGTGTAGGAATAAGCATAAGGCTAGCAATGGGATGTTTGGCAGGGTATTGCGTATCTCCGGTGTAGAGAATAAGCAATTTTGTGGTTGCAAACTTCCAAAGTGGAAAGTAGGCAAATTATGGTGGGTGTGCGTGAATCTTGATTCAAAAGATATGATAAGCTTCTCTACTAAGATCTATGAGGTTAACAAAGCTCAACACAAACAAAGCTCTTTGTGGTTTGACTAATGACTAACAAATATTTGGCTGGTGGTGGGATGGGATAAAAATCTAGGAGGAACTTTTAGCAAGGTTTTCATAATTTTTAAAAAAATCCTCCAGATTAGGTCCTAATTTCACCTTAGCAAGTTTAAAAATTACTCTCATTTCTTACTAACTTTACTCACTAAGCATGATTTCAGTTTAAGCATGTGCAACCCACAAAAGCTACAACTTAGATAAGACTAGTCATTCAAACCATAACAATAGCATTTGCATGACATATTTCAAATCTTATTCAGGTTTCAACTTGTTTAAGCAGATTTTATCAATTTTATTCATAGAGTGGTTATTTAGGCAAGCATGTGACATTCAAAAGATATATAATTTAAGAACTGAATGTAAAGTGTAGGCTTGAGACATACCTTATCGGAGCGGGAGTCTCCCCCAAGCTGGCTTCTTGCTTGGTGATGGGCCTTCTTTCTCGGTCGGAGCTCTTGTTCTCATTTTATTAAAAGGGAAACTATCTAATGTTGAAAAAGGGAAACTATCCTATTATGATATTTTATTATTCTAACTAAGTTAACATATACCTATGCATATAACTAATGATAACTGGTGATATTTTTTTTAGTTGCATGCATGCATATGTTATTTATTTGAAAAAATGGAAATTTGAAGGGTAATAAAAATTAAAATAAACCATACCTTAGGTCCATGGAGTTTCATCCTTATCGGGTGGATCTTCTTCCTTGGCACTTCTTCTCTTAGTACTCCATCTGATTCTTCTTCTTTTGGCACCTCTCTCTTGATATGTGAATCACACAACTCAGGAGGTGGTCTTTCTTTCTTCTGTCCACCTTGTTCTTGGGCGCCTCTTCTTGGTACGAACGGGTTTTGCTACCTGCATGTTAGCGGCATATGCGGGACCACGGGAGAAGGAGAATATTTCCTTCCTTCCTCCTATGTCATTTGAATTTTACCACTTCCCACATATATGCAAGCATTAACAGTATTCAAGAAGGGTCTACCTAAGATTAGAGGCACATCTTTCCTATTTCCCATATATAGTATTATGAAATCAGTAGGAACATAGGAGCCTCTAATATGAACAGGTAAATCATTAACTATTCCTTCTACATAGCAAGTGGATTGATCAGCTAGCACAACATAGGCAGATGTGGATGACATGGGTGGAAGAACGAGTTTTCATAGAAAACTTTAGATAGAATGTTCACACTCGATCCTAAATCACACATGGCATTTTTAAAGACTTCACCAAAGATTGAGCATCTAATTATGGGACTACCAGGATCACCCTTTTTAATAGTCATGGTTTGATCTTCATAATAGTTAAAATAGTTTATTTCAACCATATTAGCAGTTTCCATGTCAGGTTTAGCAGGAATTTTGCCAGTTTCAAAAGATGGTTTGATAGCAGCAAGTTGAGCTAATTGGGTTTCTAACATCTTATTAAGCTAAGTTGATTTTTCAGAGCAGATGAGAAATCTTCCAATTTAGCATTTATTTTCTCAAGGGTTTTATCATTCGCCATTAATCTCTCTTTCAAGAATTAGTAGTTTTACCTTGTGAGTAAACTAAATTTTTCAGGAATGAGAAATTATCAGAATTATGAAAATTAGAGCGAGGGAATGAATTGTTACCTTGAGAATTGGAGTGTTGATTCCATCCTTGATTTTGTTGACGGAAACCGTTGTTGTTGTTGTTGATAAAGTTCAAATCTTCATGTAGCTCGGGGCAGTGGTTCCCAGAATGTCCGGTTTCTCCACAGACTTCACAAGTCATGTAGGATTCTAGAGATTGGACACTCTCTTGTTAGTTCATCTTCTCACAGCTGTCCAGCTTCTTTGCCAGCAGGTCCATCTTGGCCACGATCATGTCGGCTTCTTTAAGGGAATGCATACATCACTTACGGGGCTGCAGTCTCTCATCATTCCATCCTTGGTTTGACACCATCTTCTCTATGAGAGCCTTAGCATCTGCAACATTCAGAGAAAAGAATGCACCGCCGGCGGCGGCATCCAAATGGCTTCTAGAGAGAGGGGTTAGGCCATGGTAGAAGTTTTAGATCAATAGCCAGTCCTCCATACCATGGTGTGGACAAGCAACGACATACTCTTGCAACATCTCCCAAGCCTCGGGAATAGATTCCTCGGTTTGTTGCGTAAAGCTGGAGATTTTGTTGCGAAGAGCATTTGTCTTGCCCATAGGAAAGAATTTGGCGAGAAAAGCATTGGAACACTTGTCCCATGTGTCTACAGCGTTGCGATCGGTATAGAACCATTGCTTCGCTTTTCCTAGCAAAGAGAAAGGAAAGAGACGAAGACGGATGGCTTCTTGGGTTATCCCCTTAATGGTGAAGGTGCCGCAAATCTCCAAAATTTGTTGAAGGTGAGCATTGGCATCCTCATGAGCCTTGCCACAGAACGGGCTAGCTTGGACCATCATGATCATAGCCAGTTTTAAATCAAAATTGAGGTTGGCATCGATCACATTTGGTCCTATCGCTACATTAGCGGCAGAAGGAGCAGAAAACTCAAGAATGGTCTTGTTGGCCATCGTGAAGATAGAATGAGATAAGAAAGAAAGAAGTTGAAGAAGATGAAGGAAAAAAGATAAGAAGAGTTAAGGAAAGAAAGAATGGGGTAAGATGGGATTCGCTAAGCGGAGCTTAAGCGAAGATAAATTCGACACGGACTCAACCAATATACCGATTGCCTTCCCCGGCAATGGCGCCAGAAATGCTTGTTGGTAGTTCTTAGCTACACCTAGGATAGGGTAACTAAAGTAGCTATCTACTAATGCCAAGCGGGGTTTCCAGCCCCGACACTAGTAGGAGCTAGCTAGCGAGAATGCAATCTACTAGGAGGAGAGTCTGCAAGCGCACAGAACTATCATTGTAGCACTTCGCCTGGGAGTACCAGGTGTCGATTTATTTGATCCCAAGGGAAGGCTAGATTGGTGTATGAGTTGAGTCAAGGAGGGATGAGAGTCGAAGAAAAGAGAAAGGGAAAAGGGAGAAGAGAGATGAAAGGCTAGAAAGAATGTATGGGTGGATAGGTAAGGATGAAATGGATGGCTAAGGTAAGGTGGGTGGATAGGTAGATGGTAAATAAGGGTAGCTAAGGATAACTAAAATACTAACTACTCCTAGATAACTACAAAGCAAGATAACTACGAAGTGAGATAGTTACGAAGGAAGGTAGGCAAAAGACAATAAAGCAACTAAGTTGAGTATTGTTTTATTCCTATCTTGTCAAGTATCGAGGCGTACTAGCCTTTACCACTTACTTAGGTTGAACGCTAGCACAACGTGCCTTACTATTAAACTGGGCCAACTACGTGGTGGAATTCAAGGCGCACAGGGCTGTCACCACCTGCTTGCTACCACAACTATCCGGGGATCCAGCCGTATCTGAAGGTAAGTCTATAACTAAGCACCACGCTTGATTATATTCTAACTATCTCTACCCTAGCTTTGAATAGAGAGACCCTTGTGGACGTCAGAGCAAACACTTGACTTAATAAGATAAACACTAAACTAACTAAGCAACCTATTGGCAAAGATCAAACACTAAGCTCACTAGAGATTAACTACTATGGCTAAATGAATTGATCTGTAGGATAGCTAGGTCACTCAAGCAATCAATCAAGTATACCACTCAATACTGATAAGTTGAATAAAGTAATACTTGAAATGATGAACTAGAATATAGTAAATGCTTGAGTAACAAGAGCAAAACCTGAACTGGAGATGAAGGAAGACTCTTCCCAGCTCCAGAACCGGTCACTCGCATGCCTCTACTCTTGAGCTAACCCTTGAGCAGCGCTACCGCGCGGGCGAAGATGCCTTGCTCTACTAGCTACCTACTTGCCTAAGCTCTCTAAGCTTCTAACATAACTCTCACTTGCTTCTCTTGCTTTGCTTCTCTTCGAAGTGTGGGATATGAAGGTGTGTGATGCTACGAATGAAGTTGTGTCGCCAGGGGGGTATTTATATCCCAAATGAGTGAGGGGGGTTCTTATAGTGGGCAGCCAACCGACCTAGGGTTAGGTCAGGTGGCGGGCGCCACCCCCTACTAGCGGCCGCCAGCTCCCTGGCCGTTGGATGAAGCGCCTCTGCTTCAACGGCATCCAGGTGGTTGTCCAAGGCGGTTTGGAGGTCGATTGCATGTCCTAGCAACCGACATTAGGCCTTGATCCACCCCACTCCTCCCTGAGCCGTCCGATGTCACTGACCTAGTGACCAAGGGCCAGGATTTGGCCTTGGGGAGGTCACATGGATCGGTGACATGGCAGGGACTGGCACTTGGGCCAACCCAAGTGGTGGGCGCCACTTAGAGATGGCGGGCGCCACCTAGGGGTGGCGGGCGCCACCCCCCTTAGGCCCATTTGGGCCCTGCTGGGTGGGCTTGGCCTCTGGTGGGTCCATATGTCAAAATTTGGTTCAAATTCTGCATTCAAATAGAATTCTATGGACATGTGGAATTTGGTTAGTTTGAAACCTATTTGACTACATTTCATGCCTTTTGGTGAACTTTAGGGTCAAATGTTGATGGTAAAACAAGTGTTTAAGGACCGTCAACAACACCATTTGTTGCATTCCATCTACCATGCATAAGAATGTGATTCAGTGGATCGGTGACACCGTGGAAGTAGTGCCAGCCGATTCAACTGTTAGTATTGCTTATTCAGACCCTGATGTTTGGAACTTTGATAACATGGCGTGTTTTTCCGGAAGGATTCTTGAAGAAGACTTTCTCAAGACAACCAACGAGAGTCAACAGCCGGTCTAATGCAATCGGCTTCAAAAAATGTTCTAGAGGATTAATTTACTAGCAATGATTCGCATCGATACCAATGAACTAATGTCGGTGTTGTGTCAGTCAAGATTAATACCTTTAGAATTGGAGCTAGGAATCAACTTGTTGGATTTTATAGCCGATACTTGTATCGCCTTTAGAATAAAAATAACCGATATGTATGTATCGTCTTTTGATTTTTAATTGATAGCCGATACTAAGGAAGTATCGCCTTTAGAAGATTCATCAAAAGGAAAAGTTTTGAAAAGTCCAAGCAATGCAATACAAAGAAATATCAGGCAAACGATATTTAACAGAATTATTTAGCCTGATGATGCAGGGACAGACTGGTTGTTCAGATTTGTTCGGCCACAGGGCCGGATACACAAAAGGGACATTGAAACAAACTAATCTAGATGGAGCCGGTTCAGGAGGTCCTCCAGGTGTGACACCTCCGTCACGGCAAGCCCCCGGGGCTAAAACTCCTCCACCAGCTCCCGGAAGTCCTCCCTCGTCCTGGCGCCGACAAAGGTTGGAGAAACTTCCCCAGAGATCTCAGCACCGCTGAGTTCAGCTCCGGCGAGGGCGAAGGTGGCGCCGTGGCAGATGGCGTGGAGGGCCAATTCCCTGATGCGCGTCCCGACGTCATCTAGGCGCGTCCGCAGGTTGTCTCCCCGTGCATTCACGAAGTCAGCAATCGCTGTGGCTCGCCCAGGGAGCCAATCGAGTTGTTGAAGTTCTATATTTGGATAAAGGAGACCAAAAATTCAGAATAATAGCCGATTCAATTAAATCAAACAACAAATCGACTGAGTGTTTAAGCGAGCAGTTGCCAACAAAGTCACTGGTACTATTATACAGGAAGTAATCAGAGTGACAAGTTGGGAAATTTGGGAATACTAGCAACCCTGGCGTCGAACGCCTCTAGGTGCTCGAGGGCACTGTTGAGGAGAGCACGGAGGACTTCCCGTTCCTCCACCAGGCGGGCGGTTCGACGACGCTCATCCTCCAGAAGGCGTCGGGTGTCAGTGACATTCCGGATGAAAGCCCATGTGCCATCATCCAATGCCAACTCGTACTCCGACGGAGGTCGGATAGGACCTTGGTCGATTGCCGGAAGAGGAGGACTGCAGAAAAGGTTAGGGTTTTTCCTCGAATAAATGAAGGATTTCAGAACATATAGAAGCACTGAGGCAGAAAATCATTACCTCTGCACATGACGACGGGTCACCGGAGGACCATCCATAGACTCTGATGCCTCCGCAGGGCGTTTTCCGCGGTTATCCGCCATTGGTTCGGCCGTCAGACGAGGAAGAAGAGCGTTTGGTGAGTGAGAAGAGCAAAGGCTGAAGAGTAAAGCAATGAATGCGCGGTGTGTTCAAGAAGTCGGCGTCTGGCATTTATACATAAAGACTTGAGAAGGTGAAAGGGCGTCGGCTCGGGGGCACCCTTGGATCTAGATCCTAGGATGAATCGACTAAATAAACCATTTTTATATCAATCGGCTAAAAGATAGGCCGTTCTGGTATTGATCGGTTAAAAGATAAGTTGTTTGGATAAACATCAGCTGAATAGCTGATGAGGTTACAAAGTGTTAAGTAAAAATAAAGTATCATGATGCCAGTTAACCGATGAAAATGTTTACAGAAAAGAAACCAAGGTCAGAGATTACAAATAAACAGAATTACATGTTTAACAAAGATTTCAGAGCATTCAGAGCATTCAAGCGGGTAGCATCTATTTCATCGATCTCGTTCCAATCTTCTTGGATGGAGCCTGGGATCGGTTTCTTCTTCTTGGCTTTAATGTCCTGGAGCTCACCATGAAGAGTTGTTATCTTTTTCTTGTGATCACAGAGAGCAACAGGGATGTTCTTCAGGCTATCCTTTTTCGACTTGATTTGTTCATCAATAGCTTGAAGCCTGCTCAGCAGTTCGTTCCTCTCAGTTTCCAGAGATGACAGATTGCCGATAAGAACAGTAGAATCTGAATTCAATTTATCTATGGCGTTCTTTTCGGCAACCATATCAGAAATGCAGCGCTGTTCACATGCTGGCAGATGTGCTTGAGCCTCTCATGCCCTGAATCTGGATTTGACCTTGGAAAACCTTGGCTCGAGGAATCCTATGTGGGCAACAGAAGACAAGATCTCTTTCAAATCTCTTGGTATGCTATCTTTAATCAGATCAAAGATGTCCCTGACTCCTTTTGCATCCTGCATCAAGTCGGCTGTGTTAATCTCCAGTAGGGGGATTAATGTTTGAAGCCGAGTCTTGATTTCTTCAGGAAGATCTTCTGTGGATCTAGCTGCAGAAACTTCCTCTTCATCCATATAGTCATTCAAGTTGAAAGGGATGACAGGAGAAGAAGGCTCTCCTTGCTCCTACACAGATAAGTAGATGAGTAATCACAGATGGGAAGCTATTGGAAGGAAAAGGTGATGTTGATTAGAGTACCTGGCCAGAAGGGATGATTTGGAGCTTAGGAAGTACATCTGAAAGAAATTTTTCATTAGCTCTCAAGAACATCCACCTTAAAAATCAAGCTATTAGCTAAAGGTGTACTTGGTTGGGGGAATTCTTGATCAGTGTCAGGAAGAGGAGGTACTTCAGGATCTACATTTTGAGCATCCACCTGCTCCTGAGGCGACTCAACATTATGAGTGTCAGCCTATTCCCAGAAATTAGAGAATAAAAGATTACAGGCTTGTTGATGGGAAGAGGGAAAAACAAATTTTTACCTCTATATCAACATTCTTGATCAAGGATTGACTGCTACTAGAAGTATCTTTCTTCTTCTTTTTAGATGCAACTTTGACAGTTGGCTTGATAATCTTTTGCTTCTTGGAAGAGCCAGTTTCCCTTATAAAGGTGCTAAGGGTTTGATCATCTAAAGCATCAGGAGCTTTCCTCTTCATCAAAGTTTTGATGGTGGGAGCGTCACAGCCAATCCTTGGGTTTGGGCACCATATGTTATAATTTATTTTTGGGGATTCAGAGTGACCAAATCCTGCAAAAAGTTGGCATATTCAGAATGAACAAGTGGTGAAGATGTAAAATGTGGAGGCGAATTGAATTGTACCTCATCTATTGCCTAAAAGTCTGAATCCAATTTTAGACTAAGTAGCTACACACACAGCCTCACAGAAAATATGGATGCTCCATTGCTGCCACCAGTTCTGGAAGGAGATTGAAGAAAAAGGTCTGCAATCCCATTCTTTGACCATGTTCAGGGAAACAGATTTTTCCAGTTGGAATATTCTGTCATACTCTAAGGCAGAGTCTACTGCTTCCCTTGGCCTGAGTTTATCAGCAAAATACAGGGATGGGGGTACTTGACCAAAACCAATTTGTCTGGCTGCCATGACAGGATGATAAAATTCATAGGACATAGGAGGCTTTTCTCTACCATGTCTAATATCAGTTGGCAGGAGACAAGGTTTCATAATTTGACACAAGATCTTCAGGCTCTCATTGTCACATTCCCTTTGGAATCTAAAGGTGTTGGGGGTCCACAAAAGGGGTACCCCCAATCAACGCAAACTAATAGGTTAAACCTAGAACGCCGGTAAATAACAAACCTAATTAGTCTAACCCCTTAAAGAGACCCACCCCTCGAGGCCCACAACGCTGGCCCACCAAGCCAGTCCCCGGGCGAGCGCTCCACTAAAACCACGAGTCCTGGCATTTGGGGCTTGAGCCCCCCACAGCCGAACCACCATACCTCGAGACGCCACGCAGGGGACTCGAGCCTCTCTGGCACAGCAGCAGCCTATCCCTCGAGGCACTTATGCTTCCCTCGAGCGGCACAGGCATCGGATGACAGCCCCCTACCGCCTGCATTTAATACATCTACCTACTCCAGTCATGTCCTCTGCAGCCCGACGTGTACCACAGTAACCAGGGCAGAGTCAAGTATCGTTTTCACCACAAGCATGGGCAAAAGGGCGCAAGTACGGCACTGTTAGCCCATACCCTACGCTGTTGCACGTCCAAGTCACGTCTCGAGGCCCGGATGCCCACTGCTCAACAATTGCCACAGGACTTGTCCATACCTGCGGGGGCTCGAGCCCCCCCGTAGGCGCCACCTCGAGGCCGGCTCCGCGCCCCTCAAGCCCTAACTGCTTTCATGCTATTGGAAGACAGGTACCCCAAGATCCAGAGGGACCCCGCTATGTCCTGTACGTGCCGGAATGGATGCTGTACGGCTTCTACATCGTCACGTCATCACGTCCGCGCCCGGGATGGAGGCCACGCCCCAAGGACGCCTCAACAGCAACGCCCACGTCGGCTCCAGTGGCCCTGACAAGACAGGGTTCCTACCCCCCTCCGTATTAGGCATCGTACGCCCCGACACCTGTAATACCCTTGTGTAACCCTGGCCTCCCCTTGCTCTATAAAAGGGGACGCCAGGGCCCTTCGCGCGGGGGAGAGGACGCGAGTCCACGGTTACACACCCCGATAGACAACACACAAGTCCACACACGTACACACTTGAGTCCGGACTCCGGTCCACGCTCATTGAGCTTGTATTCGCCCCTGTACAAGCACTTAGGTGCAAGTAATACAAGAACCTCCTCCCCCGCTGGACGTAGGGCCTTCTTTGCCCGAACCAGGATAAATCCTTGTGTCATCTTGCATCACCATCCAGGAAGAGAGCACGCGATCACATTACTCGTTGGTGTCATACCCCCGGGTTTGAAACACCGACAGTTGGCGCGCCAGGTAGGGGCCTTCGCGTGTCGAGTCGGTTTCTCGCTGTTTCCTGGATGGCTGCTTCGACTCCTTCGTTCTCTGCCGGTGCCATCATCTGGTTCGGGAGCCTCGAGTTCCTGGCCACCGACAACGGCAACGAGCCGACCTTGCTCTCCATGGAGGCCCGAGTGGAGGGCGTGTCACGCCACCCCGTGCGAGGAGCGTGGCACGTCGCCCCCCACCACCACGCGTCGCCACCCCGTGAGCGGCGCCGTCGTTACCATCGTCGCCAGGCACAGGCCGTGCCGGCGGCGTACACCCACTTCCCCGTGGCCGGCGCGGAGTTCCCAAGGAGGAGCCTGCCCGGCGCACGGCCGGAGACTTCCAGGGCGCGCCCGCGCCCGCCCAGCGACTTCGCGTTCATCGTGCGCACGGACCAGGAGCCAGGCCAGAGGCCTCCGAGCCGTGCACCGTCGACGCCACCCAGCCTCCTCCCGCACGGGGTGTACCGGCTCGACGCCGGCGGTTCCCGTTCGGCCTCGACAGCTCCGCAGCAGCCTACGCCCACCAGCTCAACGAGCGCCGTCGGGACCGACCGCCAGCAGGCCAGGAGGAGCGCCCGGGCGTGCTACTGCAGGCCATGGCCAACCTGGAGATCGTCCACCCCGCGTACGTCGACCGCGGCTTCTCGCGAGCCATCGAGCCTCCCCGGCGATCCACCGTCGGAGAATGGTACCGCGAGCTGCGGTCCCAGCACCCAGCATCTGCCAGGCGGCACGCCGTCAACAGCTCCGACTCCGACGAATACGACTACACGACCCCGACCTCTGGGATCCCACCAGGGAGTGCTTCCAACTCGAGGGGGTCGTATGCGATACCGAGGACGAGGGCGACGACGGCAGGCCGGCGCTCGATCTAGAAGGCCCCAGCGACGTGGCCGCGGCAGGCGGATCACGTGTTCAGGGGAGGAACGAACCTCCAGCACCGGCTGCACCGCCTCAGCACGACGACGGCCGGGCGGCGCAACTCGCGCAGGTGCAGGAGGCAATCACCAAAGCCGAGGAAGAACGGCGACACCTGCTGCAGCTCCGGCAAACTCTGATGCAGGAACCACCCCAGCCCCGAGGAGCCGAAGCTCGAGGTCGGGCTCGAGAGGTCCACCGGCGGATCCTCGAGGACGGGGCACCAGCACGCCCCGAGGTATGCTTCCCGCGAGCCGGGCAGAACGTGGTGGCGGCGGCGATGATGCTCCGTGATCTACCCGCCGTCTCCAACCCTGACGCCAGGCGCATGCTTGGGAAATGAAGAACCTCCTCGAGACAGCCGCTGTGCAGCAGGCCGAGAGCTCGGCGTCACGCGCCGCGCGGAGCAGCCTCGGGGAAGCCGGCGGACACGCCCCGCAACGAGCGCGAGGCATCCGTCCACCAGCCGGACGCCTCTCGAGCTAGGCCAGTCCGCGAACGGATCATCGACAACCGGCCACCTCGAGACCCCAACGACGCCCGCAACGACATCAACCGCCGGCGCAAGGACAAGGGGGCCCAGGAGCGTGGCTATAGCGCCCATCGAGGGGGGCGCTACGACAGCGACGAGGACCGGCAAGTCCTCGAGCCCCCGGGCCCCAGAGTCTTCAGCCGGGCCATCCGCAGCTCAACCCTCCCCGACCGCTTCCGACCGCCGACCAACATCGTGAAGTACGATGGGGCTCTCGGACTTCCGCCTAGGCTGCCAACTGGGCGGAGCGAAGAACGACGACCGTGTGATCATACGCCAACTCCCACTTTACCTCTCGGACACCGCCCGCCGGTGGCTCGAGGGGCTCCCGCCGGATCGGATCGATGACTGGGCCGACCTAGTCAGGGTCTTCGACGGGAATTTCAAGGGGACTTGCGTGCGCCCAGGCAACCCCTGGGACCTACGGCGTTGCAGGCAGGCGGCGGACGAGCCCCTCCGCGACTTTGCTCGGCGGTTCTCGAAGCAGCGCCTCGAGCTCCCCCACGTGCCTGATGAGGACGTCATCTCAGCGTTCCTCGCGGGCACGACATGCCAAGAGCTAGTTCATGAGCTAGGACGCTACCGTCCCAGGACGGTCGAGGACCTGATGGATCGCGTCACCAGCTTTGCCTCAGGCGACGAGGCAGTGGGGGCCTTCTTTGGCCGTTCCACGGACAAAGGTAAGGCGGTGACCGCGCCGGAGGGCTCGAACAAGGGCAACGACGCCAAGAACGACAACAATAACAGCAACAAAAGAAGAAGAACAAACGCAAAGGTCAGAAGGCGAAGCGCGACGCCAATGACGACGACGACGAAGAGGTGCTCGCAGGCGCCCTCGAGCCTAAGAAGCCCCGAGGCCCCCCTGACGGGGCTGTTTTCGACCAGATGCTCGAGGACCCCTGCACTTATCACAGGGGCCCCGTAAATCACAAGTTAAAGGACTGCCGACTGTTGAAAGGCTACTACTCCAAGCTCGGCGATAAGAAGAGGACACGCCTAAGGGCAAGGATAACAATCGGCGCGGTGGTGGGGACGCGGACGACAACTTCCCCCGGTGCGCGACTGCTACATGATCTACGGGGGGCCGACCGTCGGGCTCTCAGCTCGAGAAAGAAAGAAGGAGCGCCGGGAGATCTTTGCACTCGGCCACGACGCCCCCCCGTATCTTGACTGGTCTGATGCGCCGATCACGTTCGACCGTGACGACCATCCGGACCGTGTCATAAACCCGGGGGCGTACCCCCTCGTCGTCGACCCCGTCATCGTCGACGTACGGTTCTCCAAGGTGTTGATGGATGGGGGCTCGAGCCTCAACATCATATACCTCGAGACCCTCGACCTCCTGGGGATTTCAGAGGGTCAGCTCCGACCCAGCGTCGGGGGGTTCCACGGAGTCGTACCAGGGAAGAAGGCCCACCCCCTCGGGCGCATCGACCTGCCGGTTTGCTTTGGCACGCCGGCTAACTTCCGCCAGGAGACCTCACCTTCGAGGTGGTTGGATTCCAAGGGACCTACCACGCCATCATCGGCCGGCCAGGCTACGCCAAGTTCATGGCGGTTCCCAACTACACGTACTTGAAGCTCAAAATGCCGGGGCCAAAGGGGTCATCACCGTCGACACATCCTACGAGCACGCGTACCACTGCGACGTGGAGTGCGTCGAGCGTGGGGAGGCAAACGTCCAGCTCGACTCGCTCGAGGCCCTAGCCGCCCTGGCCACCGAGGAGGCCCCTGAAGTAAAGCGCCACGCTGGCACCTTCGAGCCGGCGGAGCACACCAAGCAGATACCCGTCGACCCGACCTCGACCAATGGCAAGACGCTGACCGTCAGTGCCAGCCTCGAGCCTAAATAGGAAGCAGTGCTCGTCGACTTTCTCCGCGCAAACATCGACATGTTTGCGTGGGGACCCTCGGACATGCCGGGCATACCGAGGGAAGTCGCCGAGCACGCCTTGGAGATCCAGGCCGGGTCCAGACCGGTGAAGCAACGCCTGCGCCGCTTCGACGAGGAGAAGCGCAGGATCATCGGCGAGGAGGTGCACAAGCTTTTGGCGGCCGGGTTCATCAAGGAGGTATTTCACCCAGAGTGGCTAGCCCCTAACCCTGTACTAGTTAGGAAAAAGAATGGAAAAATGCGGATGTGTGTAGACTACACTGGTCTGAATAAAGCATGTCCAAAAGTTCCATTTCCTTTACCTAGAATTGATCAGATTGTCGATTCCACTGCGGGGTGTGAAGTACTTTCATTTCTCGATGCGTATTCCGGCTACCACCAGATTAGGATGAAAGAATCCGACGAGCTCGCTACCTCTTTTGTTACGCCTTTTGGTATGTATTGCTACGTTACAATGCCCTTCGGCCTTCGAAACGCCGGGGCAACGTACCAACGTTGCATGCAGCATATCTTTGGCGAACACATAGGCAAAACCGTCGAGGCCTACGTCGATGACATCGTGGTTAAAACCAAGAAAGTCGGGGACCTCATCAGCGACCTCGAGACCACGTTCGAGTGCCTCCGGGCCAAGAATGTGAAGCTCAACCCCGAGAAGTGTGTCTTTGGTGTGCCTCGGGGCATGCTACTTGGCTACATTGTCTCACAACGGGGGATCGAGGCCAACCCCGAAAAAATCTCAGCAGTCACAAGGATGGGCCCACTTCGAGACCTCAAGGGTGTACAGAAAGTGACAGGCTGCCTAGCCGCTCTCAGCAGATTCATCTCGAGGCTAGGGGAAAAAGCGCTACCCCTCTACCGCCTGCTGAAGAAGACGGAACACTTTGCGTGGACTGTCGAAGCCGAGGAGGCCTTAACCAAGTTGAAGGGGTTGCTGACTTCCGCGCCAATCCTCGTGCCACCGCGACCGGCCGAGGGTGACGATCGCCCGAGCCCCTCCTCCTCTATGTGGCCGCAACCACTCAGGTGGTCAGCGCGGTCATAGCCGTCGAGAGGCACGAGGAGGGTCATGCGTTGCCGGTCCAACGACCGGTGTACTTCACCAGTGAGGTGCTCTCCGAGGCCAAGGTCCGGTACCCGCACATCCAGAAACTGCTCTACGGCATCATCATCACAAGGCGCAAGCTCCAGCACTACTTCCTCGCTCATCCCGTAACGGTGGTGTCGTCCTTTCCCCTCGGTGAGATCATCAACAATCGGGAGGCCACGGGGCGCATCGCCAAGTGGTCCGCCGAGCTAATGGGGGAGACCATCACCTACGCCCGCGAAAAGCCATCAAGTCGCAAGCGTTGGCGACTTCGTTGCTGAATGGACCGACACTCAGCTCCCGCCGGCGCAGATTCAAGCCGAGCTCTGGACCATGTACTTCGACGGATCCCTCATGAAGACGGGGGCAGGCGCAGGCCTGCTCTTCATCTCACCCCTCGGAGTCCACATGCGCTACCTGCTACGCTTGCACTTCCCCCCTCCAACAACGTCGCCGAGTACGAGGCCCTCGTCAATGGGCTGCGCATCGCCCTCGAGCTCGGGGTCCGACGCCTCGACGTTCGAGGGGACTCGCAGCTCGTCGTCAACCAGGTCATGAAGGCCTCGAGCTGCATCGATCCCAGGATGGAAGCGTACTGCGGGGAGGTGCGCAAGCTAGAAGATAAGTTCTACGGCCTCGAGCTTAACCACATAGCTCGAAAGTACAACGAGGCCGCAGACGAGCTGGCAAAGTTGGCGTCCACGCGCGGCACGGTTCCACCAGACGTCTTCTCGAGGGACGTTTTCGAGCCATCCGTCAAAATCGGCCCGGGGCTGGCCCCTCGACGCCACCCCTCGAGCTAGACACGGGGGCTCGACCTTCAACGCCACCCCTCGGGAATGACCCCTCGACATCCGCTGAGGCGATGCAGATCGACGCACCCGCCTCTTCTTCATCACACGACCCTCGACTGGCGGACGCCCTTCCTCGACTACCTGACGCAAGGCGTGCTACCAGAAGACAAGACGGAGGCCCGACGCATCGCTCGAAGGGCCAAGACCTACGTCATCTACGGCGACGAACGGGAGCTGTACCGACGAAGCCCGACCGGGATCCTTCAGCGCTGCATCCCCCTCGAGGAAGGACGCAAGCTCCTCGACGACATGCACTCGGGGGCTTGCGGCCACCACGCAGCACCAAGGACCCTGGTTGGGAACGCCTTCCGTCAAGGCTTCTATTGGCCGACCGCCATTGGAGACGCCAAGCGCTTGGTCCGAGCATGCCATGGGTGTCAATTCTACGCCAAGCAGACGCACCAACCCGCACATGCCCTGCAGATGATCCCATTACTTGGCCATTCGCCGTTTGGGGCTCGACCTCGTGGGTCCCCTCAAAAAGACAAGTGGAGGGCACTCACACGTGCTCGTGGCCATCGACAAGTTCACCAAGTGGATCGAGGCTAAGCCGATAGGCGACCCCACCTCCGAGAAGGCTGTCGAGTTCATCGCCAACATCATGTACCGGTTTGGGGTGCCTAACGTCATCATCACCGACAATGGCACCCAATTCACGGGCAAAAAGTTCACCAACTTCTGCGACGACAACAGCATTCGCGTGACCTGGGCCTCGGTCGCATACCCTCAATGCAACGGGCAGGTCGAGCGCGCCAACGGCATGATACTCCATGGGCTGAAGCCGAGGCTGTTCAAGACCCTCAAAATTTCGGAAAGGGGTGGGCTGCAGAGCTCCCCTCGGTGCTGTGGGGCCTCAGGACTACGCCGAGTCGAGCCACCGGGTTCACTCCGTTCTTCCTAACCTACGGCGCCGAGGCTGTCTTGCCTACGGACCTCGAATACGGCTCCCCTCGACTTCGAGCCTACAACGAGCAAACCAACGATGAAAGGCTCGCCAACGCCAAGGACCAGCTCGAGGAGGCCCGAGACGTGGCGCTCATCAACTCCGCGCGCTACCAGCAACACTTCGACGCTACCACGACACAGCACGTGCGCAAGAGGGACCTGGCGGTGGGGGACCTCGTGCTTCGACGGCTGCAAGACAATCGAGGGCGCCACAAGCTCACCCCTCCATGGGAGGGCCCATACACCGTAGCTGAGGTGCTCAAGCCAGGACATACAAGCTCTACGACGATCAAGGCAGAATCCTGGCGAACGCGTGGAACATATCTCAGCTACGTCGCTTCTACCCTTAAGGGCCTCGAGGCCCAGCATATTCTGTTGCTTTGTACAAACATGTCAAAATGAATGAACAAACTCGTGCATTGTCTTTCATTTTGCTTAGCATCTTAAGGTAGCCTCGACCCTGCTTTGCTCAGGGTCGAGCCTCCCTCGGGGGCTGACAAGGGGGTAACCGCCCCCCAGACTCCGGAAAAAACGCGTTTTCTTTTCAAAAATTCGACCCTCATCTCGACTCGTGCCTCGAGTGAACTAGCGACGTCTAAATCCTAAAATACCTCGAGCCTCCAAGGGTCGGGAGGCGTCGACGTAGACGGCCACCTACGCCCCGGGGCTACGGTACCCTACCTACGCCTCCCCTCGAGGGGCTCGCGACGTATCGAAGGAACACAGACTAAGCTAGCAGAAACTCGAGCTTGCAAACAAAGAGAAGTGGTCAAATAAATTTGAAAAGAAAACAACTCCTTTAAACAAACAAGTCATATATACATACGGGTCTCGACGGACCCTCATTCATGTCATAAAATTCTTACAGGGGCCTCGACGCCCAAATTTGGCACGCAGGCCCTAATCTTCGTCGGTGTGGTACTCCTCCCCGAGGTCTTCCACGGCGGGCTCAGCCTCGACACCGAGCTGAGGAGGAGGAGGCCCTCGACACCGCTGCTGGCGTCAGGAGGCAGCACGTCCTCCTCGAAGATCTTCGCGAGTGACGTCCCGGCCTCTCCATCTTCTCCAAGATTTTGTCGACACGGCGGTTGTTCCACTCCTCGTCCTTCCCCTCGATCTCGATGAAGCCATTGGCGACAACGTGGACCGGGAAGCGGAAGCCGGAGCGGACAACCGCGAGCGTCTGCTTGACGCCATGATGGAGAGCTTGCCGGACACGGTCCCGCGCTGCTGCGTCGAGGAAGCACAAGGCGTCGACCAAGGCGTCGCCTCGGGCCACCGCACCTTCTGCCGCAGCCACTGGAGGAGCACCCCACATGGAGCCGAGCCGGTCGAGGGAAGTGCGAGCCCGCTCCGCCACCATCGTCTCGTCTTGGAGTTGGTCCAAGAGAGCCTGGTTCGTCCCGCGGAGCTCCTCGACCGTCTTCTCGACCCCTGCGCAACGAACGAGGAAGAGTGAGACTGCGGCGTAACAAAAAACTTCGAGACCCAAACAAGGACAAGGTGTAAGCCTCACCATCGCAATGTTGCCCCAGTGCGGCGAGGTCGCTGGTAAGGCCCTCAGCGCGCTGCTCGAGCCTGCGCTTCTCGGCCAGCATGAGGAGCTTCTCGGACCTAAGCTCCTCGATCAGCCTGCCCGCCTCCACGAGGGCCAGATCCTTTCGGATCACCTCCTGCCGCGCCGCCCCCTCGGCAGCTCGGGCGGTGGCGACACTCTCTCTCGGCGTCTTGGCCTCCTTCTTCCGCCACCTCCGCTGCGGACCGAGCGGCGGCGGCATCGTTTGAGCAACCTCGGCCTCTTTTCTCTCCCTCGCCGCCTCCGCTGCGGTTCGGCGGTGGCGGCCTCGCCACGGGCGTCAGCGGCCTCCTGCTTCGCCGCCTCACTTCGGCCCGGGCAGGTGGCCTCGCTTCGGGCGTCGCGGCCTCCTCCTCGACGCCGCGAGAGCGGCGGCGGCCTCCTCCTTGATCGAGCGGCCTCACCTCGAGCCGCCCGGACCCTCCGCCTCCGCCTCGTTGAGCCGGCTCGCCATTTGGCGTTCCGGCTCAGCTCAGCGCGGAGATCTTGAAGCTCCGCCTCAGCCCTCGCGAGGGCGGCCGACACCTGCGCGGACCGGCCCGCCTCCTCGGAGCAGGACCGCTCCGCCTCCGCCATGAGCTCGGCCACCTCCCGGAGATGGACCGCACCTCGCGCGGGGCCCCCCGCTGGACCGGTTGCTCGACGGAGACCATGGCGAGGGACGGGCTCGGCGCGTCGGGAAACGGCCATACTGGTCGGTCAAGCTCGATGTCGGGCAGATCCTCCTCCGCCCCGAGCTGCCCCGACTGCGGCCCGCCGCCCGACGGCACGGGCCCCGGCTCTTCCCTGGCCGGGCCCTCCGGCGCCTTGTCAGCGCTAGCCGGCGCCTCGGGCGCCTCCACCATCATCGAGCCCGCGGCGAGGAGCGGCCCCTGCTCCAGCTCGTTCAGGAGGTCCTCCACCGTCGGCTCCTCCTCCGCCAACGCCTCTCCCCCCTTCCCTCCTCCGCAGCCTGGCTCGTGTCGGTCGGGGCCTCGAGGGGCGCAGTCTCCTCGGCCCCAGACACCGGCGGGGCCGTGCTCGCCCCAGGCGCTTCCCCCGGAACAGCCGTCGTGGTGGGGGGAAGGGTGGCGCTCCCAACTGGCGCCATCATGGGAGGAGGAGGAGGGGAGGAGGCAGCGCTTCAGTGGCGTGGTAGTGGCGGGCTCGATGCCGTGAGCTGTGGCCCCTGCAATACGAGATGACAGTGATATCAGAACACCGGAAGATGCCTCGACCCCTGCGGTCGATGGCGACGGCCTCACCAAAATTTGCGACGATCATCTGGCCTCCTCGAGCCATGGCAGCTCGAGCCTTCTCCAGCCAAGCGGCTTCTCTAGCGGAGGAAGGTGCCATACCTCGAGGTGCTTGTGCCTCGACGGGGCTCGAGGTCTTGGCCCGCTTGGACGAAGCGAGGTCCACCTCCTGGTAGGAGCGCTTCCCCCTGAGAAACCAGAGATGGCATGCGTCATCAAAAGTAAAGAGGTAAAGCCTCACTACCAACGAGACCCAAGAAAACTACTCACCCAAAGCGGCGGCTGGCTTCTTCCCGGAATCGCCGGACCCACTCGGGGGCTTCGAGCCCACCCCACGGCTCGAGCCCTGCGCCTGGGCCGTCTCCGCAGGGCTGGGATGGGGGAGGGCTCCCGACGCCTCCCGTGGCTCGACCTCGAGGGAGAGCCCTCCTTCCGCCCCACATCGCGGGAGGGCGACCGTACCTCCTCCTCGTGCTGTCGTCGTGGCGCCCGCCCCGGCGCGGGCTCCGGGACCTGCTCCGGCGCTCGCGCTGGCGGTCGCGCCCTCCCGCGTCCGCTTCTGTGTCCCGGCGGCGGTGCGGCGATGGGCTCCGGGGACGCTCACGCCCCTGGTCACGAGACGCCCGGGGGCTCCCTCCCCGACGCTCGTGATGGCGCGGGCTCGACGCCTCCTCCTGGCGCCCGCTCCTCCGCGGGCTCGACCCGCCCTCGACGGCTCGCGGCGGTCGGCCGGAGCCCTTCTCGATGTGTCGCCGCTTCTCGAGGCCGGCCCTTCTCGAGACCTCCCCCCTGGGCTGACGCGGGGGCGGCCTCCGTTGGTGCTGTGGCGGAGGCGCTGTTCGGGGCTTCCTCACGACCGGGGGCACGTCCGGCGCGGAGCTCGACGGACCTCGGGCCCCCGACGAGGCAGGGATCGGCGCCGCCTTCCGCGGCTGCGTCCCGCGCGACCCCTTCGCCGGGGGGACCTCCAGTATACCCTCCTGCACAGAGGAGTGGTCAGCCCGGGCGTCGACGACCCCCGCGCGCCTCAACGCGCATCCATCCCCTCGTCGTCACTCTCGTCATCATCATCGTCCTCTTCCTCCGAGCTCGAGGAGCTGAGCTCGGGGGACTCATCTCCAGGTCGCCGGTTGCGACGAGCCTTCGCCAGCCTCTGCTCCCGAGCCGACCAGCGCAAGTTTTTGTTTTTCTCTTTCTTCTTCTGGCATCCTTTCTCTCTTTGTCCTTTTGAGCAGAGAGGCGCCTCACCTGTGTTCCGCGGCGTCCTCCCTCACCGGGGGCCTCGACGCGCGACAAGTAAACGCCCCCTGCGAGGAAGAAGAAGCCCGATGAGAAAAACACGAGGAGAGCGAACGAGGTTCGAAGAAAGGGAGAGGAGGAGAGGGCTCGAGACAGCCTAACTCGAGGGGGCTTACCACCAGGTCGAGGCACCCCTCGTCGGGTGCCATGATGATCAGGTCGGCCTCCTCTGGGCGGAACGTCCCCTGAACGGTGAGCGTCACCCGGGAGGTAGCCTCGTTCCGAGGCAGCCTCTCCTCGGCCATCCTCGATTGGTTCAGCGCCTCGAGCGAGGCGTTTGGCCCCATCTCAAACATGAGAAGGGGGCGGTCCGCCAGAGGGAGGACCCTCCGCTGATGGACGCCCAGATAACCGCCTGGACAGTCAGCTTCTTGTCCTCCACCAGCGTCCGCATCATGTTCATCAGCGGCAACAGGTGGCGCTGCCTGTCCACCGCGACGCCCCAGTTCCACTTCTCAGGCGATGGGTGATGACCCTGCCGGTGTACCGCGAAGAGCCCGTCCACATTCCGTAGGTAGAACCAGTGGTCGTCCCACCCCGCCTGGTTGGTGGACAGCTTGTAGCGGAGGTAGTCGCGGGGGAACGTTGGCCGACGAAGGCCCGGTCCATTGCGGTGATGGTGAGGGAGCCCACGCGCGCGAGCCTCCTCCCGCTCGGCTTTGCGGCCTTGTTGAAGAGCTCGCCCCGGAAGAGTGGATCAATCTTCAAGTACCCCTCGCACACGATGGCGTAATGGCGCGTGCGAGATGGAGTTGGGGAGAGTGGTGCGCTCCACCTCGAAGTGGTGGGCTAGCCCCCGCATGAAGCTGGCTCGGCGGGACGCCGAGCCCCATACGGTGGTAACCGTGATCTCACCACGTACCCCGCCAGCGGGTGCTGCTCCCGTGGTCCGCCGACTGGGAGAATCCACCACTCAGGGCCCCCCTGCGGGTTGGGACGGAGAAGCCCCCGCTCCCAACGTTTCGCACTCTTGCGGCGTCCACCATTCATCGACTCCAATCTTCAGGCGGCAAACCTTGGGCGGCCATGGCAGCGACGGCGTGATCGGAGCGGCGGACGGACGGCCGGGAAGATTCCCAATTGCTAGCTCGAGGGAGAGGGCTCGTGGAGGCTACGGCGGTGGTGAAGGCGAAGGCAAAGTAAATGGTTCCTTTCCCCCATCTTTCGATCTTTATAAAGGAACACCCTGTGGCGGAACCGCCCTGATTATAAGAGCTCAAGTATTATCTTAGCCAAATCCGTCTGACTTCGACTGATACTTGAACCCATATAACCCCGGTAGTCCGGAAATCACGAAGGATTTCTAACACCATACATCATACAGGATCGCATTGTTCAAGGATTACATTCGTAAAGATACATCACAGCGAAACGAAATCGAATTTAAACATCAGAGTGCGGAAATAAAACAGAGTTATTACAATATTGAGTTTTCAAAAGTGCGGAAGCTTAAATAAGTTTGAAACACACGACCACCACACACGTGGTCCAAATAAAACATGTTTTGATAAAAACCACTCGACACAAGTCATTCCTCCTTTTAAGAGAATGTGCCGCCAGTAGTCTCAGTCCAGCAAAAGAAAAGGGAAAGCTTCTGGACGACCCGGCCCTGGGTCTACTCCTCATCACCTTCCACTGGGTAGAGGCAGTGCTTACAATAGCCAAAGTAGACCTGGCCATCTGCAACAAACGGGATAAACCCTGAGTACTGGAATGTACTCAGCTAGACTTACCCGTCTAACCGAAAATAAAGACACCAAGGGTATGCAAGGCTTTTGAGGTGGAGTTGGGATCTTTAGTTGCGAAAAGCTCAAATTTAGATAAGGGGTAATTAATGATTATGATGAGCTGTTACTTTTAAACCTATTCCTTAGTTCTAGGTTATTACCTGTACTAGAGCACTCACTTGAATCTAACAATCAATAATATAACCATATCCAGTTGACTTGTCCACATTTTAGTTGAACCTTTAGATATCACATGGAGTTGTATCGTGGTGAAGCTCGCCATAGTTTCCCACTAACCGGGGGAGACGGCGACTCGAATCGAATTCCAAACCAGCTGGTGAAAGACCTTTAATACCAGCCCACACTTTCCCCGTCGGGTCCATGCATTGGGCAACCGCTCGATGCTTGTTCGTGGTGGTAATCGTCGCGGTTCAAGCACGGACCGCCCAATCAGAGTCTGGCGATGGCCTCACGCGGCAGATCGCAACTTCCGTACTAGAGGGCGCGACTCGGGTTGATTCCGGCCCGAACAGCTTCTAACCGGCTTTGGGGTCGATGATTACAGCAACGACATATCCCTAAGTAAAAGGGCGCGTTCAAAAATGAACGAGGGCCAACATCGATACAAACCTACACGATCCAACGGATGGACTGCCCAAGTTTCTGAACTTGTGCCCTGCCATCCCGTTGACCGTATTTCATTACTACTCAGGTTCTTTTCCACGATAGCAAATATAGCCAACCGTGATTCGGTAAATACCCACCAGGGGCATTACGGGAACATCCTTAGCTACTACTTTTATTAAGCAGACTAAGCAATTCTATATTATAAAGCAGTAACAGGATAACAAGGTAGATAGTAATCAATAATCAAGGAATGGTAATGCAGCAAGTAGGATTCATTCCAACTCCTAAACCTAATGCATCACAATATAAAAGGACTCAAGTAATCTTAATTGCAAAAGATAGGAGGCTTAAAATGCTCCGGGGCTTGCCTTGGGTGAAGACTGCTGCCTCGTGAGAGGGGCACTCAGGTAAGTTAGGGTCGTGGACGGGGTCGACTTCCTCTGGTTGCTGCAGCTCCTGGATCTCCGGCTCGGCGTTTAGCTCCTGTTCTTGGTGGGGCTCTGGCGGGGTCGATCCTATTGCATGCGATGAATAAATAATAAATAAATGCGGTGTAAGATGAAGGTGACATGAAAAGAACAATTCTTGCAAACCAACAAAGTCAACTTGTTGAACCACTTTTGACATTGAGGTAACATTTGATTTATAAAACAAAATCCGATTATCCACCTTGCTGAAATAAATCTAATTAAATTAGCCTATAACAGCAACCCATCTTCGATACCTTCAGAAAAATCTACAGAAATTACTGGGAGTTAACAACACTTAATCTAATTCTCTGTCCAAATTTCATCACATTTGGACTTAGACTTCATCCTCTATGAAAAAGACAAATTCTATCATGAAAAGGTACTTTGAACTACACCCCCTAGCACAAAGTGTCAAACAACAGATTTCTTATTTTTCTACTGAACTTCCTAGCATAAGAGCAGTGTGCCTAAATTCTCAGGTTCATATTCCTCATATTTTAATTACTACAAAATAAACAAGAAAGCAGCATTTAACCATTTTGATTACTACTGCTAAATTATTTCACAAAGCAACCTTATATTATATTTTTCCCTGAAACTACACATCTATACAAACCCAACAAAACTAGAATCACATTTTTCCGACTTATACATGATTAGTTATGCATTTTCCAAGTTATCAGCATTTTTCTAATTTGACTAAATTTACACATAGAAGTATCACCAACAATGCATTTAACATACTGCACAGATAGATCTAATCATGCTGAACTCAACAAAATTTGTTTCACACAGATTTGGACTTAAAATGAGCCTTGTAGGAATTTTTTGAAGCCTTTACATGAATTCTGCAAAACACATTTAGAAAAGGGAAACTCAATCCTACACACGCTTCGGACTTCGGCCGAGGCAGACAGACGCTCGGCACACCGGACACGATTCGGCCGGGGCACAAGACACACACACAACGATTCGGCCCGAGGCTACGGCCACTTACCTACCGATTCGGCCGAGGCTAACTGACTCAGCCGAGGCTCGACAACACTTTTTACCGATTCGGCCGAGGCTAACTTGGCTCAGCCGAGGCTCGAGGCGAAGGCAAAGGCTCGGCGCATTTGGCTCGACTCGACCGAAGCTTACGCGACGCAGCTGAGGCTAACTAGACAAACGACTATGCTACCGAGGCCGGCGCGGCCAGCTACTGCACGAGGCCAGGCTCGGCAGTCAACGACGGAGAATTGCGCCGCTACTGTTGACCGGCCCTAGCTTACTGGCGGCGAAGCTTTTGGCGATGCCGAGACCATCACTAGGTGCGGGTTTTTGAGACGATCACGACCGACTAACTTGCTGAGCCAGAGGAATACCGGAGTAAGATCGACGGCAGCCATGGCGGAGCGGTGGCTCTGCGACTCGCGGCAGACTCGCAGACTCTACCCGGCAGGCTTGCGACTCGGTCGAGACAAAAACTAGCCCACGCAAGACTCAAGCAACCTACTGGAACAACTTCCAGGCCTCTGCATCCCTGGCATTGCCCGGCGCGATGCATGGCGGCGGTCCCGGGCGGACGCAGCGCGGCTGGCTCTCGATCCGGCGAACATAGGGCACGACAGAGGTTTCCTTCTAAACCTAAGCTATCATGGAGGTTGGGAAGGTAGGAACTGGGCTCGGATTGTGGTGGTTTGGCCGGAGACAGTCGGCTCACGGAACGGTCATGGCGGAGGCCATGGCGGAAGCTTGAAGGCGGCAACCGCGGTTCCGGCGGCCAGAGAAGAAAGGAAGGGAAACCAACCCTTGCTGGAGGAAGAGAAGATCAAGGCGGAGAGACTGGCGGGAGGAATCGAACGGCGGCGCACGGTGGAGCGAGCAATCGCTCGTCGTAGCTCGGTGGAAATGGCGGCGGCGCTTTGCTCTGTGAAGGTGGAGTGGAGTGGAGTGGAGCGACGAATGCTTTCTGGCTTGCAAGCTCAAAGCGGACGAAGACAAAAGGAACAAGGCTGGGTGCATTGCACCTGGCCAGTTCCCGTCGGGGGAACTCCCGACCGGACGCGGCGGCGGCAGGAGTCGAGCTCCACGCGGCGGCATGCAACGAGCTCCTGGGCGTCGTGGCAAGCTTACAGCGAGCGAGGGGCGACGTGGCGCATGCAGCGCGAAACCAGGGGCGACGATGCCGGTGGTTTGGCCGGCGGCCGAGGCGGTCTCTCGCGACAGCGGCAGGCTCGGTCGGCGCGGAGGGCGCGGCGCGCGCGGGGAAGAAGGGAAGGAGTGGCTGACAGGCCGGGCCCACTAGGGTTAAACAAAGGAAATTTGATTGCAAACTTTGATGCTCCATAACTCCTAAACTAAACCGAACTAGAAAAAGGTCCCAACAGCAAAGTTGCTTAGAATTTTGTAAGGAACAAATCATCTTTAAGGCTCGAGTCCAAATTCTGCTTAGAAAGAGAAATTTAGTGCTAAATCATTTTTCTAATGCAAGAAATCATAATTTAAGAGCTTTTTCTGAGAAAGTGCTTTAAAGCAAAGTTGTTCCTTTTATCAAGATCTACAACTTGTTATAAGACACTTGGTCAGAAACAGAAAGCATAACAAGGTTATACTAGACACTAACACAAGAACTTAAGCATTCAACAAGCATATGCACATGAAATGATGCAATGCATTGCTTATGCTTCTTAGTAGCTAAATGCAATTCCTAATGCAGTGCTTGACACCAGGGTGTCACAGCCCTTCCCCCCTTAAAAGAAATCTCGTCCCGAGATTTGAGTTACGTACCATTTCTTAACAAAAGCGGGATAGCTTACGCGTAGGTACTCCTCGGTTTCCCAAGTCGCATCGTTGGGTCCGTGATTGCTCCAGAGAATCTTGTAAGTCTTCACTGTTCGGTTACGAGTCTCTCGGGTCTTGGTATCCAAAATCTCCTTGGGCTGCTCGTAGTACTCCAGATCTGATCTGATCGTGACGTCCGGGATCTGAACTTCTTCTTGTTCTGGAACTCGAAGACACTTCTTCAATTGTGAGACATGAAACACTGGGAAAACTGCGCTCATCTCTGGGGGTAACTGTACTTCATATGCTACTTCTCCTTTCCTTGCTATGATCTGGTATGGTCCCACGTATCGAGGTGCTAGCTTCTTCTTAATTCCAAAACGTTGGACTTTTCTCATAGGTGAGACTTTAAGATACACATAGTCTCCAACTTGAAATTCCAAAGGTCTCCTTCGGGTGTCAGCATAACTCTTTTGTCGGGACTGTGCTACCTTGATATGTTGCCGTACTGTTCGCACAATCTCTTCAGCATCCTTTGCGTAATCCGACCCATAGAATCCTCGATCTCCTGACTCAACCCAATTTACTGGGGTTCTGCATCTTCGTCCATATAAAACTTCAAACGGTGCCATCTTTATACTCTCTTGGTAACTGTTGTTATATGAAAACTCGGCAAGGGGTAACCATTTCTCCCATGATTCTCCTGAAGATAAAACACAAGCTCTTAGGATATCTTCCAGAATCTGATTCACTCTCTCCGTCTGTCCTGCAGTTTGAGGGTGATAGGCGGAACTTCTGACCAACTTGGTTCCTAACTCTTTGTGCAACTGTTCCCAAAAACGTGCTATGAATTGGGGTCCTCTATCGGAAACTATCCGCTTCGGAATTCCATGCAACCTTAAGATATTCTGGATATACAAGTCTGCATACTGATGAGGGCGGTGCGTAGTTTTAACTGGTATGAAGTGAGCCACTTTAGATAATCGATCCACAATAACCCAGATAGAATCATTTCCTTTCTGAGTAGTGGGAAGACCAGTGATGAAATCCATGCTGATTTCTTCCCATTTCCACTCTGGAATTGACAACGGTTGCAACAGTCCTGCAGGTCTCAGATGTATTGCCTTTATTCTGCAACAAGTATCACATCTGGCGACATAGGCTGCGACTTCTTTCTTCATCTTTGACCACCAAAATCTGGTTTTCAAATCCTGGTACATCTTACTACTGCTTCCGGGGTGGATAGATAACCTTGAATTGTGAGCTTCATTCAGAATTCTTTCTTTTAGCTCTGTATCTTTAGGAACAACCAACCTCTGATTATACCATAAAATTCCTTGTTCATCCGTTCTGAAGTTCAAAGAACTACTGGTTTCCAACCTCTTCTTAATCTGACAGATCTCTTCATCGGTCTTTTGTTTCTCGATGATGTCACTTTCTAAGGTGCACTGAAGAGTGATGTTGTTCACCATAACGGGGTGCATAAGGTTAAATCCATCTTCCAAAAGTGGTTGTAGAGAGTTGCAATGAGTCTTGCGACTCAAGGCATCAGCTACAACATTCGCTTTTCCGGGGTGGTAATGCACTTCCAGGTTATAATCCTTAATTAACTCTAGCCATCTTCTCTGCCTCATGTTCAACTCTGGCTGGGTGAAAATATACTTCAGACTTTTATGATCCGTGTACACATGACATAGATTTCCCATAAGATAATGTCTCCATATCTTGAGTGCATGCACGACGGCTGCTAATTCCAAATCATGAGTGGGATAATTCTCTTCGTGCGGTCTCAACTGGCGAGAAGCATAGGCGATAACTCTTCCATTCTGCATGAGTACACATCCCAGTCCAATCTTGGATGCGTCACAAAACACATCAAAAGGTTCCTCCAAGTCTGGCTGAGCCAAAACAGGTGCGGATGTTAACAACATTCGCAGAGCGCGAAAAGCTGCTTCACACTCTGGAGTCCATTCGAACTTCTTGTTTTTCTGCGTTAAACGGGTCATAGGCTTGGCTATTCTTGAAAAATCCGGAATAAACCGACGGTAGTATCCAGCCAAACCCAAAAAGCTGCGTACTTCGTGTACGGTGGTAGGTGCTTGCCAATCCATAACTTCCTGTACCTTAGAGGGGTCCACAGAAATTCCTTCCTCTGAAAGGACATGACCAAGGAAAGGTACCTTCTTCAACCAAAACTCACACTTGCTGAACTTAGCATACAACTTGTGTTCTCGAAGTCGGGTTAAGACAACACGTAGATGCTCAGCATGATCCTGCTCATTCTCCGAGTATACCAAGATATCATCGATGAACACTACAACAAACTTATCCAACTCTGGCATAAAGACTGAATTCATTAGGTACATGAAATGTGCCGGTGCATTGGTCAATCCGAAGGACATAACTAAATACTCATAGAGTCCATATCTGGTGGAGAAAGCTGTTTTCGGTATATCTTCTCTTCTGATCTTAATCTGATGGTATCCTGACCTCAGGTCGATTTTGGAGAACACTTTTGCTTTTGATAACTGATCAAACAAGACATCGATTCGAGGTAAGGGATATTTGTTCTTTATAGTTACTGCATTAAGCGGTCTGTAATCCACACACATCCTCAGAGTTTTATCTTTCTTCTTCACAAAGATAGCGGGACATCCCCAAGGTGACGAACTAGGACGTATCAAACCCTTATCCAAAAGTTCTTGCAACTGAACCTTAAGTTCTGCTAACTCCTTAGCGTGCATTCTATACGGTCTCCGAGATATGGGTGCCGTTCCAGGGATTAACTCTATAGCAAACTCTACATCCCTATCTGGCGGTAGTCCAGGCAACTCATCAGGAAAAACATCCGGAAACTCACATACTATCGGAATCTCGGCTATCTGTTTTGCCGTGATATTGAATAACACTCCGATCTCATGGGGGTTTCGAGGTAACTTAAATCGGAAGGAATACTCATTCCGGGGGCACACTAGGGAAACCACTCGTTCGGCAATATCCAAATTAACCTTCCAACGCTTCATCCATCCCATCCCCAAAATGACATCCAAACCTAATCCGGGAATTACAATAAGATCCACAGATATCTTTTTATTCCCAAAGGTGATTTCCATCTCCTTAGCCATGGTATGGGCAGAAAGAACAGCCCCTGCTGAACTTATCTGATAACCCTTATCCAATTCTACTAGCTTAGGCCTACTTCTCATAACAAAATTCTCACTTATGAAAGAATGCGATGCTCCGGAATCAAACAACACAACTGCAGGGCATTGATTAACAAGAAACGTACCAGCAGTGACAGGCTCTCCTTCTGGCACTTCTTCCACAGTGGTATAATGCACATGACCGGTACGAGGTGGGGGCTGAGTGTACTGCTTCTTCGGGCGAGGGCACTGGCGTGACAAGTGTCCGGTCTGACCACAGTTGTAGCACGGGCCAATCACATAGGGAGTCTTGGGACCTCCTGCACTCCCTGCTTTGCTTTTGTTCTGCATCATGGGGGCGGTGTAGGGCTTCTGGAAGCTGGGACGAGGACGGTTGGTGGTGATCTTCCTTTGTGGGGACGGTATCTTGCTCCTGTGACAGGCGGGCAATATGGAGCGCGTGCTCCAAAAGGGGTCCTCTGCTGGGATGAACCTCCTTCATTCGCACGACGGCGTGTCTCTATTGCTAGCCGGCTGTCATTGGCCTCTTGATTCAGACAGTCACTGACAAAGTCACTGAAGGTCGTGCGGTGACTGTTGCCCATCTTGGAAAGCATGGCGGCACTCATGCCACGCTTAAAGCTTGCGATCTTCTTGGCTTCAGTATTAACAAAGTCTGGCGCATAGCGAGCTAGGTTGTTGAAGCTGTGCAGATATTCTGACATAGATCTGGTTCCCTGAGACAACCTCATGAACTCTGCAATCTTCATCTCCATCAGACCACTAGGGATGTAGTGGTTGCGCATAGCGGTAGAGAACTGATCCCAAGTGACACGTGCATTTGCTGGGAAGGATGCACGGTACTGGGCCCACCACAAACCTGCGGGTCCTTCCAACATGTGGGCGGCGTACTCTGCCTTGAGCTCTTCCGTCAGACGAAGCAGGCGAAACTTCTGGGTGATGGAGTTGAGCCATTCATCAGCTTCGAGCGGTTCGGTGGCTTCCTTGAACACAAGAGGGCGAGTGTCCAAGAAGTCACGGTAGGAGCTGTACTGGTTGGGCTCCGGGCCTTGGCGTTGATGATGTTGCTGTGCAGTATTGTTAGCGATATTGCGGAGGGTGGCCTCCATGTGCCTCTGCATTTCTTCCATGTTCCTTTGGCTACCCAAGAACTGACCGAAGAACGCTTCCGGCGTCATTGGTGCTTGTGGGGGTGGCGGCAGATTCTCCTCTGCTCCAGACCCTTGCCCACGTTGGCTGCGAGTGTGTGCCGGCATCTGCATATCCCATTAATAAGCAATCGTTAGGTGATGTTATATTGATCATGAATAAATACTGCGCTGTACAAAATTCGAAAATTTAGCACACGTCCAAGTATAATTACTCATTTCCATACAACATCACAAAACAATCGCTCAACATTAGACATGCAAACGACGGATTTCCATAAAAGGTGCCGGATCGAAGTCCGGACTTTGTCCAAAAGCTTTCATGCCATCATTACTTAAACATAAAAACCATCACATGTCTTAGGGTGTTACACATCACTTAGCGAGCAAGCTCAAGCTATACAAAAGAAAAACGTCTCCTAGATAAACTAGCGCTCAGACGTTTCCAGCGGCGGATGCGGCGTCCTATGCGTCGACGTCGATCATCGGCTCGTCAGCATGATCCTCCTCTGGTGGGGCGTCGGGACCAAAGACCTCTCCGTCCTGGGGATCCGGGGCCTCTGTTGCGGGAGCGGCTGGGGCGGCGGCCTCCGGTGCGGCGTGATGCATCTGGTGGATGGCCTCGTGAAGCTGGTCGATGTAGGCCTACTGTCCATGGGTCTGCTGTATCAACAGGTGGGCTCCCTCTCTGAGTTGGTCGAGCGCGGTGCGGGCCTCATCCCTCTGAAGAGCGGTAGTCAGGTACATCTGCTCTGCAACTGTCCTGGCAGTGGACTGTGCTGCTGCTGTGGTGCGGGCGTCGTCACGCTCCAGAGTGAGCTGCTGAATCCTCTCCTGCAGACGAGCAACCTCAGCGTCGAAGTCCTCCTGAAGCTTCCTCTTGCTCTGGTAGGTGGCGGTGAGGGTGAAGGACACGCTCTCGAGAGTGTGCTCCAAACTCTCACATACACCCATCAAAGCTCCGGTGGCGCTCATCGCAGGCGTCTCACAGTAGAACCTCTCCTCTGGGCTCCCTGTCAAGACTGACTCTGAAGTCTGCTTCCAGCGCAATGAGAAAAGTGATCCACGGGGAAATACTCCTGCCATCGCACTTGCCAGGTCGGCGGGGAACGGGCGATGAGGTCCTTCAGCACTAGGTATGCTGCCCTGTTGGCTCCATCCTTGGCACAAGTGCCTCTGGTGGTCTCTGTCCATCCTGTCCAGTGCTTAGCAGGTAAGGCCTTGACCTTAATCTGCACCATAACCAGCGAATCCTGTCCATAAATCTCCTTCTGTCAGGAATGCCTGGGCTCCTGTCCTTCCTCATAGCCAACGGCCTGCAGAATCCTCCAAAGGATAGTCGGCAACCCGAAGTAGGACAAGAATGTCTTCCGGGTCAACTTGGTGGCCAAGCGGTGACGCGGAACTCCTCTGCCTCCGGTGGCCTTGCGAGCAGTCAACTTAGTCCGGGCCATCTTGTAGACACAAAAGGGTTTCGAACTCTCGTGAGACGGTTATTAAGTTGGCAAATTTTATAGAAAAGAGACAACTTTTAATTTAAGGGGAGGTAATGTAAATGCATGAATTTAAACATGATGCATGATCGTACTTACGTTCTCACTCACTAATCATGACTCGCAAGTCCTAACGTTCTAGTCGGTGGTAAGAACGATCTCTCAGGCGTTATCTACCCGTTCTACTCGATCGCATAGTTAGCGTACCTGCAGAAGATCCATTTCAGCCCAAAGAAATTCCCAATGATAAAGCAACTGAGTATTGACTAATATGCGCAACACATAGAAGCCAACACTAAACACCATGCACCAATATAGAAAATACCCTTGAAAACATTGATACCCTCGTATGTGTCTGCGTGGAGCTCGCACATACTTGGTATAAGAATTCTCACCTAGACCGGCGGTTGGACGGTCATGCTCTCATATCTCACAAAATCATTTTATGCATGTTTTCGCGATCGACGCATTCTCTTTTTCCCGAGAATGGACCAGCAAATAAAGATCCAGCATGAAGCAAAACCCTGAACCCTGTTAGCAGTTAGACCACCTGAATCCTAGTATAGGGCTTAAGGACGAGACTGGGCACACTTAGTAATTGAAAATAGTTTTGAAATACCCATTTTAGTTTGAAAATAGCTCTTTACTAGGGTAATCCTTTGAACCATGCTCCGATACCAGGCTGTGGCGGAACCGCCCTGATTATAAGAGCTCAAGTATTATCTTAGCCAAATCCGTCTGACTTCGACTGATACTTGAACCCATATAACCCCGGTAGTCCGGAAATCACGAAGGATTTCTAACACCATACATCATACAGGATCGCATTGTTCAAGGATTACATTCGTAAAGATACATCACAGCGAAACGAAATCGAATTTAAACATCAGAGTGCGGAAATAAAACAGAGTTATTACAATATTGAGTTTTCAAAAGTGCGGAAGCTTAAATAAGTTTGAAACACACGACCACCACACACGTGGTCCAAATAAAACATTGTTTTGATAAAACCACTCGACACAAGTCATTCCTCCTTTTTAAGAGAATGTGCCGCCAGTAGTCTCAGTCCAGCAAAAGAAAAGGGGAAAGCTTCTGGACGACCCGGCCCTGGGTCTACTCCTCATCACCTTCCACTGGGTAGAGGCAGTGCTTACAATAGCCAAAGTAGACCTGGCCATCTGCAACAAACGGGATAAACCCTGAGTACTGGAATGTACTCAGCTAGACTTACCCGTCTAACCGAAAATAAAGACACCAAGGGTATGCAAGGCTTTTGAGGTGGAGTTGGGATCTTTAGTTGCGAAAAGCTCAAATTTAGATAAGGGGTAATTAATGATTATGATGAGCTGTTACTTTTAAACCTATTCCTTAGTTCTAGGTTATTACCTGTACTAGAGCACTCACTTGAATCTAACAATCAATAATATAACCATATCCAGTTGACTTGTCCACATTTTAGTTGAACCTTTAGATATCACATGGAGTTGTATCGTGGTGAAGCTCGCCATAGTTTCCCACTAACCGGGGGAGACGGCGACTCGAATCGAATTCCAAACCAGCTGGTGAAAGACCTTTAATACCAGCCCACACTTTCCCCGTCGGGTCCATGCATTGGGCAACCGCTCGATGCTTGTTCGTGGTGGTAATCGTCGCGGTTCAAGCACGGACCGCCCAATCAGAGTCTGGCGATGGCCTCACGCGGCAGATCGCAACTTCCGTACTAGAGGGCGCGACTCGGGTTGATTCCGGCCCGAACAGCTTCTAACCGGCTTTGGGGTCGATGATTACAGCAACGACATATCCCTAAGTAAAAGGGCGCGTTCAAAAATGAACGAGGGCCAACATCGATACAAACCTACACGATCCAACGGATGGACTGCCCAAGTTTCTGAACTTGTGCCCTGCCATCCCGTTGACCGTATTTCATTACTACTCAGGTTCTTTTCCACGATAGCAAATATAGCCAACCGTGATTCGGTAAATACCCACCAGGGGCATTACGGGAACATCCTTAGCTACTACTTTTATTAAGCAGACTAAGCAATTCTATATTATAAAGCAGTAGCAGGATAACAAGGTAGATAGTAATCAATAATCAAGGAATGGTAATGCAGCAAGTAGGATTCATTCCAACTCCTAACCTAATGCATCACAATATAAAAGGACTCAAGTAATCTTAATTGCAAAATAGGAGGCTTAAAATGCTCCGGGGCTTGCCTTGGGTGAAGACTGCTGCCTCGTGAGAGGGGCACTCAGGTAAGTTAGGGTCGTGGACGGGGTCGACTTCCTCTGGTTGCTGCAGCTCCTGGATCTCCGGCTCGGCGTTTAGCTCCTGTTCTTGGTGGGGCTCTGGCGGGGTCGATCCTATTGCATGCGATGAATAAATAATAAATAAATGCGGTGTAAGATGAAGGTGACATGAAAAGAACAATTCTTGCAAACCAACAAAGTCAACTTGTTGAACCACTTTTGACATTGAGGTAACATTTGATTTATAAAACAAAATCCGATTATCCACCTTGCTGAAATAAATCTAATTAAATTAGCCTATAACAGCAACCCATCTTCGATACCTTCAGAAAAATCTACAGAAATTACTGGGAGTTAACAACACTTAATCTAATTCTCTGTCCAAATTTCATCACATTTGGACTTAGACTTCATCCTCTATGAAAAAGACAATTCTATCATGAAAGGTACTTTGAACTACACCCCTAGCACAAAGTGTCAAACAACAGATTTCTTATTTTTCTACTGAACTTCCTAGCATAAGAGCAGTGTGCCTAAATTCTCAGGTTCATATTCCTCATATTTTAATTACTACAAAATAAACAAGAAAGCAGCATTTAACCATTTTGATTACTACTGCTAAATTATTTCACAAAGCAACCTTATATTATATTTTTCCCTGAAACTACACATCTATACAAACCCAACAAAACTAGAATCACATTTTTCCGACTTATACATGATTAGTTATGCATTTTCCAAGTTATCAGCATTTTTCTAATTTGACTAAATTTACACATAGAAGTATCACCAACAATGCATTTAACATACTGCACAGATAGATCTAATCATGCTGAACTCAACAAAATTTGTTTCACCAGATTTGGACTTAAAATGAGCCTTGTAGGAATTTTTGAAGCCTTTACATGAATTCTGCAAAACACATTTAGAAAAGGGAAACTCAATCCTACACGCTTCGGACTTCGGCCGAGGCAGACAGACGCTCGGCACACCGGACACGATTCGGCCGGGGCACAAGACACACACAACGATTCGGCCGAGGCTACGGCACACTTTACCGATTCGGCCGAGGCTAACTGACCAGCCGAGGCTCGACACACTTTTACCGATTCGGCCGAGGCTAACTTGCTCAGCCGAGGCTCGAGGCGAAGGCAAAGGCTCGGCGCATTTGGCTCGACTCGACCGAAGCTTACGCGACGCAGCTGAGGCTAACTAGACAAACGACTATGCTACCGAGGCCGGCGCGGCCAGCTACTGCACGAGGCCAGGCTCGGCAGTCAACGACGGAGAATTGCGCCGCTACTGTTGACCGGCCCTAGCTTACTGGCGGCGAAGCTTTTGGCGATGCCGAGACCATCACTAGGTGCGGGTTTTTGAGACGATCACGACCGACTAACTTGCTGAGCCAGAGGAATACCGGAGTAAGATCGACGGCAGCCATGGCGGAGCGGTGGCTCTGCGACTCGGCGGCAGACTCTACCCGGCAGGCTTGCGACTCGGTCGAGACAAAAACTAGCCCACGCAAGACTCAAGCAACCTACTGGAACAACTTCCAGGCCTCTGCATCCCTGGCATTGCCCGGCGCGATGCATGGCGGCGGTCCCGGGCGGACGCAGCGCGGCTGGCTCTCGATCCGGCGAACATAGGGCACGACAGAGGTTTCCTTCTAAACCTAAGCTATCATGGAGGTTGGGAAGGTAGGAACTGGGCTCGGATTGTGGTGGTTTGGCCGGAGACAGTCGGCTCACGGAACGGTCATGGCGGAGGCCATGGCGGAAGCTTGAAGGCGGCAACCGCGGTTCCGGCGGCCAGAGAAGAAAGGAAGGGAAACCAACCCTTGCTGGAGGAAGAGAAGATCAAGGCGGAGAGACTGGCGGGAGGAATCGAACGGCGGCGCACGGTGGAGCGAGCAATCGCTCGTCGTAGCTCGGTGGAAATGGCGGCGGCGCTTTGCTCTGTGAAGGTGGAGTGGAGTGGAGTGGAGCGACGAATGCTTTCTGGCTTGCAAGCTCAAAGCGGACGAAGACAAAAGGAACAAGGGCTGGGTGCATTGCACCTGGCCAGTTCCCGTCGGGGGAACTCCCGACCGGACGCGGCGGCGGCAGGAGTCGAGCTCCACGCGGCGGCATGCAACGAGCTCCTGGGCGTCGTGGCAAGCTTACAGCGAGCGAGGGGCGACGTGGCGCATGCAGCGCGAAACCAGGGGCGACGATGCCGGTGGTTTGGCCGGCGGCCGAGGCGGTCTCGCGACAGCGGCAGGCTCGGTCGGGCGGAGGGCGCGGCGCGCGCGGGGAAGAAGGGAAGGAGTGGCTGACAGGCCGGGCCCACTAGGGTTAAACAAAGGAAATTTGATTGCAAACTTTGATGCTCCATAACTCCTAAACTAAACCGAACTAGAAAAAGGTCCCAACAGCAAAGTTGCTTAGAATTTTGTAAGGAACAAATCATCTTTAAGGCTCGAGTCCAAATTCTGCTTAGAAAGAGAAATTTAGTGCTAAATCATTTTTCTAATGCAAGAAATCATAATTTAAGAGCTTTTTCTGAGAAAGTGCTTTAAAGCAAAGTTGTTCCTTTTATCAAGATCTACAACTTTGTTATAAGACACTTGGTCAGAAACAGAAAGCATAACAAGGTTATACTAGACACTAACACAAGAACTTAAGCATTCAACAAGCATATGCACATGAAATGATGCAATGCATTGCTTATGCTTCTTAGTAGCTAAATGCAATTCCTAATGCAGTGCTTGACACCAGGGTGTCACAAACCCCAACGGGCGGGGTCTCCCACGACATAAAAGGTAACCGCTGCATTTAATGCACCCACCTAACCACGTCTCGAGCCGGTGTGACAGGTAACCGCGGCCAGCTCTCCATTCGCTCCCCTACCCAGGCCCGCCACGACCGTCGCTTCCGGCTTCAACGTCCGCCACCCTCCCCGACGGTTTTCCTTCCGCCAAAAAAGGCGCGCCAACGGCCATAAGGATTCCCAGACGACGGAGGCTTCCTTCACGAAGGTAAAAACGGGCCCCGGCCCCTAAGCCTCGAAGCAGCGAAGGCTGGCCCTCGAAGAGGTTCGCAGCCGGCTTCGAGCACCCGATTCCAGGGACACCAAGGGGCGCCACTTCGCGGCACCACTCGAGGGCCAAGCCCTCGAGGCCCCTCACATGATCCAAGGCAGGGAGCACGACGTGCAGTGAGATCCCCTCGGAGGGAGGCATCGAGCCACCGGGCCCTATCAAACGGACCCGCACTCCTGCAGACTGAGCACCCATGCTTTATGAGATCGCCTCCGGCTACAGTCGACCCCTATCGAACGGGGCACGGTCTCACTTGGATTCCCCTTACCAGCTCACCCCGGAACCTCGATACTCGCCCGCTCGTGTAGTACGAGGCATCCCACCTCGCATCCGATCGAAAGGACTCGCGGGATGACAAGCCAGGGCAACCGGCGTGCCGGACAGCTCGAAGAGCCGGCCGGCCGGTTCAGCCTAGCACCCCTCGACGAAAGAGGGTCTAAAAACCTTGGGGGCTCGACACTCCCGAACCTAAAAAACGCAACTAACACTCACACAAGAAAAATCCCACGAGGGAGCCTTGACCACTCCCCCGTGGCCTCGGGGGCTACACCCGCGGGAGTCGCACGCACGACACCCACGGAATCAAAACGACCAAACCATCAAGAACAGTTAGCTAACCCTTGAGATCCCAGTCGGGAGCCCCAGCTCGAGTGCAAGCACTCGAACAAGGGCTTGGGGGCTACTGTCGGGGGGCCACAAAAGGGGTACCCCCAATCAACGCAAACTAATAGGTTAATCCTAGAACGCCGGTAAATAACAAACCTAACTAGTCTAACCCTTAAAGAGACCAACCCCTCGAGGCCCACAACGCGGGCCCACCAAGCCAGGCCCCCGGCGAGCGCTCCACTAAAACCTCGAGTCTTGGCATTTGGGGCTCGAGCCCTCCACAGCCGAACACCATACCTCAAGACCCCACGCAGGGGACCTCGAGCCTCTCTGGCACAGCAGCCTATCCCTCGAGGCGCTTATGCTTCCCTCGAGTGGCGCAGGCATCGGATGACAGCCCCATACCGCCTGCATTTAATACATCTACCTACTCCAGTCACACACCTCTGCAGCCCGACGTGTACCACAGTAACCAGGGCAGAGTCAAGTCTCGTTTTCACCACAAGCATGGGCAAAAGGGCGCCAGTACGGCACTGTTAGCCCATACCCTACGTGTTGCACGTCCAAGTCACGTCTCGAGGCCCGGATGCCCACTGCTCAATCAATTTCCCCGGGATTGTCCATACCTACGGGGGCTCGAGCCCCCCCGTAGGCGCCACCTCAAGGCCGGCTCCGCGCCCCTCAAGCCCTAACTGCTTTCATGCTATTGGAAGACAGGTACCCAAGATCCGGAGGGACCCCGCCGTGTCCTGTACGTGCCGGAATGGGTGTGTACGGCTTCTACATCATCATGTCATCACGTCCGCGCCGGGATGGAGGCCACGCCCCAAGGACGCCTCAACAGCAACGCCCACGTCGGCTCCAGTGGCCCCGACAAGACAGGGTTCCTACCCCCTCCGTATTGGGCATCATACGCCTCGACACCTGTAATACCCTTGTGTAACCCTGCCCCCCTTGCTCTATAAAGGGGACGCCCGGGCCCTTCGCGCGGGGGAGAGGGAGGACCGGAGTCCATGGTTACACAACTCTGATAGACAACACACAAGTCCACACACGTACACACTGGAGTCCGGACTCCGATCCACGCTCATTGGGCTTGTATTCGCCCCTGTACAAGCACTTAGGTGCAAGTAATACAAGAACCTCCTCCCCCGCTGGACGTAGGCCCTTCTTTGCCCGAACCAGGATAAATCCTTGTGTCATCTTGCATCACCATCCAGGAAGAGAGCACGCGATCACATTACTCGTTGGTGTCATACCCCCGGGTTCGAAACACCGACAAAAGGTGTATGGATTCTCGAAATCTGTGATGTCTGAATATTGAAACCAGTTGGAGGTAGCAGTGGGGAATCCCTTGTAGAAAATCTTGAAGAAGAAGCTAGCTGATTCATCAACAGATATCATAGCAGCAGCTTCTCCAAATGAAGTACACCTTCTCACTTTGGCATCATCAGCTGTTGGTATAAATTAACGCCACACTCTACTTTATCCGCAAGCGCATAGATAAAATCTACCGATGTAGCACTTCACCAGAGTAACCCAGTTTTAATATCGAACCCAAAGGAACGGATAGTGCTAAGTCTTAAAGTCTATCCCCTGAGTAGTAAACAGGACGGAGAATCTAGAAGTATAGAGGGGATTGTTGGTAGTTCTTAACTTCACTGAAGATAGAGCTTGGCAACTATCCCCGGTAACGGCCCAGAAATGCTTGTTGACACTTGCTAACGTCCTTACTAGGAGCAGACTATGGAATCTATTCCTGGCAACGGCGTCAGAAATGCTTGTAGCAAGTCCAGTCACTATACCTAAAGGAGTGAAGCTAAAGCAGCTATCTACTAATGTCAAATGGGGGTCAATCCCGACACTAGTAGGAGCTAGCTAGAGAGATTGCAATCTACCTAGAGGAGATTATGCAAGCGCACAAAACTATCATAGTAGAACTTTGCCTGGGAGTACCAGGTGTCAATTTATTTGATCCCAGGGAAGGCTAGGGTGGTGTATGAGTCGAGTCAAGGAGGGGATGAGAGTCGAAGAATAAGAAAAGGGAAAAGGAGAAAAGAGGAGATGAAATGGAGAGGATGAGAGGCTAGAAAGAATATATGGGTGGATAGGTAAGGATGAAAGGATGGTAAGGTAAGGTGGATGGATAGGTAGGTAAGGGGAAAAGGATAACTAAGGATAACTAACTAGTAACTACTAACTACTCCTAGATAACTACGAAGCAAGATAACTATGAAGCAAGATAACTACGAAGCATGATAACTACGAAGCAAGATAGGCAAATGCCGAACAAGCAACCAAGTTAAGTATAGTTTTATTCCTATCTTATCAAGTACCGAGGGGTACTAGCCTTTACCACTTACTTACGTTGAACGCTAGCACAACGAGCCTTACTGTTAAATTGGGCCAACTACGTGGTGGAATTCAAGGTGCACAGGGCTGTCACCACCTGCTTGCTACCATAGCTATCTGGGGGTCCAGCCGTATCTGAAGGTAAGTCTATAACTAAGCACCACACTTAATTATATTCTAACTATCTGTACCCTAGCTTTCAATAGAGACACCCTTGCGGACATCAGAGCAAATACTTGACTTAATAAGATAAACACTAAACTAACTAGGCACCTATTGGCAAAGATCAAACACTAAGCACACTAGAGATTAACTACTATGGCTAAGTGAATTGAACTGTAGATAGCTAGGCACTCAAGCAATCAATCAAGTATACTACTCAATACTGATAAGTAGAATAAAGTAATATTTGAAATGATGAACTGGAATATAGTAAAGTGCTTGAGATACAAGAGCAAAACTTGAACTGGAGATGAAGGAAGACTCTTCCCAACTCCAGGACCGATCACTCGCACGCTTCTACTCTTGAGCTAAGCCTTGAGCAGCGCTTCCGCGAGGGCAATGAGGCAAGGATGCCTTGCTCTACTAGCTACCTACTTGCCTAAGCTCTCTGAGCTTCTAACCAAGCTCTCACTTGCTTTCTTGCTTGCTTGCTTGCTTTCCTCTCTTCCTTGCTTGAAATGAAGTGACGCCTCAAGGGGGGTATTTTATAGCCTTGTGGAGTGAGGGGGGTACTTATAGGGAGCAGCCAACCGACCTAGGGCAAACCCTAGTAGCGGGCGCTAGCCCTAGGTTGCGGCCGCCACCCCCCTGACCATTGGATGCACCGTCATTGATCCTACGGCCTCCAGGGACTCCTCCAAGGTGGTGGTTAAGTCGGTTGCATGTCCAGATAACCGTCATTCGGTCATGATCCATGCCACTCCCCTCCTGAGCCCTCCGATGCCACTGACCTAGTGACCAAGGGCCAAGATTTGGCCCTGGGGTGGTCACACGGATCAGTGACGTGGCAGGGGGAAAACTTGGGCCTCTCCTTGTGGCGGGCGCTACCTAGGGGTGGCGGGCGCCACCCCACTAGGTCCCAAATGGGCCCTGCTGAGTGGGCTCGAACTTTGGTGGTTCAAATATCCAAATTTGGTTCAAATCCTGCATTCAAATCAAAATCTATGGACATGTGGAATTCGGTTAGATTGAAACCTATTTGACTACATTTCATGCCTTTTTGGTAAATTTTAGGGTAAAATGTTGATGGTAAAACCGGTGTTTAAGGACCATCAACAAGCTCCCCCAAGCTAACCTGTTGCTCGTCCTCGAGCAACAATGCAGTTTAAGCATTGAGCATGAAATAGATAGCAACTTAAGATGTATACAAGTGCATATTGCATAGTGAGAAATAACTTAGTATATATCATTAATCATAGCAATGTGGGGCTTATAGTTTTCACTTCAAACATGCAAGAGTGAAATAAAGCAGCAGTAGATAGGAAACTTTTTATCTTGCTTAGGTTTGACTAGGATTCTGTCTGGAGGTTTGTTAAGGTTTCAAAAGATAAAACTTGCTTAAGTCCTCCAAGATTCACTTAATCACTCAATGGGGTTTAAATCCTCACTTAGGCCCAAATGTAGCCTCTCCTATTTCTAAGAATGATATGTGGAGTTATAGGTAGGCTAAGAATCATGAGCAAATTGCCTAATGTTTATTGCTAAGCTAGACACTCAGATCATAAGCAGCAGCAAATCAAAAAAATGATCAAGATGTGCATGTGTGGTTATGTGGAAGTGTATAGAGAGATATTTCATAATCCTTCCTAGTTAATTTCTGGGGTCTAGAGCTAATGATATTCTCTCTCTCTCTCTCTTATTTTCTTTTTTCGATACATAATGAGTAGACAAAATATGTCCTCACATTTTCTTAGGACATAGTCCTCTCTTGAGCTACTTTGCTCACTTTTTTTATATATATCTCTCTTTTTTTAGCGCTAGATTTCCTAGATTATCTATAGGAAAGGATTTTTGAAATGAGTAGGGAAAGGGAGAGAAATGCTTATTCCCAGTGTTGGACCGTATGCTCACCCTATGTCTTTCTATTGATGTAGGTAAGATGGTTGGAGGACGTTTGGTTGGTGGATTCCGGTTGTTCGAGGCACATGACCGGAAACACCAAGTGGTTCTCCAGCCTTAGCCCGGTCGCCGGAAAGGAGTACATAACCTTTGGCGATAATAGTAAAGGTAAGGTATTGTCTCGTGGAACTGTGCGGGTTAATGAGCACTTTGTGTTGCGCGATGTTGCTCTTGTTTCTAACCTGCATTTTAACTTGCTTTCTGTTTCGCAACTTTTTGATGATGACTATGAGATTCGTTTCAAACCGAACTTAGTCGCATCTTAGATCCTCAGGGCGATCTTGTATGTCTGATTTCGCCCTTTGGGAAAGTCTTTTGTGCGAATTTCTCGGAATCGTTGGTTCTTCTCGCTGTCTCTTGGCTAGTCCTTCTTCCTCCGATCTTTGGAAGTGGCATAGGAGGCTCGGTCACTTAAGCTTCGACTTGCTTGCAAGACTTAGCTCACTTGGCCTAATCCGAGGATTGCCCAAGCTTTCGATGGAAAGGATCCAGTTTGCCATTCTTGCAGACATGGGAAGATGGTTGCCGCTCCCACCATCCAGTGACTAAGGTCATGACCTCGCACCCCGGAGAGCTTTTACATATGGACCTTGTTGGTCCGGCTCGGGTGAGCTCGTTGGTGGCAAGTGGTATGTTTTGTTGTTTGTTGACGACTTTTCGAGATATTCGTGGGTCTTCTTTTTGGCTGAGAAGACCGAGATCTCATTTGCTCGCAATCTGATTTTGCGTCTTCAGAACGAGTTCCCTTTGAACTCGATGCGAGCTATTCGGAGTGATAATGGTTCCGAGTTTAAAAATTCGGATTTTGAGAAGTTTTGTAACCGCCTTGGTTTGGAGCATCAGTTTTCTTCCCCCTATACACCACCCAAAATGGTGTTGTAGAGAGGAAGAATCAGACCCTTGTTGAGATGGCCAGGACGATGCTTGATGAGCATAGGACTCCTAGGCGCTTTTGGGCCGAAGCTATGAACACTGCATGCTACATTTCGAATCGCATTTTTCTGAGAGCGTTTTTGAAGAAGACCTCTTATGAGTTGCGTTTTGGTCGCCAGCAAGGTGAGTTATTTTAGAGTCTTTGGTTGCCACTGTTTTATATTGAAAAAAGGCAACCTGGACAAGTTTGAGTCTCGTTCTTCTGACGTGTGTTTTTGGGTTATGGCACTCACACTCGAGCTTATCGTGTACTTAACCTTGACACTAACCGAGTCATGGAGACATCAGATATCACCTTCGACGAGACTCTTGTTTGTCCATCTTCTCGTTTTGAGCGTGCAGGTGATCATGAGGTTGGAGAGCCTCTTTTCGATGATGAGGACGAGGGTGCTGAAGGTATAGATGATCCAGCACCCCCTCCACCTGCCGTGCCGCAAAGAGCGGCCTCGACGACGACTCACGGCCCCGACACTCTTCTTCCTGGGGGCCGTGGGATCCTCCACCTCGCATGGTACCTTTTGTACCCGGGGTGGAACCAGCTGCTGTTGAGGGGGAGGTCACTTCTTCCCGGGAGGCGCCACGACACATCCAGCGCCAGCACCCTCCTCAGCAGATGATCGGCGACATCGACGAGCAAGTTACTCGCTCCAGGTCACAGCACATCTCGCACTTTGCCCATTCTGCTTTGTTTGCGTCTTTTGAGCCCCGAGATGTTGGACACGCATTGACGGATCCGGATTGGGTCAATGCCATGCATGAGGAGCTAGAGAACTTTGAGCGAAATCGGGTTTGGGTTCTAGTGCCTCCACCTCCTGACTGTAAACCTATTGGGACAAAATGGGTATTTAAAAACAAGCATGGAGAGGAGGGCCACATTGTGAGAAACAAGGCCCGGCTTGTAGCGAAGGGTTATAGTCAGAAGGAGGGGATAGATTATGAGGAGACCTTCGCTCCTGTAGCTCGTTTGGAGGCTATTAGGATACTCTTGGCTTATGCTGCATCCATGGGTTTCAAACTTTTTCAAATGGATGTCAAGAGTGCCTTCTTAAACGGCTACATTGAGGAGGAGGTCTATGTCCAGCAACCCCCCGGTTTTGAAAATCCCAAGTTTCCAAACCATGTCTTTAAACTCCACAAAGCTTTGTATGGTTTGAAACAAGCCCCTAGAGCCTGGTATGAGAGATTAAAAACCTTTTTGCTAGCTAAGGGTTTTAAAATGGGATGTGTAGATAAGACGCTCTTTCTCCTCAGCAAGGCAAAGATACTCTCTTGGTCCAAATTTACGTGGATGATATCATTTTCGGTGGTTCTTCTCACGTTTGGTTGCCAAGTTTGCAGATACTATGAGCAGGGAGTTCGAGATGAGCATGATGGGCGAGCTGACTTTCTTTCTCGGGTTGCAAATTAAGCAATCCCGAGAGGGGACGTTTGTGCACCAGGGCAAGTACACGAGGGACTTGCTGAAGCGGTTCGACATGGGCGAGGCCAAGCCTCTTCCGACGCCCATGTCGACGACGACTGCCCTGGATGTCGACACGGATGGAGAAGCAGTGGACCAGAAGGAGTACCGCAGCATGATTGGATCGCTGCTCTACCTGACGGCGACAGGGCCGGACATTCAGTTCGCCGTGTGCTTGTGCGCGCGCTTTCAGGCTTCGCCACGCACTTCTCACCGTCAGGCGGTGAAGCGCATCTTCGGGTACCTTCGTTTCACGCCTGAGTTCGGGATTTGGTATTCTGCTTCCTCCACTCTCTCGCTTTGCGGTTATTCCGATGCCGATTTTGCTGGTTGTCGCATTGAGTGCAAGTCCACTTCTGGGACTTGCCAGTTTATTGGTTTTCTCTTGTATCGTGGTCTTCTCGCAAGCAGTCTAGTGTCGCTCAGTCTACCACGGAGGCTGATATGTTGCTGCGGCTAGCTGCTGTTCCCAGTTACTCTGGATGATGGCCACTTTGCGTGATTTCGGTTTGAGCTTTACTCGAGTGCCTTTGCTTTGTGACAGCACGAGTGCCATTAGCGTTGCTAAGAACCCCGTGCTTCACTCGAAAACCAAACACATTGATGTGCGCTTTCATTTCTTGCGAGACCACCAGGAGAAGGGTGATATCGACCTTCGCCATGTCGATACTCATCACCAATTGGCTGATATTTTCACCAAGCCTTTAGACGAATCAACCTTTAATAGGTTGAGGAGTGAGCTTGGTGTGTGTTTCCCCTTTTAGATGGGGAAGCATTTTGAGATGTACAGACTGACTCTTTTATTTTGAGGCTCTTTTCTTTTGAGTTTTTGAGTCTTTCCAATGGTATCTTCTTTCTTTCAGTTTTGTGTCAGGCATACGCATTTACATTCTGAAGCTTCATGTCTATATTCACTAGAATGTAATTATACTCTTGTTAGTATTGCTCCGATACTCATGATGATGCTTGTAGCTTATGCTCTTTCTGATCACTGTTACATGTTATGAGCGAGTTATTTTTGGAATGGTGAATTATGCCTAATATATATAAATCTGAAAATGTTCACCATTGAGATATGCAACTAGCATGTGTAGGGTGTGTTGAGTCCATTCCTGCTTTTCATATATGCTAGGTTGCTATGTCTCTAGTTCTGAGTCATTCACTTGCTTGGTTGTTCATAACTTGCTTAAAATCTGAACCAAGTATTGTTGAATTGAAAAGATCGAGATGGGATTGCTTGTCAACACCTCATGGTATTGAGACTGTTTCTCATTGCACTTTGAGTTAAACTTGAGCCATGTAGTGTATGACCGAAACCGTTGCTTTAAGCTTCTGATTGCTTCGGCATAGGCTTCGCACGGTTGAAAAGTTAGGCAATGACAAGCTTTCAACCTCTCGCAATCACATGCCAAAAATGAACTTGTGAATTCTTTTACCGCTGCAACTCCGATATGAATTTGAAATCACAAGTATATGCTTCATTCCTATGCATGATGATTGAACTTTGCTAGGGGTAGTTCACCTTGTATATATGCTTAGCACTTGTTTGGATTCCTTCTATACATGTCTAGTGCTATTTTGATGGTGACTATCCTTTTGGCTTAAAACTGCTCACATGCTCATATGCTTCATATTTCGTATAAGTGATCAGTTTGAGCCTTTGCTATTTGAGTGCTTAATTGAGATGTTGGAGCTATACTGATTAGAGCATCTTTGCACTCTTTTGACTATATACTTGAAGCTCCTAACTTGCATTTTGACTTCATATGCATTTTGGAAGGAGATCTTGTGTTCAGGGGGAGTTTATGTGAAGGGAGTTGCTTCTCCGATACCTTTTGGCCTTGATAAGTGCATTTTCAACTAGGGGGGAGAAATTTATGCAAATCATATGCTCCTGTGTTGATCGACTAAGGGGAGAATCATTCGTCCTAGTTGCTTGCATTTGTCGAGGGGGAGTTTGCTAGTTGTGTTGAGCCGTTGCCTCTGTCTTGAGGGACTAGCAAACGTTCCTAGCTTTTCATGAGCTTTCATAAGCTTTTTCATTTGGCTTTCAATTGGTATCGTCTGGTGTGCTTTCCCATTTGGTTTGGGTTGATTTCCAATTGGTTCGGAGTGATTTCTTGCTAGTTGTGTTGAACCTCTGTGCCTCTATCTTGAGGGACTAGCACTTTGCTTCTGTTGTCCTCCGATCTTCAATTGGTATCTGCTAGCGGTGTGTTGAGCCTGTTCTACCTCTTCTTGAGGGCTAGCTTTGCTTTGCTTGGTTGCGTCGAGCCGTTGCCCATGTCTTGGGGACCAGTTTTCGCTTCATCCACTTGACCTTCTTTGGCTTTTGTTAGGCCTTTGAGTCATTTGGTTGGGTTTCTCTTCTCACTCCTTCCTACCTCCTTCTTCTTATTCATGATTTGTTGTGGAGTTGACAATGCACTCATCAAGGGGGAGATTGCGGATACATGGGTGTATGCCGAGTCTCTGTGTGATGAGTGATTGTCAACGGACATGATGCGCATGTTCTTTGGCTTGTGTTGTGCAGGTGTCGAGCACGGAGACAGTGGTCGATGGCGGGTGAAGGTCAAGTTGCGACGTGCCGTGCCGACGGACCGGGCGCGATGAAGGATGGGCGTGCCGTGCGGCGGACGTGCCATGCCGATGTATCGGACGGTGAAGGGCGGACGTGGACTTGGACTGATGGACTGGAGGCCGGAGGATCAGCTGTGGTGGCTGGCAGCCTGCGACAGCGACAAGCGGAGAAGTGCGATCATGTCGGTGGAAGGGGTGCACAGGCGGTGCATCCCCTCTACGACGCCGGTTTGTTGGTAGAGCCGGGAAAAACCAACGGTGGACGGTTTCCAGGTTTGGGCCTCAAAACCTGGGTGCTGGGTTTCCAGGTTGAGCCACAAAACCTGGGCGTGACGGTTTCTAGGTTGAGCCTCAAAACCTGGGCGTGGGCCGGTTTCCGAGTTTGGGCCTCAAAACTCGGGCGCTGGGGTTTCCGAGTTTGGGCCACAAAACTCGGGCTGGAGGCTGGTTTCCCGGTTTGGGCCTCAAAACCGGGGGCTGATGGAAAAGGCTGGTCCCGGTTTGGGCCACAAAACCGGGGGTGCAGAGTGGTGGCGGCACGTGGCGGCGATCTGAAGGTTGCGTGGAGGCGACGCGGAAGACCGTGCGGGCGTGGCCGTCGGATCTACCTACCGCCAGCGGGTGGACCAGATAGCCTTAGGGTTTTCCTGGCCCGCTCTGTAATTAGAGTAGAGAGGGGTAGAGTAGGAAATAGACTTAGGCTAGGTTAGTATAAGTAGTCCAGGGGAGACACCCTCCTCCCTATCTCAGTTTTAGCTATTTCAGTTAGTGCCTCATTTGCTAGGGTTTCCCACTCTCCATCCCTGCTTTAGCTAGTTGAGATACGCAGAGAGACTCCACTCTGTGTACTGTTGATTCGAGGAGTGAGGCCGTATCCTCACCTTGGATCCCATCTCTTGGTGTCAATTCGCGTTTTGATTTCATGTTCATCATATTCTTCGCGGATTGCTTTGTGCCTTGAGTTTTCCGTCGCTTGATCTTTGTGCTCGGTTCATCTTTTGCGATTCCGTTTGAACTGAGGTTCTAGATCGTGAGGCACTTCTTTCCACCGAAAGAAATCATCTCTAACCTCACGGTCTAGGAGATCGATCAAGTTTTAGTTTCGGGTCTCTTTTTCTTCCTTCCCCCGAATTCCTTCGATTCACCGATTTGGAGTTAGGTTCGAGCCATGATCTCTTAGAGATAGCTCACTAACCTCCTTGTGACTCCTCAGATCGAATCCCAAGCCTAGAGCACTTGATTCGGGGAGATCGGGTTGAATCGCCAGTTTCAGTGCAGTTTCGGGGTGACCGGACGCCGGTCACGACTTGACCGGACGCGTCCGGTCGTTGAAGGTTTGAGCGTGTTTCTGTTTTTGCTCTGACCGGACGCTGGAGTTTAGTGGTGACCGGACTCGCCCATAGTCCTGTTCATACTCGAACGTGCTTGTGACCGGACGCACGGGGATCGACCGGACGCTCGCAGTCACTGCGTCCGGTCAGTTCCAGAGAGGTCCAAAACCGGTTTTTGGCTGACCGGACGCGTCGGTCCCAGCTGACCGGACGCAGGCAGAGTCCGGTCGATCCAGTTTCGCGCCGTTTCGTTCGCGGTTCGTTCGTTCTTGATTGGACTCGAGTTTCGTCTTTTTGGTTGGCCTTCTAGGGTTGTCTAGTGTCCCGCTGTGCTTCGTGGAAGCATCCACCCTACATCTAGGGTCGTGGACATTAGCAAGCTCTAGGGTTCGCTTTGGGGTTGAGTTTGGACAGTGGCATCTAGTTTCCGAAAGGAAATTTTGAAGCTCCCATTCACCCCCCCTCTGGTCGCTTTCGGGTAGCTTCTCGATCCTTCAATTGGTATCGGAGCAGGTTAAGGATCTTCCACCTTAGCCGGTTCCAGATCCACCGAAGGCGACATGGATCACGGCGTGGGCAAACCGCCGTTTTTCGATGGGACGAACTATGCGTATTGGAAGATACGTATGTCGGCCTATTTTCAGAGCTTGGGCGCTTCGATCTGGGATATTTGCAACTCCCCTGATTACGTGGTCTTGGCTGCTCGTGTGACTCAACAGTAGATCGATGAGCACGATGCCAATAGCCGAGCCCGTAATGCTCTTTTCTCTTGTTTGAGCATGGGTGAGTTTGATCGTGTTTCTCACCTCGCTATGGCTCGGGAGATCTGGGACACTCTCATGCGTTTTCATGAGGGCACCTCTCAAGTCAAAACCCGACTCTACGAGTCGTTCAAGCGAGAGTATGAGAATTTTAGACATCAACCTGGCGAGAGCATAGAAAGTTTATTCGCTCGCTTTCAGGTGATTGTCAACAGGATGAGGGCTAACAGAGAGCAGTTGCCATTTGACGATCATGAGCGTGCTTTGAAGCTTTTGCACACTCTTGACCGTTCGGTGTGGGACTCCAAGGTTCAGGCAATCATCGAATCGCCAAACTATGAGACCCTCACCTGCGACGAGCTCTTCAGTAAGCTCAAGTCCAGTGAGATTGATGCTATGGCGAGGGCTTCTTTTGAAAATCCTTCTCGCCCGTCCATGGCTTTGGTTTCCGGCTCTTCCTCTAACCCCTCAGCTGGCTTTGCGCTTTCTTCTCTCTTTTCTGTGACAGAGGACCAGCTGGAGTCTTTGGGAGATGACGAGTTGGCTTTGCTCGCCAACCGGTTCTCGCGGTTCCACAACAACCGCATGAACCGTCGTCGAGGAGGAGGACGCACGGGATGCTACGAGTGCGGCGACCCCGACCACTTCATCGCCGACTGCCCCAAGAAGAAGAACAAGCATCTGGGGAAGGGCGATCACGGCCACAGGCGTGACTCCAAGTACAAGGAGAAGCACGTTCCCCCAAGGCACAAGAAGCGGGGCGGCTTCGACAAAGAGTACATCAAGAAGAAGTACTTGGAGAAGCAGCAAGCTGAGCAGCGCGCATTCTTCGCCACGCTCAGCGACGTCGACGGCTCGGATAACGACTTCGCCAGCTCGAGCGATGACGAGTCCGAGAAGAAGAAGAGGATCGAGGAAAGCTGAACGGCCTCTGCTTCTTCGCCGACGACGACGGCGGCTCTGCACCATGGCGCTGGGCGATGAGGTCGACGGCGAGCCGGAGCGTACCCCTCAGAACGACGACGACGACGACACCTCCCAGGTATCTCTCACCTACGACGAGCTTTCCTCCGAGGTTGAGAAGTTGACTGCTGCCCTCCTTAGCCAAGATAAGTGCTTAGGCGTGCCGCTAGAGAGCGCAAGGAGTTTAGGCAGAAGTGGGAGGACACGGTGAAGGAGCTTGAGTTCGCTCGGTCCACCGTGGTAGTGTCGGAGGAGGCGGAGTGCGAGTCGTGCACCGCGCACATGACTGACCTTCTCACTCTGAGAGGTAAGTATGCTGCGTTGGTTGGAGAGGTGGATGAGCTCCGTGCTAGGCCGCAGCTGTTGGGTGCGTGCAAGACTTGTCCTGTCTTGCAATCTGAGTTGGCAGAGAAAAATGCCAAGCTTGAGTCTTTAGAGAAGGCCAGCTCAGATAGCACGTGTGTCTCGAGGGTGCTTTGTGTGAGGGCCTGGAGATGGAGATTGCAAATGTGAAGCATGGCAAGATGCAAACCGAGGAAGAAAACACATACCTTCGGTCCATCTTGTCATGGGTCTCCAGTAGTGAGCCGCAGCTCGGGATGATGATCTCCCAATTCAGGCGAGCTGTTGGTGCCCTGGTGTAGGTTTGCTCAGAGTGTTGATCTCTCAGGTTTTGGGAAGATTGGAGAGTCTAGTGGTCTGAACCCATGTGAGAAGCCCAATTCCCCACTACTCCCAAACTTGCAAGCTTCCACTCAAAGAGCCAGCCAGCCTATCACCCAAGATGGTGTGGTTGAGGAACCCCCCTAAAGTTCCTCCCAAGAACCCAGTTTTGGGCACCCAAGCCAAACCACCTCAGAAACAAGCTTGATGCTATGCCACCCATTCGTGAGGAGTTGCCACCAAAGGGCAAGGCAAAGTGTGCCACACCCACAGCCCTGGTCACAAACAACCCCTGTGCGTGCGATGAGGTACCAGTGTGATTTTGTGGGAGAGATGGTCACTTGAGCGAGTTCTGCTTTAGGCGCAAGAGAGAGGCGCGCAGGGCTCGGAGATGGAGAACCCGGACATGTACCATCCAGCTCATGTGGACATGTACCGAAGGCCCAGGGGAGAGCTGCTAGGTCCGGACGTCAGGGTCCAGGCCTAGGCAGGAGATGAGAGCCCGAGGAGGGAGACTAGGCCTAGAGGTCCAGCACCTCAGTTTGTTAGGCCTAGGCAGGAGAGAGCTCCGGAGAGACGCTAGAGCAGTTGAGCCCCAGGCTCCTAGGCGTAAACCTCGTAGAGAGCGTGCCCGACAGGGTCCTGCTTTTGCAGGTAACGGACCCCGTGGCGGAGGCTTTGTTGAGCGCTTTCCCCCACCGCAGTTTGGGTATCGCGGTGAACGCTTCTTCCCCAGCGGACCACTTTCTCAGCGTGGTGATCGCTTTCCTCGTAGACGTGCTAGGAATGGTTTTTCTGCTAACCGTTCTTTTGAGCAGCGGCCCAACACTGGTATACCCTTATTCACTAACCCCAGTGTTGGACCGTATGCTCACCCTATGTCTTCTATTGATGTAGGAGATGGTTGGAGGACGTTTGGTTGGTGGATTCGGGTTGTTCGGGCACATGACCGGAAACACCAAGTGGTTCTCCAGCCTTAGCCGGTCGCCGGAAAGGAGTACATAACCTTTGGCGATAATAGTAAAGGTAAGGTATTGTCTCGTGGAACTGTGCGGGTTAATGAGCACTTTGTGTTGCGCGATGTTGCTCTTGTTTTCTAACCTGCATTTTAACTTGCTTTCTGTTTCGCAACTTTTTGATGATGACTATGAGATCGTTTCAAACCGAACCTTAGTCGCATCTTAGATCCTCAGGGCGATCTTGTATGTCTGATTTCGCCCCTTGGGAAAGTCTTTTGTGCGAATTTTCGGGAATCGTTTGGTTCTTCTCGCTGTCTCTTGGCTAGTCCTTCTTCCTCCGATCTTTGGAAGTGGCATAGGAGGCTCGGTCACTTAAGCTTCGACTTGCTTGCAAGACTTAGCTCACTTGGCCTAATCCGAGGATTGCCCAAGCTTTCGATGGAAAGGATCCAGTTGCCATTCTTGCAGACATGGGAAGATGGTTGCCGCTCCCCACATCCAGTGACTAAGGTCATGACCTCGCACCCCAGAGAGCTTTTACATATGGACCTTGTTGGTCCGGCTCGGGTGAGCTCGGTTGGTGGCAAGTGGTATGTTGGTTGTGTTGACGACTTTTCGAGATATTCGTGGGTCTTTTTTGGCTGAGAAGACCGAGACTTTCTCCTTTGCTCGCAATCTGATTTTGCGTCTTCAGAACGAGTTCCCTTTGAACTCGATGCGAGCTATTCGGAGTGATAATGGTTCCGAGTTTAAAAATTCGGATTTTGAGAAGTTTTGTACCCGCTTGGTTTGGAGCATCAGTTTTCTTCCCCCTATACACCACCCCAAAATGGTGTTGTAGAGAGGAAGAATCAGACCTTGTTGAGATGGCCAGGACGATGCTTGATGAGCATAGGACTCCTAGGCGCTTTTGGGCCGAAGCTATGATGAACACTGCATGCTACATTTCGAATCGCATTTTTCTGAGAGCGTTTTTGAAGAAGACCTCTTATGAGTTGCGTTTTGGTCGCCAGCCCAAGGTGAGTTATTTTAGAGTCTTTGGTTGCCACTGTTTTATATTAAAAAAAGGCACCTGGACAAGTTTGAGTCTCGTTCTTCTGACGGTGTGTTTTTGGGTTATGGCACTCACACTCGAGCTTATCGTGTACTTAACCTTGACACTAACCGAGTCATGGAGACATCAGATGTCACCTCGACGAGACTCTTGTTTGTCCATCTTCTCGTTTTGAGCGTGCAGGTGATCATGAGGTTGGAGAGCCTCTTTTCGATGATGAGGACGAGGGTGCTGAAGGTATAGATGATCCAGCACCCCCTCCACCTGCCGTGCCGCAAAGAGCGGCCTCGACGACGACTCACGGCCCCGACACTTCTTCTTCCTGGGGGCCGTGGGATCCTCCACCTCGCACGGTACCTTTTGTACCCGGGGTGGAACCAGCTGCTGTTGAGGGGGAGGTCACTTCTTCCCGGGAGGCGCCACGACACATCCAGCGCCAGCACCCTCCTCAGCAGATGATCGGCGACATCGACGAGCGAGTTACTCGCTCCAGGTCACAGCACATCTCGCACTTTGCCCATTCTGCTTTTGTTGCGTCTTTTGAGCCCCGAGATGTTGGACACGCATTGACGGATCCGGATTGGGTCAATGCCATGCATGAGGAGCTAGAGAACTTTGAGCGAAATCGGGTTTGGGTTCTAGTGCCTCCACCTCCTGACTGTAAACCTATTGGGACAAAATGGGTATTTAAAAACAAGCAAGGAGAGGAGGGCCACATTGTGAGAAACAAGGCCCGGCTTGTAGCGAAGGGTTATAGTCAGAAGGAGGGGATAGATTATGAGGAGACCTTCGCTCCTGTAGCTCGTTTGGAGGCTATTAGGATACTCTTGGCTTATGCTGCATCCATGGGTTTCAAACTTTTTCAAATGGATGTCAAGAGTGCCTTCTTAAACGGCTACATTGAGGAGGAGGTCTATGTCCAGCAACCCCCCGGTTTTGAAAATCCCAAGTTTCCAAACCAAGTCTTTAAACTCCACAAAGCTTTGTATGGTTTGAAACAAGCCCCTAGAGCCTGGTATGAGAGATTAAAAACCTTTTTGCTAGCTAAGGGTTTTAAAATGGGATGTGTAGATAAGACGCTCTTTCTCCTCCGGCAAGGCAAAGATACTCTCTTGGTCCGAATTTACGTGGATGATATCATTTTCGGTGGTTCTTCTCACGTTTTGGTTGCCAAGTTTGCAGATACTATGAGCAGGGAGTTTGAGATGAGCATGATGGGCGAGCTGACTTTCTTTCTCGGGTTGCAAATTAAGCAATCCCGAGAGGGGACGTTTGTGCACCAGGGCAAGTACACGAGGGACTTGCTGAAGCGGTTCGACATGGGCGAGGCCAAGCCTCTTCCGACGCCCATGTCGACGACGACTGCCCTAGATGCCGACACGGATGGAGAAGCAGTGGACCAGAAGGAGTACCGCAGCATGATTGGATCGCTGCTCTACCTGACGGCGACACGGCCGGACATTCAGTTCGCCGTGTGCTTGTGCGCGCGCTTTCAGGCTTCGCCACGCACTTCTCACCGTCAGGCGGTGAAGCGCATCTTCAGGTACCTTCGTTTCACGCCTGAGTTCGGGATTTGGTATTCTGCTTCCTCCACTCTCTCGCTTTGCGGTTATTCCGATGCCGATTTTGCTGGTTGTCGCATTGAGCGCAAGTCCACTTCTGGGACTTGCCAGTTTATTGGGTCTTCTCTTGTATCGTGGTCTTCTCGCAAGCAGTCTAGTGTCGCTCAGTCTACCACGGAGGCTGAATATGTTGCTGCGGCTAGCTGCTGTTCCCAGTTACTCTGGATGATGGCCACTTTGCGTGATTTCAGTTTGAGCTTTACTCGAGTGCCTTTGCTTTGTGACAGCACGAGTGCCATTAGCGTTGCTAAGAACCCCGTGCTTCACTCGAAAACCAAACACATTGATGTGCGCTTTCATTTCTTGCGAGACCACCAGGAGAAGGGTGATATCGACCTTCGCCATGTCGATACTCATCACCAATTGGCTGATATTTTCACCAAGCCTTTAGACGAATCAACCTTTAATAGGTTGAGGAGTGAGCTTGGTGTGTGTTTCCCCTTTTAGATGGGGGAAGCATTTTGAGATGTACAGACTGACTCTTTTATTTTGAGGCTCTTTTCTTTTGAGTTTCTTGAGTCTTTCCAATTGGTATCTTCTTTCTTTCAGTTTTGTGTCGGGCATACGCATTTACATTCTGAAGCTTCATGTCTATATTCACTAGAATGTAATTATACTCTTGTTAGTATTGCTCCGATACTCATGATGATGCTTGTAGCTTATGCTCTTTCTGATCACTGTTACATGTTATGAGCGAGTTATTTTTGGAATGGTGAATTATGCCTAATATATATAAATCTGAAAATGTTCACCATTGAGATATGCAACTAGCATGTGTAGGGTGTGTTGAGTCCATTCCTGCTTTTCATATATGCTAGGTTGCTATGTCTCTAGTTCTGAGTCATTCACTTGCTTGGTTGTTCATAACTTGCTTAAAATCTGAACCAAGTATTGTTGAATTGAAAAGATCGAGATGGGATTGCTTGTCAACACCTCATGGTATTGAGACTGTTTCTCATTGCACTTTGAGTTAAACTTGAGCCATGTAGTGTATGACCGAAACCGTTGCTTTAAGCTTCTGATTGCTTCGGCATAGGCTTCGCACGGTTGAAAAGTTAGGCAATGACAAGCTTTCAACCTCTCGCAATCACATGCCAAAAATGAACTTGTGAATTCTTTTACCGCTGCAACTCCGATATGAATTTGAAATCACAAGTATATGCTTCATTCCTATGCATGATGATTGAACTTAGCTAGGGGTAGTTCACCTTGTATATATGCTTAGCACTTGTTTGGATTCCTTCTATACATGTCTAGTGCTATTTTGATGGTGACTATCCTTTTGGCTTAAAACTGCTCACATGCTCATATGCTTCATATTTCGTATAAGTGATCAGTTTGAGCCTTTGCTATTTGAGTGCTTAATTGAGATGTTGGAGCTATACTGATTAGAGCATCTTTGCACTCTTTTGACTATATACTTGAAGCTCCTAACTTGCATTTTGACTTCATATGCATTTTGGAAGGAGATCTTGTGTTCAGGGGGAGTTTATGTGAAGGGAGTTGCTTCTCCGATACCTTTTGGCCTTGATAAGTGCATTTTCAACTAGGGGGAGAAATTTATGCAAATCATATGCTCCTGTGTTGATCGACTAAGGGGAGAATCATTCGTCCTAGTTGCTTGCATTTGTCGAGGGGGAGTTTGCTAGTTGTGTTGAGCCGTTGCCTCTGTCTTGAGGGACTAGCAAACGTTCCTAGCTTTTCATGAGCTTTCATAAGCTTTTTCATTTGGCTTTCAATTGGTATCGTCTGGTGTGCTTTCCCATTTGGTTTGGGTTGATTTCCAATTGGTTCGGAGTGATTTTCTTGCTAGTTGTTTTGAACCTCTGTGCCTCTATCTTGAGGGACTAGCACTTTGCTTCTGTTGTCCTCCGATCTTCAATTGGTATCTGCTAGCGGTGTTGAGCCTGTTCTACCTCTTCTTGAGGGCTAGCTTTGCTTTGCTTGGTTGCGTCGAGCCGTTGCCCATGTCTTTGGGGACCAAGTTTTCGCTTCATCCACTTGACCTTCTTTGGCTTTTGTTAGGCCTTTGAGTCATTTGGTTGGGTTTTCTCTTCTCACTCCTTCCTACCTCCTTCTTCTTATTCATGATTTGTTGTGGAGTTGACAATGCACTCATCAAGGGGGAGATTGCGGATACATGGGTGTATGCCGAGTCTCTGTGTGATGAGTGATTGTCAATGGACATGATGCGCATGTTCTTTGGCTTGTGTTGTGCAGGTGTCGAGCACGGAGACAGTGGTCGATGGCGGGTGAAGGTCAAGTTGCGACGTGCCGTGCTGACGGACCGGGCGCGATGAAGGATGGGCGTGCCGTGCGGCGGACGTGCCATGCCGATGTATCGGACGGTGAAGGGCGGACGTGGACTTGGACTGATGGACTGGAGGCCGGAGGATCAGCTGTGGTGGCTGGCAGCCTGCGACAGCGACAAGCGGAGAAGTGCGATCATGTCGGTGGAAGGGGTGCACAGGCGGTGCATCCCCTCTACGACGCCGGTTTGTTGGTAGAGCCCAGGAAAAACCAACGGTGGACGGTTTCTAGGTTTGGGCCTCAAAACCTGGGTGCTGGGTTTCCAGGTTGAGCCACAAAACCTGGGCGTGACGGTTTCCAGGTTGAGCCTCAAAACCTGGGCGTGGGCCGGTTTCCGAGTTTGGGCCTCAAAACTCGGGCGCTGCGGGTTTCCGAGTTTGGGCCACAAAACTCGGGCTGGAGGCTGGTTTCCCGGTTTGGGCCTCAAAACCGGGGGCTGATGGAAAAGGCTGGTTTCCCGGTTTGGGCCACAAAACCGGGGGCGCAGAGTGGTGGCGGCACGTGGCGGCGATCTGAAGGTTGCGTGGAGGCGACGCGGAAGACCGTGCGGGCGTGGCCGTCGGATCTACCTACCGCCAGCGGGTGGACCAGATTAGCCTTAGGGTTTTCCTGGCCCGCTCTGTAATTAGAGTAGAGAGGGGTAGAGTAGGAAATAGACTTAGGCTAGGTTAGTATAAGTAGTCCAGGGGAGACACCCTCCTCCCTATCTCAGTTTTAGCTATTTCAGTTAGTGCCTTCATTTGCTAGGGTTTCCCACTCTCCCATCCCTGTTTTAGCTAGTTGAGATCCGCAGAGAGACTCCACTCTGTGTACTGTTGATTCGAGGAAGTGAGGCCGTATCCTCACCTTGGATCCCATCTCTTGGTGTCAATTCGCGTTTTGATTTCATGTTCATCATATTCTTCGCGGATTGCTTTGTGCCTTGAGTTTTCCCGTCGCTTGATCTTTGTGCTCGGTTCATCTTTTGCGATTCCGTTTGAACTGAGTTGTTCTAGATCGTGAGGCACTTCTTTCCACCGAAAGAAATCATCTCTAACCTCACGGTCTAGGAGATCGATCAAGTTTTAGTTTCGGGTCTCTTTTTCTTCCTTCCCCCGAATTCCTTCGATTCACCGATTTGGAGTTAGGTTCGAGCCATGATCTCTTAGAGATAGCTCACTAACCTCCTTGTGACTCCTCAGATCGAATCCCAAGCCTAGAGCACTTGATTCGGAGGAGATCGGGTTGAATCGCCGGAGTTTCAGTGCAGTTTCGGGGTGACCGGACGCCGGTCACGACTTGACCGGACGCGTCCGGTCGTTGAAGGTTTGAGCGTGTTCTGTTTTTTGCTCTGACCGGACGCTGGAGTTTAGTGGTGACCGGACTCGCCCATAGTCCTGTTCACTACTCGAACGTGCTTGTGACCGGACGCACGGGGATCGACCGGACGCTCGCAGTCACTGCGTCCGGTCAGTTCCAGAGAGGTCCAAAACCGGTTTTTGGCTGACCGGACGCGTCCGGTCCCAGCTGACCGGACGCAGGCAGAGTCCGGTCGATCCAGTTTCGCGTCGTTTCGTTCGCGGTTCGTTCGTTCTTGATTGGACTCGAGTTTCGTCTTTTGCGTTGGCCTTCTAGGGTTGTCTAGTGTCCCGCTGTGCTTCGTGGGAGCATCCACCCTACATCTAGGGTCGTGGACATTAGCAAGCTCTAGGGTTCGCTTTTGGGGTTGAGTTTGGGACAGTGGCATCTAGTTTCCGAAAGGAAATTTTGAAGCTCCCATTCACCCCCCCTCTGGTCGCTTTCGGGTAGCTTCTCGATCCTTCACTTAGGCTATATATTGCCAGTGAATACGGCTAGGCCTCCGGATAGCTGTGGTAGCAAGCAGGTGGTGACAGCCCTTTGCGCCTTGAATTCCACCACGTAGTTGGTCTAGTTTAACAGTAGGGCTCGTTGTGCTAGCGTTCAACCTAAGTCATTTGTAAAGGCTAGTACGCCCACAATACACTAGTAAAGAACTTAAATCACTAGAAGTCTAATAGAACTAGGATCTACCCAGTAGATAGTGCCCGTTCCCTTCAACTATCCTAGATATCCTTACCCCCCTAGTTTTCTCAAAATCACTTCGCGTTCCTCGTGGATTCGATACCCCGGAATACTCCGAGGTGAAAAGCTACAACTGACAACCGTGCACCTGCGGTTTCTTCTGCGTGCCACCCCAGGTGTCAACACGGCACAAGTTCGACCCTCAAAACCAAGTCCCGAACGTAGATAGACGGCTACGTCGAGAAATCCCCAAATACTGATGCTAACAAGTAGCAAAGATACCTAGAGAGGTTCCTTGGTCAACTCTAAGGCAGCAATCGCACAAAACCGGAGTACACAGCCGATTCGCGGACTGTCCGGCCCTGGGGTCCCGGACTGTCCGCCCCTACTGCGGACTGTCCGCGAGGGGATGGCGGACTGTCCGCCGGTCAAAAGAGCAAAACAACAGTGCTGCTGAAGTCCCCTGGACAGTTCCTGGACTGTCCGCGAAAACCAACGGCGGACTGTCCGCCGGTCAAGGAACAGTAAAACAGCCGAAGGACACAGCCACTGATCTGGTCTGCCCCCGACGCGCAGACTGTCCGCGGCTGGGATGGCGGACTGTCCGCCAACTCCCAGTGAGGGCAATTTTGGTCGCCCTTCACCCAAATCTTCTCCAAATCGATTCAAACCAAAATCCCTTGATCCCAAACTTGGAGAGAATGATCACAAGGTAGTTAGGAGACTATCCCCAAGAAATCATCTGCTCAAATCAACTCAATCAACGGGAAATCGAAGGGGAAGGTGTATGAACCAAAAAGCGCCACGAAAATGAAATCGACCCGATCTACTTGTTCGTGAGGAGTTAGATGAATTCCTTCGGTGGAAATGATCTCCTCACTATAAAGAACAAGTTGATTCAAACGGATTTCGCAAAGACGCAGTAGAGAGGGAGATCGAGTGACGGGAAAATCGCAGAGAAACGAAGAACGCGAAGAACACGAACAAAACGTGAATCAAGTCATCGATCTGCAACCGTGTGGCTACCACACGCTACAACAGTGAGGTTACGGCCTCACTTCCTCAAAATCTCCAGTACACAGAGGTATGGTTCTCTGCGGATCTTAGCTAGCTACAGCAGGGGATTGGGAGAGCAGGAAACCCTAGAAGCAAAGAGCAAATGACTGAGATAGAATGACAGGATGGTGTCTCCCTCTAATTATCCTAATTCTACTTCCTATTCTACCCCTCTCTAATTACAAAGCGAGCCAGCTAAACCCTAGGGTTATTCTGGACCAACTCAAGGTAGATGCTGATCCGACGGCCACGCCCGCACAACTGGTAGCGTTGCCTCGACGCAACCTCACCGATTGCCGCCACGTGCCGCCACCGCTCCACTCGTCCTTTTCACGGACTCCGCCCCCGGTTTTGAGGCCCAAACCGGGAAACCAGCCTTCACGGCCAACCCCCGGTTTTGAGGACCAAACCGGGAAACCAGCCGCCCATCGCCTGAGTTTTGTGGCCCAAACTCAAAAACCCGCAACGCCCAGGTTTTGAGGCCCAAACCTGGAAACCGTCCTCAGCCGAGTTTTGTGGCCCAAACTCAGAAACCATCAGCGCCCAGGTTTTAAGGCCCAAACCTGGAAACCGTCCACCCGATGGTTTTTCTATGGCTCTACCACCAAACCGAAGCTTTAGAGGGGATGCACCGCCCGTGCACCCCGTCCACCGACACGTGTCCCCAGGTCCTCGACCCAAGCAACACCGTGCCCGCAAGTCTTCGCTCGTCGCTGTCCCAGGCTGTCGGCCACCACAGCTGATCCTCGGGCCACCGGTCCCTCAGTCCAAGCCTCACGTCCGCCCTTCGCCACTCTCGGTCCATCGGCACAGCACGTCTCTACTTGACCTTCATCTTGCCTCTAATCACTGCATCCGTGCTCGACACCTGCACAACACAAGCCAAAGAACATGTGCATTATCCCAGTTGACAATCACTCATCACTCAGAGACTCGGCATACACCCATGTATCCGCAATCTCCCCCTTGATGAGTGCATTATCAACTACCAACACAAATCATAATGGAAATAGAAGAAGGAAGAAGGAGAAGAGAGAACTCAACCAAATGACCCAAAAGCATAGCAAAGTCGAAGAAGGTCAAGTGGAAAGAGCAAGACAGCTTGGTCCCCAAAGACATGGGCAACGGCTCGACGCGACCAAGCAAGGTAAAACTAGCCCTCAAGAAGAGGTAGAACAGGCTTAACACCACTAGCAAGTACCAATTGAAAAATCGAAGCAAAATGCTAGTCCCTCAAGATAGAGGCATAGAGACTCAACACAACTAGCAAGAAAGCTTGATACCAAAACCTTACGGCCAACAAGAGGCAAACTACCCCTCAAATAGTGCACACAACAAGGAAAACTCCCCTTTGGTTCAACTCGGAAAGCACAAGATTTGAAAACCCCTTAGTTGAACTCTCAAAGAGCATATATCATATGATTTGCAATATCTCTCCCCCCTTAGTTGAAAATGCACTTATCAAGAAAAAGAATGCACCATCGTGTAAAATCTCTCCCCCTTAGAGAATGCACCATCAAAAGTGCCAGCAAGTCAATTTCTCCCCCTTCCAAAATGCATATGAGTCAAAATGCAAGTAAGCAGCTTCAAGAATATAGTCGATAGGATGCAAGAATGCTCTACAAAGTATATCTTCAATGACTCACTGGAAAGCATACAAGCTAGCGAAGGCTCAAACTGATCACCAAATACGAAATATGAACATATGATCAAAGTGATCAGTTTTAGCCAGAAAGGTATTCACCATCAAAATAGCACTACACATGTATAGACAGGAAAACAAGCAAGTGCTAATCATGTATACAAGGTGAACTACCCCTAGCAAAGTTCAAACATCATGCTATAGAATGAAGCATAACTTGTGATTTCAATTTTAGATCAGAGTTGCAGCGATGAAATAGCACAAGTTCAGAATTTAGCATGTGATTGCGAGAGGTTGAAAACTTGTCATTGCCTAACTTTTCAACCGAGCGAAGCCTATGCAAATGCAATCAGAAGCTTAAAGCATCAGTTTCGGTCATACACTACACAGCTCAAGTTTAACTCAAAGTGCAATGAGAAACAGTCTCGAAACTGTGATGTGTTGACAAGCAATCCCATCTCGATCTTTTCCAATTCACTTAACTTGGTTCGGATTTTATTGATACAATATGAACATACCAAGCAAGTGAATGACTCAGAACTAGAGACATAGCAACCTAGCATATATGAAAAGCACGAGTGAATTCAACACATCCTACACATGCTGGTTGCATATCTCAATGGTGAACATTTTCAAGTTTTATGTTTGTTAAGCAGGTTCACCATTCAAAATAGCTCAGCTCACAACATGTATTAGTGATCAGAAAGAGCATAAGCTACTAGCATCAACATATAGCTTCGGAGCATACTAAACAGAGCATAATTACATTCTAAAGATTATATACATGAAGCTCAGAATGTAAAAGCATATGCTGAAATGGAAAAGAAAAACAGAGCAAATGAGAAAATAGTCAGTCTATGATACAAGATCCAAAATGTTTCCCCCATCTAAAATGGGAAACACACACCAAGCTCACCTCTCAACCTAGCAAAAGTTGATTGGTCGAAAGGCTTGGTGAAAATATCAGCCAACTGATGATGAGTATCGACATGGCGAAGGTCGATATCACCCTTCTCATAGTGGTCTTGCTGAAAATGAAAGCGCACATCAATGTGTTTGGTCTTCGATTGCAGCACGGGGTTCTTAGCAACGCTAATAGCACTCATGTTGTCACAAAGCAAAGGAACACGAGAAAAGCTCAGACCAAAATCACGCAAAGTGGCCATCATCCAGAGTAACTGGGAACAGCAGCTAGCTGCAGCAACATACTCAGCCTCTGTGATAGACTGGGCAACACTAGACTGCTTGCGAGAAGACCACGATACAAGAGAAGAACCAATAAACTGGCAAGTCCCAGAAGTGGACTTGCGATCAATACGGCAACCAGCAAAATCGGCATCGCAATAACCGCAAAGGGAGAGGGTGGAGGAAGCAGATTACCAACTCCTAAACTCAGGAGTGAAGCATAAGTACCTCATAATGCGCTTGACTGCCTGACAGTGAGAAGTGCGCGGCGACGACTGAAATCGCGCGCACAGACACACCGCGAACTGAATGTCCGGGCGTGTCGCCGTCAGGTACAGCAGCGACCCGATCATACTCCGATACTCCGTCTGGTCCATAGCTTCTCCATCCACATCCGCATCCAGGGCCGTCGTGGTCGACATAGGTGTTGGAAGAGGCTTGGCCTCACCCATGTCGAACTTCTTCAGGATGTCCTTGGTGTACTTGCCTTGGTGCACGAACGTCCCCTCTCGGGATTGCTTGATTTGCAACCCGAGGAAAAACGTCAACTCGCCCATCATGCTCATCTCAAACTCCCTGCTCATAGTGTCTGCAAACTTGGCAACCAAAGCGTGAGAAGAACCACCGAAAATGATATCATCCACGTAAATCTGGACCAAGAGTGTGTCATTGCCTTGCTTGAGGAGAAAAAGCGTTTTATCCACACATCCCATTTTAAAACCCTTAGCAAGCAAAAAGGTTTTCAACCTATCATACCAGGCTCTAGGGGCTTGTTTCAAACCATATAAAGCTTTGTGAAGTTTAAAAACATGGTTTGGAAACTTGGGATTTTCGAAACCGAGGGGTTGTCTGACATATACCTCCTCTTCTATGTAGCCGTTTAAGAAGGCACTCTTGACATCCATTTGAAAAAGTTTGAAACCTTTGGAAGCAGCAAAAGCCAAGAGTATCCTAATTGCCTCCAAACGACCTATAGGAGCAAAAGTCTCCTAATAGTCTATCCCCTCCTTCTGACTATACCCCTGGGCAACTAGTTTGGCCTTGTTTCTCACAACATGGCCATCCTCTCCTTGTTTGTTTTTGAAAACCCATTTTGTCCCAATAGGATGACAATCAGGAGGAAGAGGAACCAAAACCCAAACCCGATTTCTTTCAAAATTTTCCAACTCCTCATGCATGGCATTGACCCAATCCGGATCAGATACAGCGTGTCCAACATCTCGGGTTTCAAAATCAGCAACAAATGCAGAATGAGCAATGTGAGAGATTTGTGACCTGGACCGAGTGACATGTTCGTCGATGTTGCCGATCATCTGCTGAGGGGGGTGTTGGCGCTGAATGTGTCATGGCGCCTCCCGAGCAGACATGATCTCCCCCTCAACAGCAGCTGGTGCCTCCCCGGGTACAAAAGGTACCGCTCGAGGTGGCGGATCCCACGGCCCCCAAGAGGAAGAAGTGTCGGGGCCGTGAGTCATAGTAGAAGCCGCTCCTTGCAGCACAGCAGGTGGAGGGGGTGCTGGATCATCCATACCTTTAGCACCCTCTTCCTCATCATCAAAAAGAGGCTCTCCAACCTCATGATCACTTGCACGCTCAAAACAAGAAGAAGGACAAACCATGGTCTCGTCGAAGGTGACATCTGATGTCTCCATGACTCGGTTAGTGTCAAGGTTAAGTACATGTTAAGCGTGAGTATGAGTGCCATAACCCAAAAACACACCATCAGAGGAACCAGACTCAAACTTGTCCAGGTTGCCCTTTTTGAGTATAAAACAATGGCAACCAAAAACTCGAAAATAACTCACCTTGGGCAGTTTTCCAAAACGCAACTCATAAGACGTCTTTTTCAAGAAGGCTCGGAGAAAAATGCGATTGGAAATGTAGTATGCAGTGCTCATAGCTTCGGCCCAATATCGCCTAGGAGTCCTATGCTCATCGAGCATCGTCCTGGCCATCTCTACAAGGGTCTGATTCTTCCTCTCTACAACACCATTCTGAGGGGGTGTGTAGGGGGAAGAAAACTGATGCTCTAAACCCAAAGAGTTACAAAATTTCTCAAAATCCAAATTCTTGAATTCGGAACCATTATCACTCCTAATAGCTCGCATCGAGTTCAAAGGGAACTCATTCCGAAGACGCAAAATCAGATTGCGAGCAAAGATGAAAGTCTCGGTCTTCTCAGCTAAAAAGAAGACCCACGAATATCTCCAAAAGTCATCAACAACATCAAGCACATACCATTTCCCCCCAACCGAGCTCACCTGAATCGGACCAACAAGGTCCATGTGCAAAAGCTCACCAGGGCGCTTGGTCATGACCTGAGTCACTAGATGGTGGGGAGCGGCAACCATCTTCCCATGTCTACAAGAATGTCAAACAAGATCCTTCTCCATGGATAACTTGGGCAATCCTCGGATCAGGCCAAGCGAACTAAGCCTTGCAAGCAAGTCGAAGCTCAAATGTCCAAGTCTCCTATGCCACTTCCAAAGATCATAGGAGGAAGGTCCAGCCACAAGACAACGGGAAATGCCAAAAGACTCTGAGAAATTCGCACGAAAGACTTTTCCAAAGGGCGAAATCATACAAACAAGATTGCCCTGAGGATCCAAAATACGACTGAGATTCGGTTTAAAACGAATCTCATAGTCATCATCAAAGAGTTGCGAAACAGAAAAAAGGTTAAAATGCAAGTTAGAAACAAGAGCAACATCGTGCAACACAAAGTGCTCATTAACTCGCACCGACCCACGAGACAACACTTTACCTTTGCTATTGTCGCCGAAGGTGATAAACTCCTTTCTGGCCACCGGACTAAGACTGGAGAACCACTTGGCGTTTCCGGTCATATGCCTCGAGCAACCGGAATCCACCAACCAAACGTTCTCCAATCGTTTTACCTACATCAATAAAAAGACATAGGGTGAGCGGCCCAACACTGGGGTTAGAGAGGTAGGGAGAATACCAGTGTTGGGCCGGCTGCTCAAAAGAACAGTTAGCAGAAAAACCATTCCTAGCACGCCTACGGGGAAAGCGATCACCACGCTGAGAAAAACGTGGTCCACTGGGGAAGGAGCGCTCACCGCGATACTCAAAACGCGGTGGAGGAAAGCGCTCAACTACAAAGCCACCGCCACGGGGTCCATAGCCTACAACTGCAGGCTCCCGCCGGGCACGACCTCTCAGCTGCCTAGGCCTAGGAACTTGAGGTTCTGGACCACTAGGCCTAACATCACGCCTATGAACATTAGGCACATGTACATCATGGAAAGGATGACACAAGTCCATGTTGTTCATCTCCTTTGCACGGCGCGCCTCCCTCTTGCGCCGAAAGCAAAACTCACTCAAGTGTCCATCTCTCCCACAGTGCTCACAATGGTACCTCACCGCTCTCAAACGGGGTTGTTGGTACTCACGGTAGTGGGTGTGGATCACTTTGCCCTTCTGTGGCATAAGCTCCTCCTGGATGGGTGGCATGGTGTCCAACATGTTTTTCAGGTGGTTGGGCTTGGGATGCCATGTCTGCTTCTTGGGTGGAGCTCTAGGAGGTTCAACGAACACACCATCCTTGGTGTTGGGCTTGAGAGGCTCTTTGGGTGGAATCTTTGTAAGCTTGGGAGTAGTGGTGGAGTTGGGCTTCTCACATGGGTTAAGACCACTCGACTCTCCAATCTTGCCAAAAGATGAAACATCAACACCCTGAGCAAAGCCTACACCTGGACCTCCTGCAGCATGCTTGAATTGGGAGATCATCATCCCAAGCTGCGGCTCACCACAAGACACCCATGACAAGATGGTCCGAAGGTATGTGTTTTCCTCCTCGGTTTGCATCTTGTCATGCTTCACATTGGCTATCTCCATCTCCAGGCCCTCACACAAAACACGCCTGGACACACAAGTGCTACCCGAACTGGCCTTCTCAAGAGACACAATCTTGGCATTCTTCTCTGCCAACTCGGCTTGCAAGCCAGCACAAGACTTGCACGCACCCAACAGCGAGGATCTAGCCTTCAGCTCATCCACCTCTCCTACCAACGCCACATACTTACTTCTCAAGGTGAGAAGGTCAGTCATGTGCGTGGTGCACATCTCGCACTCAGCCTCCTCAGAAACGACCATGGTGGACTTAGCAAATTCAAGCTCCCTCACCGTGTCCTCCCACTTCTGCCTAAACTCCTTGCGCTCTCTAGCAGCACGCCTAAGCAGCTTGTCTTGACTAAGAAGCATCGCAGTAAGTTTCTCGACCTCAGCAGAAAGCTCATCGTGGGTTAGAGATACCTGGGAGGTGTCGTCGTCATCGTCATTCCGAGGGATCTCCTCCAGCTCGCCGTCGACCTCCTTGTCGAGGGCCATGGTGCAGAAGCCCTCGTCGTCGGCGAAGAAGCAGAGGCCGTTGAGCTTGTCCTCGATCCTCTTCTTCTTCTTGGACTCGTCGTCGCTTGAAGAAGCGGAGTCATCATCCGAGTCGTCGACGTCGCTGAGCGTGGCGAAGAACGCACGCTGCTCAGCCTGGGCCTTCTCCAAGTACTTCGTCTTGATGTACTCCTTGTTACAGCCCTTCCGCTTGTGCTTCGCGGGGACGTACTTCTCCTTGCGCTTGCCGGAGTCATACTTGTGCCCATGATCGCCCTTCCCAGATGAATGCTTCTTCTTGGGACAGTTGGTGATGAAGTGGTCGGGGTCGCCGCACTCGTAACATCCCCAGCGTCCTCCTCCACGGCGATGGTTCATGCGGTTGTTGTGGAACCGCGAGAACCGGTTGGCAAGCAAAGCCAACTCGTCATCCCCCAAAGACTCCAGCTGGTCCTCTATGACAGAAAAGAGAGAAGAAAGTGCAAATCCTCCAGAGGGGTTAGCAGAAGAGCCAGATGAAGGACCGAGAAGCTACCCGAAAGCGACCAGAGGGGGGGGGTGAATGGGAGCTTCAAAATTTCCTTTCGGACACTAGATGCCACTGTCCCAAAATCAACCCCAAGAGCGAACCCTAGAGCTTGCTAATGTCCACGACCCTAGATGTAGGGTGGATGCCTCCTAGAAGCACAGCGGGACACTAGACAACCCTAGAAAGCCAACGCAAAAGACGGAACTCAAATCCGATCAAGGACGAACGAACCGCGAACGAAAACGCGCGAAACTGGATCGACCGGACTCTGGCCAGCGTCCGGTCAGCAGGGACCGGACGCGTCCGGTCGTCAGAAATCAGCTCTGGGAGCTCTCTGTTCGTGACCGGACTCACGAGTACGGAGCGTCCGGTCGTGTACAGTGCGTCCGGTCGAAACCGACAAAGCCAGAAACAGTGCAAGCGTAGCGTCCGGTCGAAATGCAAACAGAGCGTCCGGTCGAGAGCGTCCGGTCAGTACGCAGAAAAGCTTGGCGCCGTGCTCAACGACCGGACTCTGAAAGCGTGCGTCCGGTCAGACCGACAGAGCGTCCGGTCACCCCGCGACTGCACTGAAACTCCGGCGATTCAACCCGATCTCCTCCGAATCAAGTGCTCTAGGCTTGGGATTCGATCTGAGGAGTCACAAGGAGGTTAGTGAGCTATCTCTAAGAGATCATGGCTCGAACCTAACTCCAAATCGGTGAATCGAAGGAATTCGGGGGAAAGAAGAAAAAGAGACCCGAAACTAAAACTTGATCGATCTCCTAGACCGTGAGGTTTGAGATGATTTCTTTCGGTGGAAAGAAGTGCCTCACGATCTAGAGCAACTCAGTTCAAACGGAATCGTAAAAGATGAACCGAGCACAAAGATCAAGCGACGGGAAAACTCAAGGCACAAAGCAATCCGCGAAGAACATGATGAACATGAAATCAAAACGCGAATTGACACCAAGAGATGGGATCCAAGGTGAGGATACGGCCTCACTTCCTCGAATCAACAGTACACAGAGTGGAGTCTCTCTGCGGATCTCAACTAGCTAAAGCAGGGGTGTGGGAGAGTGGAAACCCTAGGAAATGAAAGCTCTAACTGAGATTGAGATTGGGAGGAGGGTGTCTCCCCTGGACTACTTATACTAACCTAGCCTAAGTCTATTTCCTACTCTACCCCTCTCTACTCTAATTACAGAGCGGACCAGCCTAACCCTAAGGCTATTCTAGTCCACCCGCTGGTGGTAGGTAGATCCGACGGCCACGCCCGCACGGTCTTCCGCGTCGCCTCCACGCAACCTTCAGATTGCCGCCACGTGCCGCCACCACTCTGCACCCCCGGTTTTGTGGCCCAAACCGGGAAACCAGCCTCCAGCCCGAGTTTTGTGGCCAAACTCGGAAACCGTCCGCGCCCGAGTTTTGAGGCCCAAACTCGGAAACCGGCCCACGCCCAGGTTTTGAGGCTCAACCTGGAAACCGTCACGCCCAGGTTTTGTGGCTCAACCTGGAAACCCAGCACCCAGGTTTTGAGGCCCAAACCTGGAAACCGTCCACCGTTGGTTTTTCCCGGGCTCTACCAACAAACCGGCGTCGTAGAGGGGATGCACCGCCTGTGCACCCCTTCCACCGACATGATCGCACTTCTCCGCTTGTCGCTGTCGCAGGCTGCCAGCCACCACAGCTGATCCTCCGGCCTCCAGTCCATCAGTCCAAGTCCACGTCCGCCCTTCACCGTCCGATACATCGGCATGGCACGTCCGCCGCACGGCACGCCCATCCTTCATCGCGCCCGGTCCGTCGGCACGGCACGTCGCAACTTGACCTTCACCCGCCATCGATCACTGTCTCCGAGCTCGACACCTGCACAACACAAGCCAAAGAACATGCGCATCATCTCCGTTGACAATCACTCATCACACAGAGACTCGGCATACACCCATGTATCCGCAATCTCCCCCTTGATGAGTGCATTGTCAACTCCACAACAAATCATGAATAAGAAGAAGGAGGTAGGAAGGAGTGGGAGGAGAAAACCCAACCAAATGACCCAAAAGCCTAACAAAAGCCAAAGAAGGTCAAGTGGATGAAGCGAAAAACTTGGTCCCCAAAGACATGGGCAACGGCTCGACGCAACCAAGCAAAGCAAAGCTAGCCCTCAAGAAGAGGTAGAACAGGCTCAACACCGCTAGCAGATACCAATTGAAGATCGGAGGACAACAGAAGCAAAATGCTAGTCCCTCAAGATAGAGGCACAGAGGCTCAACACAACTAGCAAGAAAATCACTCCGAACCAATTGGAAATCAACCCAAAACAAATGGGAAAGCACACCAGACGATACCAATTGAAAGCCAAATGAAAAAGCTTATGAAAGCTCATGAAAAGCTAGGAACGTTTGCTAGTCCCTCAAGACAGAGGCAACGGCTCAACACAACTAGCAAACTCCCCCTCGACAAATGCAAGCAACTAGGACAAAAGATTTTCAGGGCATATGATTTGCGTAAATTTCTCCCCCTAGTTGAAAATGCACTTATCAAGGCCAAAAGGTATCGGAGAAGCAACTCTCTTCACATAAACTCCCCCTGAACACAAGATCTCCGTCCACAATGCATATGGAGTCAAAATGCAAGTTAGGAGCTTCAAGTATATAGTCAAAAGAGTGCAAAGATGCTCTAATCAGTATAGCTCCAACATCTCAATTAAGCACTCAAATAGCAAAGGCTCAAACTGATCACTTATACGAAATATGAAGCATATGAGCATGTGAGCAGTTTTAAGCCAAAAAGATAGTCACCGTCAAAATAGCACTAGACATGTATAGAAGGAATCCAAACAAGTGCTAAGCATATATACAAGGTGAACTACCCCTAGCAAAGTTCAATCATCATGCATAGGAATGAAGCATATACTTGTGATTTCAAATTCATATCGGAGTTGCAGCGGTAAAAGAATTCACAAGTTCATTTTTGGCATGTGATTGCGAGAGGTTGAAAGCTTGTCATTGCCTAACTTTTCAACCGTGCGAAGCCTATGCCGAAGCAATCAGAAGCTTAAAGCAACGGTTTCGGTCATACACTACATGGCTCAAGTTTAACTCAAAGTGCAATGAGAAACAATCTCAATACCATGAGGTGTTGACAAGCAATCCCATCTCGATCTTTTCAATTCAACAATACTTGGTTCAGATTTTAAGCAAGTTATGAACAACCAAGCAAGTGAATGACTCAGAACTAGAGACATAGCAACCTGGCATATATGAAAAGCAGGAATGGACTCAACACACCCTACACATGCTAGTTGCATATCCCAATGGTGAACATTTTCAGATTTATGTACATTAGGCATAATTCACCATTCCAAAAAATAGCTCGCTCATAACATGTAACAGTGATCAGAAAGAGCATAAGCTACAAGCATCATCATAAGTATCGGAGCAATACTAACAAGAGCATAATTACATTCTAGTGAATATAGACATAAAGCTCAGAACGTAAATGCGTATGTCCGACACAAAACTGAAAGAAGGAAGATACCAATTGGAAAGACTCAAGAAACTCAAAAGAAAAGAGCCTCAAAATAAAAGAGTCAGTCTGTACATCTCAAAATGCTTCCCCCATCTAAAAGGGGAAACACACACCAAGCTCACCCCTCAACCTATTAAAGGTTGATTCGTCTAAAGGCTTGGTGAAAATATCAGCCAATTGGTGATGAGTGTCGACATGGCGAAGGTCGATATCACCCTTCTCCTGGTGGTCTCTCAAGAAATGAAAGCGCACATCAATGTGTTTGGTTTTCGAGTGAAGCACGGGGTTCTTAGCAACGCTAATGGCACTCGTGCTGTCACAAAGCAAAGGAACTCGAGTAAAGCTCAAACCAAAGTCACGCAAAGTGGCCATCATCCAGAGTAACTGGGAACAGCAGCTAGCCGCAGCAACATACTCAGCCTCCGTAGTAGACTGGGCGACACTAGACTGCTTGCGAGAAGACCACGACACAAGAGAAGACCCAATAAACTGGCAAGTCCCAGAAGTGGACTTGCGCTCAATGCGACAACCAGCAAAATCGGCATCGGAATAACCGCAAAGCGAGAGAGTGGAGGAAGCAGAATACCAAATCCCGAACTCAGGCGTGAAACGAAGGTACCTGAATATGCGCTTCACCGCCTGACGGTGAGAAGTGCGTGGCGAAGCCTGAAAGCGCGCGCACAAGCACACGGCGAACTGAATGTCCGGCCGTGTCGCCGTCAGGTAGAGCAGCGATCCAATCATGCTGCGGTACTCCTTCTGGTCTACTGCTTCTCCATCCGTGTCGGCATCCAGGGCAGTCGTCGTCGACATGGGCGTCGGAAGAGGCTTGGCCTCACCCATGTCAAACCGCTTCAGCAAGTCCCTCGTGTACTTGCCCTGGTGCACAAACGTCCCCTCTCGGGATTGCTTAATTTGCAACCCGAGAAAGAAAGTCAGCTCGCCCATCATGCTCATCTCGAACTCCCTGCTCATAGTATCTGCAAACTTGGCAACCAAAGCGTGAGAAGAACCACCGAAAATGATATCATCCACGTAAATTTGGACCAAGAGAGTATCTTTGCCTTGCTTGAGGAGAAAGAGCGTTTTATCAACACATCCCATTTTAAAACCCTTAGCTAGCAAAAAGGTTTTTAATCTCTCATACCAGGCTCTAGGGGCTTGTTTCAAACCATACAAAGCTTTGTGGAGTTTAAAAACATGGTTTGGAAACTTGGGATTTTCAAAACCGGGGGGTTGCTGGACATAGACTTCCTCCTCAATGTAGCCGTTTAAGAAGGCACTCTTGACATCCATTTGAAAAAGTTTGAAACCCATGGATGCAGCATAAGCCAAGAGTATCCTAATAGCCTCCAAACGAGCTACAGGAGCGAAGGTCTCCTCATAATCTATCCCCTCCTTCTGACTATAACCCTTCGCTACAAGCCGGGCCTTGTTTCTCACAATGTGGCCCTCCTCTCCTTGCTTGTTTTTAAAAACCCATTTTGTCCCAATAGGTTTACAGTCAGGAGGTGGTGGCACTAGAACCCAAACCCGATTTCGCTCAAAGTTCTCTAGCTCCTCATGCATGGCATTGACCCAGTCCGGATCCGTCAATGCGTGTCCAACATCTCGGGGTTCAAAAGACGCAACAAAAGCAGAATGAGCAAAGTGCGAGATGTGCTGTGACCTGGAGCGAGTAACTCGCTCGTCGATGTCGCCGATCATCTGTTCAGGGGGGTGCTGGCGCTGGATATGTCGTGGCGCCTCCCGGGAAGAAGTGACCTCCCCCTCAACAGCAGCTGGTTCCACCCCGGGTACAAAAGGTACCGCGCGAGGTGGAGAATCCCACGGCCCCTAGGAAGAAGAAGTGTCGGGGCCGTGAGTCGTCATCGAGGCCGCCCTTTGCGGCACGGCAGGTGGAGGGGGTGCTGGATCATCTATACCTTCAGCACCCTCGTCCTCATCATCAAAAAGAGGCTCTCCAACCTCATGATCACCTGCACGCTCAAAACGAGAAGAGGGACAAACAAGAGTCTCGTCGAAGGTGACATCTGATGTCTCCATGACTCGGTTAGTGTCAAGGTTAAGTACACGATAGGCTCGAGTGTGAGTGCCATAACCCAAAAACACACCGTCAGAAGAACGAGACTCAAACTTGTCCAGGTTGCCTTTCTTCAATATAAAACAGTGGCAACCAAAGACTCTAAAATAACTCACCTTGGGCTGGCGACCAAAACGCAACTCATAAGAGGTCTTCTTCAAAAACGCTCTCAGAAAAATGCGATTCGAAATGTAGCATGCAGTGTTCATAGCTTCGGCCCAAAAGCGCCTAGGAGTCCTATGCTCATCAAGCATCGTCCTGGCCATCTCAACAAGGGTCCGATTCTTCCTCTCTACAACACCATTTTGGGGCGGTGTGTAGGGGGAAGAAAACTGATGCTCCAAACCAAGGCGGTTACAAAACACCTCAAAATCCGAATTCTTAAACTCGGAACCATTATCACTTCTAATCGCTCGCATCGAGTTCAAAGGGAACTCGTTCTGAAGACGCAAAATCAGATTGCGAGCGAAGGAGAAAGTCTCGGTCTTCTCAGCTAAAAAGAAGACCCACGAATATCTCGAAAAGTCGTCAACAACAACCAAAACATACCACTTGCCACCAACCGAGCTCACCCGAGCCGGACCAACAAGGTCCATGTGTAAAAGCTCTCCGGGGTGCGAGGTCATGACCTTAGTCACCGGATGGTGGGGAGCAGCAACCATCTTCCCATGTCTGCAAGAATGGCAAACTAGATCCTTCTCCATCGAAAGCTTGGGCAATCCTCGGATTAGGCCAAGTGAGCTAAGTCTTGCAAGCAAGTCGAAGCTTAAATGACCGAGCCTCCTATGCCACTTCCAAAGATCGGAGGAAGAAGGACTAGCCAAAAGACAGCGAGAAGAACCAAACGATTCCGAGAAATTCGCACAAAAGACTTTCCCAAAGGGCGAAATCAGACATACAAGATCGCCCTGAGGATCTAAGATGCGACTAAGGTTCGGTTTAAAACGAATCTCATAGTCATCATCAAAAAGTTGCGAAACAGAAAGAAGGTTAAAATGCAGGTTAGAAACAAGAGCAACATCGCGCAACACAAAGTGCTCATTAACCCGCACCGTCCCACGAGACAATACCTTACCTTTACTATTGTCGCCGAAGGTTATGTACTCCTTTCCGGCGACCGGGCTAAGGCTGGAGAACCACTTGGTGTTTTCGGTCATGTGCCTCGAACAACCGGAATCCACCAACCAAACGTCCTCCAACCGTCTTACCTACATCAATAGAAAGACATAGGGTGAGCATACGGTCCAACACTGGGGTTAGTGAAATAAGGGTAATACCAGTGTTGGGCCGGCTGCTCAAAAGAACGGTTAGCAGAAAAACCATTCCTAGCACGTCTACGAGGGAAGCGATCACCACGCTGAGGAAAACGTGGTCCGCTGGGGAAGAAGCGCTCACCGCGATACTTAAACTGCGGTGGGGGAAAGCGCTCAACTGAACCTCCGCCACGGGGTCCATTACCTGCAAAAGCAGGACCCCGTCGGGTACGCTCTCTACGAGGTTTACGCCTAGGAGCCTGGGGCTCAACTGCTCTAGCGTCTCTCCTCGGAGCTCTCTCCAGCCTAGGCCTGGTGAAGGACCTAGCAGATCTCCCCTGGGCCTTCGGTACATGTCCACCATGAGCTGGATGGTACATGTCCGGGTTCTCCATCTCCCGAGCCCTGCGCGCCTCTCTCTTGCGCCTAAAGCAGAACTCGCTCAAGTGACCATCTCTCCCACAAAAGTCACACTGAAACCTCACCGCGCGCAAAGGGGGTTGTTGGTTTGCAGGGATGTGGGTATGGTTCACCTTGCCCTTGCCCTTCTGTGGCAATTCCTCTCGGATGGGTGGCATTGTGTCAAGCTTGTTCTTTAGGTGATTGGGCTTGGGTTGCCATTGTGGATTCTTGGGTGGAGCCTTGGGAGGTTCAACTACAACTCCATCCTTGGTGACAGGCTTGGCAGGCTCTTTGAGTGGAAGCTTGGCAAGCTTGGGAGCAGTGGTAGAGTTGGGCTTCTCACAGGGGTTCAGACCACTAGACTCTCCAATCTTCCCAAAGGCTGAGAGATCAACACTCTGAGCAAAACCTACACCAGGGGCACCAACAGCTCGCTTGAATTGGGAGATCATCATCCCGAGCTGCGGCTCACTACTGGAGACCCATGACAAGATGGACCGAAGGTATGTGTTTTCTTCCTCGGTTTGCATCTTGCCATGCTTCACATTGGCAATCTCCATCTCCAGCCCCTCACACAAAGCACACCTCGAGACACAAGTGCTATCTGAGCTGGCCTTCTCCAAAGACTCAAGCTTGGCATTTTTCTCTGCCAACTCAGATTGCAAGACAGGACAAGTCTTGCATGCACCCAACAGCTGCGGCCTAGCACGGAGCTCATCCACCTCTCCAACCAACGCAGCATACTTACCTCTCAGAGTGAGAAGGTCAGTCATGTGCGCGGTGCACGACTCGCACTCCGTCTCCTCCGACACTACCACGGTGGACCGAGCGAACTCAAGCTCCTTCACCGTGTCCTCCCACTTCTGCCTAAACTCCTTGCGCTCTCTAGCGGCACGCCTAAGCAATTTATCTTGGCTAAGGAGGGCAGCAGTCAACTTCTCAACCTCGGAGGAAAGCTCGTCGTAGGTGAGAGATACCTGGGAGGTGTCGTCGTCGTCGTCGTTCCGAGGGGTACGCTCCGGCTCGCCGTCGACCTCATCTCCGAGCGCCATGGTGCAGAAGCCGTCGTCGTCGGCGAAGAAGCAGAGGCCGTTCAGCTTGTCCTCGATCCTCTTCTTCTTCTCGGACTCGTCATCGCTCGAGCTGGCGGAGTCGTCATCCGAGCCGTCGACGTCGCTGAGCGTGGCGAAGAACGCGCGCTGCTCAGCTTGCTGCTTCTCCAAGTACTTCTTCTTGATGTACTCTTTGTCGAAGCCGCCCCGTTTCTTGTGCCTTGGGGGAACGTGCTTCTCCTTGTACTTGGAGTCGCGCTTGCGCCCATGTTCGCCCTTGCCCAAGTGCTTGTTCTTCTTGGGGCAGTTGGCGATGAAGTGGTCGGGGTCGCCGCACTCGTAGCATCCCGTGCGTCCTCCTCCTCGACGGCGGTTCATGCGGTTGTTGTGGAACCGCGAGAACCGGTTGGCGAGCAAAGCCAACTCGTCATCTCCCAAAGACTCCAGCTGGTCCTCTGTCACAGAAAAGAGAGAAGAAAGCGCAAAACCAGCTGAGGGGTTAGAGGAAGAGCCGGAAACCAAAGCCATGGACGGGCGAGAAGGATTTTCAAAAGAAGCCCTCGCCATAGCATCAATCTCACTGGACTTGAGCTTACTGAAGAGCTCGTCGCAGGTGAGAGTCTCATAGTTCGGCGATTCGATGATTGCCTGAACCTTGGAGTCCCACACCGAACGGTCAAGAGTGTGCAAAAGCTTCAAAGCACGCTCATGATCGTCAAATGGCAACTGCTCTCTGTTAGCCCTCATCCTGTTGACAATCACCTGAAAGCGAGCGAATAAACTTTCTATGCTCTCGCCAGGTTGATGTCTAAAGTTCTCATACTCTCGCTTGAACGACTCGTAGAGTCGGGTTTTGACTTGAGAGGTGCCCTCATGAAAACGCATGAGAGTGTCCCAGATCTCCCGAGCCGTAGCGAGGTGAGAAACGCGATCAAACTCACCCATGCTCAAACAAGAGAAAAGAGCATTACGGGCTCGGCTATTGGCATCGTGCTCTTCGACCTGCTGTTGAGTCACACGAGCAGCCAAGACCACGTAATCAGGGGAGTTGCAAATATCCCAGATCGAAGCGCCCAAGCTCTGCAAATAGGCCGACATACGTATCTTCCAATACGCATAGTTCGTCCCATCGAAAAACGGCGGTTTGCCCACGCCGCGATCCATGTCGCCTTCGGTGGATCTGGAACCGGCTAAGGTGGAAGATCCTTAACCTGCTCCGATACCAATTGAAGGACCGAGAAGCTACCCGAAAGCGACCAGAGGGGGGGGTGAATGGGAGCTTCAAAATTTCCTTTCGGACACTAGATGCCACTGTCCCAAAATCAACCCCAAGAGCGAACCCTAGAGCTTGCTAATGTCCACGACCCTAGATGTAGGGTGGATGCCTCCTAGAAGCACAGCGGGACACTAGACAACCCTAGAAAGCCAACGCAAAAGACGGAACTCAAATCCGATCAAGGACGAACGAACCGCGAACGAAAACGCGCGAAACTGGATCGACCGGACTCTGGCCAGCGTCCGGTCAGCAGGGACCGGACGCGTCCGGTCGTCAGAAATCAGCTCTGGGAGCTCTCTGTTCGTGACCGGACTCACGAGTACGGAGCGTCCGGTCGTGTACAGTGCGTCCGGTCGAAACCGACAAAGCCAGAAACAGTGCAAGCGTAGCGTCCGGTCGAAATGCAAACAGAGCGTCCGGTCGAGAGCGTCCGGTCAGTACGCAGAAAAGCTTGGCGCCGTGCTCAACGACCGGACTCTGAAAGCGTGCGTCCGGTCAGACCGACAGAGCGTCCGGTCACCCCGCGACTGCACTGAAACTCCGGCGATTCAACCCGATCTCCTCCGAATCAAGTGCTCTAGGCTTGGGATTCGATCTGAGGAGTCACAAGGAGGTTAGTGAGCTATCTCTAAGAGATCATGGCTCGAACCTAACTCCAAATCGGTGAATCGAAGGAATTCGGGGGAAAGAAGAAAAAGAGACCCGAAACTAAAACTTGATCGATCTCCTAGACCGTGAGGTTTGAGATGATTTCTTTCGGTGGAAAGAAGTGCCTCACGATCTAGAGCAACTCAGTTCAAACGGAATCGTAAAAGATGAACCGAGCACAAAGATCAAGCGACGGGAAAACTCAAGGCACAAAGCAATCCGCGAAGAACATGATGAACATGAAATCAAAACGCGAATTGACACCAAGAGATGGGATCCAAGGTGAGGATACGGCCTCACTTCCTCGAATCAACAGTACACAGAGTGGAGTCTCTCTGCGGATCTCAACTAGCTAAAGCAGGGGTGTGGGAGAGTGGAAACCCTAGGAAATGAAAGCTCTAACTGAGATTGAGATTGGGAGGAGGGTGTCTCCCCTGGACTACTTATACTAACCTAGCCTAAGTCTATTTCCTACTCTACCCCTCTCTACTCTAATTACAGAGCGGACCAGCCTAACCCTAAGGCTATTCTAGTCCACCCGCTGGTGGTAGGTAGATCCGACGGCCACGCCCGCACGGTCTTCCGCGTCGCCTCCACGCAACCTTCAGATTGCCGCCACGTGCCGCCACCACTCTGCACCCCCGGTTTTGTGGCCCAAACCGGGAAACCAGCCTCCAGCCCGAGTTTTGTGGCCAAACTCGGAAACCGTCCGCGCCCGAGTTTTGAGGCCCAAACTCGGAAACCGGCCCACGCCCAGGTTTTGAGGCTCAACCTGGAAACCGTCACGCCCAGGTTTTGTGGCTCAACCTGGAAACCCAGCACCCAGGTTTTGAGGCCCAAACCTGGAAACCGTCCACCGTTGGTTTTTCCCGGGCTCTACCAACAAACCGGCGTCGTAGAGGGGATGCACCGCCTGTGCACCCCTTCCACCGACATGATCGCACTTCTCCGCTTGTCGCTGTCGCAGGCTGCCAGCCACCACAGCTGATCCTCCGGCCTCCAGTCCATCAGTCCAAGTCCACGTCCGCCCTTCACCGTCCGATACATCGGCATGGCACGTCCGCCGCACGGCACGCCCATCCTTCATCGCGCCCGGTCCGTCGGCACGGCACGTCGCAACTTGACCTTCACCCGCCATCGATCACTGTCTCCGAGCTCGACACCTGCACAACACAAGCCAAAGAACATGCGCATCATCTCCGTTGACAATCACTCATCACACAGAGACTCGGCATACACCCATGTATCCGCACCAGAAACCAAAGCCATAGTCGGGCCAGAAGGATTTTCATAAGAAGCCCTTGATGTGGCGTCAATCTCACTAGACTTGAGCTTACTAAAGAGCTCATCGCAAGTGAGGGTCTCATAGTTAGACGATTCGATGATCGCCTGGACCTTTGAGTCCCACACCAACCGATCGAGAGTATGCAAAAGCTTCAAAGCCCTCTCATGATCGTCGAAAGGCAACAGCTCCTTGTTCGCTCTCATCTTGTTGACAATGACCTGAAAGCGAGCGAATAAACTCTCTATGCTCTTGCCAGGCATATGTCAAAAGTTCTCATACTTCCGTTTGTGCGACTCGTAGAGACGGGATTTGACTTGAGTGGTTCCCTCATGGAACCGCATGAGGGTCGCCCAAATCTCACGAGCCGTGGGGAGGTGAGAAACACGATCAAACTCGGACATGCTCAAACAGGAGAAAAGAGCGTTACGTGCTCGGCTATTGGCTTCGTGCTCATCGATCTGAAGCTGAGAGACACGAGCAGCCAAGACAACGTAATCGGCCTTGTTGCAAATCTCCCAAACAGAAGAGCCCATACTCTGGAGATAGGCCGACATGCGTATCTTCCAATACGCATAGTTCGTCCCATCAAAGAACGACGGTTCGCCCACGCCGCGATCCATGTTGCCTTCTATGGATCTGGAACCGGCTAAGGTGGAAGATCCTTAACCCGATCTGATACCAATTGAAGGACCGAGAAAGCACTAGCAAGGCGACCAGAGGGGGGTGAATGGGAGCTCAAAAGTTTCTCTCGAAACTTTGGCCATTTGTTCCCAATATCAACCCCCGAAAGCTTCAATCAAAACCGTGATGCCCACGACCCTTGGAAGAGGGTGGATGATCCCTAGGATCACAGCGAGGCACCACAAAACGATAGCAAACCAAACGCTAAAAGTACTGGCACAAGTTCGACCCTCAAAACCAAGTCCCGAAGGTAGATAGACTGCTACGTCGAGAAATCCCCAAATACTGATGCTAACAAGTAGCAAAGATACCTAGAGAGGTTCCTTGGTCAACTCTAACGCCAAACGAAAAGTCCAGAAACCAAGCGAAGAAGCGGGGAGAGCAATCGCACAAAACCGGAGTACACATCCGATTCGCGGACTGTCCGGCCCTGGGGTCCCGGACTGTCCGCCCCTACTGTGGACTGTCCGCGAGGGGATGGCGGACTGTCCGCCGGTCAAAAGAGCAAAACAACAGTGCTGCTGAAGTCCCCTGGGCAGTTCCTGGACTGTCCGCAAAAACCAATGGCGTACTATCCGCCTGTCAAGGAACAGTAAAACAGCCGAAGGACACAGCCACTGATCTGGTCTACCCCCGACGCGCGGACTGTCCGCGGCTGGGATGGCGGACTGTCCGCCAACTCCCAGTGAGGGTGATTTTGGTCGCCCTTCACCCAAATCTTCTCCAAATCGATTCAAACCAAAATCCCTTGATCCCAAACTTGGAGAGAATGATCACGAGGTAGTTAGAAGACTATCCCCAAGAAATCATCCGCTCAAATCAACTCAATCAATGGGAAATCGAAGGGGAAGGTGTATGAACCAAAAAGCGCCACGAAAACAAAATCGACCCGATCTACTTGTTCGTGAGGAGTTAGATGAATTCCTTCGGTGGAAATGATCTCCTCACTATAAAGAACAAGTTGATTCAAACGGATTTCGCAAAGACGCAGTAGAGAGGGAGATCGAGTGACGGGAAAATTGTGGAGAAATGAAGAACGCAAAGAACACGAGCAAAACGCGAATCAAGTCATCGATCTGCAACCGTGTGGCTACCACACGCTACAACAGTGAGGTTACGGCCTCACTTCCTCAAAATCTTCAGTACACAGAGGTATGGTTCTCTGCGGATCTCAGCTAGCTACAGCAGGGGATTGGGAGAGCAGGAAACCCTAGAAGCAAAGAGCAAATGACTGAGATAGAATGGCAGGAGGGTGTCTCCCTCTACTTATCCTAATGCTACTTCCTATTCTACCCCTCTGTAATTACAGAGCGAGCCAGCTAAACCCTAGGGTTATTCTGGACCAACGCAAGGTAGATGCTGATCTGACGGCCACGCCCGCACAACTGGTAGCGTTGCCTCGACGCAACCTCACCGATTGCCGCCACGTGCCACCACCGCTCCGCTCGTCCTTTTCACGGACTCCGCCCCCGGTTTTGAGGCCCAAACCGGGAAACCAGCCTTCACGGCCAACCCCCGGTTTTGAGGCCCAAACCGGGAAACCAGCCGCCCATCGCCTGAGTTTTGTGGCCCAAACTCAGAAACCCGCAGCGCCCAGGTTTTGAGGCCCAAACTTGGAAACCGTCCTCAGCCCGAGTTTTGTGGCCCAAACTCGGAAACCATCAGCGCCCAGGTTTTGAGACCCAAACTTGGAAACCGTCCACCCGATGGTTTTTCACTAGCTCTACCACCAAACCGAAGCTGTAGAGGGGATGCACCGCCCGTGCACCCCGTCCACTGACACGTGTCCCTAGGTCCTCGACCCATGCAACACCGTGCCCATAAGTCTTCGCTCATCGCTGTCCCAGGCTGTCAGCCACCACAGCTGATCCTCGGGCCACCGGTCCCTCAGTCCAAGCCTCACGTCCACCCTTCGCCACTCTCGGTCCATCGGCACGGCACGTCTCTACTTGACCTTCACCTTGCCTCTGATCACTGTATCCGTGCTCGACACCTGCACAACACAAGCCAAAGAACATGTGCATTATCCTAGTTGACAATCACTCATCACTCAGAGACTCGGCATACACCCATGTATCCGCAATCAGTAGTTCTACCTTGTGAGTAAACTAAATTTTTCAAGTATGAGAAATTATCAGAATTCTGAAAATTAGAGCGGGGGAATAAATTGTTACCTTGAGAATTTGTAGGCTGATTCCATCCTTGATTCTGTTGACGGAAACCGTTGTTGTTGTTGTTGTTGATGAAGTTCAAATCTTCATGTAACTCGGGGCAGTGGTTCCCAGAATGTCTGGTTTCTCCACAGACTTCACAAGTCATGTAGGATTCCAGAGATTGGACGCTCTCTTGTTGGTTCATCTTCTCACAGCTGTCCAGCTTCTTTGCCAGCAGGTCCATCTTGGCCACGATCATGTCGGCCTCCTTAAGGGAATGTATACCTCGCTTACGGGGCTGTAGTCTCTCGTCATTCCATCCTTGGTTCGACACCATCTTCTCTATGAGAGCCTTAGCATTTGCAACATTCAGAGAAAAGAATGCACCGCCGGCGGCGGCATCCAAATGGCTTCTAGAGAGTGGGGTTAGGCCATGGTAGAAGTTCTGGATCAATAGCCAGTCCTCCATACCATGGTGTGGACAAGCAACGGCGTACTCTTGCATTCTCTCCCAAGCCTCGGGAATAGATTCCTCGGCTTGTTGCGTAAAGCTGGAGATTTTGTTGCGAAGAGTGTTCGTCTTGCCCATCGGAAAGAATTTGGCGAGAAAAGCATTGGAACAATTGTCCCATGTGTCTACAGCGTTGCGATTGGTATAGAACCATTGCTTCGCTTTTCCTAGCAAAGAGAAAGGAAAGAGACGAAGACGGATGGCTTCTTGTGTTATCCCCTTAATGGTGAAGGTGCCGCAAATCTCCAAAAATTGTTGGAGGTGAGCATTGGCATCCTCATGAGCTTTGCCACAGAACGGTCTAGCTTGGACCATCGTGATCAGAGCCGGTTTCAACTCAAAATTGAGGTTGGCATCGATCACGTCTGGTCCTGTCGCTACATTGGTGACAGAAGGAGCAGAAAACTCACGAATGGTCTTATTGGCCATCGTGAAGATAGAACAAGATAAGAAAGAAAGAAGTTGAAGAAGATGAAGGAAAAAGATAAGAAGAGTTAAGGAAAGAAAGAATGGGGAAAGATGGGATTCGCTAAGCGGGAGCTTAAGCGAAGATAAATTCGACACGGACTCAACCAATACACCGATTGCCTTCCCTGGCAACGACACCAGAAATGCTTGTTGGTAGTTCTTAACTTCACTAAAGATAGAGCTAGGCAACTATCCCCGGTAACGGCGCAGAAATGCTTGTTGACACTTGCTAATGTCGTTACTAGGAGCAGACTATGGAATCTATTCCTAGCAACGGTGTCAGAAATGCTTGTAGCAAGTCCAGTCACTATACCTAAAGGGGTGAAGCTAAAGCAGCTATCTACTAATATCAAATGGGGTTGTCAATCCTGAGACTAGTAGGAGCTAGCTAGAGATATTGCAATCTACCTAGAGGAGATTCTGCAAGCGCACAGAACTATCGTAGTAGCACTTCGCTTGGGAGTACCAGGTGTCAATTTATTTGATCCCAAGGGAAGGCTAGGGTGGTGTATGAGTCGAGTCAAGGAGGGGATGAGAGTCGAAGAATAAGAAAAGGGAAAAGGAGAAAAGAGGAGATGAAAGGGAGAGGATGAGAGGCTAGAAAGAATATATGGGTGGATAGGTAAGGATGAAATGGATAGTAAGGTAATGTGGATGGATAGGTAGGTAATGGGAAAAGGATAACTAACTAGTAACTACTAACTACTCCTAGATAACTACGAAGCAAGATAACTACGAAGCAAGATAGGCAAATGTCGAACAAGCAACCAAGTTAAGCATAGTTTTATTCCTATCTTATCAAGTACCGAGGCGTACTAGCCTTTACCACTGACTTAAGTTGAACGCTAGCACAACGAGCCTTGCTGTTAAACTGGGCCAACTACGTGGTGGAATTCAAGGCGCACAGGGCTGTCACCACCTGCTTGCTCCCACAACTATCCAGGGGTCTTGCCGTATCTGAAGGTAAGTCTATAACTAAGCACCACGCTTAATTATATTCTAACTATCTCTACCCTAGCTTTGAATAAAGACACCCTTGCGGACGTCAGAGCAAATACTTGACTTAATAAGATAAACACTAAACTAACTAAGCAACCTATTGGCGAAGATCAAACACTAAGCACACTAGAGATTAACTACTATGGCTAAGTGAATTGAACTGTAGGATAGCTAGGCACTCAAGCAATCAATCAAGTATACTACTCAATACTGATAAGTAGAATAAAGTAATACTTGAAATGATGAACTAGAATATAGTAAAGTGCTTGAGATACAAGAGCAAAACCTGAACTGGAGATGAAGGAAGACTCTTCCCAACTCCAGGACCGATCACTCGCACGCTTCTACTCTTGAGCTAAGCCTTGAGCAGCGCTTCCGCGAGGGCAATGAGGCAAGGATGCCTTGCACTACTAGCTACCTACTTGCCTAAGCTCTCTGAGCTTCTAACCTAGCTCTCACTTGCTTTCTTGCTTGCTTGCTTTCCTCTCTTCCTTGCTTGAAATGAAGTGACGCCTCAAGGGGGGTATTTATAGCCTTGTGGAGTGAGGGCGGTACTTATAGGGGGCAGCCAACCGATCTAGGGCAAACCCTAGTGGCGGGCGCCAGCCCTAGGTGGCGGCCGCCACCCCCCTGGCCGTTGGATGCACCGTCATTGATCCTACGGCCTCCAGGGACTCCTCCAAGGCGGTGGTTAAGTCGGTTGCATGTCCAGATAACCGTCATTCGGTCACGATCCACACCACTCCCCTCCTGAGCCCTCCGATGCCACTGACCTAGTGACCAAGGGCCAAGATTTGGCACTAGGGTGGTCACACGGATTAGTGCATCGCAGGGGGGAAACTTGGGCCTCTCCTTGTGGCGGGCGACACCTAGGGGTGGCGGGCGCCACCCCACTAGGGCCCAAATGGGCCCTGCTGAGTGGGCTCGGCCTTTGGTGGTTCAAATATCTAAATTTTGTTCAAATCCTGCATTCAAATCAAAATCTATGGACATGTGGAATTCGGTTAGTTTGAAACCTATTTGACTACATTTCATGCCTTTTTGGTGAAGTTTAGGGTAACATGTTGATGGTAAAACAGGTGTTTAAGGACCATCAACAAGCTCCCCCAAGCTAACCTGTTGCTCGTCCTCGAGCAACAATGCGGTTTAAGCATTAAGCATGAAATAGATAGCAACTTAAGATGTATACAAGTGCATATTGTATAGTGAGAAATAACTTAGTATATATCATTAATCATAGCAATGTGGGGCTTATAGCTTTTCACTTCAAACATGCAAGTGTGAAATAAAGCAGTAGATAGGAAACTTTTATTTTGCTTAGGTCTGACTAGGATTTTCACTTCAAACAAGATGCCTTTTTGGTAAATTTTAGGGTAAAATATTGATGGTAAAACAGGTGTTTAAGGACCATCAACAGGGATCACTAAGGCTATCTAATTCCAATTTAAGAGGGATATGTTTATATTATTCTTAGTGGGGAAGTTGCCATAAAAGGTCACAAACAAAGTATGAGTCTTTTATGCAAACGTATAATCCTACCGAGCCTACACATGAGTAAGTGGACTATAGAAGAATCAACAAGGTTATAAGAGTCACCCTTGCGAACAACCACTACTACCGGCGTTATAGGAGGCATTTATGAGCTATCAAGTCTAAGCACCATGCTTACACTATCCAACTACTCTAACTCTAGAGCAACTTAGAATTAAAGTACTCAAAACAGAGTCGTAAACCTTAAGAATAATAAGAACCATGGCTCAAACTTAAATATAGACGTTGATTACCGAAACAATCGCTGATGCAAGTTGAAGATGAACTTGAATCCGCAGGTACAAGATGAAGAAGTTGATCCGACAGGCCGGAGCTCCTTCTTGATCTCTTACTCTCTCTCTCTTCTAGTTCTAGTATAAGACTAGGTCCTAATCCTAAATAGAGGGGTAACTAGTCTTCTACTTGATAGCTGGTTCTTGATTACAACTAGATGAACTAGATCTAATTCTAGATGAACTAGAAGAGATTCATCTAGAGGGACCTCTACTTCTAATTGAAACCCTAGTTTCTGATGTGGAGATGAATAATGAAGATGGAGATGCCAGGAGAGGGGGGTCTGGGTCTGGTTTTATAGCCCGAAGCGTGGAACGTGACCCCTTGGATCAAACCGACTTCAGGGACGGTGGAGATGCATCCTAGGAGGTGGTGGAAGAAGCTTGCAGAAGGCGGAAGCCAGCGGGCCCAGGGGGAGACCGGTCGGTCTCATGGTGGGACCGGTCGATCCCACCTAGCAGGGTCCCGCGGTGCCCGACCTCCTGGTGTCTTTTGGTGTCCTCTGGAGTCTTCTAGAAACTTCCTGACGTGGCGGTTGCGTTATCTCCCGTCGGTTTCCTTCTAGGGGAAGCAATCAGCGCTTGTTCCCTGGTTTAGTCCCTGCAGAATCACAATTCAACAAAACTCGTGGAATATTGTCAATTAAAACCCTAAACTTTTGTTGGTGATTGAATTCATGCCCTTTTCATATTTATTTATCCTTTAATTTTGATAGATAACCAGTGTCAACATCAGCCAATGATCCTTCTTGGTTGTTTGAGTATAATTCTAGGAAAGATAGGGTTTTCAAGTCTGGGGTTACCAACCTATGGAGATGAAGGTTGAGCCAGAGCTGAAGCAACCACTAAGGGCCTGTTATTGATGGGATGTCTTCATTTTTCATCAAACTCTGGGCTACTTTATTCAACATGCAATACAGAGCTCCCAGAAGGTACTTTTCTAGAGGAATTTCTGAAGTCACAGGCAATTTTTCTGCCAGAGCCAAGAAATTGGAAGTTGGACCACAACTCTGACTACAGAACAGATACTTCTTCAGCCACATATTCAGAAAGATAATGTATTCTCGTTCTGAGACACTGGATTGAGGAGTGTTGAAGGTGGCAATATAGTTGGCCCAGCCACCAGGTTTTCCAAGCTTGATGGAGGGTTAGGTTTGGATACTGTAAGGGTTAGTCGATCCAATGATGTTTAGGCCGGTTAGCATGTGCACATCGGCCAAAGTTGGAGTCATAGGGCCTTTCTTGTACATAAAAGTGTTGAAGGTACCAGACCAAAAATAGCAGGCAACCTTCAGCATCTGCTCGTTCTTCTTCATGTTAGCCAAGGATAAGGTGATGCACTGATGTAGACCACGAAGGACCCAATCTGACTTTTTCTTGTCTCCTACTTTAATCAGCCAATCCCTCCAGCCTGGAACAATCGATGGCCAGTTCCTGAAAGGAGTCTTTCCCCAGTGCTTTGAAGCAAAATCTGAATTCTTGAAGGGAATTCTCTGAGTTTCGGCGGTGATGACTTCAGTAGGATCAAGATTGCCTACTGGACCAAGAAAGAAATTATCTGGGTTATCCTGAAGCGGGATGAGGATCTGGTCATGGAGTGCCTGAAAATTCAAATTTTGGGAGAGAATATAAAGATGGGGATTCATTTGAAGGAGGGGTATGATAAGGGACCCAAAATTTACCGCAGGGATGGAATCTTGAGTTGCCATTTGATCTACGGAAGCACCGAACTCAAGCAATCAAAATTTTTTTTGCTTGAAATCAAGTGGCGGCGGACTTCTTTGAAAGTTAGGGTTTGAAGATGGCCTTGGAAGGAAGCAATAACGATTGAGAAGAAGGACTAGGCTGATCGGCTAAGAAATGGAGATAGTCGATTGAAACCTTAAGGAAAGGAGAATAATATTTTTGGAATAAAATAAATTTCATCCTAAAATTGGGGGGCATGTTTTTACACCAGATTTTAGACCGAGAAGTTTGATATTTTGTAAACATAAATGACTGGTTTATTAAGGAAAAAGATCGGCCTGGAAAAAATAAAAGGGGGTCATATAAGTTGAAGTTGACCCGGAAGCTTCAGGTGGACCAGCACGATGGGCTTCGAAGACGTGTCGGACTCGACCAAGGAGTTCAAGTTCGGGTCATCTTTATTTTACCTTTTTTGTAATCTACTTGTGTTAGGACAGGAGTCAACCGGGTTATAAATAGCTAGAAACCCGGATTTTTGTAATCATCCCCAATCAATAAAACACAACCGGCCCTCGGCCAAAACACTAGGAGTAGGAGTAAAGTAGATCTCGGCGAGACCTTCAATCAGGCAGGGCTGCATCGGCATCGACCGACCTCCGGTTTGCTTGTAAGTTTCACCAATGGCTCGTGTCATCGTGTAATAAGGCTGCATTGGCGTCGACCAACCTCTTTTTAAGCTATGGCATGACTAGTTATTGGTTTAAGCTCGTCCTTTGTAAGACAGTCTTGACTCTGATCAATCTCTTACTTTAGTTGATCTTGGCTAGTTATCAGCTCTATTGGTTTGGCAAGCAAATAGATTCATTAAGTTATCGATGTTGTTTCGTGTTTTAATCTGTTTATTTACTTTTCAAACAACATCTTGCCCAATCAAGATTGACAAAGTAGCCTGCGCCTAAAGAATGCTTAGTATCGGTTGTTCTGAGGTTTACACGCTCATAACAGAAGGAATAGTCGATACAAGCTTCTCATCGGCTATTTTCATCAATCTTGGTTGTTACATGTTGTGCGTTCGAGATATTCGATAAAATCATGATCTGATTTAAGAGTAAATAGATCCGATCTAGCATGTCTATTATGGCTGTATTTTCGAACCCCACTGATATATATGATAGATTGAGTTTGTTTGTCTTAGATTAAATCATGCTTTTGTCAGATAGATCTTGTTCGTGCTTCATGGACCCTGTATCGGTTGAAATAACCGATCCAGTTATGCTCTCTTCATAATATGTTCTTTTAAGTGGTTTGGAATCAATGGATCTACTTTATGCATGAGACGTGATCTAGCTTGACCATCATCAAGGCTGCATGGAGACAACCCACTATTGATGTTTAAGTTATTTTATCGATCTATTTATTATTACGGCTGCATGGAGACACCCCACTGTTAATGAATAGAACTGCTCGTGCATTTAGTCGATATGTTGGTTTTATGCCATTTGAACGTACATATAGATTTTTATCTATCAATGTCCTTTAAGCTTATCAGTTGTCTGTTTATTATAAATATTCATCTCATACATGTTATAGCCGTTATGCTTCGTATCTTTTTCATCATTTTACATATAATCTCATGAGAGTTGACTTTATAGTCAATATCTTAAAGACAAATGGCTATATCAGAGCCGCACAATTTGGAACTGTCTCGCACCAAACCGGCAGGTTCCATGATTTGATGACCTTTTTCTTCTCCTTGTCAATTACAGGTCAAATTGACTGGCACGCCCGAAGTCGATTCTGCTAAGAATCGGCACCAGCGCCTGCTGAAGGTCCAGGAGGTCAGGATTCACTCCGTACCCCTCTAGGACCGTGTTCCGAGTGTGTTGGCGCACCCGACCAAGATTTTGAGTCAACAGATACTCAACACTTCCTTATTAGAGGTCATTTAGTGTCCCAAATTTCATCTATGAGCTGCTGGGCTTTAAAATTCCTAGAACTTAAAAAAATTCAGTAATTCACTGTTTTTTCAAAAAAATCCTAAAGTTTGGTGTGGTGGCATGTTTTGCACACCTAAACTCCAGAAAAAAGAATGAAATAATTTCAACAAAGTGGCATTGTAGATGCTTCACAAGTGGGTACATCTGCTATAGAGTTTAGGTGAGTTTTATGAAAGATTGGAGTAGACGTGGACAATGTGTGCTACAACAGTGTCAAGTGAAGGAATGACCAAAACAAAATTGTCGATCTTGTTGTCCCCTTAAACTTATGTATTCAAAATGTTTTCATTAGAGCCACTCTTAAATCTCTTAGCCGCATAAAACTCACTCAAAATTTGAATTTTAAATCTTAGATCATATAAAAAGTGTCAAATGAACGAATGACCTATACAAAAAATGTGCATGATGTCGGTACCTACAACTTTGGTACTCAACACTTCCTCATTCGAGGTCATTTATTATCCTAAAGTTCATCTGCGAGCTGCCGAGCTTTAAAATTTCTAGAACTTAAAAAAAATAGTAATTCACTGTTTTTTCAAAAAAAAATCCTCAAATTTGGTGTGGTGGCATGTTTTGGACACCTAAACTCCAGGAAAAAGAATAAAATAATTTCAACAAAGTGGCATTGTAGATGCTTCACAAGTGGGCACATCTCTTAATAGAGTTTAGGTGACTTTTATGAAAGATTGGAGTAGATATGGACAATGTGTGCTACAACAGTGTTAAATAAAGGAATGACCAAAACAAAAATTGCAGATCTTGTTGTCCCATTCAACTTTGGTATTCCAAACTTTTTTTATTAGAGCCACTTTTAAATCCCTTAGCCGCATAAAACTCTCTCAAAATTTGAATTTCAAATCTTAGATCATATGAAATAATGCCAAATGAAGGAATGGTCTATAAAAAAGATGTGCATGATGTCGGTAGCTACAACTTTGGTACTCAACACTTCCTCATTATAGGTCATTTAGTGTCCTAAATTTCATCTGCGAGCTGTCGGGCTTTAAAATTCCTAGAAATTAAAAAAATCAGTAATTCACTGCTTTTTCAAAAAATCCTCAAATTTGGTGTGGTGGCATGTTTTGGACACCTAAACTCCAGGAAAAAGAATAAAATAATTTCAATAAAGTGGCATCGTAGATGCTTCACAAGTGGGCACATCTCTTATAGAGTTTAGGTGAATTCTATCAAAGATTAATGTAGATGTGGACAATATTTGCTACAACAGTGTTAAATGAAGGAATGACCAAAACAAAATTTGTCGATCTTGTTGTCCCCTTCAACTTTGGTATTCAAAACTTTTTCATTAGAGCCACTTTTAAATCTCTTAGCCGCGTAAAACTCTCTCAAAATTTGAATTTCAAATCTGAGATCATATAAAAAGTGCCAAATGATGGAATGACATATACAAAAGATGTGCATGATGTCGGTACCTACAACTTTGGTACTCAACACTTCCTCATTACAGGTCATTTAGTATCCCACATTTAATCTGCATGCTGTCGGGCTTTAAAATTCCTAGAACTTGAAAAAAAATCAGTAATTCACTATTTTTTCAAAAAGTCCTCAAATTCGGAGTTAGTATGTGAGAGAAAGACTAGTTATAAATTTTAACGAGAGATTAAAAAGAGAAATTGTTCTTGTATATGATGAACAAGTGATTTACAAATTAAAAAGAAAAAGAAAAGGAAGAAAAAGGAAAAAGCCTCTCTCTCTATTTGAGGCCTGGCCTATCTCCCTCTAGCCAGGCCCCCGGTGCATTTTTACATGGGCCTAGGCCCAGCTCCGAGTCAAACAAACATGGTCAAAGGCCCAGCCCGTACTGAGACATTTTATGACATCAGGAGTCGTCATATTTGATAAAACATCTAGTGACGGTCTGATATCGTCACATAAAAACTTTATGAATCGTCACAAAAACATAACCGTCAATCGACTCCTGGCGCACAACAATTTGTGACGAAACTCGGTACCTTTATGTGACATGAGAAACAATGGCGTCACAAATATTTCCGAGTCCTATAGATTTATGACGAAACTTAATTTTGCGTTATATTATATTGCGGATACATGGGTGTATGCCGAGTCGCTGAGTGATGAGTGATTGTCAACTGGGATAATGCGCATGTTCTTTGGCTTGTGTTGTGCAGTTGTCGAGCACGGATACAGTGATCGAAGGCAAGGTGAAGGTCAAGTAGAGACGTGCCGTGCCGATGGACCGAGAGTGGCGAAGGGCAGACGTGAGGCTTGGACTGAGGGACCGGTGGCCTGAGGATCAGTTGTGGTGGCTGACAGCCTGGGACATCGACGAGCAAAGACTTGCGGGTGGACGGGGTGCACAGGCGGTGCATCCCCTCTACAGCTCGGTTTGGTGGTTGAGCCACAGAAAAACCGCCGAGTGGTCAGTTTCTAGGTTTGGGCCTCAAAACCTGGGCGCTGATGGTTTCCGAGTTTGGGCCACAAAACTCGGGCTGAGGTCGGTTTCCAGGTTTGGGCCTCAAAACCTGGGCGCTGCGGGTTTCTGAGTTTGGGCCACAAAACTCAGGCGATGGACGACTGGTTTCCCAGTTTGGGCATCAAAACCTGTGGTTGGCTGTGAAGGCTGGTTTCCTGGTTTGGGCCTCAAAACCGGGGGCGAAGTCCGGGAAAAGGACAAGCAAAGCGGTGGCGGCACGTTGCGGCAATCGGTGAGGTTGCGTCGAGGCAACGCTACCAGTTGTGCGGGCATGGCCGTCGGATCACCACCTACCACGAGTTGGTCCAGAATAACCCTAGGGTTTAGGTGGTTCGCTCTGTAATTAGTTAGGGGTAGAGTGAGAATTAGAATTAGGATAAGTAGAGGGAGACACCCACCTCCCATCTCATCTCAGTCATTTGCTCTTTGCCTTATAGGTTTTCCTGCTCTCCCAATCCCCTGCTGTAGCAACTGAGATCCGCAGAGAACCATACCTCTGTGTACTGGAGATTTTGAGGAAGTGAGACCGTAATCTCACTATTGTAGCGTGTGGTAGCCACATGATTGTAGATCGATGTGTTGATTCGCGTTTTGTTCGTGTTCTTCGCGTTCTTCGTTTTTCCATGATTTTCCCGTCACTCGATCTCCCTCTCTACTGCGTCTTTTCGAAATCCATTTGAATCAACTTGTTCTTTATAGTGAGGAGATCATTTCCACCGAAGGAAATCATCTAACTCCTCACGAACAAGTATATCGGGTTGATTTCATTTTGGTGGCGCTTTTTCGTTCATACACCTTCCCTTTCGATTTCCCAGTGATTGAGTTGATTTGAGCGGATGATTTCTTGGGGATAGTCTTCCAACTACCTCGTGATCATCTCCTCCAAGTTTGGGAACAAGGGATTTTGGTTTGATTCGAATTTTGGAGGATTTGAGTTGAGGGCGACCGAAATCGCCCTCTCTGGTCAACCGCGGACAGTCCGCCATCTGACCGGCGGACAGTCCGGGCGTCGGGGATCAGCTGGATCAGTGGCTGTGTTCTTTGGCCAATTTGGTTTTGAGTGACCGGCGGACAGTCCGCAGTACACACTCGCGGACAGTCCGGGAACGTCCAGTGGACTTGCACCATCGTTGTTGTTTCTAGTTTTCTGCCGGCGGACAGTCCGCCCCTGGCGCGGACAGTCCGCCCCTGGCGCGGACAGTCCGGGACTGGGAGTCCGGACAGTCCGCGAATCGGCTGTAGGCTGAGCTTTAGTGCATTTGCTCTCCCGACTTCCTCGCTTGGTTTCTGGACTTCTCGGTTGGCTCTATAGTTCACCTTGGAACCTCTCTAAGAATCCTTGCTACTTGTTAGCATCGGTATTTGGAGATTTCCCGACGTAGCCTTCAATCTACGTTCGGGACTCGGTTTTTAGGGGTCAAACTTGTGCCGGTGCTTTTGGTTTTTGGTTTGCTATCGCTTTGTGGTGCCTCACTGTGATCCGATTGATCATCCACCCTATTCCAAGGGTCGTGGGCATCACGGTTTCGATCGAAGCTTTTGGGGTTGATTTTGGGGACAAAAGGCCAAAGTTTCGAGAGAAATTTTTGAGCTCCCATTCACCCCCCTCTGGTCGCCTTGCTATTGCATTCTCGGTCCTTCAATTATGTCACATTATATGACGAAAATAGGACTTGTCATAAGGGATTTTGTCACAAAAAGAAGGATTTCTTGTAGTGCGTCGAGGCGAAGCAAAGGATGAGGAAGGCACATGGCCGTCGGATCAAAACTCATCAGAGTTGGACCATGATACCCCTAGGGTTGGCCGCTTCGCTCTTGTATCTAGGGGTAGAAGGGGACTATTGTATTAGGCTATAAATAAGAGAGGAAGCCCCTCCTCTCTCCCTATCCTTGCAGCCCCTCACTCTTGCAGGCTTTAATTCCCTTAGTCCTCGCTTAGGTTCTAATCATACATCGCTGCCTGTGATCCGCAGAGTGACTCCAATCATTCCTCTGTGTACTGGGATTTTGAGGAAGTGAGACCGTAATCTCACTGTTGTCTCGTGGGTTTGAGACACGGTTGAATTCCTGATCAATTCGTGTTTTGCTTGTGTGTTTATCGCATTTTTGGTTTTGCCCTCATGGAGATTTGTCTTGTTCTGCCTCTTCGGGAGTTGGTTTTCGATTTCGTTTGAACCACTTTGTGCACGAACATGATTGTGATCTTTTGACCAAAGGAATTGCTCTCTAACCACTTGAGCCAACAGATCAATGGATTTCTTTGTTGGATCGGTTTTTTCATCTCCTTTCCCCCGAGTTTCTTCGATTCATTGATTTGGAGATAGGTTCAAGCCATGATCTCTTAGGAGTAGCTCACTATTCTCCTTGTGACTCCCCTAACTGAGTTTGAGCCTTAGTGGTTTCGGTTTGAGGGAGATCGAGTCGAATCGGTGGATGAACTGCACGGAATTGGGGTGACCGGACGCTGCCTGTTCAACGACCGGACGCTCCCTGGTGAGTCCGATCGTTGAACATCTCGCTGTCCAGTTGTGCGAGGGATTGACCGGACGCATCATTCTACGTGACCGGACGCGCAACGTGCACTGTTCATTGCACAGTTTGTGACCGGACGCTTGACTCAGTGTTGACCGGACGCACCCTAGCTGAGAGTCTGGTCGAACACAGAGAGCTTCCAGAACAGATTTCTGCTGATCAGACACGTCGGATCCTAATTGACCGAACGCTCATCAGAGTCCGGTCAGTGCAGATTTGCACCGTTTCGTCCGTGGTTCGTTCGTTCGACTTTGGAATTGGTTTCTGGCTTTCGCGTTGGACTTCTAGGATTGTGTAGTGTCCCGTTTTGCTTCTAGGAAGCATCCACCCTACATCTAGGGTCGTGGACACTAGCAAGTCCTAGTCTTGCTTCTGGGGTGATTTCTTGGGACAAGGGCTATCTATTTCTCGAGAAGAAATTTGAGGCTCCCATTCACCCCCCTCTGATCGCCAATTCGGTCCTTCACGCTCAATCTTCTTTTTTCCCTGATCTTTTTGGAGTAGTATTTGTAGAGACAAATACTTTTGGATTCATAGTGCTTTGTCTTATGTCTTCCATTAAATTGTGCTGCTAGGCATTAAGCTACGTTGTTACTTGCAACATCCCAAATCAATTGGATGTACAAGTTTCATGTCCTACCAAATGTCCTTGTGATTTCCAATGACGCTATGGAGCTTGATCATGAAGCTTGGTTCACACATGATGCTGACCTTATACAGTTACGATTGAATAACTTTGATAATTTTCTTTGTGTTTACAACTTTCCAAGTTTTTATTAGTGACTACATGACATCTACCTTTTCATTCAGCTTGCTTCTGTGTAACTATGTGGATGTTGTCTGCTTGAAGCTTAGAACTAATATTTTCCGTTGCCAAGAAGCAAATAGATAGTTCATACAGATCTAGGAGCTTAAATATGATATTTTTTCTTCAGTCCACCTCTGATGCCTTCTTCAGCCCACCTGCAATGTTGTTATTGGTCAGACCGACTAATGATAGTATGGAGTTATGGACTGACCCCCAAAAAACAGTTCTGATGCTTCAAGCCAAGGTTAGTTACCACTTCCCGATTATTTTTCAATCTTCAGTTGCTTTGCTGAATCATTGGTTTTTGTTCTAATTATAGTTGACGCGGTCAATAATATATTATGGACTAATGAAGAAAAAATAGCTCTGATGCTTCAAGCTATGCTCTGTTACCACTTTCTGTTTCCGGTTAATGGAACATGATGGCCCAGGGGTTTGTAGGATTATTATTTGTGCAACAAAGTAAAGTGATGTGTTTTATTACTCTAGCCTCCCACTGCACCCTAACAATGAGCACTGTCGACGAAATATGGTCGGCAGTCTACCGAGGGGTATGCCCAAGGTAGTAGATTAAGCGGTGGAGGCGTGCGAGACGTTTGCAAAGCGTAGACACAGGGACGTAAGACAGCGATTTAGACAGGTTCGGGCCGGCAACTCACTGTAATACCCTACGTCCTGTGTTCTGGTGGCTGGTTTGTATTGCTGATTGGATGATCTGATGGGATCTGAGTTGTTTCGAGAGGGGGTCCCTGCTCGCCTTATATAGCCGGGGAGCAGGGTTACAACTTGCCGAATCCTAATAGATTACAATCGGTTCCTTTTGGCAAGGAATCCGGGTCTATCTATCTGGATCTTCCTTGTCGAGCAAGTCATCAAGAGAGTCCTTGGCGGCTGCGACGGCCTGGTCGCGGGCCGCAAGGCCTTCTGGTTGGGTCGTATCTACGGAGCAGCCCAAGTCGTGCCATGGGGGTATACGGGTGTAATATCCCCACAGCTAGTCCCCGAGCACTTTGCATCCGCTGAGCGGGGCGTCGCGAAGTCCTCTGAGCAGGTTGGGTCTGGTCGCATGTCGATGATGGCGTTTTCTGACCAGGTCGCCTGGTCGCGGATGCACTTGTGGTAGACTTCCGACCACGTTAAGCTGGCCGCGAACGTGACAACCGGAGCCGTAGCCGGAGTGCAGCCATGTGGAGTATTCTGAGTCATCCTGGAAAAAGGATGCAAGGTGCTACAAGAAAAAAAAATTGAAGATCTCTCATATGGCGAAGTGTATCCACGTAGGACGTAGCTGGACATCGAGAGCTGAAGACGCTTTGGCAGAAGTCCGAGCTAGTCCACATCGAACTGCAAAGGAAGAAAGAAACAATACGTTCACCGCAAGGTGAAGTGTATCCACTTAGTCCCCGAGCTTGGGAGTAGGTGTTGTAGGCACGTGGTGCCAAGCTTGTAAGATTTCTGCAACAAAACAGCGTCATTTTACGAAAGAAAAATGACGTGTGTACACCTAGTCCCCGGGTCTGCTGTAAGAAGCAACATGGTTCTTGTAGCAGGGCCAAAGAAAGAATATGTGAGTGTAAATACGAGGGGAAAGTCCCCGAGGGTGAAGTTGAAGATCTAAAGTCCCCGGGAGTGACTGTAGCGCCGATCGGTAACTGCAGAGTTTACTGTTCCCCTGAAATGCGTATCAGAACTAGCAGGTGTGGTCAGTCCTCGTGCATTAGTATCACATTTACTAGCGCAAAGTGATCAAAATTGAAGAAATAATGAAAACGAATGGACGGTCCATTTTTGCAAACCGTTGGCCCAGCGGCCCATTAAGGCAGACGCGTTGTGAGTGCGCGTGTGCGGCTGCTGCAGGCGATGTGGCGATTGTGGGGTTAATGGGCACGGGCTCCTAGGAACACTGGAGCCGAAGGGTCAGGCCGCACCATATAAAAAGGAAAACGAGCGGCGGCGGTTCCTCACTTGCTCAATTGTGCTTGCCTCGTGGCCCTCGTCCGCTTTACTTCCTTCTTGCGCACGAGCGATCCCGGACACAAAATCACTGTAGCCCCAAATCTAGATCTAGATCCCCACCTCGTCACTGTCGATGGCGAAGAAGGCGGCGAAGATGAAGTCTGACGACCGCGTCGAGATGTCGGTCTGGGCGCGCGGGTGGACGCGGAGTGTTCTCCGCCGGGAGAATCTAGAGGAGCTCGTCTTCACCGGCCTGCTCCTAGACAGCGTCACCGACAGTTGGAGAGACGCCTATCTTGAGGACTACCCGACGCCGAATACCGCCGAGCTCGTCGTCTTTGAGGCGTTCTTCAGGTGCGGCTTCGGCATCCCGGTCCACCCCTTTCTCCACGGGCTGCTGGAGTACTACCAAGTCGCGTTGTGCAATCTGACGCCAAACACAATGTTGCACATCGCGGTCTTCATCCACTACTGCGAGGCGTATCTGGGCATCGAGCCCCACTTCGATCTCTTCCGCCATTTCTTCCGTCTGAAGATTAATGGTACCGGGTTGTCGAACATCGTTGGGTCCGTGTACCTCCAGCTGCGGGACGGGATGGCGGACAAGTACATCGCGATGCCGCTGCCTTCAAAGGCGATGGAGTACAAGCCGAAGTGGTTCTACATCCATCAGGAGGCGCCGAGGCCACCGTGCGACCCGGCCTTCGAGCCGAAGGTGCTGCCATCGTGGTCGGAGCGTCTCGGCGTGGCGGCGATGGAGCAAGTGGAGGAGCTCTTGAAGCTGGTCGACAGGCGTTGCGTCGACGTGGTGGCAGTGGCGACGAACTTCATCAAGTGGCGCTGCCAGCCCTGCAAGGAAAGGGCACACCCGGCATACGAGTACGCCGGGGACAAGGATGACGGGACACGGGAGGCGCCGGAGCCCCTGCAACTGCAGGAAGTGTTCCTGCGGGTCGAGGCGCTGTTCGACCTGCAGAAGGGGAAGAAACTGGAGTACCTGCGGAGATCGTACTCTCTAGAGTACCCTCCGTTGAAGGTTAGTGTGTTTGCCCTGCGTGTGTTCGGTAAAATGCGTGAGTGAATGCTGAGTATCATAAGATTGTGACATACTCTCTGGAGTACCTGCGGAGGTCGTACTCTCTGGAGTACTCTCTGGAGCCCCGTTGAAGGCATGGTCGAAAGGCGTTGATCCATCACGGGAGGACGTGGGCGACAGCGGTCGCGGCGCGGTTGACGCGGAGGAAATCTAGACCAGCGGGGAAGAGGGGAGCCGAGTCCCCGAGCCCCAGTCGAGCAGTCGGCGTGCACGTGAAGACCCGAAAGGGAAGCGCCAGGCCGCCCCTGCGAAGAAGAAGAAGAAGAAGAAGAAGAATGTGTCGGTGGAGACCGGCGGCGCCTTCAGTATTGATGAGGAGGTGGTGAAGCATCACCGTGTGGTCTTTGACTGGTCGGACGACGAGTATGACAGTGAAGACGAAGTCCCACTGAGTGCCCTCTTTGGGCAGGGGTCCTTGGCGGGGCGCGGAGGCGGAGCGGCGAAGCCGAAGCCGAAGGTGGCGCAGACGCCATGGCGGGAACCAGGGGCCCAGGAGTCATCTGGTGGGGCGGCCGGTGCACCCAGGCCACAGGAGGAGTCCGCGGGAGGTGATGCGCGTTCGCGCTCTCGTCGTTTCTCTCAGGAGAGGAAGGTGTCGGGCCTGTAAGTATCCCCTGCTCATCTTATAACTCTTACTCTGGTCGGATTTGGGGGGTTGACGACATGTTCGTGCCCTTTGCAGGTCGGCGGATGCCGAAGTGGTGCCGGACACCGAGGGCGGTGGTAGGAGGGAGACGAGCCCTCCGGTAGAAGCTGACGCCGGGGGATCGGCGGGGTCGGCGATGCCAGAGGAGGCGTCCATGGCGGCGGAGTACGTCGAGGCGTCCACAATCCTCGAGCCTCAGGAGGCGGAGCGGCTGGAGTCGACCGAAGTCCCCGAGCCTCGAGAAGCAGAGGGCCGGGCGTCTCCAACACCTGGGGCCAGTTCTGGGGGAGGGGGAGCGTCGGGAGGTGCCGCGGTGCCGGTGGCTGGGTCCTTGGGCCGTCGTGCCCGTGGGACGAAGAGGAAGGCGGCAGCGCCTGCCTCGCCGGAGATCGAGGAGGTCAAGCATCCTGATGCGTCCCCGAGTCGGTGTCCTGTCCGTCGTTTTCGCGTCGAGGGCGATGTAGTCGTTGAGGTTGACGACGAGGCAGCGAGCGCGGCGACGGACGCCGTCATTGGTGATGCGTCGAAGTTGCTGGAGAGGATCCAGGTGAGTACGTTCACCTCTTCATGTTTACTTCTAGATGGCTCTTGTTTATGTTGGTCGTCGTTTCCCTGCAGCACCTGTTGAAGGTCGGGGAGGAGCGTAAGCTCGCCATTGACCGAATGGCGTCGATGGTCGAGGAGAACGAGCGGCTCCGGGCGGAGGTAAGTCGCGTCGAGGGCCAGTTTGCTGGTCTGGAGGCGCGGCTGGAGGATGCCCATGCACGTTCTCGGGAGCTTGAGGAGGTCATCCAGCAGCAGGGGCAAGAGAACTTCCAACTTCTGCTGCGAGCGGAGAAGGCCGATGAGTTTGCCGCGCTTGAGTTGTCGATGCCATACTCCTTTTGTTCAGCGCGCCATCTGGTCGGAGGCTTGAATCATGTGGGCGTTTTGGTAGAGGCGATGCAGGCGGGCGAGGAGAAGAATCTCCTGGCCGAGGAGAAGGTGAAGTCCGACGAGGAGGTGCGGAAGTGGTAGGCCATGCACGTCGGTAAGTCTTCTCGGTGAAGCGTGGTCGGAGGTGGTCATCGTCTTGCCCTTTGCTTTGGCGTTTGCAGTTTACCGGGAAAACGTAAAAATTCAATTTGCAGATTTGCAGCGATGTATCGAGGGTTACCATGACTGCTTCTGGTCGCTGGCGGAGGAGGTGGCCCCGTTGGTGCAGTGCATCGATGAGGAGCCTTTCTACCTGTTGGCACAAAATGTGGCGCACTGTGCCTCACACACAGCAAGCCGGAAAGCATGGCTTCAATCGGGTGCCCAGACGGTTTGAAATCCGAAGACGTGCCAGTCGGTTTGACCTAAAAATCAACAGAGGATCAAACAGTGAGAACAAAACTGGAACTTGCCGGGTGAGACCAGACAGTTCCATATTTACGGCTCTAAAGCCACTTTCGACGACATACATCTATAGAAGCTGTCTGCCAAGCATGTTTATAGAGTCATTCGGCTATTATAAAAGAAAGCATATGAAAGCATTGATTGCCGAATACACATGTAAGAAAAGACATGCTTGAACAAGTAAAAATAAATTATAAATCGACGTATAACCAAGCTCGGCAAACTAGCCGAATTGGGATCCATGAAGAAGGAACATACAAACAAACACGATCAAGCCAATCTAAAACCTGCATCTGCCGCATGATACCTAGCTTTATCAAAGCTCAAGCGTGATTGACATGTATGAACCCGCAACATGTAACAATCTAGATTAGAAATTAATTCGGCCATCATGATCATGTAATCTATAAGGGATGTCATGAAGACAACAATTATTGGAACATAAGTAAACTTGTAAAGAAAGGCCGAACAAAGTCAATCTAGATTGGGCAAAAGAGTGTTACAAAATTAATTAAATCATGCAACACATAGTAACTTAAGGAATCTACTAGATCTTGCCGAATCTAATAGAGCCGATAACTATCTCGCTTTTGCTAAACATATCAAGTAAACGCCTGCCGCACGGTATTTACTCATAAGCAAAGCATAAGCAAAGATTTCTTGATCGTTAACAAAGATCCGCCGTACGATCATTGGAAACAAACAAGACTACTTGCATCAGATCTAAATCCACTACATGATACTAGACATGATAACAAGGTTGTCGGGACTTACAGAGGTCGACGGATCGATGATTCCTCTCGAAGAACTCGACGACACGATAAAGGACTCGAAGATGGCACGGGGCCGATTTGTATTGATATGGTTGTGAACCCTTTTTACAATAGCCAAGGGTTTATATTTATACCCTGGACACAATATAAGTCCTAAAAGGACACGACTATGAAACATTAAAGAAAAATACAACATTTTTGGCCTTCAACTCCCTTCGGAATCTTCATTGCCTTAATTGTCGCAATCTTGTTGCCCTAATAGGCTCTTGCTTCTGTCGTTTCAACGGAAACCCCATTTTTTCTCAGAATAGCCGACCGCATAAGCAGTTGCCGAATCCTTGGAAACTAGTCGACCGCATGGACACTTGCCAAATGCCTCATACGCCCATCTCCGCACACTGGCCCATATGTCATCTCCTTATGCATGCGAAAATCTGGTGTTAACACATGCCCCCTCAATTTTGGGATAAAAGTCATTTTATTTCCAAATTGTCCGCAAACTTCTTCCCTCTTCTAGGTTTACACTTTTCGACACCATAGCCGCCGCTCAAGAAATTCAAACCCCGGTGTAACTTCGAATTCACCTCGAATTCCTAATGGCGACTCGGGACGAGATCTCAGAGGTAAACCTCATTCATTCTCACACATTCGGTAATTTCCCGCTAGTTTTGTTCCTCTTTCGGCTCACTTTCTTCTCCAATTTTGCCACTCTTCGAAGGAATACAAGAACCAGATTCTGATTCCCTATGCTGCCAATCCTGACTCCTACCTTCTTGGCCCAATGGGAAATCCCGACCCAACGGAGATTATTGAGAAGGAAACCCAAAGAATTCCCTTCAAATCTGGAATCACTCCACTAAACCAATGGCCGAGCACCTTCAAGAACTGGTCGTTTCCCCCAATTGCTGGATGGCAAAATTGGTACCGGAGGATATTGGAAAAAAGTAGCAGTCACTGGGAGAGTCAAGACATTAGCCATTGCCTGGAATTATCTTTATCAGAAACACCCAGAAATGACTCTCTTCTGATAGTAGCTTCCCACTTTTGGTCTGACGCCACCAATGCTTTCATCTTCGGCCATAGTATGATGACTACCACCTTAGCTGATGTTTTCATGATGATCGGCCTGAATGTGGCACTACGAGTGTATCCTTACAAGTACAAGAACAAAAGTAATCAAAGAGCCGTTAGCTCTGGATGTGGATGGGCTAAATACATCCTGACTTATATGGAGTCGTCTGGCACTATTTCTGACAAAGAGCTGAAAGCCTTCATGAATATGTGGCTAAGCAGATTCATCTTCTGTGGAAAATCCAATGAACCCACTCTGAACCATATAGTGATGGCTGAGGACTTATCTGCAGGTACTCAGATCCCGCTAGGCAAATATCTCTTGGGGTCTGTTTATCATATGATACATCAGATTACTCTCCAGATGCACCTAGGTGGAGAAATTTCCTGCGTGAATGGTCCCTGGTGGTTGGTTCAGATGTGGCTCCAACTATATATGCATCAAATAGCTTTTGTGAGCCTCCTTAATCTGAGTTTTCCTTCAATTAACTATGCTGAAGGCAACACAGCAAATGTTAAAGCCTGTCAGACTTACGGAGAAGCAGCATCATCTATCAGTATCGACATAGACATTGGTCATCTCTTTAAGCTGTTCTTCAAAGGCTTCGACAATGTACTTTGGTTTCCTTACAAAGAGAATGAAAATCTGACTCTTCCTTGCAAGTTTAGCTATGAATTCGGCTGTGTAGACAAAGTATCCAGTGATATCTTCAACTCTTTCATCAAACCTTGCACTCTGCCAGCCGAATTTCATCATGGAAGACTAGTGCAATCCACCTATGAATTTTACTATCCAAACATGGTGGCCAAACAATTAGGATGTGGTCAATTACCCCGAAGACCTTTCTTCTCAACAATAATAAAACCTAGGGAAGTAATCACAGAAGGGATAGTGGCCGAAAAAGTTTTTGAATTAGGATGGGAGCTGCCAACATATGAACCATCTCCATTTGGGATAGTAGATACTGCTCATCCTTTCTTTACTACTTGGTGGGAAGAATGGCATGCTCATATCTTCAATGTATCAGTCCACCCCTTATGTCAAAACTTGCAACCTGATTTTGCTTCTGATAGTGAGGTAATTTCATTATACTCATCATTTTCCACTCTTGAATTCACTCCTCACCTTAACATTCGGCTATATACAGGATTTTGAGCCTACACCCCCTGCCAAGGCAATCCAATATTATTTGGCTGGACCCAATCCTGCTCTGGGTTTCAATGCTCCAAACTTGAAAACTTTCATGAAAATTCCTGCAACTTAAACTACTGTGCCTTCAAGAGGAGAGGGCAAAAGAAAAGCACTTGAGAGTGTCCCTTTACCCAGGAAACCAAGGACCAAAAGAGCCAAATTATCTCCTAAGGTATGAACCCCTCATTCTGTGTCAAGTTAATAACCTCATTCGGCAATAAATCTGACCACTTCTACATTCCATAGCTTCTATTGCAGCCACAGGTTAAAATTCCCAAATTAGGTGGCACTTCATCAACTGTAGAACCATCTCCTGGAATTTCTACTGAAATCAAAGAAATTCATGATGCTGAAATCCCAAAAACTCAGGAAGCTAATGGTCCAAAAATTCATGAAGCCGATGAGACCATAGGTAACACATTCGACTAACCTCCTTTTTGTCACATCTCTTCCCATACTCATATCATTGCTTGAAATAGATGAAATTTTAAATCAGCTGGCAGAAGAACCTTCTCCTGATCATGCTCCAAGTCCTCTTCCTCTGAATATTCCATCAACTCCTCGAGCAAGCCAGGATACAGCCCATCCTGATGACCCATCAGCTCAACAGGTAAAGTTTTGTTTCAAACTATATCACTTTCAACAAATTCATTCAATCGGTAACGCTTCTTTCCCCTTTTTTAGAAGAATACCACCGAGCCGACCATGAGTTATTCTTTCCCTACTGAAGATTATATCACTGAAAAGGGTGAAGAAAATACTTCTCAACATACTCTATCAATGGAAAATCAAGCTCGGCTGAGGGAGGTGATCATTCTGTTGAATAAAGACACCGTCAATTTGGTCCAGGACGCAGATCCGATAAGAGACATTCTTGAACTTATTGATGAAGATATCCCCCTGCTCTTTTGACACCCCTAGAGTCTGCAGCCTGCCTTGATAACTTTGTCGGTATGGTGAGAAGGGCAACCAAGAACATATCATCTAGGGCTGTCTTGTAGAGTGATAGGTCTTCAAAGAAGCTGGAGCTTAAAGATTTGCATTCTCACATGCAAACTGCAAGAAATTCCCTGGCAACCCTGGAGCCCGAGTTGAAAACCATGGAGGAGGAAAAGGGTAGGTTAGAAGCTCAACTAGCCGAACTGAATGCCAAAATTCAGTCTCATAGGGTTCTTATAGCTGATTTGCCGAAGGACATAGAAGCAGCTTCACTAAGGATGACTTCGGCCCTCAAAGAAGATTGACAAATCAAAACCAAGCTATCCAAAATCCAGAGCTCTGAAGATGAAGACCAGAAAGTGCTAGACAATGTTAGCCGAATCAGGACCGAGGCTATAAAGGCAATTAATCAGCTTCTAAACGAGTAGACATTGAACTTGTAATAAACTAAGTGTAATATACTCTGTCTCCGCAAAACTATCTTCGTGTTTTCATGCCTTTATTTGTCTGAGAAAGCAATCAGCCTTTTTTCCTCAAATTTTTCCTATAAAGATGTAGCTGATTGTCCTCATTTTCTGATAGCCAAATGAACCCTGACTTAAAGAACCAAGGATATAGCCGAACAGCATTCGACTTAACTGAGCCTGGCCCAGTCCAGTAACGGCCCAGCTGAGAGGGAAAAAACCCTACTTCATCGCTTGGCGTTCTTGCCCCACTACCCCGTGGAACTCGCCATGACTCCTTTTTTGGCATTATAAATAAACCCTTTTTGCCAGCCTCGGTTGCCACCTACAGTTAAGCACTCTTGCCTCCGCCTCTTCATATCCTTTGCTCGATTCAATCCAGAAGAAAACCCTAACCTTCATAGCAATGGCGAATGGCGATGATCACGGCAAGCGTCCCGCCGAAAGGGAAGCAGAGGGAAGCAGAGCACCGCAACGCCGGCGCCGTGGGTGAGAATCGGTTTCTTTGCCCCCTTGCAGTTCTTCTTACTTACTAGGATAAGATTCATCTCCACCAGCCAAAGCCATCCTCATCCTCAACCAGAAAACCCATCGTCCGGTTCCTCTAGCCTCTCCGATTCCCCAGACTCTTCCTCAGACTCCTACTACTCCGATTGGTGGAGTCACCGTGACGCCTGCCGCTTCAAGGAGGAGAGGGATAAGGCCTGAGAGGAACTGGGCGAAGTTTCCAAGCAATACGACATCGACCAGCTTGAATGGGAAGATCAGCGGAAGCAACTCTGCGATGCTATCACAGGTCATTGAAATCCTCACCCGATTCCCCTTCTTCTAATTGAACTTGTTTGCTTGATGTATCCTTTTTCCTGTCCAACGCATTGTCTGCGGAGGTCGACCGCCTGAAGATTGCGGCAACTAGGGTGGCCGACAAGGTGAACGCCCAGGGGGAAACCGTGGAGGCGCGCCTTGATGATGCGGACAGCCGTGTCGATCAAGCCGTCATTCATGGCGTACACCACGACGTCGCCTTAGGGCTGGCGGCGATGTCCACCCAGGCAGGTGAGGACTTCTCGACCATGCCAACCGGCTTCCTCGGCGGCAAACTTCCAGAAGACGTCAAAGACATCGAAGAACTTCTGGAAAGCTACGAGGATCATGCAACCGTGCTCGCTCAGGCTACTGATGCCCAATCTATCTTGAACGGATCGTTTGATGAATAGTCTGTACTTAGGAGTTCCTATAATAAGACTGCTCTCTTTTGTGAAACACTTTGCATCTGTGAAATATTGGTTTGTGACCCCTGCTTTTCCTTCTTTGAATCACCGAAGGCAGAATTCCTGCATGATATTATCCTTATTCGGCTAGATTGATATTTTTTGCTCTAAGGCGACACATGTCATGTTGGCTATTCTCCAAATTTTTGGAGTATTTTTCTGCTAAAGGCGATGTTTTACATCGGCTATTTTTGCGTACAAATATTCTTGAATCTGCTCATGTACCAACTTCCACGCTGGGATGAAACCTCTTAAGAAATCTCCCATTAATAGCTCTGGAGAACTCTTCCCCGAACAAAGTCTTCAAGATTTATGCATTACCGGGCACACTCCCCACCACCCGAAAAGGACCTTCCCAATTTGGAGACCATTTACCGAATGCTTTATCTTTCATCCCGATCGGCAATATAACCTTCCAAACCAAATCCCCTTCTACAAAGTGTTTTTCTTTCACTTTTTTATTGTAATATTTGGCAACACGTAACTTATTTTTCTCTATGTTTTCCAATGCCTTGAGACTAACTAAATGCAAATCTTCTAATTCATCCATCATCAAACCTTTATAATCTTCTCTCTTCAAATCATTTTGTAATGTAACTCGTCTTGAACCCGATTGTAACTCTCACGGTAACACAGCACAATGCCCATAAACCAACTCGTAAGGAGATGCTTGAGTAGACCCATGACAAGCCATTCGGTAAGCCCACGAAGCTTCGTTAAGAACCGAATGCCACTTCTTCGGCTTTTCATCAATCTTCTTCTGGATAATCTTAATCATAATTTTATTTGACGCTTCAGCTTGACCATTGGCTTGTGCATAATAAGGAGAAGAATTATACAACTTGATCCCCATTTCTTCAGCAAAATCACAAAATTCGGATGATGTAAACTGAGTCCCTTTATGTTCCTTAACAAAATTGATCATGTTTTCTGACGTAACCTTCTTCAAAGGTATAGCCTCAACCCATTTGGTAAAGTAATCTGTAGCCAACAGTACGAACTTATGCCCTTTGCTAGAAGGAGGATGAATTTGACCAATTAAATCTATAGCCCATCCTGTAAACGGCCACGGCTTGATAATTGGATTCATAGCCGATGCTGGAACTCTTTGAATACTGCCGAATCTCCGACAGTCTTGACATCCTTTATAATATTCAAAACAATCCTCGAGCATAGTTGGCCAAAAATAACCAGTCCTTCTTATTATCCATTTCATTCGGTAAGCCGATTGATGTGCACCACACAACCCTTCATGCACTTCATACATCAGCTTTTTGGCTTCTTCTTGACTTAAACACTTGAGGAGCACTCCATCTATTGACTTAGTATAACTGATCATCAAGAAGTATAAACTTGAGAGCCTTATACCTGAGCTTTCGGGAAACTTTTTGTGATGGATTCTTCAAATAATCGGCAATTTCTTCTCTCCAGTCATCAACCATACGATCCTCATCCAAAGCAAGAATCTCTTGATTTTCTCGATATCCAGAAGCAGCTTGAGCCAATTTATTCGCTTCTTCATTATGCCCCCTAGGGATATGATGTAAAGCTGCCACCTGAAAATACTTCAAAAGCTCTTGACATTCTTCATAATACTCTCTTAATACATCACTCCTACACTCATATTGACTGGTTAACTGGTTGATGACTAACTCAGAATCCCCAAAAAATTCGACAGCAACAGCTTTTATTTCCACAAGAAGCCAAAGCCCTTTGAGCAATGCTTCATACTCTGCTTGATTGTTAGTAACATAAAACTCAATGGGGATGGCATATTTAAAAGTCAACCCTCATGGAGAAATCAAGAAATTACCAGCACCACCACCTTTACTACAAGATGAGCCATCGAAAAACAAAGTGCAAGGTGCAATATTTACCATGTTAGCAAAGGGATCACGTTGATGAGTAACAAAATCGGCAATAGCCTGACCTTTTACTGCCTTTGCCGATTCGTACCTTAAATCAAATTCTGACAATGCTAAAATACACTTGCCGATCCTTCCATTTAAAATAGGCATTGACAACATATGTTTTATCACATCAAATCCAGAAACTATCACACATTCGACATTTAATAAGTAGTGCCAAAACTTGGTACATGAGTAATACACACATAAACAAAGTTTCTCTGTAGCCGAATACCTCGTTTCTGGGTCTAACAGCTTTCGGCTAAGGTAAGTGAAGGACCGAAAATGCTAAAGCAAGGCGACCAGAGGGGGGTGAATGGGAGCTTTAAATTTCCTTTCAGAAACTTTAAACCTCTGTCCCAGAAAATCAACCCCAAGAGCAAAGCAATGTGCGTGATGTCCATGACCCAAGAGAATGGGTGGATGTTCCCTAGGAACACAGCGGGACACCACAAAAACTTTCTCACCCAAGTTCACGCAAGTCAACTAGTGACAGGATGGACTTTGGGTAACCTCAACCTCCCTCGAGCAACGCGAGGGGGATTCAGGCTATTTTGCAAAGCGGGAAGTTCGATTTCTGTAGAGCACGAAGTCAGAAATCCAACGCAAAAACCCAAAACCAAATCCGAAGTTGAACGATCAAACTGCGGATGAAACAGTGAAGAAATCACTGCATCGGACGCTGGCAGCGTCCGCTGGCCAAGCACCGGACGCGTCCGATGCAAACAGGACCTCTCTGGAACCTTACTGGACTGACATCGGACGCTGCTACAGTGAAACCCTAGCGTCCGATGCTAGACCCCCGGCGCGTTCGATGGCAACGGACGCTCCGATGGTCAGCATCCGATGCTCCTTCAAAAACACTGTCAGACGACACGTGGCACCGGACGCTCCGATGGAAACGACTCAGCGTCCGATGCTCAAGAACACAGCGTCCGATGGTCCCGATACTGCACTGTTCTTCCGCGAAAATCACCCGATCTCCTCTGAATCAAAAGCACTAAGGCTTAGACATGGTATGAGGAGTTCCAAGGAGGTTAGTGAGCTATCCCAAATAGATCATGGCTCGAACCTAACTCCAAATCGGTGAATTGGAAGAATTCGGGACAAAAGGGACAAACTCGATCCAAAATGAAAATCGACCGATCTACTAGCTCGTGAGGTTAGAGATGATTTCCTTCGGTGGAAAGAAGTGCCTCATGATCTAGAACAACTCAGTTCAAACGGATTTGCAAAAGACGCACCGAGTAGAGAGATCGATCAACGGGAAAAACTTGGAGAAAAGCAACCCGCGAAGAACACAAGCAAAACGCGAATCACAACCACGAATTTGCAACCGTTTGGCTACCACACGCTACAACAGTGAGATTACGGTCTCACTTCCTAAAAAATCTCACGCGCACAGAGGTATTGTTCTCTTCTCTGCGGATCTCAGTTTGCTACAGCAGGGGAGTGGGAGAGCAGGAAAACCTAGAAGGCAAAGAGCAAATGGCTGAGATAGATGGGGAGGTGGGTGTCTCCCCCTACTTATCCTAATTCTAACTATTCCTAGTTCCCACTCTACCCCTAACTACTTACAGAGCGAACCAGCTAAACCCTAAGGTTATTCTGGACCAACTCGTGGTAGGTGGATCCGACGGCCACGCCCGCACAACTGGTAGCGTTGCCTCGACGCAACCTCACCGATTGCCGCCACGTGCCGCCACTGCTCTGCGTCCTTTTCCTGGACGTCGCACCCCCGGTTTTGAGGCCCAAACCGGGAAACCAGCCTTCACGATCAACCCCTGTTTTGAGGCCCAAACCGGGAAACCAGCCCACCAGCGCCTGAGTTTTGTAGCCCAAACTCAGCAAACCCGCAGCACCTAGGTTTTGAGGCCCAAACCTGGAAACCGTCCTCAGCCCGAGTTTTGTGGCCAAACTCGGAAACCATCAGCGCCCCAGTTTTGAGGCCCAAACCAGGAAACCGTCCGCCCGATGGTTTTTCTCTGGCTCTACCACCAAACCGAAGCTGTAGAGGGGATGCACCGCCCGTGCACCCCGTCCACCGACATGTGTCCCCAACTCCTTGACCCGAGCAACACCATGTCCCGCAAGTCTTCGCTCGTCGCTGTCCCAGGCTGCCCGCTACCACAGCTGATCCTTAGGCCACCGGTCCCTCAGTCCAAGCCTCACGTCCGCCCTTCACCGCTCCCGGTCCGTCAGCACGGCACGTCTCTACTTGACCTTCACCTTGCCCTCGATCACTGTCTCTGTGCTCGACACCTGCACAACACAAGCCAAAGAACATGCGCATTATCCCAGTTGACAATCACTCATCACTCAGAGACTCGGCATACACCCATGTATCCGCAGTAAGCTATTACTCTTTCTTTTCCCTCAAATTCTTGTATGAGGGCCGATCCTATCGTTAGGCTATCGGCCGCCACGTACAACTTGAAAAATTTACCAAGCTGTGGAGGTACCAACACCGGTGGTGCCTTCATATACTCTTTAATCTCATCAAAAGCTTTCTGTTGTACGTCACCCCACACGAATTTTTGATCTTTCTTAAGTTTCAGCAACGGAGAAAAAGGCAAAATTCTTTCCGACAAGTTAGATATAAATCTTCTTACAAAATTAATCTTGTCAAGTTGAGATTGCAACTCCGTGAGGTTGGTTGGAGGGACAACTTTGTCTATTGCTTCCATGCTTTTCTTTCCGACTTCAATCCCTCCTTTATGGATCAGAAACCCCAAAAACTCACCCGCCGAAACTCCAAAAGCACATTTGTTTGGATTCATCCTCAAATCATGCTTCCTTGTGCATTCCAAAGTCTTCCTCAAATCAGCCAAATGTTCTTCATGATTCCTAGACTTCACGACCACATCATCAATATAAATTTCTACAATTTTACTGATCAACTCATGGAAAATATAATTCATAACTCTTTGATAAGTTGCGCCGGCATTCTTTAATCCAAACTTCATGACAACCCATTCAAACAAACCAATATGACCAGGGCATCTAAAAGCTGTCTTTGAAATATTTTCCATTGCCATAAAGATCTGATTATATCCAGCATTACCATCCATAAAGCTAATGACTTCATAACCAGCCGTTGCATCAACAAGCAATTCGGCAACCGGCATCGGGTAACTGTCCATTGGAGTAGCTTTATTGAGATCTCTCAAATCAATGCAAACCCTCATCTTTCCATTCTTCTTATATACTGGAACTATGCTTGAAATCCACTCCGCATATCTACACGGCCGAATGAAATTTGCTTTCAACAATCTCTCAACTTCTTTTTTCACGTCGGCCAGTACTTCCTCTTTAAAAATCTTCCGAGGAGGTTGTTTATAGGGGCGATACCCAGGTTTGATCGGTAGTCGATGCTCAACAATAGAACGGTCTAGTCCGGGCATCTCTGTGTAATCCCAAGCAAAACAATCTTTGAACTCCTTCAGAAGGTTTATCAATTTCGATCTATACTTTGGATCCAAATTTGCACTGACATATATTGGTCTTGGCTCGGCATCATAACCAACGTTTATCTCTTCTAGTTTATCAGCCGACATAAAACCTTGTCCCAACTTTCCTTCGTTACCATCAATTCAATTATCCATTTAAAAATTGCTTTGAGAGCCGACTGTTTGGATCGGCTGTTGGTCCTTGTCGAAAACATTCACAGGACCTTCCTCCCAAACTCTTCCAGAGAAGCATTCGACACCATCATACTCCCAATAAGTAGGCTCTGTGGCAGCAACACTTACCGAATCATCAGCATGGACAACTTCAACATCATCTCCAGTCCACTGGATGAGGATTTGATGCATAGTCGACGGAACACAACAGTTTGCATGGATCCAATCTCTTCCTATGAGTAAACTATATGCCCTCTTGCCATCGATGACGAAGAAGGTAGTAATCAAAGTTTTTGATCCAATCATCAACTCGACATGAACAGCTCCTCGAGTATCAGAAGGGTTGCCAACGAAGTCTCTAAGAACCATGTCAGTCTTTAGTAATTCCTCATTAGCCATCCCAAGCTTCCTGAAGGTAGTATATGGCATGATATTGATGGCAGCACCTCCATCAATAAACATCTTAGTTAGAGGCTTGCCATTAACATAGCCTTTCATGTAAAGCGGCTTCAAGTGTCGATGCTTGGTTGGCTTGTCAAAAACTGCTCGCTGGGTCAAGACAAGCTGAGCCATCAGATCCTGGTACTCACTTTCATCAAAATCCGAGTACACCTCTTCTTGGACATCTTGATCTCCGGGGGCCATGAATTCTAATGGAAGTAAAAAAGCCAAGCATGCATTAGCCGAATGATCATGCTCATTGGGTTTTTCCTTTGGACGCCAAATTTGTTTCGTCTTAGTGCTTGCTTGCGCCAATTCTCTGTCTCTTAGGCGTTGCACTCTTCTTTTCTGGCTTTTTCTCAATCCTGGTGGACACCACTGTCCTTTCTGCCAAACATATTCACGGTACTCTTCTTCCTCAGCGCGAGCCCAATCTCGATCGGCAAATCTTTTCCCTTGCCGATTTTTGGAATTACCAATTTTTAAGCGCCGATTGTCCTTAGGGAATTGCATCCCAAGCCTTTCATGGACCGAACGGCGGTTGACCCGAGACAGCCTGTATTCAGAATACTGATCACTGCACTCAGGGCAATTGTTCTTAGCAAGCAGCTTCAAGCCTTCATTCCAACAATATTTGAAGAATGAGCACCCCCAATGAGATTGCTCTTGCTCTCTCATATATTCTTGTTCTTCTCGGTACATCTTCTCTTCGTACCTCCGTTGCCCCTCTATGAACTTTTGTTCTTCATAAAATTTTTGCTTCTGGTGCCATTCCTGCTCCCATCGCCATTTGTTCAACAAAATACGTGTCGTGACCCTGGGCCTGGAAGCTTCTCCCCTCTCGGTTCGGCTATTCTGGAAACGAATTTGTTGCCGAAATTCTTCATTTGTGATCTGCCGATCAGGGTCAACAGCGTCGGCCTCTCTCGCTCTGTCAGAAGTTAATACCTTCACCTTGCCTCTGTCGTTGGGGTCACTGTTGGTATAAGTTAATGCACACTCTACTTCATCCGCAAGCGCACAGATAAAATCTACCGATGAAGCACTTCACCGGAGTAACCCAGTTTTAATATCGAACCCAAAGGAACGGATAGCGATGAGTCTCAAGTGTATAACCCCTGAGTAACTAACAAGGACGAAGAAGCTAAAAGTATACAGGGGATCACTAAGGTTATCTATATCCAACTTAAGAGTGATATGTTTGTATTATTCTTATTGGGGAAGTTGCCATAAAAGGTCACAAACAGAGTATGATTCTTTTATGCAAATGTATAATCCTACCGAGCCTACACATGGGTAAGTGGACTATAGAAGAATCAATAAGGCTATAAAAGTCACCCTTGCGAACTGCCACTACTACCGGCGTTATAGGAGGTAAATATGAGCTATCAAGTCTAAGCACCACGCGTACACTATTCAACTACTCCAACTCTAGAGCGACTAGAATTAAAGTACTCAAAAGAGAGTCATAAACCTTAAGAACAATAAGAACAATGGCTCAATCTTAAATATAGATGTTGATTACTGAAACAATCATTGAAGCAAGTCGATGAAGAACTTGAATCCACAGGTACAAGATGAGGAAGTTGATCCGACAGGCCGGAGCTTCTTCTTGATCTCTTCCTCTCTCTCTCTCTTCTAGTTCTAGAATAAGCCTAGGTTCTAATCCTACTAGAGGGATATCTAGTCTTCTACTTGAGAGCTGACTCCTGAAGTCTCTTCTAGGGTTTCTAATTGAAGCGTAGTCTTCTGAAGAGGGACCTCCTGTCTGACCTGGGGCTCAGGGGCCTGTTTATATAGCCCTGAGGGATCAACCGCGACCGTTGGATCAAACCGACTTCACGTAGGGCTGAGATTGATCATCAAAGGCGGTGGAAGTAGCTTGCAAAAGACGGAAGCCAGCGGCGTTAGGGGGAGACCGACCGGTGGGCCCAGGGGACCGGTCGGTCCCACCTGGAAGTGGATCGGGGTGCCTTTCCTCGTGGTGTCTCTAGGTGTTCTCTGGAGTCTTCCAGAAGGTTCCTGACTTGCCGAATGCGTTATCTCTCGTCGGTTTCCTTCTAAGGGAAGGAATCGAAGGCTATTTCCTGATTTACTCCCTGCGGATTCACAATTCACCAAAACTCATGGAATTTGTTAGTTTTAATCCCTATACTAAGGTGGAGTTTATATATTCATCCATTTTCATGCTTAATTGACCTTTAATAATAAGAGTTAATTAGCGTCAACAAGCTCCCCCACACTTAGACTTTTACTCGTCCTCGATAAAAGGTTAGATCATAAAATATCAAACATTAAATCTTTCTGTGTTTACCATAAAACCTTGAGAAGTTTGGAGAATAGAATAGTTGAAACAGATCACCCTTTCCTTTTTAGCATAAGACATTGGAGTTTTTGAAATTTCTGAAACAAGTCATAGATTTCCTTCTCCTTTTGTAGCATTTCAATTCCTTACCAAAGCATTTGCCTTATGAAGAGCAGTTTTATGTTACTAAGCCAATGGAGAAGAATACTATACTCTTAGATCAAGACATTAATCTTTTTAAACTTTGTCACTCTTACTGGTATATTGCAATTAGAGGGACCATGGGCTATCTTCTTTTTCTCTTTATCATACTTTTATCATAATACTTTTTCTATTATATATATATATATTTTCTGAGGTGTGTCAGACACTTGTCCTTTTTTCTTTCCTCCTATTTCATACTTTTGCATAGCCCATGCCTCTAATACAAAACTACTTCGGAAGAATGAATCTATCTTTTATTTGCAAGGGTCTCGATCTTTAGAGCATAATAAATTTCTCGACAAAGAACTTAGTATTAAAGTAAACAATAATTGATTGATTATAAATGACTTTGGTAGGAAACTTATTTACTACAAAGGAGAAGTGTGCTAATCTCTTTTTAACTCTGCAAGTAAAGTTCTCCAATGCTCATACCAAAAGAATTGAGTTCTCATTATTCTTCTATCATATTCCACAACAACTCTAGATAATATAGGTTTCTTAAAAATATCAAAACAGGTCTTTTCAGAAAGGGTGTTGTGAGATTCTATACCATGAGCATGTCAAAATATTATTTTCCTTTTTAAAGTTCATGAACTGCGAGAATATGGTTTTAATTTGAACAGAAGTTTGAACATTAGAAAAATAGGGTGTAGTAGTTGCGTACCGATCCATGGACGAAAGAGGAGGCAAGAGGGCTCAATCCCTGAACGACCGGTGGGGTCCACCAACCGGTCGGTTGGGCTTAGGGCCCAACCGTGGCCCGCTTCGTGGTGCGTGATCTTGGTAATGATATCTTCTGTTCTATGCAGCTTCCGCGATTGATTTCGGTAATTCTGTCGTCGTCTTCTCCCCCACACTTATTTTCTATTTTCTACTAATCACAACATATGGAGACAAGACATATATCCAAAATAACAAAATAAAAGATAACTCTGACAAAAACTTTATTGATATTCAAGGCACTTTTATTACACAATGAATTAACTAAACAAAACTCATAACGAAACTAGACTTAAACACAAGAATCTGCAAACACAAGTGCCTTATTGAACTATTTCTTACTTCTCTCCCTCGAGCAGATTTGTTACTGTAGAGGCTACACTGACGACCTTGTCCTTTAAGCTAATGTGTTTAGTTACATATTCATGCATCGTATTAGCCATCTTTTTCGTAGTCTTGGCTAGAGAAGCGTATCTATGCTTGAGTTCTAAATTATCTCTCTCAAGCTCTTCAATTCTGTCCCCGATGCGATATAGCTGGGTGGTCCTCTTGCGTTTAGCCGCGATATTAGGAGTGGTGGGTGCCCTGTTTACTAGTGGAGTGACCTTGATCTGCTCAGGGTGACCACGAACTCCCTCAAAGCGCGGGCACAGATTTGCAGATGTGTATTTTACGACAGTGGGTTCCCCATGCTTGTTCGTCTTCAGCCCGACGAGTGTCTCATTGGGCCTAGGAGGAAGAAGCGGGATCTGTTTGGAGATGGAGAAAGCCGGAAGTCCTCTTGTCGGCACTGCTTGGGCGTAGAAAGCTTGCTGACGATGCGACGAGATTTCTTCTGGCGGAATCGTATCAACGGGTGTAGGCGAGTCAGCAAGAGCCATCTCCTTTGACGGCGTTACGGCAAGATCCTTAGATGTGGTGACGACAAGAGCCATTGAGTCATCGGCGGGCTCGTTGAGGTCGATCCGTGGATAGGAGGCCATTAGTGCTGGTGGGAGGAGAGCTCTGTTGCTGCTGGTTTTCTGGAAGAGGTTGCAATGAATCTAGAGGCAGACATGGGGCTTGTTTTATAGCTGAGGATGCAAAATGATAGGTACGATAGGTTCATTACGGGAGTTATTGATTCTGCGGATCACGTTACCAGAATGGGTACGAGAAAGAGTCAGGACACGTAACGAAAGAAGGCAGAGGGCGAGGGGCCTCCAGGGCAGACCGGTCAGTCTCCCTAGGAGACCGGTCGGTCCCTCCCTATGGGATCTCGCGGGTCCGTCGCTCGTGGTGTCTTCAAACTCGATCCTAATCCCAGAAAATATATCCCCGATGCGCAAACTTATCAGAAAAATGACGATGGTGTAAATCTATGGGATAACGAAGAATTGGATGACATCCAACTCTTCAGGACTCTTTTCAAGTTCTAGAAAAATCTTAAGACATTGTCCATTTACCTTGAATAGCGTACCTTCGTCATTTTGAAGTGTAATGGCTCCATGTGATGAAGTGGCTACCACCGTGAAAGGTCCTTCCCATTTGCTGCGTAGTTTTCCATGCCCGAACAATTTTACCCTGGAATTAAAAAGTAATACCTTGTCTCTAGGAGTGAAATTTTTCTTCTTGATTCTCTTGTCCTGCCACCTCTTTGTTCTCTCTTTGTAGATCTTTGCGTTATGATATGCTTTTTCGCGCCATTCATCTAGTTCAGAGAGTTGCATTTTCCTCTTGACTCCTGCGGCTTCTAAGTCCATGTTCCATCTTTTGATTGCCCAGTGAGCTTTGAATTCTAGTTCTACTGGTATGTGACAAGTCTTTCCGTAGACAAGTTGATATGGAGACATCCCCAGTGGTGTTTTGTAGGCAGTACGATAAGCCCACAGTGCTTCGGGTAGTCTATCTTTCCATTGTGTTCCCATCTCGTAGACTATTTTCTGCAGAATGTTCTTGATTTGCTTGTTTGATGTTTCTGCTTGGCCACTTGTGTGAGGGTGATAGGGAGTGGCAACATTGTGACGGATCCCATGATTTATCAGATATTTATGAAAGCCTTTGTCAATGAAATGGGTTCCTCCATCACTAATTACCATCCTTGGCACTCCAAATCTTGGAAATATTATCTCCTCGAACATCCTCTGAGAGTTTCTTGCATTAGCAGACTTACATGGCACTGCTTCAACCCATTTTGAGACGTAGTCGACAGCAACTAGGATATACTCATGATTCCTTGATTTAGGGAATGGTCCCATGTAATCAATTCCCCAGACATCGAAGAGCTCAATCTGAAGGTTGTTAGTGAGTGGCATGGCATCTCTGGTGTTGATGTTGTCGTGCCTCTGACATGATCCACACCTCCGGACAAAGTCTTTTGTGTCTTGGTACATAGTTGGCCAGAAAAATCCACTTTGCCAGATCTTTGCATGTGTTCGGAACGCCCCATAATGTCCTCCATATGGTGAAGAGTGACAACGTTCAATGATCTTGATTCCTTCTTCAGCTGGCACACATCTTCTGAGTAATCCATCAGAGCATACTCTGAATAGATATGGATCATCCCATATGTGGATCCTACTCTCATAGATCAGCTTCTTCTTATTTGCTCCTAGTGGTACATACCCTGCAACAATAAAATTGACAATATCTGCATACCAGGGGTCAGATCTAGAGATTTGAAAAAGCATGTCATCCCTGAGTGAGTCATTTATAGGCAATTTCTGAGGATTTTCAAAATACATTCTAGACAAGTGATCGGCTACAGAGTTTTCTACTGCATTCTTATCTTTTATTTCTAAGTCAAATTCTTGGAGTAACAAAACCCATCTTATTAAGCGTGGCTTAGCATCTTTCTTAGTGAGCAGATATTTTAATGCAGCATGATCAGTAAAAACAATCACTTTTGCTCCCACTAAATATGATCTAAATTTGTCTATAGCAAAAACAATAGCCAGGAGTTCTTTTTCAGTAGTAGCATAATTAAGTTGAGGTCCTGTTAAAGTTTTGCTGGCATAAGCGATTGCATGATGCTTTTTATCCTTATATTGTCCTAGCACAGCTCCTACAGCAAAATCACTTGCATCACACATGATCTCAAAGGGTAGAGACCAATCAGGAGGTTGAATGATAGGTGCAGAAGTGAGCGCTTTCTTAAGAGTGTTAAAAGATTCTAAACATGCATCATCAAACTCAAAAGGAACATCCTTGGCCAAAAGATTCGTAAGTGGTCTTGCAATGTAAGAAAAATCTTTTATAAATCTACGGTAAAAACCGGCATGGCCAAGAAAACTTCGAATTCCTTTGACATTAATTGGTGGAGGCAAACGTTCAATTACTTCAATTTTAGCTTTGTCTACCTCAATTCCACGTTCTGATACTACATGACCTAGCACTATGCCTTCCTTAACCATAAAATGACATTTTTCCCAATTAAGGACTAAGTGCTTTTCTTCACATCTTTGTAAAACCTTGTCTAAATTTTCAAGACAATCATCAAAAGTTTTTCCATAAACAGAAAAGTCATCCATTAAAACTTCCATGATTTCTTCAATCATATCAGAAAATATAGACATCATACATCTTTGAAAAGAAGCAGGTGCATTACATAAACCAAAAGACATTCGGCGGTAAGCATAAGTTCCATATGGACATGTGAAAGTGTTTTTGCTTTGATCATCTGGATGGATTAGGATTTGGTGATATCCAGAATATCCATCAAGAAAACAAAAGAAAGAGTGATTGGCTAACCGTTCTAACATTTCTTCTATGAAAGGTAGCGGGAAATGATCTTTCTTAGTTGCCTTGTTTAATTTTCTGTAATCAATGCACATTCTCCAACCAGTAACAGTTCTTTGTGGAATTAATTCGTTCTTCACAGTCATGCCTCCCTTTTTAGGCACAACTTAGACAGGGCTTACCCACTCACTGTGTGGCACAGGATAAATGATCCCGGCGTGCAAGAGTTTCAAAACCTCTTTCTTTACTACTTCTCTCATCGCATTGTTAAGCCTGCGTTGTGGCTCTCTGGATGGTGATATGTTAGGATCAGTAGGAATGCGATGGGTGCAGAAAGCGGGGTTGATTCCTTTTAAATCATGGAGTGAATAGCCAAAGGCTGACTTATGTTTTTCTAAGACAGTGATCAACCTAGAAGTTCGTTCCTGAGTAAGATTATTATTTATGATTACAGGAGATTTAGGATCATTATTCAAGAAAGCATATCGAAACCCAGAAGGTAAGGGTTTTAACTCTATGGGAGGTTTAGGAGGTTCTTCTAAGGAATCTAAAGGATCTGGATCAGGTGTGTTATCTTCTTCCTCAGTGAAGAACTGAGCATCTTCTTCATATTCGGATTCATTTATTATTTCAAAAGATGCTTCCTTAATTTCTTCCATAGGATCTGGCTCGGGACATGATTCATTCTCAGTGTTTAGAGAGTGGGTGATAGGTATGGTTCCTTTAAGATTTTTCCTAAGATGGAAGTTTAAGATCCCTAATTGTCCTTCATGGATGAGTTGCTTAAGTGGTTGGCCTATCAGAAGATTGAACTCTTTAATATCAAAGATATGAAAGGTCATTCTCAGTGTAGTGGAGTGTTATCTATTGTGACAGGCAGGACATACATGATTCCTGAGCTAGGAATAACATGTCCTGAAGGGGTTTTTAAAAGTTTAATTGTTGGGGTAAGTGGTATTTGTTTTAATAAATCTTGAGCAACGGTTTCAAACATAATGTTGATTCCCACAACAGGATTATAGAGAGCTTCGAAGGGTTGTTGATGGATTTGACATTGAATGTGTGTAGAAGGTGAATTTAAGCGGATCGTATCAGTGGAAAGTTCTGATTCTTCTAACCATTCATGACTTATTATAGAGATTAGTTTCTTTGTAGTCTCTTTTAGGAAAACCTTATCAGTAAGTTCTTCTAAAGATGATTTTTGATTTTGAGGTTTCCTAATTGTGTGATATTTCGAGGTATTACCAAATTCGGTAAGATATTCATCCTCCAAATCAAAGATGTCTCCTAAGATTGAGGTTTCCCTCTCACTAGGAATTAAAACTGAGGTTTGTTCATGATTAAAAATAGATATAGGCTCAGCTTCTAGATTTACTGTCTAGTGGTTCTTGTGGTTTAGCTTCAGGAGTAGGAGTGATTTGAGATAAGTTTTGTAACATTTCCCTTGCCTTGGAGGCTGGGGTATGTAGGAATGATCCGTTGGAAGCTAAGTCAAGGTAGTTAGAAATTTTTCTATTCAGACCATTATAAAAGTGTTGAAGCAAGACATGGTCTGGAATAGATAAGGCTGGACCAGAGCGAACAAGATTATTGAATCTTTCCCAGGCTGCAATTAGAGACTCATTATCCTCTTGGATGAAGGACAAAATCTCTAAGCGAAGACAAATAATTTTGGAGACAGGGAAGTATTCTAAGCAAAAGCTAGAGCAGAGTTCTTTCAAATCCTCATTTTTACTTGGTGCAATTTGAAGGTACCATGTTTTGGCTTTTCCCTCTAAGGAGAATGGAAAAAGTTTCCATCTAAGGGTTTTGTCAGACATGCCTGCGATATGTAGGCACGCACAGGTTTGTTCAAACTCATTTAAATGAATGTGTGGGTTTTCGTCTTCTAAGCCAGAAAAAATTTGATTCTTAACCATTTCTATCAAACATGGGCGTAGCTCGTAGTTGTCTGAAAGGATAGGCTTAGCAAATTTGGGCAACTCTAAGTCTACGACAGTGTGATAGGTATACTGGTTCAGTGGAATGGAATCTGTGGAGCTAGTGGTTGGCTCTGAGAAAACCATTGTGAAAAGAATAAAAAAGATAAAAAAGATAAAAGCACAAGCAAAGTATAGAAGATAAAAGATAAAGGTATGAAGTATAATACAAGGTTATACTCAAGACGTAAAATGATCTACCATTCCCCGGCAACGGCGCCAGAAATGCTTGTTGGTATAAGTTAATGCACACTCTACTTTATCCGCAAGCGCACAGATAAAATCTACCGATGAAGCACTTCACCGGAGTAACCCAGTTTTAATATCGAACCCAAAGGAACGGATAGCGATGAGTCTCAAGTGTATAACCCCTGAGTAACTAACAAGGACGGAGAAGCTAAAAGTATAGAGGGGATCACTAAGGTTATCTATATCCAACTTAAGAGTGATATGTTTATATTATTCTTATTGGGGAAGTTGCCATAAAAGGTCACAAACAGAGTATGATTCTTTTATGCAAATGTATAATCCTACCGAGCCTACACATGGGTAAGTGGACTATAGAAGAATCAACAAGTTTGTAAAAGTCACCCTTGCGAACTACCACTACTACCGGCGTTATAGGAGGTAAATATGAGCTATCAAGTCTAAGCACCACGCTTACACTATCCAACTACTCCAACTCTAGAGCGACTAGAATTAAAGTACTCAAAAGAGAGTCATAAACCTTAAGAACAATAAGAACAATGGCTCAATCTTAAATATAGATGTTGATTACTGAAACAATCGTTGAAGCAAGTCGATGAAGAACTTGAATCCACAGGTACAAGATGAAGAAGTTGATCCGACAGACCGGAGCTTCCTCTTGATCTCTTCCTCTCTCTCTCTCTCTTCTAGTTCTAGAATAATACTAGGTTCTAATCCTACTAGAGGGATATCTAGTCTTCTACTTGAGAGCTGACTCCTGAAGTCTCTTCTAGGGTTTCTAATTGAAGCGTAGTCTTCTGAAGAGGGACCTTCTGTCTGACCTGGGGCTCAGGGGCCTGTTTATATAGCCCTGAGGGATCAACCGCGACCGTTGGATCAAACCGACTTCACGTAGGGCTGAGATTGATCATCAAAGGCGGTGGAAGTAGCTTGCAAAAGACGGAAGCCAGCGGGGTTAGGGGGAGACCGACCGGTGGACCCAGGGGACCGGTCGGTCCCACCTGGAAGTGGACCGGGGTGCGTTTCCTCGTGGTGTCTCTAAGTGTTCTCTCGAGTCTTCCGGAAGGTTCCTGACTTGCCGAATGCATTATCTCTCGTCGGTTTCCTTCTAAGGGAAGGAATCGAAGGCTATTTCCTGGTTTAGTCCCTGCGGATTCACAATTCACCAAAACTCATGGAATTTGTTAGTTTTAATCCCTATACTAAGGTGGAGTTTATATATTCATCCATTTTCATGCTTAGTTGACCTTTAATAATAAGAGTTAATTAGCATCAACAGTCACCTATATTAATCATGTTAATGGAGAAAGATACGACATTCTGTGCAAAAGGGTTAGCATCAATCTTCATTTTTCTGTCGAACTTCAAATGCCCTTCCTGGATGGCCTTCTGGATACGCACCCTGAACACTCGACAATCATTTATAGAATGAGATCTAGTGTTATGGAAACCACAATACTTCTTGTCTTTAACTCCTTCAGGGTGTAGCATGGGATGACCTTCCGGTAGCTTGATGCGTCCCTCTTTCACCAACAATTCGAATAGCTTATCCGATTTGGAAACATCAAAGTCGTAGGTACCCTTCTGCTGCCTTATCCATCGTTGATTGACTTGAGTCGGCTCTTTCGCCCAGACTAACTCAGCTGCAGCTATCTCGTCTTCGTCATTATACTCCATTGCTTCTTCTAAGAAACTCTGATACATTTCGCTAGCCACATCGCCATTCTGGAATTGGTTGCTTCTTCTAAACCCCTGAGCCTGATTACTCATTATTGTCAATCGTTGTGATAATTGCCCAAGATCATCAAACTCCATGCCGAATAACTTTTCCCTGATGTTCGACAACATGCCAGCTATAGCTATCCCTGGCAATTGATCATCTGGTAAATTCAGGGAATAGCAGAGATTTTTAGTCTCTCTAAATCTCCGCAAATATTCCTGTGGTGTTTCAGTAGCTTTCATTCTCAAACTCATGAGGTCGACCAACTTCTTCTCATTGGTACCCGTAAAGAAATATGCATGGAACTTCTGCTCCAAATCCGCCCATGTTCCAATAGAATTCGCCGGTAGAGATGTGAACCATGAGAAGGCTGGTCCTGTCAGTGATAACTGGAAGTACCGAATCCTCCAAGCTTCGTCTGCAGATGCTTCCCCAAGCTGCATCAAGTAACGGTTGATATGTTCTATAGTGCTAGTATCATCCTGGCCTGAAAACTTGGTGAGATCAGTGGGAGGCTTTAGCCTCGGAGGAAGTGCTACTCGGTTATACCACTCTGGGTAAGGAGATTTATAAGCGTAAGACTGATTCTTTGGCTTTAGGCCGAATCGATTTTGCATCATGTCGGCCATCCTATGCATGACAAAGTCAATATTTGAATCTGGAACGTCGTGCAACTGTCCTCCAAGAAGTTCCCCTACTGAATTTTTATAGCCTGGATTCGGGAAAGCATCAATCGCATTGTAATCAACGAACTCGTGATATCCATCTCCATACATATTCTTTTGCAACCTATTTGCTGCTGGAGACAACCTGAAAGCAGATTGCGGGACGTTTCCCGTCGTGCCGAATGCGAGTTGGCCATGAGTCGTGGGAGGTTGTTGCTTCTCGTGAGGGACCATCCCACCTCTGCTTGTACCAACTCCGTCGTCTTCAGCAATCTTTTTCTGATGTTGGGGTACGGGGAATAACATTGGCCCCTGTATTGGACCAACGGCTTCCTCAAAATGTTTATCAACTGCCGGGCTAAAAGTACTAACCAGGATGGCACGAAAAGTATTTAAGAAAGCTGATTGATGATTTGTCAAGGCTTCTGACATAGCCTTGTACACCAGTTCGGATAATTTTTGAGCATCTTCCTCATCGGTGGAATCAGATTGATGAGGAAGGAGAGTTCTTGGGAGTGACTGCTTCTGGAAAACCTTGTTACTCTTATTCTTAGAAAAGGACATCAAGCATTTGTGTTGAAACTCATCACATGCTTGTTGAACTAAATTTCTCAAGTCTCCTGGCAACTCTTCCATGGTCACGTCCAGAACTTGATTGTTGTCGAATTCAGGCATCTTGGAATGTGGGGTCCCACCAGGCGTGCCAAAAAGTGTGTTGGCACAAAATGTGGCGCACTGTGCCTCACACACACAACAAGCCGGAAAGCGTGGCTTCAATCGGGTGCCCAGACGGTTTGAAATCCGAAGACATGCCAGTCGATTTGACTTGAAAACCAACAAGGGATAAAACAGTGAGAATAAAACTGGAACATGTCGGGTGAGACCAGACAGTTCCATATTTACGGCTCTGAAGCCACTTTCGATGACATACAGCTATAGAAGCTGTCTGCCAAGCATGTTTATAGAGTCATTCGGCTAATATAAAAGAAAGCATATGAAAGCATTGATTGCCGAATACACATGTAAGAAAAGACATGCTTGAACAAGTAAAAATAAATTATAAATCGACGTATAACCAAGCTCGGCAAAACTAGCCGAATTGGGATCCATGAAGAAGGAACATACAAACAAACAGGATCAAACCAATCTAAAACCTGCATCTGTTGCACGATACCTAGCTTTATCGAAGCTCAAGCGTGATTGACATGTATGAACCCGCAAAATATAACAATCTAGATTAGAAATTAATTCGGCCATCATGATCATGTAATCTATAAGGGATGTCATGAATACAACAATTATTGGAACATAAGTAAACTTGTAAAGAAAGGCCGAACAAAGTCAATCTAGATTGGGCAAAAGAGTGTTACAAAATTAATTAAATCATGCAACACATAGTAACATAATGAATCTACTAGATCTTGCCGAATCTAATAGAGCCAATAACTATCTCGCTTTTGCTAAACATATCAAGTAAACGCCTGCCGCACAATATTTACTCATAAGCAAAGCATAAGCAAAGATTTCTTGATCGTTAACAAAGATCCACCGCACGATCATTGGAAACAAACAATACTACTTGCATCAGATCTAAATCCAACTCATGATACTAGACATGATAACAAGGTTGTCGGGACTTACGGAGGTCGACGGATCGATGATTCCTCTTGAAGAACTCGACGACACGACAAAGGACTCGAAGATGGCACTGGGCCGATTTGTATTGATATGGTTGTGAACCCTTTTTACAATAGCCAAGGGTTTATATTTATACCCTGGACACAATATAAGTCCTAAAAGGACACGACTATGAAACATTAAAGGAAAAATACAACATTTTTGGCCTTCAACTCCCTTCGGAATCTTCATTGCCTTAATTGTCGCAATCTTGTTGTCCAAATCGGCTCTTGCTTGTGTCGTTTCAACGGAAACCCCCTTTTTCTCAGAATAGCCGACCGCATAAGCAGTTGTCGAATCCTTGGAAACTAGCCGACCACATGGACACTTGCCGAATGCCTCATACGCCCATCTCCGCACACTGGCCCATCTGTCATCTCCTTATGCATTCGAAAATCTAGTGTTAACACTTCCCGGCTGAGAAGGAGCGGAGGATCGGCGACCACGTCGTGCAGAAGGCGCGGGGCCTATGGGGGCGCTTCCAGGCGTACACCAAGGTGGCTGCGCAGAGTGTGGCAGCTCATGGCCTCGCCATTCTTCGTTTGCATTATCCGCGGATGGAGATGTCGAGGCTGGGCGCCGGCTTTGCGGCGAACACATTGGAGGCCAAGATGGAGCGCCTGGAGGAAGAAGCCGAGCCTGCCGCCGAAGCCCTCGTCGGAGGTGTAGATTTATTTGGTGCTGGGCACCAGTAGTTTGTATATATTAGGAGATAATTTGTAAATAGACTCTTGGGTGAATGGAATCAAAACTTGAAGCGAGTCGGCATGTTTTGTTCGTTCCCCGAATGTCGCAGACCCGATTGTCGTGAGTCGTAGCGATGAACTGTTCGGCCTTGGGTTATCCCAGGATCCATAGCGTAAAGCGCGGAGGTCGTTTGCGCGTAGGAGTCGAGGGCATCGCCCAAGGAACCTCTGCTGGCATCCCATAGCGCAGAGGGCAGGCGCTCGTGCACGTGTAGGGAGGTACCATGGTCAGGGTCTTTTCTCAGAGGCTCGATCGTGGCGTGACATGGGCGAATGGAGACCATTGTCGAGCGCGTGGGTAGCGCGAATGCGAGGCACTGAGCATATAACCTCAGAATTCTCAGCCCATGTTAGCCTTTCCTTCGTAGCGTAGAGGGCGGACGCTCATGCACGCGTATAGAGGTCGGGACGTCCCTTGGGAGAGCTGTTGGCCATCGTAGCGTAGAGGGCGGGCGCTCATGCATGCGTTCGATGGTGACAACAGCTCTGGCTTTGAGTTTTCGTCAGCGTCAGTCAGGCTGCTTGGAGACCGAATGGAGAACGTGCGCATAACTGGCGCGTACAGGCACTAGAGCGTGTTGCCTCCGGAGGTCTCAGCTCAAGCTTAGCCTTTCCTTCATAGCGCAGAGGGCGGACACTCATGCACGCGTAGAGAGGTCGAGATGTCACTTGAGGGCAGTACTGGCCGCCATAGCGTAGAGGGAGGGCGCTCATGCACGCGTCCGGTAGTGACAGTAGCCCCTGCTCTGAGACTCCTTTAGCATCAGCCAGGCTGTTTTGGAGAAATTGGCGAGTCGTCCGTAGACGAGTTGGAGATGTCGGTGAGCCGTCCGGAGACGGGTTGGAGAGGTCGGTGAGCCGTCCGCAGACGGGCTGGAGAGGTCGGCGAGCCGTCCGGAGACGGGTTGTAGCAGTCGACGAGCCGTCCGTAGACGAGCTGGAGAGGTCGGCGAGCTGTCAGGAGACGGGTAGTAGCAGTCGACGAGCCATCCGTAGACGGGCTAGAGAGGTCGGCGAGCCGTCCGGAGACGGGCTGGAGAGGTGGAGACGTTGCTCAATCCTTATTCATCATCATAGGTGGGTGGTGTGGGCCGCTCAAGCGTAGAACTTTCTGAGGTGCTCGATGCTCCAAGAGTTAGGTACGTCGGTGCCTTCGAGGTCAACGAGACGATAGTCGCCTGGTCGGGTGACCTCCTTCACCGTGTAGGGGCCGTCCCAGTGTGAAGATAGTTTGTGTTGGCCATCGGTCTTGAGTTTCCGCGTGACGACGAGGTTGCCGACGATGAAGGATCGATCTTTACGTTGCGGTTGTAGTAGCGGCGAACTCCTTTGAGGTACTTGGCGGTGCGGAGGCAAGATGCCAGCTGTTCTTCTTCAAGGCGGTCGAGGTCATTGCAGCGAGCCTAGTCGGCGACTTCTTCATCGTAGTTCTCAACGCATGGGGAACGGAAGACGACATCTGTGGGGATGATGACTTTGGAGCCGAAGCCCATGAAGTATGGCGAAACATTGGCGTTGCGGTTGGGTTGAGTCTGGAGACCCTAGTGTACAGAGGGGAGCTCGCGCATCCAGCATCCAGGGTGCTTTTCATCCTTCTAGTAAAGGCGCTTCTTGAGAGCGTCGAGGATCATGCCGTTGGCGCGCTCGGCCTGGCCGTTGGCTCGAGGATGGGCGACAGAGACATACTTGACGAGGACGTCGCGCCCTTCGTAGAAATCCCAAAAGACGTTGTCGGTGAAGTTGGAGCCGAGGTCGGTGATGGTGGAGTTCAGGAGACCGAAGCGATGAATTATTTCGTCGATGAAGGGGACGGCGTTCTCGGCGGTCGCCTTGGTGATTGGCTTTGCTTCGATCCACTTGGAGAATTTGTCGACGGCGACGTAGATCCACTTGAAGCTGCCCGAAGCTGGTCGGAAAGGGCCGATCATGTCGAGTCCCCAGCAGGCGAAGGGCCACGAGGCCGGTATTGTGAAGCACCGGATTAGCGACCAGAGGGGGGGTGAATGGGAGCCTCAAATTCAACTCGTGAATTGTATAGCCCTTGTCCCAGAAAATCACCCCAAAAGCGAAGACTCAAAATGACCAGAGAGTTCATGACCTACGAGTAGGCGGATACCCTAGGAGATGTCCTAGTGGTACAGCGGAACCCCTGGAGAAATCCCAAAACCAACTGCCAAAGCCACGGAGCAAAACAGCACAAACAGCAGATTCGCGGACTCTCCGCGGTCAGAGTCCCGGACTGTCCGCCGTTAAGTCCTGGACTGTCCGCGACTAGGAGCCGGACTGTTCGCCGGCAAAAACGCAGGAACAGTCCTGCAAGTCTGTTGGACAGGTCTCGGACTGTCCGCGGGTTTGTACCGCGGACTGTCCGCCGTTCACTCGACAGTGAACAGTCATGGGTCTGCACCTGACTGAATCGACCCAGCCCCGATCCCCGGACTGTCCGCCGCTGGAGGCGCGGACTGTCCGTGGATGAACAGAAAGCACAATTCTGCTCGGGGTAAAAGGGCAAATCGATTGGAACTTCACCAAATCAAAAGGGGGTTCGATCAAACTTCTCCCAGGTGTTCCTCAACGTATTGTGGTGCTAATCCTAAGAAATCATCGCACCAAACCAAGATAATCAAGGGTAATCTGAGAAACACCAGAAAGGGGGAAAGAGGAAGAACGAACACGAAATCAACCCGATCTATGGACTCGTGAGGTTATAGGAGAAATCCTTCGGTGAAAAGATGGACCTCACGACCAAGAACAAACTGATTCAAGTGGAATCGAAAATCATCTCGTGGAGAGGGAGAACGAGGCAAATCTCCAAGAGATGAAAAACCAAAACGTGAAGAACACAGAACACGATTCGATTTCAGCCGAAATTCCTCCACACGAGGAGACAACGGGAATACGGTCTCGTTTCCTCAAAAGATCCAAATACACAGAGGTATGATTTCCGTCTCTGCGGATCGCTTGCAGCGAGGTATGATTAGAACCTAAGCGAGGGCTAGAGAGAGAGAGCTCAGGAACAAATGACTGCTAAGGATAGGGAGAGAGGAGGGGTGTCTCTCTTATTTATAGCCTAAAACAATAATCCCCTTACTACCCCTAGATACATGAGCGAAACGGCCAACCCTAGGGGTATCCCGATCCAACTCTGCTGATAGTTGATCTGACGGCCACGCGCCTTCCTCATCCTTAGCTTCGCCTCGACGCAAGCCTCAGGATGCCGCCACGTGCCGCCCAGTCGACCACCGCGCCTACCTCGTGGATAGCCTCGCCTCCGCGCCAGCCTCTCCACGCCGCCACGCGTTGACAGTCCTTTTTGCGGACCTCCCCCCGGTTTTGAGGCCAAAACCGGGAAACCTGGGCCTTCCCCCGGTTTTGAGGCCGAAACTGGGAAACCTGTCCTCAGGCTGAGTTTTGTGGCCCAAACTAAGAAACCCGCGTGCCCAGGTTTTGAGGCCCAAACCTGGAAACCGTCCAGGCCGAGTTTTGAGGCCCAAACTCGGAAACCGTCCACCCCGAGTTTTGAGGCCCAAACTCGGAAACCATCGCGGGTAGCTTTTCGAGGCTCAGCTACCGAACCCGTGCCGTAGATGGGATGTGGTTCGCACACCCCGAGTTCCAGCACCAATGCCGGAGCATGTCCAGCCTCCACACCGGGCATCCTCCCGACTCGGCCGATGCAACGCACATCCCCATGTACTCTTGCTTGTCAACGCCACGTGCCAGCTACCACAGCTGATCCTCAGGTCTCCTGGTCCCTCGGTCCATGTTCCACGTCCGCCCTTCACCGCTCCTGGTCCGTCGGCACGGCACGTCCCCACTTGACCTTCACCTCACCTTCGACCACTGCCCGAGCTCCGCACCTGCACATCAACACAGCCAAGAGACATGTTGCCCATTGATCGATCACTCATCACTCAGGAAGGGAACCACAAGGGCACATATCAACCTTGTGTTCTCATATTGCTTGAAGCTCCTGCGCGGGAACGTAGGTTTGTTTGGCGAAGAATTGGCACCCTTCGCAGGTGCGGATGAGCTGTTCGGCGTCGGTGACCGCTGATGGCCAGTAGAATCCTGCACGGAATGCCTTGCGTACCAACGTCTTTGCAGCTGCGTGGTTCCCACATTCTCCAGCATGGATGTCGAAGAGGATCTCGAGGCCGTCTTCCCGGGAGACGCATTTTTGGAGCACTTCATTTCTGGAGTTCTTGCGCATGAGCACACCGTCGACCAGGATGTAATTGTTGACGCGGCGAGCGAGGCGCTCAGCTTCTGTCTTGTCAACGGGGACAAGGTTCTCGGAGAGATACTTGATGAAGTCCTCGCGCTAGTCGGATGGCGTTGTGGGTATGGCGGCAACTAGATGTTTTGTCGGCGGGGATGGAGTCGTGGCGTCCGTCGATGAGGCGTAACTTGGGTGGTCGGCGATGGAGGGCTCGAGCAGGTTGTGTACAAATACGTCGACGGGGACCGGAGATCTTGATGACGCCAGCTTAGATAGCTCGTCGGCCGCCTGGTTCCGGTCGTGCGGTAGATGATGGTATTCGACACCGAAGAACTTGTCTTCAAGTTTCTGGATGGCGGTGCAGTAAGTGTTCATCTTGTCGTGGGAGCAATTCCAGTCCTTGTTGAGCTAGTTGATGACGAGAGCGGAGTCGCCGTACACCATGAGGCGCTTGACGCCTAGCTCGCTGGCGATGCGGAGACCGTGGAGGGCGGCTTCATATTCGGCGGCGTTATTGGATGCTGGGAAGAGCAGCCGTAGAGCGTAGCGGAGCTTTTCGTCAGAGGGAGACATGAGGAGGAGACCAGCGCCGGCGCCATGCAAGGTGAGGGAGCCGTCGAAGAAGAGGGTCCAGTGTTCTGGCGCTTCCGGCGGTACTGGAGTTTGGAGGTCTGTCCATTCGGCGACGAAGTCGGCGAGTGCTTGAGACTTGATGGTCTAGCGACCCCGGAAAACGATGTCGTAGGAGCCGAGCTCAATGGCCCATTTGATGATGCGTCCTGTAGCATCCTTGTTGCGGAGGATATCCTCGAGGGGGAATTCTGTGACGACGGTAACCCTCTCGGAGCTTTGAAAGTAGTGGCGTAGCTTGCGTGCGGTAATAAGGACCGCGTAGAGGAGCTTCTGTACCTGGGGGTAACGGGTTTTGGAGTCGTTCAATACCTCGCTGACGATGTAACAGGGTCACTGGACGAGGTAGGAGTGGCCGGCTTCCTCGCGTTCGACGACGATAACGGAGCTGACGACCCGATTTGTGGCGGCGATGTAGAGCAGCAAGGGCTCCTTCTCCTTAGGTGCGGCGAGCACAGGAGGCTGGGTGAGATACTTCTCCAGGTCGGAGAAAGCGCGATCGGCTTCAGCGTCCCAAACGAATTTTTCGCCAGCCTTGAGGAGCTTGAAGAAGGGAAGCCCCTTTTCGCTAAGCCTGGAGATGAAGCGACTAAGGGACGCCATGCACCCGGTGAGCTTCTGGATGTCCTTCACATTGGAGGGAGCTCGCATGCAGAGGACGACCAAAGTCTTGTCGGGGTTTGGGCGAATGCCGTCTCGGCTGACGATGTTGCCGAGGAGGTTTCCAGACGACACGCCAAAGATGCACTTGTTAGGGTTAAGCTTCCACTTGAACCTATTGAGGGCCTTAAAGGTTGCCTCGAGGTCGGAGACGAGCGTGTTGACGGTGCGAGTCTTGACGACGATGTCATCCACGTAAGCTTTGACCTTATCCGGGATGAGGTCCTTCAAGCAATCCTGAATCGCACGCTGGTATGTGGCTCTGACGTTCTTCAGCCCGAACGACATGGTCGTGTAGCAGTAGGCGCTGAAAGGTGTGATGAACGCCGTCTTGATTTGTTCTTCCACCTTCAAGGCAATTTGATGGTAACCGGAATAGCAATCGAGAAAGGATAGAAGTTCGCACCCGGCAGTGGAGTCGACAACCTCGTCGATGCGAGGGAGGAGGAAGGGGTCTTTAGGGCAATGCTTTATTGAGGTCGATGTAGTCAATGCACATACACCATTCTTTATTCTTTTTAAGTACAAGGACCGGATTGGCCAGCCTATCCGGGTGATACACCTCTTTGATGAAACCGGCGGCTAGGAGCCGGGTGAGCTCTACCCTAATTGTCTGCTTCCTGTCTAGCGCGAAGCGACGGAGCTTTTGACGAACCGGCCTGGCGGTTGAGGAGACGTTCAGGGAGTGCTCGACGAACTTCCGTGGAACTCCAGGCATGTTCGCTGGTTTCCAAGCGAACACATCGACGTTGCTCCGTAGGAAGCTGACGAGCGCATCTTCTTATTTGGGGTCGAGGTTGATGCCGATGACGGCGGTCTTCTCCGGAGCTCCATCCACCAGGGCCACCTACTTTGTGTCCTTCGACTTCTTGCTGGAGCGCTGGTCGGAGGTCTCCGGGATCTCAAGATCGTCGGGGCGGAGCTTGGCGGCGTTGGCGATGCAGTCCTGAATGCCCTGGATCTATTGGCGTGTTTCGGCAGAGTTGATTGTTTCCTGCTCACACTCGTACGCCACCTGGAGATTTGCCCGGAGGCTGAGGACTCCTATCTTCGTTGGGATCTTGAGCACGAGGTAGGCATAATGTGGAACAGCCATGAGCATGGAGAGCGTCGGGCAACCGAGGATGGCGTGCTAGGCGGTGTCGAAGTCGGTGACGATGAAGGTGATGTACTCCTCGCGGTAGTGGTCGGGGGTGCCGAACTGCACTGGGAGGGTGATCTGCCCGATGGGCATGGTGGGTTTCCCTGGCACGATGCCCCAGAAAGGGAAGTTCGCCGGGAACAGATCCCGCTTGGAGTAGTCAAGCTCACGGAAAGCCGAAGAGAAGATGACGCTGAGGGCACTCCCACCGTCGACGAGGACCTTGCGGTAGCGGCAGCTGGAGATCACCGGGTCGATGATGAGAGGAAAACACCCTGGGTACTTGTCGTCCGACCACTGGTCCTTCCTGGACAAGGTGATGGGGTGCTCCGACCAGTCGAGGTAGCGGACGTTGGCGGGGTCCTCGGTGATGGCCGCCACAGAGGCGATGTCACGTCGTACTTGGCGCCGCTTTTGCTCGGTCTCGATGACGACGTTGCCACCGAAGATGGAGAGTGTCCTCGCTGGTGCACGGAAGGCGGGCTCATGGGCATCGACGTCCTTGTCCTTGTCGTTGTCGGTTCGTGGTCGCTTGTCGTCACTCCCGCGGACGTTTTGGGCGATGGTGTCGCACTCGCGCATGGAGTGGCTAGCGCCTTTGTGGAGAGGACAGGGGCCGTTGAGGAGCTTCTCGTAGTCGTTGTCATAGGTACGCTTTGGTCGAGTATTGGTGTTGGCGATGTAGCGACGATCACGCTGACGGTGATCCATCCTCTGACGGGAAGATTCTGGTCGATCATGCCGGCGATCTCGATCGTCGCGGTCGTCGCATTGCCTGGAGCGGTGGTCACGTCCTTCATTGCGCAGGTCATTGCGGTGATCATCATCACGACGACGCTCCTGGGATCGTGATCGGCGACGCGGGCGTTCGTGGTGGCAATGGGCGTCGTCGGCATTGGCGTAGGAGTTGGCGATCGTCATCAGTTCTGTGACCGTGGCTACCTTCTTTTGGATGATCTTGTCACGGAGCTCCTTGTGGCGCAGGTCGTTGGAGAACGTGGAGATGGCTTCTGCATCGGCGATCTCTGGAATCATGAGGCGCAAGTTGGAGAATCTTCGAATGTAGCTCTAGAGGCTTTCGTCATGCTCCTGGTGGACGTTTCGGAGGTCGTAGCGTGTTCCTGGTTGGACGCAGGTAGCGCTGTACATCTTAACGAAGACTTCCTTCAACTGCTCCCAAGTGTCTATGGTGTTCTCGGTGAGCTTGTGGATCCAGCTGTTGGCTGAAGACGATAGCATGATGGGGAGGTACTTGGCCATCACGTCATATCCTCCTCTGGCTGCTTGAATGGCAATTTTGTACGTGGTGAGCCACTGCTCCGGATTGGCCTTCCCATCGTACTTGTCCACCGTGGTGACCTTGAAGCCCTGAGGCCATCAGACGGCTCAGAGCCGGGCGGTGAAAGGGCGTGGCCCTGTCGAGGCATCGGGAGCCGGAGCTTGGACGCGGGCACGATTGCCTTGGGAGACTTTCTGGTCGCGACGTGGCGACTATTTCCTTCGGCGCGAGGGATGCGGGCTTGGTGGTGTCCCGCTGTATGACGATCCAGAAGGTGAGGGGCAACGCCCTCTCTCGTTGCACTACATGACAGCAGCCTTGACGTGGGCAACAACCTTCTGTAGCTCCGGGGTGACCGGAAGTTTGGAGAGCTCGTTGACGACGATGGTGAGGTTGGCGCTTGGGGTCGGGTAAACGGGCTGATCATCGACCCTGTCGAATTCGTAGATGAGGTCACGGCCTCCAGCATTGTCGCGATCCCAGCATCGTTCGTTGTCGCGATGCTCCCGGTCACGGCGCTCCTGGCCGCGTCGCTCGTCGTCACATCGGCGCTACCGGTCGATGTTGCGTTGCTCCCGATTGGCGCGTTCGCCTTCCGTTTCGTTTGGAGGTGGCGGACTGTCGGCGGATACGTTGAAGATGATGCCACCGCGGTATGGTGGGAAGTCGGCCCCGGAGATGGTGGAGATGACGGTCGTAGACCGTGTGGAGGTGGAGCCGTTTGTCGTGGTAGATCCAGACGCTGAAGTCGCCGAGACAGTGTCGCCGGAGATCTCATGGAGAGCCACCATGCCGACGAGTGGAGCTGGAGCCGTTCGGTCGCGCGTGCTGATCGGAGCCATCTGGTCGGAGCCAAAAGACTGGAGCTGGTCGGAGAGTCATCGCTGCGCTTGGTGCTGGTACATAGAAGCCGCGCCGCGGAAACCGTATGGCATGGAGCTTGTTGACGAAGTGTGACGACGAGATGGAAGCAGATCCGATCTGGGGCAGCAGGCGGGTTGAGCGCTGGAGACTCCCGATGGTGTACCTGAAAATTGTTTGAGACGAGAGTGGCCAGAGAGTTGCATGCGAGCTCCCTTGGTTTGCCTGGTGGATGGCTTCGATCAAGTCGTCACAGGGGACGATCCTTGGCGGTCGATGTGCCGGCTTGGTGACGCGGTGGGTGGACGGCGGAGCGTCCGGCGCAGGAAACTGCGCAGATTCCATGATTTCTGAGGCAGGAACGTGGTCGCCCACGGTCCAGATCATAGATCCGATCTGAAAGGTGGTGCCAGCCTCCGGAAGAACAATGGAACGAGGGAAAATGACCGCTTGGCAGATCATGGTATTGTAGCATGCACCCCCTACCTGGCGCGCCAACTGTCGACGAAATATGGTCGACAGTCTACCGAGGGGTATGCCCAAGGTAGTAGATAAGCGGTGGAAGCGTGAGAGACATCAGCAAAGCGTAGACACAGGGACGTAAGACGGCGATTTAGACAGGTTCGGGCCGGCAAGTCACCGTAATACCCTACGTCCCGTGTTCTGGTGGCTGGTTTGTATTGCTGATTGGATGATCTGATGGGATCTGAGTTATTTCGAGAGGGGGTCCTTGCTCGCCTTATATAGCCGGGGAGCAGGGTTACAACTTGCCGAATCCTAACAGATTACAATCGGTTCCTTTTGGCATGGAATCTGGGTCTATCTATCTGGATCTTTCTTGTCGAGCAAGTCATCAAGACAGTCCTTGGCGGCTGCGACGGCCTGGTCGCGGGCCGCAAGGCCTTCTGGTTGGGCCGTATCTGCAGAGCAGCCCAAGTCGTGCCATGGGGGTATACGGGTGTAATATCCCCACAAGCACCATGATTGTTTTTTCTAACCAAACTACATGTTTCCTCCACGGATTTCATTTCTCATGATATACACTGATTGCATTTGTTATTATGTTTGATGTTGTCATCTACCTGGATTAGGAGTTCCACATGGTCATGACCACGCTGACAATCGCGAATTGAGCGAGCTAAACTTAAAAGGGTTTTTTGGCATATTGTTTTAGTTCCATGATTTTTTATTAACTTTACCCATCATTTAGACAGTTTCCATGCCCTTATGTACCATCGATACTATCTTCTGATAACAAATTAAACCTTTTAAAGACAATTTCCACAAAATCTATGAATCTACTGATCATGATGTGTCGGAAAAGTTAGGAAATTCTTCATTTACAGTTATCCTTAATGTTTATTGTATTTACGCCTATAGTTCTTGCTGCCTTATAGATTAGTGTACAGCCTCCACTGCATGTTATGCCATAACACAATAGAAATGTTGTACAAGTCAACAACCCTTTCTTTGAAAGCAGTGATGAAAAACAGAAAGAACGTAGAGCCACTTATAGATAGCATTTACACATTACTTTTCCCTCTATGCTTTCTGTTCTGAATGCTATTTGCAATCCCTTTTTTTAAACCTCTGTGGCTCACTATATGTATTTGCAACATGTTACAACCTGATAGGAACATATGGCTCATGTAGAGCAACCTATTATTCGAGTGTTTTTTACTGCAATATAGAATCTTTTTGATCCATTCATGTTTCTGCTTTTGTGCTCCACAACATGGTCAGTGTATGCCCAGCCAAATATCAGTAAGCTTAGTGTGTAACTAATCTCATCAATATGAGGTTGAGGAACTGCAATTATTAATTTTTCGGATAGCTAATCTTCACAGACATGGTGTTTTATTGGGTATATGATCAGAGCATGCTTGCCGAAAAAAACATATCAATCCCATTTCAGCTTGAAGGTTGGTTGCGATAAGGTAATAATCTGAGCATCGTTAATTTCTTGTTTCGATGATTTGCTAATTAGGGTTTCAGCAGCCATGCGGAAGATTCTGTTGCCTGAAGAAACCACAATGATCTCTTTGGTGTCCTGTATGGTTCCAAGAGCTATTGTCAAATGTTTCTTACCACAAGTTGTGTGTGTTGATGGTCCTTAAACACTTATTTTACCATCAACATTTTACCCATAAATTCAACAAAAAGGCATGAAAAGTAGTCAAATAGGTTTCAAACTAACCAAATTCCACATGTCCATAGATTTTTATTTGAATGCAGGATTTGGACCAAATTTGGAGAATGGACCCACCAGGGGACGAGCCCACTCACCAGGGCCCATTTGGCCCCTAGTGGGGTGGCGCCCGCCACCTCTAGGTGGCGCCCGCCACCAAGGAGAGGCTCAAACTCTCCCCTGCCACGTCACTGATTCGTGTGACCACCCCAGGGCCAAATCTTAGCCCTTGGTCACTAGGTCGGTGGCATCGGAGGGCTAAGAAGAGATGTCACATGGATCATGACCTAATTGCCCATGTGACGGTTATTTCGACATGCAACCGACCTTGGAACTGCCTTGGAGGAGTCCCTGGAGACCGCAGGATCAATGACAGTGCATCCAAGGGCCAGGGGGGTGGCGGCCGCCACCTAGGGCTGGCGCCCGCCACTAGGGTTTGCCCTAGGTCGGTTGGCTGCCCCCTATGAATACCCGCCTGGAGGTGTCACTTCACTTCAAGCAAGGAAAGAAAGGAAGAAGCAAAGAGGAAAGCAAGGCTAAAGCTAGAGAGCTAATAGCTTAGGATTTAACCAAGCTTAGGCAAGTAGGTAGCTAGTAGAGCAAGGCATCCTTGCCTCATTGCCCTCGCGGAAGCGCTGCTCAAGGCTTAGCTCAAGAGTAGAAGCGTGCGAGTAATCGGTCCTGGAGTTGGGAAGAGTCTTCCTTCATATCCAGTTCAGGTTTTCTCTTGTAACTCAAGCACTTTACTATATTCTAGTTCATCATTTCAAGTATTACTTTATTCTACTTACCAGTATTTAGTAGTATATTTGATTGATTGCTTGAGTACCTAGCTATCCTACATTTCAATTCACTTAGCCATAGTAGTTAATCTCTAGTGTGCTTAGTGTTTGATCTTTGTCAATAGGTTGCTTAGTTAGTTTAGTGTTTATCTTATTAAGTCAAGTATTTGCTCTGACGTCCACAAGGGTGTCTCTATTCTAGGCCAGGATAGAGATAGTTAGAATATAATTAGGCGTGGTGCTTAGTTATAGACTTACCTTCAGATACGGCTAGACCCCCGGATAGATGTGGTAGCAAGCAGGTGGTGACAGCCCTGTGCGCCTTGAATTCCACCACGTAGTTGGTCTAGTTTAACAGTAAGGCTCGTTATGCTAGCGTTCAACCTAAGTCAGTGGTAACGGCTAGTACGCCTCGGTACTTGACAACATAGGAATAAAACTATACTTAACTTGGTTGCTTATTTGGTATTTGCCTATCTTGCTTTGTAGTTATCTAGGAGTAGTTATTAGTTAGTTATATTAGTTATCCTTAGTTATCTTTTCCCCCTATCTACCTATCCATCCACCTTACCTTAACCATTCATTTCATCCTTACCTATCCACTCATAAATTCTTTCTAGCTTTTCATCTCCTCTCTTCTCTTCTCTCCTTTTTCCTTTCTTATTCTTCGACTCTCATCCGCTCCTTGACTCGACACATACACCACCCTAGCCTTCCTTTGGGATTAAATAAATCGACACCTGGTACTCCCAGGAGAAGTGCTACTACGATAGTTCTGTGCGCTTGCAGAATCTCCTCTAGGTAGATTGCAATCTCTCTAGCTAGCTCCTACTAGTGTCGGGATTGACAACCCCATTTGACATTAGTAGATAGCTGCTTTAGCTTCACTCCTTTAGGTATAGTGATTGGACTTGCTACAAGCATTTCTGGCGCCGTTGCCAGGGATAGATTCCATAGTCTACTCCTAGTAACGACGTTAGCAAGTGTCAACAAGCATTTCTGGGCCGTTACCAGGGATAGTTGCCTAGCTCTATCTTTAGTGAAGTTAAGAACTACCAATAGTGTGCCTCTTCCAATGCCATATTGAACTCCCTAAATTTTAGCGGCTTGTCTGGATTTTTATCCACTGCCACGAAGTTCATATAAACCTCTATATTCCTCTCATGATCACTGTTTACCACATTCACTTAATTATTGTCACTCCCTCCTACAGAAAATACATGACATTTTCGACCAGAGGCTTCGACTAGCAGCAGCGAAACAACTTGATATTTGTCGCTTTTGAGGATGGATGCCATTTGGTAAGCATATGCTATTTTCCAACTTTAATTGGTTATATACTATACATTCCTTCCTACTTCGATCTATTCCACACCTATACTTTTTTATCCACACATTATTGATCTTCATAATCCTATATCTATGCACACATATGTATGCTTCATAGAGAATTGTAAACAACATACATGCACATATGTCTTTTCTGGTTATCATGGTCTTATATGTACAAGTAATGAGGCTTTCTATGACAATTAGAAGTGTATCTCTTGTCATAGAAACCCTGTCACAAAGGACCTTCTATGACAATTACAAGCTATTTTTATGATAATTTATGATCTATGACAATTGTAATTGTCACAAAAATTGTCATAGATCAAAAATTTTCACAAAAATTGTCACAAAAGGTCCTTTGTGACAGGGATTCTATGACAAGAGATACACTTCTAATTGTCATAGAAATCCTCATTACTTGTAGTAGCTCGCGAGTTTACATTAGAGTTTCAAATATTATGAACCTTTTTCTATCAAAGAACAAGAAGGGAAATTTAGACAGGAAGAGATACAAATTGCCTGCTATAATTTTGAGATGCAAATCACATTTTGCGTCCCGTTATTGCACTACCCGTCTCCAAAACTAGGCCTTGTGAGAGTGAGACCCAAGGATTTCATGTTTTCTTTTCCTACGTATTGTAGTTTTGTGTCTATGCATGGTTTATTTTATATGTGGCTTCTCAGCCTCTTCAATCAAGGATTTCTGTATATTCTTAGTTATTGGACTGCCATTAGTAACTTCGCATTGTTGTCGACTTAAGACTGATTTGTTTCAACTATGCCTATCATAATTGATATTTATTTGCAACTGCAAAGTTTCGTGGTGGGCCAGCAAATGCGTCCAGGATCATGCGACTAAGACACGAGGTAATCAGAAAACCATCTCTTTTATGGTAACTACATTTCGTCTAATGGATTAAGCTGGCGGTTTGGGTTCTCCGACCTAGATCAGCATGGGCGCACCAGTTTTGGTCTGCTATGTCAGAATTATGGTAACATTAACAGTGGGTGTGTGCACTACCACAGGGACATTGGCAAATAGCAAAGAAGTGGCTGCTGAGAGAATTGGCCACCCAATGACAAGGGTCATGAGTGGAATGAGCTATATAAAAATGTGGGCATGTCCTTTCTTGGGTAAGTTGGTGCCCCCTACCTTCGTTGCGTTGTCGCTGATTTTTTTTTATACTTTTGCACTTGAATATTTGATTGTTCGTTTATCTTTGCTTCTGCTGCAAATGACAATTCAGCTCTTCGCATCATGGTGCACATCTACCGGCTCCATGAAATTGATCTCCAGTGACACGGTGTCGACATTAGCCAACTTAAGGTACACCTACGACCCTTATTTGATTTTGGTATGTGCTTCTGCATGAGCACCAACAATTTACCAAGGGTTCTTGTGTTGAAGTTGGGGGAATGATTCGTTTTAATGTTAATATGTTCCAATAATAAGCATATAGATTTATGTATACAAATTGGACTCCATCTTAAGATTTTTTCCTTACCATTTTCGTTGATATATGCAGATATGTACAAAATGCATTTCTATCTAATGTGGCCATGCTGTGGTGATTTGCACGATGGAAACTACAAGGAAGTTGATGACTTCCTTGTGTTATCACATATATATATGCAAGATAGTTTTAAATATATAAAATCATTTATAGGTTTGTTTTCTTCTACTCCGACTTATTTCCAAGTTTGATGTTCAGATCCTTTTTCCAAATTGAAAGAAACTGTATGTTCAGTCAGCTATTGCTACTTTGGATTTGTAAAAGGTTAATATTTGATAGCCCTCTTCTGTGTTTAGATGCATCCAATTAGATGGCAACACATAAAAAAGATTTACCATGCATTCAGACTGAATGATCAGGTGAAGTGCTTAACTCGAAAATGCGGCTTCATTGTTTTATTATTCATCTCGAGCTTGGTGTGACTACATGTTATATGGAAATTCCTGTGAATTTTATAGAATTATTTATAATTGTGTTGTTGTAAACTTTTGCAATGAATGGTCCAGTGGATTAATTCATAATTTAAAACCTTTCTAATGGATAGTCCCACAGTCTAATCCGAATGTAGGCCCTATTTTGTTGATCTTAGCACCTGCTCTTTTTATATAGGTTGGCAATTTTGAATGAACCACACGGTTCTGCTACTGGTCAGTGTTCTGCTCGGATATATCTCCCGCACCACCATCCAAATCGGGTATGTATCATCCCTTTTTCTTCTTTGCCTCAGGAGGATTCTTTCTTTCTACTCTTGTTGTTCCTAACGAAATTAAATCTTCCAGACTCGACAGGCCTACAAGGTACACATGCTGCTTTAATGAGTTGCCTATAGGTTAATAGTACCTGAATTTTTTTAGCGCTTTGTTGCATATAGAATCGGTTCTGTTTCACTGGACTATTTTGTCGTTAGGCACACACACAACCCTCCTAATTAAATGTCATCAAATTAGAACATTGTTCAGTATGCAATGGTTTTATATGCAGGATGGGGTTTTGTTTTTGGTCTCCACTCAAAAGCAGTTGTCAATTCAGCTTGCCTTCTTTTGGTATATTTTTTCTCAGTTCCTTCTCTCTCTTGGTTTACCGTTAGTAAAACCTATTTATAAGCCATGCAGGTCAATGTGAACTTCTTTCTATGTCGATTATTCCTTTTTCCCATCAAAACATTGTAGCCAAAAGAATAAATTATAGCAAAAATCCTTTGAAGCGCCCATCTTCTAATTTCGTGCACCATTGTTTGTCTGAAACATCAACATCAATTACAAAATTATTTTGGGAGGATAAATATGGATTAGTGGCAGCGTTGTTGCTTGTCTCAAATTATCCTTATCTCTATATAGAGTCCTACTAGATAATGATGTTTACAGGTAACAAATGATTACTACTGAAGAAACTTCAGCATATCGTATTATTCCCTCCACAATCTGAAATATTTTTGGCTCCTAATAGCCTCCTTTTCTAATAATATAAAAATACGCTTAGCCAAGAACATTGCCAAATTTTTCACGTATTTACATGTTACAAAATCCACTGAACAACATCTTCTATTTTATCACAGGATGCAGTACGCCCGCATACGACCTTTTGTATATGACACGAATCATGCCTCAACACTCAAAACTTTTGCTTGTCACCCGCGGCTCATGAACTATTATTTGTAAAATAATAATTTTGTTCTTTCCTGAACCAATAACTACTACAACTTTAGGCATGAATCGATCATACCACTGTAAACTCTTATGTATATACCTACGTAACTGAAGCATGCATGGATTGCGTACTTGTACATTAACAAAACCAAAGGCATCTTGCCTTACTGACTACTTACTGATTCACAGAGAATACTTATGCTCAATAATGTCTGCCTATATTTGGTTTCCATGAATTACTTTATATTCTTTATTATTAATAACTTGTAATACTTTGCAAACGGCGCGCAGGGGCGCGCCATCCCTACTAGTGTCCTAGATTGGCTAGGCGGGTTGTGCCCAAAAGCAAACAGCTTTCATATATCAACCTTGTTCTGGTTCAATATTAGATACCTCATATAAATCCTCTCTACCCATATTTATCACCTTCCAAGCATTAGGTGTTCTTAGTTCTTCCAGTGTGCCGTCTCTGAGGTCAACACATAATATTTTAGCTCAAATTAGTCTAATTTGTCTTTAAATTAGTCCAAAATCTCCTGCGGGCTAGAAAAATAATGGAAAATCCAGCCCAAATCACCTTAAAATCTACCAAAAACCTCTCGTAGGCCAAAAATATAAGGAGAATTTCGGTTCAAACTCGTCTCTCTATGTATTTAGCCCTCTTGTGGACCAATTCTGGATCCGCCACTGGGTACATGGAGTCATATTTTTCTTAATTCACATATCTTATATTCACCTAATCCTAAGAATTGAAGTGACACATTGTATAGAATGCACCACATGACGATCTTGAGACAAGAGAATATATATGGTACTTTGCTCTTTTGTATCATGATAACAATCCTAGTTGATAAGCAAGATATTGATCAGTGCATCCAAGTTTCATGATAGCCCATAACTAATCTGTATGTAGAATATTCATCCATAGAAGTACAAATATCCTAGAAAAAAAATCACATGTTGCCACTAGTACACAGAGGTAGGTTGACAAGGTATTTCTACCGACGTTTTTTTTTGAACCGTCTGTCCTAAAGGCCAGTGAAAATAAATCATTTCTACAGGCGGTTTGATGAGAACCGCCACTACAAATCATTTGTACCGATGGTTTTCTTAACCACCAGTACAAATACAACCACCACTATAAATATTTTTCAGAAAATACAAATTAGTCTAAAAAATAGAATTTTTTTTAAGAAAATACAAATTAATCTGAAAAAATAGGGGAGAGGCCCCAACTGGTTAGCCACAAGTTGTGTATTTTTTTCTCACAAAGAACACGCGCTTGGTGACCATGGGGGTTCGAAATCATGACCTCACTCTCGCGTGGAGCTCCCTTTACCACTGCACCTCATACTCACTTATGTCACTAATATCTATATTCCACTTCGGTTCCCCACATATTATCCAAAACCGACGTTAAATTGAAGATTTAAGGGTCTAAACAAATTCAAATAAAAAAGTGGTGACTATAAAGTTTCATAACTTTATCTATAATTTTCATTTAGAGTATTTCTCCATCTGAGGCTTTTTGAAAAATTTTGAATTTCAAATTTCAAACTTTAGAGGTAATTATCCTCAACTAGATGTTTTCAAATGAAAAGGTTTTCAACTACAAAGTCTCATAACTTTTCGAGATCTATAATTTTTATTTAGAGTATTTCTCCATTTAAAGTCATCTGAAAAAATTAAATTTTAAAATTCTTGTGTATTTCTAGTGGTCGTTTCTTAAGAAAACCGTCACTAGAAATAGATTTCTAGTGGCGATAGCCTTAAGAGCATCTCCAACGGTTTTGCAAATGGACTTTGCATTCTTATTTTTGCAAAAAAGTCTAAAAATCTCTTATCTAACGGTTTGGCAAATGGGCTTGATATTTTTAGCAACTTAGCAAACACCAGGTGATATTTGGCATATATAACAATCTGCGGTTCGCTTGGCAATCGCCCTCTCGTGCTACTTCCGCGGGATATTTCCCTCTCGCACGCACAATTTTTTAGTTTTGCCAAGTCTAAATGCAAAACCGTTGGACATTGATTCTTTTTACCTTTGCCATATTAATTTGAGAGTTGACATACCATATTTTGCCAAATAAAAAATGCAAAACCGTTGGAGTTGCTCTAAGAAAACTGCCACTAGAAATGGTGCATTTGATGGTTTTGTTAAGAAAACATTTGATTTTCACTGGCGTTCGTTAATCAAAACCGCCTGTAAAAATAAATCCATAGCGCTAAGAGAAACCATTTGTGTACTAGCGTGCATTCCTTATGCCCAACCCTACCTTGCCCTCCCTTATTCTAACGAATTCCTGGCTGTCGAAGTTGTACAGCCGCCCAACTTGACGAACCCACAAGTGGTAGATTCGTACTTAATAGCCAACCTTCGTCACACCTAGTTTTACGTGACTAATAACCATAACCATGTTGGTGGATCCGTTACCGATAGCCAACCGCTTTGTCACTTCTTTATGCAATGTTATGTTACCCAACAATTTTACGAAAAGCTATCTTCTTCAACACATTGAGGGTTTATCTCCAAATCAGTTAATTGAAGAAGTAAATTCCACCTATGGTATATTGGAAGAAAGTAAGAAATGAGCCAGCAAAACAATAATGTATATGATCTCGTCGCCTTCTTGCTAGCTACTACCAAATTGAAGGATTAGGTGCATGTACACTACATACCAAATGTGCAAGGATTAACAACGTCAAGTAGATGTTAGATAACAGAGAAATGACAGTGGCTATGGCTTGCCAACAAAAGAGGCAGACATTAATTAGAATATGAGTCCATTCCACATGACATGCTGAGCACCATATATTATTAGGTACAGTTCTTAAAATAAAATACCAACATGGGCAGTTAATTAATTATAGTACATTCTTCATCACATTGTGGATTTGCAGTAGCAAAAGCTCTTCACGACCTCTGATTGGTCGTTCTTTCTATTGATGATACTACCATATATATTAAGCGTAGTGACGTCCTAGACTTATATAGATAAGTACATGAAGGCTGCTAGCTATATCATTTCATCAGTTTCATTCTTCATCACATTGTGGATTTGCAGTAGCAAAAGCTCTTGACGACCTCTGATTGGTCGTTCTTTCTATTGATGATACTACCATGTATTAAGCGTAGTGACGTCCTAGACTTATCTATAACTCTATAACTCTAATAAAGCTAATCCTCACTAGATGATTTCTCTCTTCATGCACATTATTCATATCATTCCCCACTAAGTGATCTCACTAAATATTCTATCTTTCCATACAATGTGTCTACATCATTCCCCACTAAGTGCCACTCCTACGGAACAGGGTCATAGGCCGATTCTCAAAATCGCCTTTAGTCTCGGCGTTTTTGCCGTCCGGGACTAATAGACGCTTTAGTCCCGGTCGGTAACACGAACCGGGACTAAAGGGCCTGCCCCAACAGCTACTGCGCAGAGCTGCCGGGGCAGGGACCCTTTAGTCCCGGTCCGTGTTACCAGCCGGGACTAAAGGGCACTCTTTAGTCCCATTTGGTGCCACGGACCGGGACTAAAGATGTAGCCACGGTTTGTGGCTTGCCCCGGGATAAATGATCACCTTTTAGCCCCAGTTTTTAATACGAACCGGGACTAGCGCTCCTGGTTTTATAACCAGCCAACTTCTTCCTCCCCCGAGCCAGAGACATTCAAATTTCAGTGAGCTTCTTGCTTGTTCTTGCTGTTGCTATTGATTGTTCTTCATTGTTCTTCGTCTCCGGCGTCAATTGGTGATCTTCTTCGACTCCGTCATCGTCTCTTTGCGTTTAGAGGTAACTATTTTCATCTCCTACCAAGTCTTTTGAATATGAGAAGAATTTAATTAAAATATATACTTTGAAGAACAAGCATAGAGAGTTGAGTAGTTTAAATTGGTTCATTAGAATCACTTGATAGTTTTCTACTGCTAGGTAGTATCCATTCTAAATTTCATACTTATGGAAGACGAGTAATATTGAATTTTAGTGTCTTTTTAGTATATTTTCTTTAGAAAAATGTGGAATTTATAATAGTTTGCAACAATAAATATAGAGAGTAGATAATGTGGAAATTGGTATTGTTATATCATATTTTTCGATTATGTAAACAAATAGAAAAATTTAGAGTCTTTTTTATTTATAATTGTTTAGAAAATTAGGAATTTGCATGTAATAGTTTAAAAATTAGCATGGATACAGTAGATGGCAACCGTGATCGGGTCCTCAGCCTCTCATCATCGGGATCCGAAGCGTTTGCGGCCGGATCTTCCTCTCATTGCTTGTGGCGAGTGTAAGCAGAAGATTGTGAAGGAGTACCGAGTGAAAAAATAGGGAATCAACAAGGGTCGTATATTCTACAAGTGTCCGGACCATGAGGTGGGTTATTATTTACCCGCATTTGATTGATATGGTTCATTCGTATCGGTTTTGCTTGATGATGTTGTTTAAATTTCTTATTCTTTGTTCTAATTGCAGTGGGAGGGCACCGGCGGATGTAAAGGTTGGTACTGGGAGGAAGAGTACGTTCAGCACGTACGAAATTCTGTTGCACAGGAGGTTGCCGCTGAAGGTGATGAGGCAGTGAGTCAGCGGCAGCAGCCCATCCATGCTGATGAAGCGAATGATCTGTCTATTTTAGTTGGGATCGGACGCGATCTAATTATGTTGCTTAAGTGCATTTTATTTTTAGTTTTTTTAGTGCTAGCTGTGATAGTCTTCGTTGTAGTCAAGCTTGTTTGAATTAATCAATCATGTGATGTCATGAGTGTTGTGCAATAACATGAGAAACTACTAAGTGCATCGTTGTAATATTTAATGCAGATGTTGTTACGCAATTGGATGTATAATGTCGATCGCCGCTCCAAAGAGTTCATTGTTGGCGTGCACTATTTCTTAGGTGTGGCTGAGGCAAACAATCAAGATGGTTTCATGTGCTGCCCATGCGCCGTCTGTAAGAATTTGAAGGAATATTCATGCCCAAGGACTCTTCATACGCATTTGTTGAAGTCAGGTTTCGTAACAAACTATATTTGTTGGACGAAGCATGGAGAAAGGGGGTTGTAATGGATGATGGTGAAAAAGGTGAAGAAGAATTGGCCCACGCTGATATTATTGCTCAGTACGGTGCCTTTGATGATGATGCAGTGGGGGGAGATGGTGAAGAAGATACGGCAGCGACAGAAGATGTGACAGCTGATGTTGATGCTCTTGGTGATGCCATTCGTGATGCACAAAGTGAATGTGAATGTGACAAGGAGAAGGTCAAGTTTGAGCGCATGCTAGAGGATCATAGGAAATTGTTATATCCCACTGCTGAAGATGGCCAAAAAAAGCTGGGTACTACGCTGGAACTGCTGCAATGGAAGGCAAAGAATGGTACATCCGATAAAGCATTTGGGCAGTTATTGAAGATAATGAAAAAGATGCTTCCGAAAGCGAACGAATTGCCCACCACTATGTAGGAAGCAAAACAAGTCATCTGCCCTTTGGGATTAGAAATCCAGCAGATACACGCATAACCAAGGGACATATGTCAAGAGAAGGTTCACAGTTGTGCCCGCTTAATAGTGGGTTGTAAATATATTATGTAATAATTAATTAATTAAGACTTCATTTATTTGATAATGGATTTATATATATATATATTTAGTAGTAGTGATCATTGATTTATGTGCTTCTCTAGATGTGAATCTCATACTAATTTTTAAAAGAAAGTATATCAAATATTCAATTTTCTGTTCAATTAGAAAGATTTAAGATATATTTAAAAAAACTAAATTTAAAAATCTAAAACTACTGCATCTGTCGCGTACAACAAAATTAGGCAATGATTGTTTAGGTTTTAAACAAAAGATTAACGTCCAAATGATATGAAAATAAATTTTCTATTGAAAGCCAACAATTTTTTAAATTTAAATTGAACATTGCATTTTTGCATTAACCAAATATGAATGGTTATTTACATTTATATTCGTTATTATAAAAAAAGAAAAGAATTTATGCTACAAAATTTTCTACTATACAATAAGGTTAAAGGATATACAACTGTTATTTTTAAGTAATTTTATGCCTACTGTTCAATTTACTATGCAATTAACAAAAATTACAACATATTTATATAGTGGAAACTTAATACAAAACCCAAAATACTGAAAACCCAAAACTGTGGCGAGAAAGAACCCTTTAGTCCCGGGCCGTATTACGCACCGGGACTAAAGACCCCTTTAGTCCCGGTGCGTAAGCCCGCCCGGGACTAAAGGTCCAACCCTTTAGTCCCGGGGCGTATTACGCACCGGGACTAAAGGCCCTCCCGGGTATATAGGGCACAGGGCACAGTGCCCTCCAATCTTCCCGGCCAGATCGACGTTTGCCCCGCGCCGCCGCCCTCACCTCGCCGACGAGCCTCTGTCCGCGCCGCCGTCCTCCTCGCCGTCGAGCTCCGCGCCGCCGTCCTCCTCGTCGTCGAGCTCCGCGCCGCCATCCTCCTCGGCCTCACTGCCCTCCGCCGCCGTACAACGTCGTCCTCGCCGCCGTCCTCCGCGCCGCCGCCGCTGTCCTCCGCGCCGCTGCCGTACGGCCTGTGCGTGTGTGTGCGTGTGCAGTGTGCGTGGTGTGCGTGTGTAGCAGTGTCCAGCAGTGGGTGTGTGAGAGTGTAAAAAAAAAGAAATGAAAAAGAAATATATATCTAGAAACTAAATATAGAAAGTGATATATAAATAGATATATATAGAAACTAAATATATATGTATTTAGAAATAGAAAGTGATATATATAAAATAAATATAAATAGATATATATATTTATAGGTTATTTTCTATTTAACTTTTTCATTTCTTCTTTTCTAGAAATAGATATATACAAATAATGAATATGAATAGATATATTTATAGAATAAGGAAAATTATATATATGTTTTTTAACCTAACAAATATGTGTTCGACCTGTAGTCCTGGTGACCGCTACACCGAACTTGCCGCCGTCCACTGTCATCCGCACCGTCGTCATCCTCGCTGCTGTCCGCCGTCGTCGTTCTCGTCCACGGTGGGTAAATCACGTGACAAGGATATGTTTAAACATGTATTTATTACTATTAGAAATATGTGTTCATAGAAAATCATGTGTCATGTCGGAACATGTATTTATTACTCTTTACGAATATATGTTATTGGCATGTTATTTTTATGAATTGTCAAGTTATTTTTATGAATTGCCTAAAACTCGAAACCCTAAAACCTGAAACCCTAACCCTAAACCCTCGAACCTAAACCACTAAACCCTCAAACCCCGAAACCCTGAAACCCCGAACCCCTAACTCTAACCCTCAACCCCTAAACCCCGAAACCCTAAACCCTCAAACCCCTAAACCCCGAAACCCCGAAACCCCGAACCCCTAAACACCGAAACCCTAAAACCCGAAACCCCGAACCCCTAACTCTAAACCCTCAAACCCCAAAACCCCGAAACCCTAAACCCTCAAACCCCTAAACCCCGAAACCCTGAACCCCGAAACCCGAAACCCCGAACCCCTAACCCCGAAACCCTGAACCCCGAAACCCTGAACCCCGAACCCCTAAACCCTGAAACCCTAAACCCCGCAACCCCGAACCCCTAAACCCCGAAACCCTAAACCCCAAAACCCCGTACCCCTAAACCCCGAAACCGTAAAACCTGAAACCATAACCCTAAACCCTCAAACCCTAAACCCCGAAACCTTAAACCCTAAACCCCGAGACCCCAAACCCTAAACCCTTAACCCCTAATTAAACCCCTGGTTTTCGGTTTTCGTTTCACATACATGTATAAAGCTCCTTTAAGTGTTCGATCATATTGTATATATATTTTAATATTCACAGAAATGGCCGACCCAAATGAGAATGTGATGGAGGAGGAAATGATGAATATCATAGCCGGCGACGATGACGGGAGTCAATACTTATTGAATTACGAAGACATGACCATGCATGATGAAAATCTCCCTGAACAACAAGTTGAGATGGAAGAAGGCAATACAGGCGAGGTATATATACAATGTGTCGTGTTAGGGTTTACATTTACTTTATTACTTGATTAGGTTTTATGTCAACTTGTATTAGGGTTTCATCTTCATGTCTTTACCTATATGTAGCCCTCTGGATCGACGTCTGCGATAGGGCAGAGCAGACCAAAACGAGGGCCGAAGAGGCCGTTGAAGGGCCGTCATGTAATCTCCGAATTCGATATGGCTACAGGCCAACCACTAGGACCCAATGCAAAGAAATATGTCTTTCACTGTGGGTTCCTTGTGAGAGATCGGATTCCGATAAGTGCCCGTGAATGGAAAGAGAGGCGAAGTGCTCCCGAGATCAGTTATGTCTCCAATCTTGACAAGCAGCTAGTCTGGGATGACGTCCAAGCTCATTTCTCGTTTGACACGGATGATGAGGAGCTGCTGAGGCAAATTTGGGAGTGGACAATGAAGAAGATGGCCACACTTTTTCAGGACTGGAAGAAGAAATTGTACCACACCTTTGTGCTGAAGAACGAGACGCCAGATTTCAACTCTAAGGCATATGTCAAGATAAGGGCCGATTGGGATGAATTTGTACAGTACAAAAGATCACAAGAGAGCGAGGCCCGGGTCAGAGTAAACAAACTGAATGTAGCTCAGAAGAAATACCACCATCATTTAGGATCAGGTGGCTATAAGACTGCCCTTCCAAAGTGGGAGAGACAAGAACACGAGATGCTTGCCAGGGGGGTAGTCCCAGAGACAATAAGAAGAAATTGGAGTGAACGGTCCAGAAATTGGTTCTACGCTCTTGGGGGAACCATAAACCCTAATGATGGGGAGCTTGATTGGGGCCCGCAAATTTCAAGAGCAGCACATAGGCTAGTTCAAGCACGAAATGCGGTGTTGGCTGGCGAGTTCAAGCCCAACAGAGAGAAGGATGAACTCACGTACGCGCTGGTGAATCCTGAGCACAGTGGGCGTACGAGAGGCTTTGGGGCCGTTTCGTGGCTACATTCCTTCGAAGCGGATCGAGAAAGTTATAGAAGCCGCCAAAGAAAGAAGGACGAGGAGGCAGAGCGACTCTTCAAGTTGGAGGAGTATGTTCTTCAAACACAAGAGCGTGAGAAATCTCGTGAAGAATGGATGCAGGAGGAAATCAAAAGGCAAGTGCAAGCGGCACTTAGTCAAATGACGAGTGGGCAAGGTACATCATCACAGCATCCTCAAGCGAACATTAGCCCCCTAGGTCAGATGAAAAACAGCTGCGCCTCCACGGAAGTACCAACCATTCAAGATGACTCCAAGCTACGCTTTCCCGTGGATGACGTTAAAGAACCTTTTACTACTTGTGAGCTGCACATTCCAGATGGAAATGCCACGGAAAAGGTGGCTGTCGGTGTTGTAAACCCTATCGACCGCACAAGAACACCAAGAATCCATGGTCAACCAGTGCCAGCCGGATACGCTAGCATTTCGGTGGATAGGGTTGAGACAGGTTGTGGCAGCGTGGCACTGGAAATCGAAGGGGGAGATGGGGAGAAGACTTTAGGTGAAGCAGAGAAGACATTTATTTGCTGGCGCAAGCGCTTCATTATTATTCCTGGAGTGTCACCGCTGCAACCTCCTCCTACTGATCAAGATCCTCACCATAGGTAGTGTGCGCGTGAATGAGAAACAATTTTTATTACACTAACTTCCTATATGTATATATTAGTTGGATGCTCACATCATTCGTTGTTTTGCGTAGCAGGAACTATAGTCCAGTTCGTCATTATTCCCCAGAGCATCAGAGTGCTGCGGGCGGTGACGATGTGTTGGAGGACACGGCTTCAACCCCATCTCCTGCACAAAGATCTCCACCGCGGGCTCCAACACCGCCACCAACCCCACCATCTCCTCCACCGCGGGCTCCAATGCCACAACCTCCACCGCGGGCTCCAACATCACCACCGGGTCCACCATCTCCTCCACCGCGGGCTCCAACACCGCTGCCTCCACCGTGCGGCCCTAAGAAGCGGTCCACCGCCACAGAACCAAAGGACCCACCTCCAAAGAAGAAGGCTCCTGCATCAGGAAAAAAGCCCAAGAGAAATTAGCTTATGAAAAGACTGATGAGGAGTTAGAAATTTTAGTGAAAAAAGATGTGCGGAATTTTTTAGAGGAATGTGACGCCGCTGCTAAAGCGAAGAGGAACCCGGAGAAGCCTTACCTCTTGTTAAACCCGCAGGAGTTAAGGAAAAGGGTGGACCAACATGGTATCAAGATGCGTGAAGCCCGAAAGGCTCCGCGAAAATCAGATTACGAACGCTCTCTTATGAAGTCCGCAAAAGAACAACAATCCAGCAAGAAGAAAGTGGGAAAGGGTGTTCCACAGCTCGGGGAAACATCAGGACCTTTGTCCCCGTTAGTTGTACAAAATCAGTATGGTTCAAACATGGGCAGAGTACAGAGGAAATCTGGAGATACCACTTTGTCTGAGATGGACTCAATGGACAATTTTTTTATTGACAGCGGTCTCCCGTACGACACCATTAAAAATATTGCTACTGGGCTGGAGTTTCCACGAGCGGAAGTAGTTGATGAATGGAGGAGAAATTTTACACCGGGCAGGAGTCTAATGAACCTCAATCACTTACATGTACTTGGTACGCAGATGTTTGCAATCAACAAATGGTGCATGAAGGCTTCTAAAGACGGTGATGTCAATTGGATTTCTGTCCGAATTCGGAACCATCACTACTTCCGTGGCGATGACCTAATCTTAGTCCAGATGGAGGAATTACACCAGCTATGTCATATGGACGCACTGGACAAATCGCTCCTTAGCTGCTACTGTTTGTAAGTGTTTCTTTTATAGTTTTCATTGAACTCTCTAGTATGTGTATATAGTAGTATTCTTACACACATACTTGTGGATCGACTCGATATTTTGCAGGTATCAGATGACTCAGCTCAGAGATAAACACGACAATTCTATTGGGTTTGTTGATCCATATGTTGTTTTCAAGGCTCCAAACCCTTCAGCGACTTGGAGCGATGAGTCGTGTACGAATCTCATGAGGTTTTTCGTGAACCAAAAAGATAGAGAAAGAATTCTCTTCCCATACAACTTTAAGTGCGTGAGACATATATAGTTCATAATAAGTATGTGCACATTTTATTTTACTTAACCCTAATAATATATATATGAATCATGTGTATGGACAGCTATCACTGGATATTGATGGTCATCGATCTCAAACAAAGCAATGTGTTAATCTATGACTCGTTGAGCAAACCACAAGCAGATTACCAAGATATGATAGACATCCTCCAAAGGTAATTTTTCGATCCCCACCTTGCATGCTTATAGTATAGACTAAGCTTGTATATGTATACTAATTAAATAATGATCCAACTATTAATGTTTCATTGGCCGGATTAGGGTTTGGGAAAAATTCATTGCTCGGGAACATATGAGTCAGTGTAAGGCCCCACTTACAATAATGCCACGACTACCAGTAAGTTTACACCTTCGTCAATGTACGTGTATCTTTATTATATCATGTCATATATCATATCTTTATTACGAGTTGAATCTTTTCATTCTAAAGTGGATTTTGAGACAAGAACAGGCAACAACTTATGCGGATTCTATGTTTGCGAGTATATGATAATAGAATCAAATAGAATTCCTGAAGAAATCATCAAAGTACGTAACCTGTTTCTTTTCATTTTTTATAGACTTAATATTGATAATATAGATATAACTAATATCTTCTTTAATTCCAATTGAAGACTGACTGGTTGAAGCAAAAAGTGATGCTACAAGCCCAATTGAAAGCAATACAAGAGACAATAGCAGGATTTCTTCGGGAACAAGTCATAAATCCAAAGGGCGAGTTCAACTATAATACCAACGAGAAGTTGATTTCAAACAATGATGATCATTTGTATGCCCTGTAGATCTTTAGATGGAGTACAACTTGTAATAGGTTTACAGTACTAACTTTGGAGTACAACTTGTGTAGATATATATTTGGACAACTTCTATATGTATATTGCTTGTAATTTTATGTACATATATTTATATATATATATATATATATAGTTCTATAGTTCAATTATATATGCATGCAATAAGCTTATTGTGTTATGTTGCTAATATATTAGCAGCAAAGAATATATATTGGAAAACCTATTAAATAAATAAACAAAACTGGAAACAGAACTGAAATGAAAATAAAAAGGAAAAAACCAGGGCACCCTTTAGTCCCGGCTGGTAATACCAGCCGGGGCTAAAGGGTGCTGCTGCGGTGCACCGCTGGCAGCATTACCAGCCGGGACTAAAGGGTGGGCTTTAGCCCCGGTGGCCGGAGCCGGGACTAAAGGGGAGGCCTTTAGTCCCGGAAGCGTAGTCCCGGCTCGGCAACCGGGGCTAAAGGCCCTTGCCGACCGGGGTTAAAGGCATGTTTCTGTAGTAGTGTCCATGTCATTCTTTATTAATTTAAAAATATCCATGACATGCATCTTTATTACGTGAAATACTTTAAATCTTTAAACTATTAACATACAAGTCTCTGCATATATTATTGTTTCATCACCTATTCTTCTATAATGTAATCAAATATTCTATTGTTTTTTCTTCTATTAGCTTACCGATTTTTTACCATATCTAATACAATAAAATAATATACAAGTTAAATTTATATACATATAGTATACATAATATCATATAATAATGTTATGTATATAATAGATTTTTTAAGAAAATCCTGTAGCAACGCGCGGGGTATACTTCTAGTATAGATAAGTACATGAAGGCTGCTAGCTATATCATTTCATCAGTTTCCACTGTGTCGATATGATGACACTATAAACGATTTTATTATGGAGAGTGGTGACTTCAGCTTTGTCATGTACCAAACAGACTATACGAGAAGCTTCGTCTTGTGTCAAGTTTTATCTCGAAAGATGGAAATCATGTCTGCGTGGACATCTTCCCTACAAAATAGGATTCTATCTTTTATATAGATATTTCATAATCATATATATTGAATATATAGGCTACAAAATAAACTTAAATAAAAATATTTTAACTACAATGTTTTAAATCCTGTCAAGCACAACAGCTTTGGTATTGATAGGATGTGTCTCACGTGGTATTCCTACGCGCGCACATAAATTTGTAAGTGCACAGAATACCAATATAATTTTTCACCGGGAGTATTCCAGGTATCCTATCCACAGAAAACGTGTGAAATTAACCATAGACTAACTTAACTAGGGATAGCAACAAGGTTAAAAATAAACAAGTGCATAGAGAAGACTTATGTTGACACCTATAGTGCCACACAGAATAATCCGTAAGCGCACCAATATTCAATTATATTTTCCAATGAGTATTATGACTAACGTATCCACAGAAAAATGTGTGAGATTAACCAACATTCTAACTTAACCAGGGAAAAGCAACAAGGCTAAAGATAACACTAGTGTAGAGATCTTCTAAGGATCTTAACTTCTATTTTAAGATAGCACTGTATTCTACTATTCACTTCGGATATTACTAGATGGGAGTACCACACAACAAATATAATCGTTCCTATGTAATAATGGGTCCTACTGTACCTGTAAAGGGGAGGTGGACTACAAGGACTATGAAGCTGTCACCATCGTAAGTCTTCCACATGTTCCGGAGTACAAGGTGCATCCACAAGTAACCACAAACCTAAGCACCACAATTACACTAACGATTACTACTTTAACCCAAGAGCTTAACAAGGATTAAAGCACTCAAAAAATCATGAACCTTATGAACTAAAGGACTAGAAACGACGATTAGAGGCGGTGAATGGGAGCCGATAATTTCTTTTACAAAAAAAACTACGACAACTGTCCCAGAAAATCAACCCCAAATTCAAAGACCACAACCTTGATGACCACGACCAAAAAATTGGGTTGATGTTGCCTAGGAACACAAAGGGTCACCATAGGGCAAGTGGAGCAAGCACCGAGAACACTTAAACCTTTGAAAACAAAACACTCCACTCCTATAGAGAAGAAGAAAGTGTCCACCCAAAAATACCCAGGCCAACCGGTGGCTAAAGTTCCTTGGAAAGATGCCTGCGAAGTCAGAAAACCAATGCAACTGATGGATTTCAAAACGGAATATCAAATCAGAGCTCAAACGAACAAGCTATGTACGAACAAAACAATGCGGAGCTAGAGAGCATCGGACTCTCAGTGCGTCTGATGTTGACCCATCGGACGTGTCCGATGTGAACAGTGCCTCTCTGAAACCTTACTATTTAGGCATCGGGCGTGTGAATAGTGTTCACCCAACATCCGATGCCCCTAATCAGGAGTGTCCGCTGCACGCTACAGAACTAGGCTGCGTGTGCAAGCACCGGACTCGTCCAATGCTAAGAACAGGCGCGTCCGATGCCCCGACGCAGCACTGTCCTTTCACTGAATCGACTCGATCTCCCTCAAATCTCGAACACTTGGGCTCAAACTTTACACAAGGGATCACAGGCAGGTTAGTGAGACACTCCTATGAGATCATGGCTCGAACGTAGCTGCAAATTGAGGAATCAAAAATAAACTGATGAAGGGAAGGCAAAATGAGATTGAAAACGAAATTCGCCTGATCTATGTGCTCATGAGGAATTAGAGTAAATCCTTTGGTGGAAAGATGTCTCTCACTACAAAGCACAAGATAGTTCAAAGGAAATCACAAACCATCCCTTGAATCAAAAGATCTCGTGAAGCCAAGAGAGGGGAAAATTCAAGAATGCGAATGAATCAGAGTACACAGAGGAATGATTTCTCTATGGATCTCTATAGCAGCAATGAGAGAGGGAAACCCTAATAAGAGTCTACAAAATAATCTAACTGAAGAGATGAAGAGGGATGAGGGGTATCATCCCTTATTGATAGCCTATTACATTATAACCCTTCTATCCCTAGGATACAAAGAGCCAACTAGCTAGCCCAGGGGCATTCTAGTCCAACTCTGTAGGTTTTCTTCATCGATGGCCACATGCCTTCCTCATCGTTAGCTTCATCGCAACACAAGCCTCACGATGTCACCACGTGTCACCCTGACAGTTACACGCCTTCTCACCACTAGCTTCGCCTCAAGGCAAGCATCACGGTGCCACCACGTGCCACCCCGTTCCTCCTCAGAACCTCTATCAGGTTTTGAGGCCCAAACCAGCAAACCCTTCATCCTGAGTTTTGAGGCCCAAACTCAGAAACCTGCCAGCCTAGGTTTTGAGGCCCTGAAAGCATCTGGGCCCCTAGTGGGTTTCGGTGATTAATGATAATGTAAGATTATTGTGACTAACGTGTGTTTTGCAGAAACAATTAAGTTAGGCCGCAATAATGATGATCATTTGGGCAATATGGTATTCATGCCCCCTGGCAATGGAAATTGGTTCAGTTTTCAAAGAATGGACAACAAGGTTGGAGATAGACTAGTTCTAAGTGTCGATTGGTGTTGGAGAGACACTTAGAGTAGCGTATGACTTCATTTTTCCTTTGTTCATACTATTAAGGGGAGTTTGAATGGGTAGCTTGACCTAGGTAAGACTATTGAGTTAGGTGTGGTTCACACTTGTTAACCATAGCCCTAGGTAGCGTAAAAAGTTCCCAAAGATCATATGGAACAAAGTTCGTTCTCAAAGTGTCGCAATTTAGGAATGAATAGGGCTTCCTTTGAGTGACCAGATGTCGAGTGGTACATGACCGGACGCTGGGGCAGTTCGTCTGGTCAGTACGAAGGGCCTATAGCTAGGGTTTGGTCACGACCGGACGCTGCTACAGGAGCTAGATCGGACACGTCTGGTTCACCTGCGCGTGACCAGACGCTCCTGCAAGAGGTGCGGCCCATGTACCATCGTGTGGTACCCTGGGGTCTATATCCCCACAGGGCTGAAGGATCGAGAATGCAATAGCAAGGCAACCAGAGGGGGGGGTGAATGGGAGCTCAAAAATTCCTCTCGAAACTTTGGCCTTTTGTCCCCAAAATCAACCCCAAGAGCTTCGATCAAAACCGTGATGCCCACGACCCTTAGAAGAGGGTGGATGATCCCTAGGATCACAGCGAGGCACCACAAAGTGATAGCAAACCAAACGCCAAAAACACTGGCACAAGTTCGACCATCAAAAACCAAGTCCTGAACATAGATAGATGGCTACGTCGAGAAATCCCCAAACACCTATGCTAACAAGTAGCAAAGATACCTAGAGAGGTTCCTTGATCAACTCTAGGGCCAAATGGGAAGTCCGGAAACCAAGCGAAGAAGCCGGGAGAGCAAACGAACTAAAACTCAACACTCAGCCGATTCGCGGACTGTCCGGACTCCTAGTCCCGGACTATACGCACCAGGCCAGACTGTCCGCGGTTCACTGGCGGACTGTCCACCGGCAGAAAACCCAAAACAGCACGAGTGTTGCAAGTCCCCTGGACGTTCCCGGACTGTCCGCGTACTCCAACGGCGGACTGTTCGCCGGTCAAAACTGGACACAGTGCTCGGCGACGAACAGCCACTGCTCGACTGAGTCCCGACGCGCGGACTGTCCGCGGGAGGAACGGCGGACTGTCCGCGACCTCCCAGTGAGGGCGATTTTGGTCGCCCCTCACACAACTCTTCCCAAATCTGAATCAAAACTCAATCCCACGTTCCCAAACTTGGAGAAGATGATCACGAGGTAGTTAGGAGACTATCCCCAAGAAATCATCTGCTCAAATCAACTCAAACACCAGGAAATCGAAAGGGGAGGAGTATGAACGAAAAAGCGCCACGAAAACGAAATCAACCCGATCTACTTGTTTGTGAAGAGTTAGATGAATTCCTTCGGTGGAAATGATCTCCTCACTATAAAGAACAAGTTGATTCAAACGGATTTCGCAAAGACGCAGTAGAGAGGGAGATCGAGTGACGGGAAAATCGTCGAGAAACGAAGAACGCGAAGAACACGAACCAAAACGCGAATCAAGTCATAGATCTGCAACCGTGTGGCTACCACACGCTACAACAGTGAGATTACGGTCTCACTTCCTCAAAATCTCCAGTACACAGAGGTATGATTCTCTGTGGATATCAGTAGCTACAGCAGGGGATTGGGAGAGCAGGAAACCCTAGAAGCAAAGAGCAAATGACTGAGATAGAATGTGAGGAGGGTGTCTCCCTCTACTTATCCTAGTTCTAATTCCTACACTACCCCTCACTAATTACAGAGCGAACCAGCTAAACCCTAGGGTTATTCTGGACCAACTCAGGTAGGTGGTGATCCGACGGCCACGCCCACACAACTGGTAGCGTTGCCTCAACGCAACCTCACCGATCGCCGCCACATGCCGCCACCGCTCTACTTGTCCTTTTCCCGGACGTCGCACCCCCAGTTTTGTGGCCCAAACCGGGAAACCAGCCTTCACAGCCAACCCCCGGTTTTGAGGCCCAAACCGGGAAAATAGCCGACCATCGCCTGAGTTTTGTGGCCCAAACTCAGCAAACCCGCAGCACCCAGGTTTTGAGGCCCAAACCTGGAAACCATCCGCATCCCGAGTTTTGTGCCCAAACTCGGAAACCATCAGCGCCCAGGTTTTGAGGCCCAAACCTGGAAACCGTCCACTCGGTGGTTTTTCTGTGGCTCAACCACCAAACCGAGCCGTAGATGGGATGCACCGCCCGTGCACCGCGTCCACCCGCAAGTCTTCGCTCATCGCTGTCCCAGGCTATCAGCCACCGCAGCTGATCCTCAGGCCACCGGTCCCTCAGTCCAAGCCTCACGTCCGCCCTTCGCCACTCTCTGTCCATCGGCACGGCACGTCTATACTTGACCTTCACCTTTCCTTTGATCACTGTATCCGTGCTCGACACCTGCACAACACAAGCCAAAGAACATGTGCATTATCCCAGTTGACAAACACTAATCACTCAGAGACTCGGCATACACCCATGTATCCGCAATCTCCCCCTTGATGAGTGCATTGTCAACTACCAACACAAATCATAATAGAATAGAAGAAGGAAGGAAGAAAGAGAGATAACTCGACCAAATGACCCAAAAGCATAGCAAAGCCGAAGAAGGTCAAGTGGAAAGAGCAAACAGCTTGGTTCCCAAAGATAAGGTCAAGCCGGTGAGCTGATGCTTGGCTTCCTCCTATTTCGTCTCAAACGTAATGACTGTCGTGGTCGCCATTGCCTGCCATTGATGGAAACACAAGCGAAAGGTTTTCTCTTTGTTTTGAGCCAAAGCTGAGGGGTGGAAGTTTTCTGTGAACCAAGCTATTTGGCTGAAGTCAAGAACGGCAGCTTGTGTAGGGTCATATTTATAGGACCATGCCTTGCATACTGAAGGACCAAGCATCGGAGTAAGGTTTTCACAGCTTATGGGCCGTTATTGGACCAGGCCGGGTCTTTTGATAACTGAGAAGGCCGTAACTTTAGAATCGGGAAGCCAATAAGATTCGGCTAAAGGTTATTCAGTTTCAACTAGTTATTTGGAAATTCGTATTACCAATTAGCACTGGGAGCGGAGACAGAAAAATTCCTCGAAGGGGACTGACCTGATGACATTCGAAAATTGAGAAAAGGACTGGAATTTTGAATCTGAAGTAGCCGATTACAGCAGTTGTCTGCAAGGCAAACATATCTGATGCGATTTATCAGTAATAGCCGATGTAATATGCATCGTCGTTGGAGCAAGGAATAGAAGTCAGTGACTAATGCACAAAACAGAACACACATTGATCTCGAAAGATCAATTACAGATTGATTTCGAGAGGACGAACAAAGGAACTTTTTGTTTACAAAAGGGGGAATGCAAGATTACAGTAAAGATGGTCAGTTCGTCCACCCCATCCTACACCTAATCGGGAGAAAATGATCAAAGGAGTCGGCCAGATCTGTTCCGGCTTCCTTCATATCATCTACAGAGTGTTCTACTTTATCCTCCAGCTCTCGCTCGCAGACATCAAATCTGCGGTAATCGGGGCCGGAGTGAATCCTTACAGCGTTGAAAGCGAGCGCTGCGCCGCACCCCATGCCGGCCCTACAGATGATGGGGAGGATTCGGTTAACCTCATTCACCCGCTTCAGGGGTGTTGTACCCACTACATCAGTCGTGATAGCAAGCTTGGTAACGGTGGCTTCAAGGGCATGGAGTTTGGCCGCCAGAGCTGAAAGGAGGAAGGGTCAGTAAGAGCAGGAAAGGAGAATAGGGGAAGAAATGATGAAAAAATACCTACCGGCAGCCCGTTCCCGAGCAACGTCACGCTCTCGAGAGATTCCGGTAATCTCCCGATCCTTTCCCTCCAGATCAAATTGAAGATCTGCAAGTTTCTGAGTTAGATCCTCGGGGAGGTCGTCACCGGTTCTCCTGAAGGAAGCAACGATGTAAGAACTGTTGTTCCATTTTTGGAGCAATCAAGAGAAGGAAGAAAGGAGCAACCTTTTCTTAGAAGTGCTAGAAGCACCGAGCTCAGAACTGTGTCGGCTCGCTATGGAGGACATCCTCTAGATTGGAACGAATGTTAAACAGGAGGAAAAGAGGGTTTTTTGAGTCAAAGCAGAGGAGTTCAGGATGCACAAGTCAAAACAAAGTGAAGGGAGATTTTAAAGGATTCCAAGAGGTGCATCGGGAGATGAATCGGTGGGCGAAGTAATTATGACATGCGAAATTTCTACAGAGGTGGATGCTTCTGGAGATTCCACGTATGTATATGGAGAAAAGGAATTTTGGAACAAATATTTGTCCCAAAATTAGGGGGCATGTGTTGACACCAGATTTTCGCACGCACGAGGATATGACAAGTGGGTCCAGCCAGCAGAGAGGAAAGGATTCGGCAAGCAATCAGGCGGCTATTTGGTCTTTAGGGTCTCGGTGGATGCCTGTGCGGTCGGCTGTTTTACAGAGCGGTGGCTCCATTCGGGAGATGGATGTTGCGAATAAAGCCGGTTTTGCACAAAAAGACACATAACAATGGAGGACGCCGAAGAGATTAGGAATAGGATATGTATCTTTCCATGTTTTATTATGTAAATCGTAATCATCTAGGACTCGTGTTTCGTCCAGGTTACAAATATAAGCCCTCAACCATTGTAAAATCGTTCACAACCACATCAATACAAACCGGCCCCGTGCCGTCTTCGAGTCCTTAGTCGTGTCGTCGAGTTCTTTGAGAGGAATCATCGATCCGTCGACCTCCGTAAGTACCGGCAACCTTGCTATCATGTCTAGTATCATGCGGTGGATTTAGATGTGATGCAAGTAGTCTCGTATGTTAAGCTTAGTATCGTGCGGTGGATTTAAGCTTATGACAGGAAGTTTTTTGCTTGTGCCTTGTATTGTGCGGCGGATTAAGTCATGAGTAAAAATAGTTATCGGCTCTATTAGATTTGGCAGATCTGATAGATTCATTAAGTTATCATGTGTTATATGTTCTATTTATTTCATTCTTGTAACACTCTTTTGCCCAATCTAGATTGATCTTTTTTCGGCCTTGTTCCACAAGCTTGCTTGTGTTTTTGCTAATCATAATATCATGATGGCCGGATCAACTTTCAATCCAGATTGTTACATGTCGCGGGTTCATGCATGTTAATTACGATTACTCTTTGATAAAACTCGGTATCGTGCGGCAGATGTAGGTTTTAGATTAGTTTAATCGTGCTTGCTCGTTTGTTCCTTCTTCATGGACCCCAATTCGGCTGGTTTGCCGATTTTGGTTATGCTTACATGAGTAACGAGCTTTTGTAGATCTGTTCAAATATACGCATGCTTTTAGCTTGTTATAATTAGATTGTATCATGCGGTGGATTAATCTAATTATAAGAAGTGGTGTGGACTTATGGCAAGTGGTATCATGCGGTGGATTAGCTTCACTTGAGTTTATGCCTGACGGGTTTATGAAGACTAAACGTGCGGCAGATTAGTTGGATTAGCCTATGCATGCGTTATTTGAATAGATCTATTTTTGTAAGTTACCTGTTTATAACATCTTTATTTCGTTCAAAGTGTGCCTCCTTTTACATACGCATTCGGTAGTTAAATATGCTTTATGCACTCTGTTTCTTTCATACTTGTCGAATGATTTTACAAACATGCTTTGACAGACAGCTTCTATAGATGTGTGCCGTCGTGATTGGCTTCCTAAGCCGTACATATGGAACTGTCTGGTCTCACCCAGCATGTTCCAGAGGTATTCTCACGTTTTTATCCCTTGTTGGTTTTCAGGTCAAACCGACTGGCACGTCTCCGGAATCAACATACTCCGGGCACCCGATTGAAGCCAGCTTTTCGGCTTGCTGTGTGCTTGGCGCGAGGTGCCACGTTTTGCGTCAACACACTTTTTGGCACGCTCGGTGGGACCAATCCGTTTCAAGATGCCTGAGATCAGCGACGATCAAATTCTGGACGTGACCGTGGATTACTTGCCGCCAGAGTTGAAAAGTTTAGTACAACAGGCCTGTGATGAATTCCAGCGCAAATGCTTGGCGTCTTTCTCCAAGAACAAGAGCGGCAAAGTCTTCCAGAAGCAAGAATTCCCGAAGATCACTCCTCATCACCAATCCGAGCCGTCTGACAATGACGAAGAGGAAGCTATTCAAAAGATGACCGAATTGGTGTACAAAGTTGTATCGGAAGCCATGACCAATCATCAGGCAGCTTTCTTGAATACTTTTCGTGTTGTCATGGTTAACATCTTCGGTCCAGCAGCGGATAAACGCTTTGAAGAAACTGCTGGTCAAATGCAAGGACCGCTATTGTTCTCGGTGCCTCAACGTCGAAAGGTTGCTGAAGGGGGCGGAGCTGGCCCAAGCATAGGTGAGGTGGTTCCTCATGAGACGCAACAACCTCCCCAGACTTATGGCCAGGTCACGTTCGGCACGACAGTGAATGTCCCGCAATCAGCTTCTAAAATATCTCCTGCAGCAAATAGGATACAGAGGAATATGTTTGGAGATGGATATCATGAGTTCATCGATTATAGCTCAATTAATGCTCTTCCAAATCCAGGCTACAGGAGTTCAATAGGACTACATCCTGGGGGCAAGCACAAGCAGCTCCTGATTCAAACATTGACCTCATCATGCATAGGATGGCTGATATGATGCAAAATCAATTCGGCCTAAAGCCAAATAATCAGTCATATGCTTACAAATCCCCTTACCCGGAGTGGTACAATCGGGTAGCACTTCCTCCAAGGGTGAAGCCTCCCACTGATTTTACCAAGTTTTCAGGCCAGGATGACACTAGCACTATAGAGCACATCGGCCGCTATTTGATGCAACTTGGGGAGGCATCTACGGATGAAGCTTGGAGGATTCGGTACTTCCCATTGTCATTGACAGGACCAGCCTTCTCGTGGTTTGCTTCTTTGCCAGCAAATTCTATCAATACCTGGGCAGAGCTAGAACCGAAATTCTACTCATATTTCTTTACGAGTACCAGCGAAAAGAAGTTGGTCAATCTCATGAGCCTGAGGATGAAACCTGGCGAGACGCCACAAGAATATCTGCGCTGATTCAGGGAAACCAAGAATCTTTGCTATTCTCTGAATTTGCCGGATGACCAATTGCCGGGGATAGCCATAGCTGGTATGTTGCCGAGTATCAAAGAGAAACTATTCGGCATAGAGTTCGATGACCTCGGGCAATTATCACAGAGGTTAGCAACGATGAGTAGTCAAGCCCAGGGATTCAAGAGGAATAATCAATTCCAGACGGGTGATGTGGCTGCCGAGATGTATCAGGCTTTCCTGGAAGAAGCAACTGAGTACAATGATGAAGATGAAATAGCTGCAGCCGAGATAGTCTGGGCTAGAGAGCCGACTCAAGTCAACCAGCGATGGCTAAGGCAACAAAAAGGTACTTATGACTTTGATGTTTCCAAGTCAGATAAATTATTTGAGTACATGTTGAAGGAAGGACGCATCAAGTTGCCAGAAGGTCACCCTATGCTGCATCCCGAAGGAGTCAAGGACAAGAAGTATTGTGGTTTCCATAATACTAGATCCCACTCCATAAACGATTGTCGAGTGTTCAGGGTGCGGATCCAGAAAGCTATCCATGATGGGCATCTGAGGTTTGATGGAAAGATGAAGGTTGATGATACCCCTTTTGGACAGAACACTGTGTCTTTCTCTGTTAGTATGGTCAATGCAGCTGATCCCTGGGGTAAGAGCAAAATGAAAGTGTTAACCTCTGATAGAGCGAGGGAAGCTGGTGCTGTTGACCCTGATCGGTAGATTACAAGTAAAGAGCTTCAGCAAAGGGTTCGATTTCAAAATAGCCGAGCTGAGACGGGTGAAACTTCCAGACCCAGGGTCACGACGTGTATTCTGTTGAATAAATGGCGTCGGGAACAGGAACGGTACCAGAAGCAGAGATTTTATGAAGAACAGAAGTTCCTGGAGAAACAACGAAGGTACAAAGAGGAGATGTACCAAGAAGAACGAGAAGATGTGAGGGAGCAAGAACAGTCTCATTGGGAATGCTCGTTCTTCCAGTATTGTTGGAACGAAGGCTTGAAGCTGCCTGTTAAGAACAACTGCCCTGAGTGCAGTGATCAGTACTCCGAATATAGGCAGTCTCGAGTCAATCGCCGTTCTGTCCATGAAAGGATTGGGGCACGAATCCCTGAGGACGATCGGCGCTTAAAAATAAATAATTCCGAAGATCGGCAGAGAAGAGGATTTGCCGATCGAAGGTGGGCTCGCACTGAAGAAGAAAAATATCGCGAGTATGTCTGGCAGAAAGGACAGTGGTGTCCACCAGGATTGAGGAGAAGCCAGAAAAGAAGGGTGCAGCGCCTAAGAAACAGAAAGTTAGAGCAAGCAAGTGCCAAGATAAAGCGAGTTTGGTGACCTAAAGAGAAGCCGGATGGAGGTGATCGTTCGGCTGACGCATGCTTGGCTTTCTTTCTGCCATTGGAATTTATAGCTCCCGAAAATCAGGATGTCCGAGACGAGGTGTATTCGGACTTTGATGAAGATGAATTCCAAGAGTTGTTGGCTCATCTTGTTTTGGCTCAACGTGCAGTATTCGATAAGCCAGCTAAGCATCGACACTTGAAGCCATTGTATATGAGAGGCTATGTTAATGGCAAGCCATTGACCAAGATGTTCATTGATGGAGGGGCTACTATAAATATTATGCCCTATACTACCTTCAGGAAGCTTGGGATGATGAGTGAGGACTTATTGAAGACTGACATGGTGCTAAGAGACTTTGCTGGTAATTCTTCTGACACTCGGGGGGCAGTTCATGTTGAATTGATGATCGGATCCAAGACCTTGATTACTACCTTCTTCGTCATTGATGGCAAGGGGGCATACAGTTTGCTATTAGGAAGAGATTGGATACATGCAAACTGCTGTGTGCCGTCAACTATGCATCAATTCCTCATCCTGTGGATTGGAGATGACATCGAAATTGTCCATGCTGATGATTCGGAGAGTGTTGTTAATACAGAACCCATCTATTGGGAATATGATGGTGTCGAGTGCTTTTCTGGAAGAGCTTGGGAAGCAGGTCCTGTGAATGTTTTCGACAAAGACCAACAGCCGATTTAAACGATCGGCTCTCAGAGTAATTTTTAAATAATCCAACTGATGGTAATGGAGACGAATTGAGACCAGGTTTCGTGTCAGCTGACAACGAATAAAGTACTGATGATGAAGCCGAATTAGGACCAATGTGTTCAAGTTTGGGTCTCGAGCGTGTTTTGAAGTTGATGGATTTTTAAAGGACTCTGTTTATTTCTCCATTGCCAAGGCTCAAGAAAAGATCAGGAGGAATTTGTGCAAGGTGACGTACAACAGACGCTTCTGATGAAATTGAAGAATATATGAAGGCGTTTCCTCAACTTGGTGATCATTTCAAGTTGTACGTGGCGGCCGATAGCCTATTAACAGGATCGGCCCTTATTTTAAGTTTAAAGAGAGAAGATAAGTAGCAGCTAGCTTTAGCCGAAAATGTTAAACCCGGAGAGGGGTATTCGGCTGTAGAGAAATTTTGTTCATATATGCGTCACTCGTGGACTAAAGCTTCAACACTATTTGTTAAAAGCCAAATGCGTGGAAATTGTATCTAGAACGGATTCAAGATTATTTTTGTACAGCCGATGTAAAGCATCGCCTTTAGCAGAAAAAATGTTCCAAGAAGTTTAAGTTATAGCCGATATTACTTATATCGCCTTTAGTACAAGAGTGTTCATGACCCGGTGATCCTAGCGTTTTTCGAGTGGTAGGTTTGTTGGGGGAAGAGAAATGTGAAGTGCAGTAAATAAGATGTCGAGTGACATGACACATCAAAAACGAGATCTAGTCGGCTAAGATGACGTCATGCGTTCGGGAAACATTTTCTCTGAAGAAATGCTTCAATCGGAAAAATTACTAAGATAGTCGAAGATGCAGATAGACATTATTCAGAGGGGAACAAGTCTCATATGTTACAAGCTTCACTCACAGATTTATCCTAATACAAACTACCCTTGAAATAATTTGTTCATAATGGATTGCGGGTCAGTAATCTCGGCAATAGCAGCGACATGATTATCATAGATTTCAAGGTCTTCAAATTCATCCGGATCCCCGCCTGCGAAGCCAACTGGTAGGAAGGAGTAATCTCCTTTGGTCCAAAAACTCATTGTTGATAGCCCTAGGGAAACCCCGGCGTGCACACCTTGGATGACGGCCAGATCTATGCGGCCATTCCACGGCGTCAAGACGAGCTTCAGCTGAATCCCCACGAGCATTCACCTTAAGGGCAACTCTGTTTGCTGTTGCTTTCAAGCGGTCATTCTCTGCAAACAAGGCTGACGGAAAAAAGGGTATATTAGGCAGAAGCAAAATCGGGAGAAGGAGAAGAACCGAGATTCTGCTAACCTGTAATGATACTGCAGAGCTGTTTTCGTTGGTTTGCCCATTCAGCTTCCTCAATGCCATGTTTCTTGAATACATCTTTAGGTTCTTTCTGGACTTTGTCTTTTTCCTCGCAACACCGAGGGGTGTCCAAACAGGTCTGCTGGAGTGAATCATCAAACTCAGAATCTAGTGGCTTGGGAAAAGGTTGAAAGAAAATCATTGGAGCTACCGTTTCTGGAGGAAGAACCCAAGCTCGACTGGGGGAGGATCCCGCTCTGGAGAGGAAACGGACAGTGAATCAGAGATAAACAAGCAAGAAAGCTACCGCAAGGGGGCAGGGAATTCGTTTTTACCCATGACGCCGGTGAGCTGATGCTTGGCTTCCTCCTATTTCATCTCTAACGTAATGACTGTCGTGGTCGCCATTGCCTGCCATTGATGGAAACACAAGCGGAAGGTTTTCTCTTTGTTTTGAGCCGAAGCTAAGGGGTGGAAGTTTGCTGCGAACCAAGCTGTTTGGCTGAAGTCAAGAATGGTGGCTTGTGTAGGGTCATATTTATAGGACCATGGCTTGCATACTGAAGGACCAAGCATCGGAGTAGGGTTTTCACAGCTTATGGGCCGTTATTGGACCAGGCCGGGTCTTTTGATAACTGAGAAGCCCGTAACTTTAGAATCAGAAAGCCGATAAGATTTGGCTAAAGGTTATTCAGTTTCGACTAGTTATTGTGGATACATGGGTGTATGCCGAGTCTCTGAGTGATGAGTGATTGTCAACTGGGATGATGCGCATGTTCTTTGGCTTGTGTTGTGCAGGTGTCGAGCACGGATACAGTGATCAGAGGCAAGGTGAAGGTCAAGTAGAGACGTGCTGTGCCGATGGACCGAGAGTGGCGAAGGGCGGACATGAGGCTTGGACTGAGGGACCGGTGGCCCGAGGATCAGCCTGGGACAGCGACGAGCGAAGACTTACGGTCATGTGTTGCCTAAGTCGTGGACTTAGGGACACGTGTCGGTGGACGGGGTGCACGGGAGGTGCATCCCCTCTACGGCGTCGGTTTGGTGGTAGAGCCAGAGAAAAACCATCGGGTGGACGTTTTCCAGGTTTGGGCCTCAAAACCTAGGTGCGGACGGTTTCCGAGTTTGGCCACAAAACTCGGGCTGAGGACGGTTTCCAGGTTTGGGCCTCAAAACCTGGGTGCTGCGGGTTTGCTGAGTTTGGGCCACAAAACTCAGGCTTGGTGGGCTGGTTTCCCGGTTTGAGCCTCAAAATCGGGGGTTGGCTGTGAAGGCTGGTTTCCTGGTTTGGGCCTCAAAACCAGGGGTGCGACGTCCAGGAAAAGGACGCGGAGCGGTGGCGGCACATGGCGGCAATCGGGAGGTTGCGTTGAGACAACGCTACGAGTTGTGCGGGCGTGGCCGTCGGATCTACCTACCACTGAGTTGGTCCAGAATAACCTTAGGGTTTAGCTGGCTCGCTCTGTAAGTAGAGAGGGGTAGAATAGGAATAGAGTAGGAATTAGGAATAGGTTAAGTATGGCGAGACACCCTCCTCCTTAACCATCTCAGTCATTTGCTCTTTTGCTTCTAGGTTTTCCTGCTCTCCCTCTCCCCTGTTGTAGCGAACCTGAGATCCACAGAGAAGAGAACAATACCTCTGTGTTCATGAGATTTTGAGGAAGTGAGGCCTTAACCTCACTGTTGTAGCGTGTGGTAGCCACACGGTTGCAATTCGTGGTTGTGATTCGCGTTTCGTTCGTGTTCTTCGCGGAATCCTTTTTCTCCACATTTTTCCCGTCGCTTGATCTCTTTGCTCGGTTCGTCATTAGCAAATCCGTTTGAACCAAGTTGTTCTAGATCATGAGGCACTTCTTTCCACCGAAAGAATTCACCTCTAACTTCACGGTCTAGGAGATCGATCGATTTTGATTTCGGGTCAAGCTTTTCTCCCTTCCCCCGAATTTCTTCGATTCATTGATTTGGAGATAGGTTCGTGCCATGATCTCTTAGAGATAGCTCACTATCTTCCTTGTGACTCCTCTCACCAAGTTTTATCCCTAGAGGATTTGTTTTGGGTGAGATTGAGCCAAATTGGTGGACGTACAGTAGACATTCGGGGTGACCGGACGCTTGGGTCGGGCTGACTGGACGCACCCCCGGAGTCCGGTCGTTGAACGTCTTTACTGTGTTTCTCACGACTTGACCGGACGCTCGTGACCAGACGCTGGTTCCCGTGTACGACCGGACGCAACTCTTCTACTGTTCACGGCTTTGTTTGTGCCTGACCGGACGCTACAGGGTTGTGACCGGACGCTCCTCACTGTGAGTCCGGTCCAACTCAGAGAGCTCCCAGATCGCTCTTGAGCTGACCGGACGCGTCCGATCCAACCTGACCGGATGCTCTTCAGAGTCCGGTCAGTAAGGGTTTGCGCGTTTCCGTTCGCAGTTTGTTCGTCCGTTGTCGGATTTGGTTTCCGCCTGTTGCGTTGAGTTTCTAGAGTTGTATAGTGTCTCACTGTGCTTCTTGGAAGCATCCACCCTACATCTAGGGTCGTGGACACTATCAAGCTCTAGAGTTTGCTTTTGGGGTTGATTCTTGGGACAGTGGTGACAAGTTTCCGAAAGGAAAATTTGAAGCTCCCATTCACCCCCCCCCCCCTCTGGTCGCTTTCTGGTTGCTTCTCGGTCCTTCAGTTATTTGGAAATTTGTATTACCAATTGGCACTGGGAGCGGAGACAGAAAAATTCCTCGAAGGGGACTAACCTGATGACATTGGAAAATTGAGAAAAGGACTGGAATTTCGAATCTGATGTAGCCGTTTACAGTAGTTGTCTGCAAGGCAAACGTATCTGATGCGATTTATCAGTAATAGTTGATGTAATATGCATCGTCGTTGGAGCAAGGAATAGAAGTCAGTGACTAATGCACAAAACAGAACACACGTTGATCTCGAAGGATCAATTACACATTGATTTCGAGAGGACGAACAAAGGAACTTTTTATTTACAAAAGGGGGAATGAAAGATTACAGTAAAGATGGTCAGTTCGTCCACCCCATCCTACACCTAATCGGGAGAAAATGATCAAAGGAGTCGGCCAGATCTGTTCCGGCTTCCTTCATATCATCTACAGAGTGTTCTACTTTATCCTCCAGCTCTCGCCCGCAGACATCAAATCTGCGGTAATCGGCGCCGGAGTGAATCCTTATGGCGTTGAAAGCGAGCGCTGCGCCGTACCCCATGCCGGCCCTAGAGATGATGGGGAGGATTCGATTAACCTCATTCACCCGCTTCAGGGGCGTTGTACCCACTACATCAGCCGTGATAGCAAGCTTGGTAACGGCGGCTTCAAGGGCATGGAGTTTGGCTGCCAGAGCTGAAAGGAGGAAGGGTCAGTAAGAGCAGGAAAGGATAATAGGGGAATAAATGATGAAAAAATACCTACCGGCAGCCCGTTCCCGAGCAACGTCATGCTCTCGAGAGATTTGGGTAATCTCCCCATCCTTTCCCTCCAAATCAAATTGAAGATCTGCAAGTTTCTGAGTTAGATCCTCGGGGAGGTCGTCACCGGTTCTCCTGAAGGAAGCAACGATGTAAGAACTGTTGTTTCATTTTTGGAGCAATCAAGAGAAGGAAGAAAGGAGCAACCTTTTCTTAGAAGTGTTGGAAGCACCGAGCTCAGAACTGTGTCAGCTCGCTATGGAGGACATCCTCTAGATTGGAACGAATGTTAAACAGGAGGAAAAGAGGGTTTTTTGAGTCAAAGCAGAGGAGTTCGGGATGCACAAGTCAAAACAAAGTGAAGGGAGATTTTAAAGGATTCCAAGAGGTGCATCGGGAGATGAATCGGTGGGCGAAGTAATTATGACATGCGAAATTTCTACAGAGGTTGATGCTTCCGGAGATTCCACGTATGTATATGGAGAAAAGGAATTTTGGAACAAATATTTGTCCCAAAATTAGGGGGCATGTGTTGACACCAGATTTTTGCATGCATGAGGATATGACAAGTGGGTCCAGCCAGCAGAGAGGAAAGGATTCGGCAAGCAATCAGGCGGCTATTTGGTCTTTAGGGTCTCGGTGGATGCCTGTGCGGTCGGCTGTTTTACAGAGCAGTGGCTCCATTCGGGAGATGGATGTGGCGAATAAAGCCGGTTTTGCACAAAATGACACATAAAAATGGAGGACGCTGAAGAGATTAGGAATAGGATTTGTATCTTTCCATATTTTATTATGTAAATCGTAATCGTCTAGGACTCGTGTTTCGTCCAGGGTATAAATATAAGCCCTCAACCATTGTAAAATCGTTCACAACCACATCAATACAAACCGGCCCCGTGCCGTCTTCGAGTCCTTAGTCGTGTCATCGAGTTCTTCGAGAGGAATCATCGATCCGTCGACCTCCGTAAGTACCGGCAACCTTGCTATCATGTCTAGTATCATGCGGTGGATTTAGATGTTAAGCTTAGTATCGTGCGGCGGATTTAAGCTTATGAGGGGAAGTTTTTTGCTTGTGCCTTGTATCGTGCGGTGGATTAAGTCATGAGTAAAAATAGTTATCGGCTCTATTAGATTTGGCAGATCTGATAGTTATCGCGGGTTCATGCATGTTAATTACGATTACTCTTTGATAAAACTAGGTATCGTGTGGCAGATGCAGGTTTTAGATTAGTTTAATCGTGCTTGCTTGTTTGTTCCTTCTTCATGGACCCCAATTCGACTGGTTTGCCGATTTTGGTTATGCTTACATGAGTAACGAGCTTTTGTAGATCTGTTCAAATATACGCATGCTTTTAGCTTGTTATAATTAGATTGTATCATGCGGTGGATTAATCTAATTATAAGAAGTGGTGTGGACTTATGGCAAGTGGTATCATGCGGTGGATTAGCTTCGCTTGAGTTTATGCTTGACGGGTTTATGAAGACTAAACGTGCGGCAGATTAGTTGGATTAGCCTATGCATGTGTTATTTAAATAGATCTATTTTTGTAAGTTATCTGTTTATAACATCTTTATTTCGTTCAAAGTGTGTCTCCTTTTACATACGCATTCGGTAGTTAAATATGCTTTATGCACTCTGTTTTTTTCATACTTGCCGAATGATTTTACAAACATGCTTTGACAGACAGCTTCTATAGCTGTGTGCCGTCGTGATTGGCTTCCTAAGCCGTACATATGGAATTGTCTGGTCTCACCCGGCATGTTCCAGAGGTATTCTCACGTTTTTATCCCTTGTTGGTTTTCTGGTCAAACCGACTAGCACGTCTCCGGAATCAACATACTCCGGGCACCCGATTGAAGCCAGCTTTTCGGCTTGCTGTGTGCTTGGCGCGAGGTGCCACGTTTTGCGTCAACACACTTTTTGGCACGCTCGGTGGGACCAATCCGTTTCAAGATGCCTGAGATCAGCGATGATCAAATTCTGGACGTGATCATGGATGACTTGCCGCCAGAGTTGAAAAGTTTAGTACAACAGGCCTGTGATGAATTCCAGCGCAAATGCTTGGCGTCTTTCTCCAAGAACAACAGCGGCAAAGTCTTCCAGAAGCAAGAATTCCCGAAGATCATTCCTCATCACCAATCCGAGTCGTCTGACAATGACGAAGAGGAAGCTATTCGAAAGATGACCGAATTGGTGTACAAAGTTGTATCGGAAGCCATGACCAATCATCAGGCAGCTTTCTTGAATACTTTTCGTGTTGTCATGGTTAACATCTTCGGTCCAGCTGCGGATAAATGCTTTGAAGAAACTGCTGGTCCAATGCAAGGACCACTATTGTTCCCGGTGCCTCAACGTCGAAAGGTTGCTGAAGGGGGCAGAGCTAGCCCAAGCATAGGTGAGGTGGTTCCTCATGAGACGCAACAACCTCCCCAGACATATGGCCAGGTCACGTTCGGCACGACAGTGAATGTCTCACAATCAGCTTCTAAAATAGCTCAAGTTTAACTCAAAGTGCAATGAGAAACAGTCTCGAAACTGTGATGTGCTGACAAGCAATCCCATCTCGATCTTTCGAATTTACTTAACTTGGTTCAGATTGTAGAACAGGATATGAACACACCAAGCAAGTGAATGACTCAATACTAGAGACATAACAACCTAGCATATATGAAGGGCACAGATGATTTCAACATATTCTACACATGCTAGTTGCATAGCTCAATGGTGAACATTTTCAAGTTTTAAGTTCATTAAGCAAATTCACCATTCATAAAATAGCTCCGCTCACAACATGTATCCGTGATGAGAAAGAGCATAAGCTACAGCATCATCATAAAGCATCGGAGCAAATACTCCACAGAGCATAGTCACATTCTAAAGATTACATACATGAAGCTCTGAATGTAAATATGCAAGATGAAATGCAAAGATGCATAGAGAGACCAAATGAAAAACACAAAGTCAGTTTATAATACAAGAGCCAAAATGTTTCCCCCATCTAAAAGGGGAAACACACACCAAGCTCACCTCTCAACCTAGCAAAAGTTGATTGGTCCAAAGGCTTGGTGAAAATATCAGCCATTTGATGATGAGTATCGACATGGCGAAAGTCGATATCACCCTTCTCATAGTGGTCTCGCAGAAAATGAAAGCGCACATCAATGTGTTTGGTCTTGGAGTGCAGCACGGGGTTCTTAGCAACGCTAATCGCACTCGTGTTGTCACAAAGCAAAGGAACACGAGAAAAGTTCAGACCAAAATCACACAAAGTGGCCATCATCCAGAGTAACTAGCAACAGCAGCTAGCCGCAGCAACATACTCAGCCTCCGTGGTAGACTGAGCGACACTAGACTGCTTGTGAGAAGACCACGAAACAAGAGAAGAACCAATAAACTGGCAAGTCCCAGAAATGGACTTGCGATCAATGCGACAACCAGCAAAATCGGCATCGGAATAACCACAAAGGGAAAGGGTGGAGGAAGCAGAATACCAAATCCCAAATTCTGGAGTGAAGGATAAGTACCTCATAATACGCTTGACCGCCTGACGGTGCGAGGTGCGCGACGACGACTGAAATCACGCGCAAAGACACACCGCGAACGGAATGTCCGGGCGTGTCGCCGTCAGGTACAGCAGCGACCCAATCATACTCCGGTACTCCTTCTGGTCCACAGCTTTTCCATCCACATCCACATCCAGGGCCATCATGGTCGATATGGGTGTTGGAAGAGGCTTGGCCTCACCCATATCGAACTTCTTCAATATGTCCTTGGTATACTTACCCTGATGCACGAACGTCCCTTTCCGGGATTGCTTGATTTGCAACCCGAGGAAAAACGTCAACTCGCCCATCATGCTCATCTCAAATTCCCTGCTCATAGTGTCTGCAAACTTGGCAACCAAAGCGTGAGAACAACCACCGAAAATGATATCATCCACGTAAATCTAGACCAAGAGTGTGTCACTGCCTTGCTTGAGGAGAAAGAGCATTTTATCTACACATCCCATTTTAAAACCCTTAGCCAGCAAAAATGTTTTCAACCTATCATACCAGGCTCTAGGGGCTTGTTTCAAACCATACAAAACTTTGTGGAGTTTAAAAACATGGTTTGGAAACTTGGGATTTTCGAAACCGGGGGGTTGTCTTACATACACCTCTTCTTCTATGTAGCCGTTTAAGAAGGCACTCTTGACATCCATTTGAAAAAGTTTAAACCCTTTGGATGCAGCAAAAGCCAATAGTATCCTAATTGCCTCCAAACGAGCTGCAGGAGCAAAAGTCTCCTCATAGTCTATCCCCTCCTTCTGACTATACCCCTGGGCTACAAGTCTAGCCTTGTTTCTCACAACATGGCCATCCTCTCCTTGTTTGTTTTTGAAAACTCATTTTGTCCCAATTGGGTGACACTCAGGAGGAAGAGGAACAAGAACCCAAACCCGATTTCTCTCAAAGTTCTCAAGCTCCTCATGCATGGCATTGACCCAATCCGGATCCGTCAAAGCGTGTCCGACATCTCGGGGTTCAAAATCATCAACAAATGCAGAATGAGCAAAGTGAGAGATTTGTTGTGACCTTGACCGAGTGACACGTTCGCCGATGCTGCCGATCATCTGCTGAGGCGGGTGTTGGCGCTGGATGTGTCGTGGCGCCTCCCAAGCTGATGTAGCCTCCCCCTCAATAGCAGCTGGTGCCTCCTCGGGTACAAAAGGTACCGCTCGAGGTGGCGGATCCCACGGCCCCCATGTAGTAGAGGAAGAAGGGTCGGGGCCGTGAGTCGTAGTCAAGGCCGCTCTTTGTGGCTCAGCAGGTGGAGGTGGTGTTGGGTCATCCATCCCTTCAGCACCCTCGTCCTCATCATCAAAAAGAGGTTCTCCAACCTCATCATCACCTGCACGCTCAAAACGAGAAGAAGGACAAACCATGGTCTCGTCGAAGGTGACATCGGATGTCTCCATGACTCGGTTAGTGTCAAGGTTAAGTACACGATAAGCACGAGTATGAGCGCCATAACCCAAAAACACACCGTCAGAAGATCGAGACTCAAATTTGTCCAGGTTGCCTTTCTTAAGTATAAAACAGTGGCAACCAAAAACTCTAAAATAACTCACTTTGGGTTGTCTTCCAAAACGCAACTCATAAGAAGTCTTTTTCAAGAAAGCTCGGAGAAAAATGCGATTTGAGATATAGCATGCAGTGCTCATGGCTTCGGACCAATATCGCCTAGGAGTCCTATGCTCATCGAGCATCGTCCTAGCCATCTCTACAAGGGTCCGATTCTTCCACTCTACAACACCATTTTGTGGCGGTGTGTAGGCAGAAGAAAACTGATGCTCCAAACCCAAAGAGTTACAAAACTTTTCAAAATCCGAATTCTTGAATTCGGAACCATTATCACTTTGAATTGCTCGCATTGAGTTCATTGGGAACTCATTCTGAAGACACAAAATCAGATTGGGAGCAAAGAAGAAAGTCTCGGTCTTCTCAGCTAAAAAGAAGACCCACTAATATCTCAAAAAATCGTCGACAACAACAAGCACATACCACTTCCCCCCAACCGAGCTCACTCGAGCCGGACCAACAAGGTCCATGTGCAAAAGCTCTCCAGGGCGCTTAGTCATGACCTGAGTCACTGGATGGTGGGGAGCGGCTACCATCTTCCCATGTCGACAAGAATGGCAAACAAGATCCTTCTCCATGGACAACTTGGGCAATCCTCGGATTAAGCCAAGTGAGCTAAGTCTTGCAAGCAAGTCGAAGCTCAGATGACCGAGTCTCCTATGCCACTTCCAAAGATCAGAGGAGGAAGGTCCAGCCAAAAGACAACGAGAAATTTCAAACAACTCCGAGTAATCCGCACGAAAGACTTTTCCAAAGGGTGAAATCACACATACAAGATTGCCCTGAGGATCCAAAATGTGACTGAGATTCGGTTTAAAACGAATCTCATAGTCATCATCAAAAAGTTGCGAAACAAAAAGAAGGTTAAAATGCAAGTTAGAAACAAGAGCAACATCGTGCAACACAAAGTGCTCATTAACTCGCACCGACCCATGAGACAATACCTTACCTTTGCTATTGTCGCTGAAGGTGATAAACTCCTTTTCGGCGACCGGACTAAGACTGGAGAACCACTTGGCGTTTCCGGTCATGTGCCTCGAACACCCGGAATCCACCAACCAAGCGTTCTCCAATCGTTTTACCTACATCAATAAAAAGACATAGGGTGAGCATACGGTCCAACACTGGGGTTAGTGAAGTAGGAAGAATACCAGTGTTGGCCCGGCTGCTCAAAAGAACGGTTAGCAGAAAAACCATTCCTAGCATGCCTACGGGGAAAGCGATCACCACGTTGAGGAAAATGTGGTCTGCTAAAAGAGGAGCGTCCATCGCGATACTCAAAACGCGGTGGAGGAAAACGCTCTACTACAAAGCCTCTGCCACGGGGTCCTAGCCTACAACTGCAGGCTCCCGCCGGGCACGTCCTCTCTTCTGCCTAGGCCTAGGAACTTGAGGTTCTGGACCTCTAGGCCTAACAGCTCGCCTCTGAACATTCGGCACATGTACATCATGGAAAGGATGGTACATGTCCGTGTTGTTCATATCCTTTGTGCGGCGCGCCTCTCTCTTGCGCCGAAAGCAAAACTCACTCAAGTGTCCATCTCTCCCACAGTGCTCACAATGGTACCTCACCGCTCTCATAGGGGGTTGTTGGCACTCACGGTAGTGGGTATGGATCACCTTGCCCTTCTGTGGCATAAGCTCCTCCTAGATGGGTGGCATAGTGTCCAGCTTGTTCTTGAGGTGGTTTGGTTCGGGAGCCCATGATTGTTTGTTGGGTGGAGCTCTTGGAGGTTCAACAAAGACCCCATCCTTGGTGTTAGGCTTGAGAGGCTCTTTGGGTGGAATCTTGGTAAGCTTGCGAGTAGTGGTGGAGTTGGGCTTCTCACATGGGTTAAGACCACTCGACTCTCCAATCTTCCCAAAAGACGAAACATGAACACCCGGAGCAAAACCTACACCTGGACCTCCAGCAGCTCGCTTGAATTGGGAGATCATCCGGCCTGTTTGTTTCTGCGGCGGCGACGCGTTTGAGCCACAATCGCGAGAGAAGCCCGCCAAACGCCTCGCGTCTATCGCGCGTTCACCGACCGCCCGCCACACCTTTCGCGAAAAAATGAACTATGCGGTGGGAAATCGCAAACGCGGGCTCGCTACTGCGTTCGTTTATCGCGGCCGCACGTTTGGTTGTTGCGGAAACAAACAGGGCCATCATCCCGAGCTGTGGCTCACCGCTAGACACCCATGACAAGATGGTCCAAAGATATGTGTTTTCCTCCTCGGTTTGCATCTTGTCATGCTTCACATTAGCGATCTCCATTTCAAAACCCTCACAAAGAACACACCTGACCACACATGTGCTACCTGAGTTGGCCTCTTCAAGAGACACAATCTTGGCATTCTTCTCTGCCAACTCAGATTGTAAGCCCGCACAGGACTTGCACACACCCAACAGCGAAGATCTCGCCTTCAGCTCATCTACCTCTCCTACCAACACAGCATACTTGCTTCTCAAAGTGAGAAGGTCAGTCATGTGTGCGGTGCACATCTCACACTCCTCCTCATCGGTAACAACTATGGTGGACTTGACAGATTCAAGTTCCTTCACCGTATCCTCCCACTTCTGCCTAAACTCCTTGCGCTCTCTAGCAGCACGCCTAAGCAACTTATCCTGACTAAGGAGCGCGGCAGTAAGCTTCTCAACCTCAGCAGAAAGCTCGTTGGGGGTCTGAGATACCTGGGAGGTGTCGTCGTCGTCGTCGTTTCGAGGAGTGTCCTCCAGCTCGCCGTCGACCTCCTTGCCGAGGGCCATGGTGCAGAAGCCCTCGTCGTCGGCGAAGAAGCAGAGGCCGTTCAGCTTGTCCTCGATCCTCTTCTTCTTCTCGGACTCGTCGTCGCTTGAGGCAGCGGAGTCGTCATCCGAGTCGTCGACGTCGCTGAGCGTGGCAAAGAATGCACGCTGCTCAGCCTGGGCCTTCTCCAAGTACTTCGTCTTGATGTACTCCTTGTCGAAGCCGCCCTTCCGCTTGTGCTTCGCGGGGACGTACTTCTCCTTGTGCTTGTCAGAGTCGTACTTGTGCCCATGATCCGCCTTGCCGAAGGTCTGCTTGTTCTTCTTCGGGCAATTGGCGATGAAGTGGTTGGGGTCACCGCACTCGAAACATCCCGAGCGTCCTCCTCCGCGGCGACGGTTCATGCGGTTGTTGTGGAACCGCGAGAACCGGTTGGCGAGCAAAGCCAACTCATCATCCCCCATGAACTCTAGCTGCTCCTCTGTGACAGAAAGAAGAGAAGAGAGTGCAAAGCCTCCAGAGGGGTTAGCAGAAGAGCCAGAAACCAAAGCCATCGACGGGCCAGAAGGATTTTCATAAGAAGCCCTCGCCATGGCGTCAATCTCTCTGGACTTGAGCTTACTAAAGAGCTCGTCGCAAGTGAGGGTCTCATAGTTAGGTGATTCGATGATCGCCTGAACTTTGGAGTCCCACACCGACCGATCAAGAGTGTGCAAAAGCTTCAAAGCTCTCTCATGATCGTCGAAAGGCAACAGCTCCTTGTTAGCCCTCTTCCTGTTGACAATCACCTGAAAGCGAGCGAATAAACTCTCTATGCTCTCGCCAGGCATATGTCTAAAGTTCTCGTACTCTCGCTTGTGCGACTCGTAGAGACGGGTTTTGACTTGAGAGGTTCCCTCATGGAAACGCATGAGGGATGCCCAAATCTCCCGAGTCGTAGCGAGGTGAGAAACGCGATCAAACTCCGTCATGCTCAAGCATGAGAAAAGAGCATTACGGGCTCGGCTATTGGCATCATGATCATCGATCTAACGCTGAGTCACACGTGCAGCCAAGACCACGTAATCAGCAGAGTTGCAAATATCGTAGATGAAAGCACTCATACTCTGCAGATAGGCCGACATGTGTATCTTCCAATACGCATAGTTTGTCCCATCGAAAAATGGCGGTTTGCCCACGCCGCGATCCATGTCGCCTTCGGTGGATCTGGAACCGGCTAAGGTGGAAGATCCTTAACCCGCTCCGATACCAATTGAAGGACCGAGAATGCAATAGCAAGGCGACCAGAGGGGGGGTGAATGGGAGATCAAAAATTCCTCTCGAAACTTTGGCCTTTTGTCCCCAAAATCAACCCCAAGAGCTTCGATCAAAACCGTGATGCCCATGACCCTTGGAAGAGGGTGGATGATCCCTAGGATCACAGCGAGGCACCACAAAGTGATAGCGAACCAAACGTCAAAAACACTAGCACAAGTTCAACCCTCAAAAACCATGTCCCGAACGTAGATAGACAGCCACGTCGAGAAATCCCCAAACACCTATGCAAACAAGTAGCAAAGATACCTAGAGAGGTTCCTTGATCAACTCTAGGGCCAAACGGGAAGTCCGAAAACCAAGCGAAGAAGTCGGGAGAGCAAATGAACTAAAACTCAACACTCAGCCGATTCACGGACTGTCCGGACTCCCAGTCCCGGACTGTCGGCACCAGGCCGGACTGTCCGCGGTTCTCTGGCGGACTGTCCGCCGGCACAAAACCCAAAACAGCACGAGTGCTGGAAGTCCCCTGGACGTTCCCGGACTGTCCGCGAACTCCAACGACGGACTGTCCGCCGGTCAAAACTGGACACAGTGCTCGGCGACGAACAGCCGCTGCTCGGCTGAGTCCCGACGCGCGGACTGTCCGCGGGAGGAACGGCGGACTATCCGCGACCTCCCAGTGAGGGCGATTTTGGTCGCCCCTCACACAACTCTTCCCAAATCCGAATCAAAACTCAATCCCACATTCCCAAACTCGGAGAAGATGATCACGAGGTAGTTAGGAGACTATCGCCAAGAAATTATCTGCTCAAATCAACTCAAACACCAGGAAATCGAAAGGGGAGGAGTATGAACGAAAAAGCGCCACGAAAACGAAATCAACCCGATCTACTTGTTCGTGAGGAGATAGATGAATTCCTTCGGTGGAAATGATCTCCTCACTATAAACAACAAGTCGATTCAAACGGATTTTGCAAACACGTAGTAGAGAGGGAGATTGTAACACCCTAAAAATTTTCTCCAAAACCAAATAGTTGAAAATGCTTTAATTATGAATTTTTGTGAAGCATTTAACCTAGGGATTAAAATAATTTTTGTTGAATTAAAATAATAGTGGCAACATGTTTTTGCATTCATGCTGATGCACTGGATTTATTTGAGTGTCTGGTTTTTGCCAAAATTTGTTTTGAAATCAAACTCTTTTGGAAATGATTTGAAATGCTTTGAAAATAAAAAGAAAACCCTTTCCTCTCCTCTCTCCCCTCTCCCTCCCATTCGGCCCGAAGGCCCAGCTTGCCCCGGCCCTGTCCTTTTCTTCCTTCTGCGCTGGGCCTCCTCCCTCCCTCCCTTCTCCTCGCGCGCGGCCCGCAGGCCGGCCCGCTCCGCGCCCGCGTTGCAGCCGCCGCGCGCTCCCTCCCCTTCTCTCTCTCTGACGTCGCGGCCCCGCCCGTCAGCGTCCTCCTTCTCCCTCCCCTTCGCTCTCGCCCGAGCGCAACCGCCGCGCTCCGCGTCGTCCGCGCGTCGTGCGGCGCCCGCTCCCACGACCTCGGCCTCCTCCTCATCCATTTAGCAGATGCGCCCGCGCCCCGCTCCTTCTTTCCCCTCTCCCACTCCCGCAGCGCCGCGCAGAGCAACCCCCAGAGCCCCTCCGCGCCATTGCCGCCGCCGCCGTGCTCGCGCCGTCGTCTCGCTGCTCCGCCGGTCGATTCGACGCCGCGGGAGCTCCGCGCCGCAGAGGAGGTGCCCCCTAACCCCTCCCCTCGCTTCTTTGAAACTCGGTTTCGCCCTAACCGCCGTGTGCGCTCGCAGCTTCGCCGCCGTCGCTCGGGCACCCGCCTCCGTCCGTCGTTCGCCGCTATCAGAGCCTCGCCACCGCCTCCTCCGCCGTGGTGAGAATCTCCTTGTGCTCCGCTTCCCCTCCGTCCTCTTGGTGTGACTTGCGGTGCCCTCTGTGGCCGGGTCCGCAAGCGTCTGTGCGCCATCCATGGCGGGAGCACGCACGCCGTCGCGAGGCGCCACGACGTCGCGGCCTCGGCGCGCCCCTGGCTCGTCGTGCGCACTCCCCCTCTCTGATCTAATCCGCGCCGCCCATCGCCGATCCGTCGGCTGTGCGTAGCCGATACCCCTTCGCCGTGCAGTTTTGCTTAAGAGCCCCCGGAGAAAACGGAAATCAACCCGCGCTCCAGCGGGCACTGTTCGCTGAGTCTTTGAAATCTTCCGACCAAGCCCCTGTGTTTCGGTCGATTTGAGGCGCGGTCCAGCCGTCCGTAAATTCGATTTAAAATTTAATTTAAATTCCGATTTCAATTCAAATGCTTTTCAGTTTATTTACAGAAATGCCATTACACTAAAATACTTGTAAAATCCACGTTTTAGCTCCGTTTTGACCCGTTCAAATTGCGTTAGCTTCGTAATTTAGTGCTCTACCCGTGTATACCCCTGTTAGTCTGTTTTGGACAGATTAGTTTTAGAGTCCAAGTTAATCTTGATTAGGGCTTTATATACACCGTTTCGATCGTAACTTTCACGCCGTAACTCCGTTTTCGATGAACCAAAACTTGTTGTGATCGTAGAGATGCGTACTTCAGTTTTATCAAAGTTTTATTTCAGTTTATTACTGTTTGGTGTATTGTTCTAATAATAGCTCTGTTTGCATCGTGTATGTTTGCACCTGGAATGCGTGGTGATGTTTGTGATCGAATAGACGGTGAGTCGGTGTGGTACGACCAGGACCCCTCGTTCAGTGACCAGCAGGAGGATCAACCTTTCGACAACCAAGGCAAGTTAGCATGGGATCTCCTTGTTTACCTATACACTTTACTTTAATCACTCATTTATGCATGTGTCCAACTGAGCAACCTTAGAAAACCCACTTAGCTTTGTGATCTGTGATGTTCTTGTTCCCGTGGGATATATGCATGTGGGTAGCTTTGCTAGTGCTAACTGACTTACAACTGATCCAGTCCAATGATGATCTTGTTCTCATGTTGATATGTTGTTAAACGGTTAATAAAACTTGCTGTTAGCAAAAGCTGGGTTTGACAGTGCTACCATGAGTGCTATATGGCTCTGGTTTTAGCTCAGTAAACTGGACCTTTTCTAACTCGGCAGCGGTGACCCGAAAGGGCGCAAAAGGGGCTTGCCACTTTGGGTGTAGGGCTGCTCCTGTTCCTATGTGTATAGCTGCGATGGCCTTGTGCCATAGGAAAGGGGGGTTGCTACATCTGCCTGCCAAGGAAACCTAGCGGCCCTGACCAGTTAGACGAACCAGCGAAAGGCTTCATAGTGTGCCCTGCCGATCTACCTCGGAAGTGGATCAAGAGGTTGGCCGCCTCGGGCACAAGGGTAACACGGCTTATGGGTAAAGATGCACAACCTCTGCAGAGTGTAAAACTGTTATAACAGCCGTGCTCACGAGCGGCCCGGAAAACTAGCGGAACTATGATACTTAATAATTGTTACCTTATGTTGTTGGTACATTATGATGTCATATCTTACCTTTGTTGGACAAATGGATCATGGGTTAAGGGTTAAGCACAATACTCGTTTACCTTAATGCTAAAATTTACCAACTTAAAAGCTAACTGCAGTCAGACAGTGTTAGCCTTTTTGAGCCTCATGAACCCTATGTTAGCTTGCTAAGTACGTGGAGTACTTACGTTTGTTGTTTATCTTCTTTTTGGGCAAAATCCCGGATGGGTAACAGATGAAGGTGCAGTTGGCGACTTTCCTGAAGACTTCTAGGCTAGCTGCTCCCCCAGTCGACGTTTCCCTGTGGCTTAGTTTGTGTACCAGTTCAGTGATCTGTGGTTCAGTATGTTGTAAGACTCTGTTTTAAATACTATCGTGATGTAATAAACAATGTGATGATGCCACTCTTGTAATTTGTCTACTTATGTGTGTGATTTTTCCTGGGCACACATGAGTATGTTGTCTCAACTTTATCCTTAAAGTTGGGGTGTGACAGAGATCGAGTGACGGGAAAATCGCGGAGAAACGAAGAATGCGAAGAACACGAACCAAAACGCGAATCAAGTCATTGATCTGCAACCGTGTGGCTACCACACGCTACAACTGTGAGATTACGGTCTCACTTCCTCAAAATCTCCAATACATAGAGGTATGATTCTCTGTGGATCTCAGTAGCTACAGCAGGGGATTGGGAGAGCAGGAAACCCTAGAAGCAAAGAGCAAATGACTGAGATAGAATGGGAGGAGGGTGTCTCCCTCTACTTATCCTAGTTCTAATTCCTACTCTACCCTTCACTAATTACAGAGCGAACCAGCTAAACCCTAGGGTTATTCTGGACGAACTCAGGTAGGTGGTGATCCGACGGCCACGCCCGCACAACTGGTAGCGTTGCCTCGACGCAACCTCACCGATCGCCGCCACGTGCCGCCACTGCTCTGCTTGTCCTTTTCCCGGACGTCGCACCCCCGGTTTTGTGGCCCAAACCGGGAAACCAGCCTTCACAGCCAACCCCCGGTTTTGACGCCCAAACCGGGAAACCAGCCGACCATCGCCTGAGTTTTGTGGCCCAAACTCAGCAAACCCGCAACACCCAGGTTTTGAGGCCCAAACCTGTAAACCATCCTCAGCCCGAGTTTTGTGGCCCAAACTCGGAAACCATCAGCGCCCAGGTTTTGAGGCCTAAACCTAGAAATCGTCCACTCGGTGGTTTTTCTGTGGCTCAACCACCAAACCGAGCCGTAGATGGGATGCACCGCCCGTGCACCCCGTCCACCCGCAAATCTTCGCTCGTCGCTGTCCCAGGCTGTCAGCCACCACAGCTGATCCTCAGGCCACCGGTCCCTCAGTCCAAGCCTCACGTCCGCCCTTCGCCACTCTCGGTCCATCGGCACGGCACGTCTCTACTTGACCTTCACCTTGCCTTTGATCACTGTATCCGTGCTCGACACCTGCACAACACAAGCCAAAGAACATGCGCATTATCCCAGTTGACAATCACTCATCACTCAGAGACTCGGCATACACCCATGTATCCGCAAGGGCTGCGTCCGGTCAAACTCAGAGAGGTTCTAGAGAGGATTTTTATTGACCAGACGCGTTCAATCAATGCTGATCAAACGTTGTCAGAGTCCGGTCAGGGTTTCATACTGTTGTCAGAAGTGGCGTTAGCTAGCCATTGGGCACCACTGGACACGTCCGGTCACCCCGACAGACGTATCCGATCAGTACTTAACTAACTAGTTGTACCTCATTCATGCTATCTTTCTTACTCATTTCAACAATAAACACAACTCTTGTGATTGCAAGTGAGTGCAAGAGACCTAGTGAGGTTGAGAGATTTGATATTGTGTGATCAAACACCTCATTACTAAAGACAGAGTAGCAAGTGTGTGCATCCATCCATCTCATTGTCCTTGGTTTGGTCAAGTGAGAGTTCTTGCTTGTTACTCTTGGTGATTGGTGTTGATGGTCGTTAATGCCAATTATTAACCGTCAATATAACCTACATATGCACTTAATTCCATCACAAATGTAGGTAAAGTGTTTTGAACTAACCAAGTTCCACAAGTTTTGGTGCTCTCACTCATTTTGCAGGTATATCCAATTTTGCACAGAATACAACTATCCCAAATGATGAAAAACTGGACTACATCATTGTGAAGAGCTCATCGAGACGATCGAAACATACCTATGGTTTGCCCTAATTGGGTCCCAGCATCAAAAGATATCAAATTCAAGCCAAAATCAACTTGGTTAGATTCTAGAAGGCACCAGAAGACACTAGAACAAAGTGGACCCCGAGAGGCTTCCAACAGTTCAATCGCCCTCTGCCGCCTCGCATGATCAAGACCCTTGATTCTAATTCGGTTCATCCAACGGTTGGCGTGAGATTGATGCAGATCGATGACGTGACACTTACTTGCTCTCTACTCCACCATGGGCTATAAATACCAACCCCTACCCCCCTTCCTGAGGCATTCATTATTCATTATTCACTCTAGAATTGAGAGGTGTCCCATGAAAGGATAATCTCTCATCTTGAGAATTAGAGAGGAATAGATCTAGAGCTCCAATGTAGTAGATGAGTTTATTAGAGAGTTAGGAGAGTGAGCCATGCTCGGGTTCTGGAGGAGTCTTCTGAGATCTGGTATATCTTGTATCTTATTTCTATAAGACTTGTGCTTTAATATATATTTATCTTCTCTTTACTCGTATGTCTTTCTTGTTTATCTAGTTCATGTATTAGTTATTTATCTAAGTTTGGTTATTGTGTCATGCTTTAGTATGCGATCTTCGCTCGCATCGAGTGCTCTAGTTATGATATCTGACTAGAGTAGTAATCATTAGTTTAGACGTGGTGTCTAGGCTAGTGTTCCCTGAGTTTGCACCCAAATCTATGATTTAGTTTTGGTAGCCCCAGGGGTGACAGCTCTGAGTGGCCTTTGCAATCCACCCCATTGGGATTGGTGTTTTCTAGAGCTTTTGGCACCCTTCTCCCAATTACCTGTTTCCCAGTCTTATTCGAGAGTTGGAAAGGACCTGCTGCTTCAAAGTGTTATCGTGTGATATGTCCACCAATCCTTAGTTATTCTAAGACTAAAGCTATAGAAAAAGAGAAGTATTTAGGAACCCTTTTACTCACCTGTTGCCCTCTCAACTTAGCTTGTTTACTTCATCATAAATTCCTTCTCTATGTTTTAATTATATATCTTATCATTATCATTTACTCGACTTACCCTGGTTGGTATACTAGTTAGTAGATACATGATGGTGAGCTATCAACTTCTTTAACCATTTTTTGTTTTTATTTTTTCTTTTTTGGTATTCCTCTTTAAAAATATAAAACTTCAGTTGTGAGTAGTTTTTAGTTTTTGGTGTTGTATCCATCTCAATATTAAAAACTATATATAATATATTTTGTTCTTTATTTATCACATGTTGTGCCCTCTGACACATGTCATAAAATGGAATGACAAATAAAAGTGATATACTTTTGTCATTTCATTATCACTTCTCAGTTATCAATAGCTATGCGCAATGCCATTTTAAATTTTCATTTTGTTTTGTCCCCTTTAGAATTAAGTATAGATAATATACTTTATCCTTTAGTTTTTTATTTTTTTATCCCCTCTTATTATATTCCATGCGACCTCATATGTATTTATTTTTATTTTTTTGATAACTTAATTTATTCTTAATTTTGCATTGTTTTCATCTCGTCTTGTTACAGGTCTGTTTTATGGCAATATTTTAAATTATTTGTATTTTATTTTAACTTTTATATTATAATTCACTGCTATAGAGCAGGGTCTTTGGCCGATTCTCAAAATAGTCATTTGTCTCAGTGTTTTTGCTGCCCGGGACCAATAGACCCTTTAGTCTCGGTCGATAACACGGACCGGGACTAAAGGGTCTGCCCCAACGGCTACGCAGCTATCGGGGCAGGGACCCTTTAGTCCTGGTCCGTGTTACCAACCGGGACTAAAGGGCACTCTTTAGTCCCGGTTGGTGCCACAGACCTGGACTAAAGATTTAGCCACGGTTTGTAGCTTGCCCCGGGATAAATGATCACCTTTTAGCCCCATTTTTTAATACAAACCGGGACTAAAGCTCCCCGGTTTATAACCTGCCAACTTCTTCCTCCCCGAGTCAGAGACATTCAAATTTCAGTGAGCTTCTTTGCTTGTTCTTGCTGTTGCTATTGCTTGCTATTGCTTGTTCTTGCTTGTTCTTCATTTGTTGTTCATTGTTCTTCGTCTTCGGCGTCAATCGGTGATCTTGTTCGACTCCGTTATCGTCTCTTCGCATTTAGAGGTAACTATTTTCATCTTCTACCATGTCTTTTGAATATGAGAGGAATTTAATTAAAATATATAGTTTCCAAGAACAAGCATAGAGAGTTGAGTAGTTTAAATTAGTTCTTCACAATCACTTGATTGTTTTCTACTGCTAGGTAGTATCCATTGTATATTTCATACTTATGCAAGACAAGTAATAATAAATTTTAGTGTCTTTTTAGTTAATTTTCTTTAGAAAAATGTGGAATTTATAATAGTTTGCAACAATGAATATAGAGAGTAGACAAAACTTAAATTGGCATTGTTATATCATATTTTTTCGATTATCTAAACAAATAGATAAATTTAGAGTCCTTTATTTTCAATTGTTTAGAAAATTAGGAATTTGCATGTAATAGTTTAAAAAATGAGTATGGATATAGTAGATGGCAACCGTGACCGGCTCCTCAGCCTCTCATCATCGGGATCCAAAGCGTTTGCGGCTCGTTCTTCCTCTCATTGCTTGCGGCGAGTGTAAGCAGAAGATTGTGAAGGAGTAACGAGTACAAAAAGAGGGAATCAACAAGGGTCGTATATTCTACAAGTGTTCGGACCATGAGGTGGGTTATTATTTCCCCGCATTTGATTAATATGGTTCATTTGTATCAGTTTTGCTTGATGATGTTGTTTAAATTCCTTATTATTTATTATAATTCCAGTGGGAGGACACCGACGGATGTAAAGGTTGGTACTGGGAGGAAGAGTACGTTCAGCACGTACGAAATTCTGTTGCACAGGAGGTTGCCGCTGAAGGTGATGAGGCAGTGAGTCAGCGGCAGCAGCCCATCCATGCTGATGAAGCGAGTGATCTGTCTATTTTAGTTGGGATTGGACGCGAACTAATTATGTTGCTTAAGTGCATTTTAGTTTTAGTTTTTTTAGTGCTAGCTGCGATTGTCTTTGTTGTAGTCAAACTTGCTTGAATTAATCAATCATGTGATGTCATGCGTGTTGTGCAATAACATGAGAAACTATTAAGTGCATGGTTGTAATATTTAATGCAGATGTTGTCACGTAATTGGATGTATAATGTCGATCGCCGCTCCAAAGAGTTCATTGCTGGCGTGCACTATTTCTTAGGTGTGGCCTAGGCAAACAAGAAGGATGGTTTCATGTGCTGCCCATGCGCCGTCTGTAAGAATTTAAAAGAATATTCATGCTCAAGGACTCTTTATACGCATTTGTTGAAGTCAGGTTTCCTTACAAACTATATTTGTTGGACGAAGCATGGAGACAGGGGGTTGTAATGGATGATGGTGAAGAAGGTGAAGAAGAATTGGCCCACGCCGATATTATTGCTCAGTACGGTGCCTTTAATGACGATGCAGAGGGGGAGATGGTGAAGAAGATGTGGCAGCGGTAGAAGATGTGGCAGCTGATGTTGATACTCTTGGTGATGCCATTCGTGATGCACAATGAGAATTTGAAAGTGACAAGGAGAAGGTCAAGTTCGAGCGCATGCTTGTTGGTAGTTCTTAGCTTCACTAAAGATAGTGCTAGGCAACTATCCCCGGTAACGGCCTAGGAATGCTTGTTGGCACTTCCTAACGTTATTACAAGGAGTAGACTATGGAGTCTATCCCCGGCAACGGCGCCAGAAATGTTTGTTGGTAGTTCTTAGCTTCACTAAAGATAGTGCTAGGCAACTATCCCCGTTAACGGCCCAGGAATGCTTGTTGGCACTTGCTAACGTTGTTACAAGGAGTAGACTATGGAGTCTATCCCCGGCAACGGCGTCAGAAGTGCTTGAAGCAAGACCAGACACTATACCTAAAGGAGTGGAGCTAAAGCAGCTATCTACTAATGCCAAGCGAGGTTGTCAATCCCGACACTAGTAGGAGCTAACTAGAGAGATTGTAATCTACCAGGAGGAGATTCTGCAAGCGCACAGAACTATCGTAGTAGCACTTCGCCTCGGAGTACCAGGTGTCAATTTATTTGATCCCAAGGGAAGGCTAGGGTGGTGTATGAGTTGAGTCAAGGAGGGGATGAGAGTCGAAGAAAAGAGAAATGAAAAGGGGAGAAGAGAAGATGAAAGGGATGGAAGGCTAGAAAGAATATATGGATTGCTAGGTAAGGATGAAATGGATGGCTAAGGTAAGGTGGATAACTAGATAGGTAGATAGAGGGATTAGGATAACTAAGGATAACTAACTAATAACTAATAACTAATCCTAGATAACTACAAAGCAAGATAACTATGAAGCGAGATAGTTACAAAGCAGGGCAGGCAAAAGACAATAAAGCAACTAAGTTGAGTATAGTTTTATTCCTATCTTGTCAAGTATCGAGGCGTACTAGCCTTTACCACTTACTTAGGTTGAACGCTAGCACAACGAGCCTTACTGTTAAACTGGGCCAACTACGTGGTGGAATTCAAGGCGCACAGGGCTGTCACCACCTGCTTGCTACCACAGCTATCCGGGGGTCCAGCTGTATCTGAAGGTAAGTCTATAACTAAGCACCACGCTTAACTATATTCTAACTATCTCTACCCTAGCTTTGAATAGAGACACCCTTGCGGACGTCAGAGCAAACATTTGACTTAATAAGATAAACACTAAACTAACTAAGCAACCTATTGGCAAAGATCAAACACTAAGCTCACTAGAGATTAACTACTATGGCTAAGTGAATTGATCTATAGGACACCTAGGCACTCAAGCAATCAATCAAGTATACCACTCAATACTGATAAGTAGAATAAAGTAATACTTGAAATGATGAACTAGAATATTGTAAATGCTTGAGTAACAAGAGCAAAACCTGAACTGAAGACAAAGGAAGACTCTTCCCAGCACCAGAACCGATCACTCGCACGCCTCTACTCTTGAGCTAACCCTTGAGTAGCGCTACCGCGAGGGCGAAGATGCCTTGCTCTACTAGCTACCTACTTGCCTAAGCTCTCTAAGCTTCTAACCTAACTCTCACTTGCTTCTCTTGCTTTGCTTCGGATGGTACTTGGTGTGAGATGGTACTAATGAAGAGGTGCCTCCAGGGGGTATTTATAGCCCAAATGAGTGAGGGGGGTTCTTATAGGGGGCAGCCAGCCGACCTAGGGCTAACCCTAGTGGCGGGCGCCAGCCCTAGGTGGCGGCCGCCACCTCCCTCACCGTTGGATGCATCGCCTTGGCTTCAACGGCATCCAGGTGGTTGTCCGAGGCGGTTTGGAGGTCGGTTGCATGTCCTAGCAACCGACATTCAACCTTGATCCACGCCACTTTCTCTTGAGCCGTCAAATGCCACTGACCTAGTGACCAAGGGCCAAGATTTGGCCCTAGGGAGGTCACACGGATCGGTGACGTGGCAGGGGTTGCAACTTGGGCCAACCCAAGTGGCGGGCGCCACTTAGAGCTAGCGGGCGCCACCTAGGGGTGGCGGGCGCCACCCCCCTTAGGCCCATTTGGGCCCTGCTGAGTGGGCTTTGTCTCCTAGTGGGTCCATATGTCCAAATTTGGTTCAAATCCTGCATTCAATAAAATTCAATGGACATGTGGAATTCGGTTAGATTGAAACCTATTTGAATACATTTCATGCCTTTTTGGTGAACTTTAGGGTCAAATGTTGACGGTAAAACAGGTGTTTAAGGACCGTCAACAAGCTCCCCCAAGCTAACCTGTTGCTCGTCCTCGAGCAACAATGCGGTTTAAGCATTGAGCATGAAATGGATAGCAACTTAAGATGTCTGCAAGTGCATATTGTATAGTGAGAAATAACTTAGCATGTATCATAAATCATAGCAATGTGGAGCTTATAGCTTTTCACTTTAAACATGCAAGAGTGAAATAAAGTAGTAGATAGGAAACTTTTATCTTGCTTAGGTTTGACTAGGATTCTGTCTGGAGGTTTTTCAAGGTTTTCAAAAGATAACAACTTGCTTAAGTCCTCCAAGATTCACTCAATCACTCAATGGTGTTTAAATCCTCACTTAGGCCAAAATGTAGCCTCTCCTATTTCTAAAGAATGATATGTGGAGTTATAGGTAGGCTAAGAACCATGAGCAAATTGCCTGATGTTTATTGCTAAGCTAGACACTCAGATCAAAAGGAGCAGCAAATCATAAAAATTGATCAAGATGTGCATGTGTGGTTATGTGGAAGTGTATAGAGAGGTATTTCATAATCCTTCCTAGTTAATTTCTGGGGTCTAGAGCTAATGATAATTCTCTCTTTTTTTTGGATACATAGTGAGTAGACCAAAGATGTGGCCTCACATTTTCTTAGGACATAGTCCTCTCTTGAGCTACTTTTCTCACTTTTTCTCTTTTTTTTCCTAGGACATAGTCCTTTCTTGAGCTATTTTGCTCATTTTTCTCTCTCTCTTTTAGCTCTAGATTTCCCCAGACATCTATAGGAAAGGATTTTTGAAATGAAAAAGGGGAAGAGGGAGAAAAGCTCATTCCCAGTGTAGGAATAAGCATAAGGCTAGCAATGGGATGTTTGGCAGGTTATTGCATTTCTCCGGTGTAGAGAATAAGCAATTTATTTGGTGGTTGCAAACTTCCAAAGTGGAAAGTAGGCAAATTATGGTGGGTGTACGTGAATCTTGATTCAAAAGGTATGATAAGCTTCTCTACTAAGATCTATGAGGTCTAACAAAGCTCAACACAAATAAAGCTCTTTGTGGTTTTGACTAATGACTAACAAATATTTGGCTGGTGGTGGGATGGGATAAAAATCTAGGAGGAACTTTTAGCAAGGTTTTCATAATTTTTAAAAGAAATCCTCCAGATTAGGTCCTAATTTCACCATAGCAAGTTTAAAGAATTACTCCATTTCTTACTAACTTTATTCACTAAGCATGATTTCCGTTAAAGCATGTGCAACCCACAAAAGCTACAACTTAGATAAGACTAGTCATTCAAACCATAACAATAGCATTTGCATGACATATTTCAAATCTTATTCAGGTTTCAACTTGTTTAAGCAGATATTATTAGTTTTATTCATGGAGTGGTTATTTAGGCAAGCATGTGACATTCAAAAGATATAGAATTTAAGAACTGGATGTAAAGTGTAGGCTTGAGACATACCTTATTGGAGCGGGAGTCTCCCCCAAGCTGGCTTCTTGCTTGGTGAAAAGATCTTCTTCGTCTCAGTCGGAGCTCTTGTTCTCATTTTATTAAAAGGGAAACTATCTAATGTTGTGAAAAGGGAAACTATCCTATTTTGATATTTTATTGTTCTAACTAAGTTAACATATACCTATGCATAAAACTAGTGATAACTGATTTTTTTTAGTTTCATGCATGACATATGTTATTTATTCGAAAAAGGGAAAATTGAAGGGAAAAATTAAAAATAAAACCATACCTTAGGTCCATGGAATTTCATCCTTATCGGGTGGATCTTCTTCCTTGGGCACTTCTTCTCTTATTTCTCCAACTGGTTCTTCTTCTTTTGGCACCTCTCCCTTGTTATGTGAATTACACAACTTAGGAGGAGGTGGTTCTTTCTTTATGTTCCACCATGTTCTTGGGTGCCTCTTCTTGGTACGAACGGGTTTTTCTACCTGCATGTTAGCGGCATATGCGGGACCACGGGAGAAGGAGAATATTTCCTTCCTCCCTCCTAATGTCATTTGAATTTTACCACTTCCCACATGTATGCAAGCATTAACAGTATTCAAGAAGGGTCTACCTAAGATTAGAGGCACATCTTTCCTATTTCCCATATCTAGTATTATAAAACTAGCAGGAACATAGGAGCCTCTAATATGAACAGGTAAATCATTAACTATTCCTTCTACATAGCAAGTGGATTGATCAGCTAGCACAGCATAGGCAGATGTGGATGACATGGGTGGAAAGAACGAGTTTTCATAGAAATCTTTAGATAAAATGTTCACACTCGATCCTAAATCACACATGGCATTTTTAAAGACTTCACCAAAAATTGAGCATCTAATTATGGGACTACCAGGATCACCCTTTTTAACAGTCATGGTTTGATCTTCATAATAGTTAAAATATTTTATTTCAACCATATTAGCAGTTTCCATGTCAGGTTTAGCAGGAATTTTGCCAGATTCAAAAGATGGTATGATAGCAGCAAGTTGAGCTAATTGAGTTTCTAACATCTTATTAAAGCTAAGTTGATTTTTCAGAGCAGATGAGAAATCTTCCAATTTAGCATTTATATTCTCAAGAATTTTATCATTCGCCATTAATCTCTCTTTCAAGAAATCAGTAGTTTTACCTTGTGAGTAAACTAAATTCTTCAGGAACGAGAAATCATCAGAATTATGAAAATTAGAGCAAGGGAATGAATTGTTACCTTGAGAATTGGAGTGCTGATTCCATCCTTGATTCTGTTGACGGAAACCATTACTGTTGTTGATGAAGTTCAAATCTTCATGTAGCTCGGGGCAGTGGCTCCCAGAATGTCCGGTTTCTCCACAGACTTCACAAGCCATGTAGGATTCCAGAGATTGGACACTCTCCTGTTGGTTCATCTTCTCACAGCTGTCCAGCTTCTTTGCCAGCAGGTCCATCTTGGCCACGATCATGTCGGCCTCCTTAAGGGAATGTATACCTTGCTTATGGGGCTGTAGTCTTTCATCATTCCATCCTTGGTTCGACACCATCTTCTCTATGAGAGCCTTAGCATCTGCAACATTCAGAGAAAAGAATGCACCGCCGGCGGCGGCATCCAAATGGCTTCTAGAGAGTGGGGTTAGGCCATGGTAGAAGTTCTGGATCAATAGCCAGTCCATACCATGGTGCGGACAAGCAGCGACGTACTCTTGCAACCTCTCCCAAGCCTCGGGAATAGATTCCTCTGCTTGTTGCGTAAAGCTGGAGATTTTGTTGCGCAGAGCATTCGTCTTGCCCATCGGAAAGAATTTGGCGAGAAAAGCATTGGAACACTTGTCCCATGTGTCTACAGCGTTGCGATCGGTATAGAACCATTGCTTCGCTTTTCCTAGCAAAGAGAAAGGAAAGAGACGAAGACGAATGGCTTCTTGGGTTATCCCCTTAATGGTGAAGGTGCCGCAAATCTCCAAAAATTGTTGGAGGTGAGCATTGGCATCCTCATGAGCTTTGCCACAGAACGGGCTAGCTTGGACCATCGTGATCAGAGCCGGTTTCAACTCAAAATTGAGGTTGGCATCGATCACGTCTGGTCCTATCGCTACATTAGCGGCGGAAGGAGCAGAAAATTCACGAATGGTCTTGTTAGCCATCGTGAAGATAGAACGAGATAAGAAAGAAAGAAGTTGAAGAAGATGAAGGAAAAAGATAAGAAGAGTTAAGGAAAGAAAGAATGGGGTAAGATGGGATTCGCTAAGCGGGAGCTTAAGCGAAGATACACCGACTGCCTTCCCCGGCAACGACGCCAGAAATGCTTGTTGGTAGTTCTTAGCTTCACTAAAGATAGTGCTAGGCAACTATCCCCGGTAACGGCCCAGGAATGCTTGTTGGCACTTGCTAACATTGTTACAAGGAGTAGACTATGGAGTCTATCCCCGGCAACGGCGCCAGAAATGCTTGTTGGTAGTTCTTAGCTTCACTAAAGATAGTGCTAGGCAACTATCCCCGGTAACGGCTCAGGAATGCTTGTTGGCACTTGCTAACGTTGTTACAAGGAGTAGACTATGGAGTCTATCCCCGGCAACGGCGTCAGAAGTGCTTGAAGCAAGACCGGACACTATACCTAAAGGAGTGGAGCTAGAGCAGCTATCTACTAATGCCAAGCGGGGTTGTCAATCCCGACACTAGTAGGAGCTAACTAGAGAGATTGCAATCTACCAGGAGGAGATTCTGCAAGCTCACAGAACTATCGTAGTAGCACTTCGCCTGGGAGTACCAGGTGTCGATTTATTTGATCCCAAGGGAAGGCTAGGGTGGTGTATGAGTTGAGTCAAGGAGGGGATGAGAGTCAAAGAAAAGAGAAATGAAAAGGGGAGAAGAGAAGATGAAAGGGATGGAAGGCTAGAAAGAATATATGGATGGCTAGGTAAGGATGAAATGGATGGCTAAGGTAAGGTGGATAACTAGATAGGTAGATAGAGGGATTAGGATAACTAAGGATAACTAACTAATAACTAATAACTAATCCTAGATAACTACAAAGCAAGATAACTACGAAGCGAGATAGTTACGAAGCAGGGCAGGCAAAAGACAATAAAGCAACTAAGTTGAGTATAGTTTTATTCCTATCTCGTCAAGTATCGAGGCGTACTAGCCTTTACCACTTACTTAGGTTGAACGCTAGCACAACGAGCCTTACTGTTAAACTGGGCCAACTACGTGGTGGAATTCAAGGCGCACAGGGCTATCACCACCTTCTTGCTACCACAGCTATCCGGGGTCTAGCCGTATCTGAAGGTAAGTCTATAACTAAGCACCACGCTTAACTATATTCTAACTATCTCTACCCTAGCTTTGAATAGAGACACCCTTGCGGACGTCAGAGCAAACACTTGACTTAATAAGATAAACACTAAACTAACTAAGCAACCTATTGGCAAAGATCAAACACTAAGCTCACTAGAGATTAACTACTATGGCTATGTGAATTGATCTGTAGGATAGCAAGGCACTCAAGCAATCAATCAAGCATACCACTCAATACTGATAAGTAGAATAAAGTAATACTTGAAATGATGAACTAGAATATAGTAAATGCTTGAGTAACAAGAGCAAAACCTGAACTGAAGACTAAGGAAGTCTCTTCCCAGCTCCAGAACCGATCACTCGCACGCCTCTACTCTTGAGCTAACCCTTGAGTAGCGCTACCGCGAGGGCGAAGATGCCTTGCTCTACTAGCTACCTACTTGCCTAAGCTCTCTAAGCTTCTAACCTAACTCTCACTTGCTTCTCTTGCTTTGCTTGGGATGGTACTTGGTGTGAGATGGTACTAATGAAGTGGTGCCTCCAGGGGGTATTTATAGCCCAAATGAGTGAGGGGGGTTCTTATAGGGGGGCAGCCAGCCGACCTAGGGCTAACCCTAGTGGCGGGCGCCAGCCCTAGGTGGCGGCCGCCACCTCCCTCACCGTTGGATGCACCGCCTTGGCTTCAACGCCATCCAGGTGGTTGTCCGAGGCGGTTTGGAGGTCGGTTGCATGTCCTAGCAACCGACATTCAGCCTTGATCCACGCCACTTTCTCCTGAGTCGTCCGATGCCACTGACCTAGTGACCAAGGGCCAAGATTTGGCCCTGGGGAGGTCACACGGATCGGTGACGTGGCAGGGGTTGCAACTTGGGCCAACCCAAGTGGCGGGCGCCACTTAGAGCTGGCGGGCGCCACCTAGGGGTGGCGGGCGCCACCCCCCTTAGGCCCATTTGGGCCCTACTGAGTGGGCTTGTCTCTTGGTGGGTCCATATGTCCAAATTTGGTTCAAATCCTGCATTCAAATAAAATTCTATGGACATGTGGAATTCGGTTAGTTTGAAACCTATTTGACTACATTTCATGCCTTTTTGGTGAACTTCAGGGTCAAATGTTGTTGGTAAAACAGGTGTTTAAGGACCGTCAACAATGCTAGAGGATCACAGGAAATTGCTATATCCCACTGCTGAAGATGGCCAAAAAAGGTGGGTGCTACACTGGAACTGCTGCAATGGAAGGCAAAGAATGGTACATCCGACAAGGCATTTGGGCAGTTATTGAAGATAATGAAAAAGATGCTTCCGAAAGCGAATGAATTGCCCACCACTACGTACAAAGCAAAACAGGTCGTCTGCCCTTTGAGATTAGAAATCCAGCAGATACACGCAAGTCCTAATGACTGCATCTTGTACCATGGGGAGGAATACGAAAATTTGGATGCATGCCCGGTATGTGAAGCATCGCGGTATAAGATAAGGCGAGATGATCCTGGCAATGTTGAGGGTGAAGAACGTCCCAGCAGGAAGAAAATCCCTACCAAGGTTATGTGGTATGCTCCTATAATACCACTCTTGAAACGTTTGTTCAGAAATAAAGACAATGCAAAGTTGTTGTGGTGGCATAAAGAAGACCGTAAGGTAGACAATATGCTGAGGCACCCAGCTGATGGATCCTAGTGGCGAGCGATAGACAGAGAATTCCCAGAGTTTGCAAATGAGGCTAGAAACTTGAGGTTCGCTTTAAGTACAGATGGTTTTATTCCTTTTGGGGAGCAAAGCAGTAGTCATAGCACTTGGCTAGTTACTCTATGTATCTACAACCTTCCTTCGTGGTTATGCATGAAGCGGAAGTTCATTATGATGGCGTTGCTCATCCAAGGGCCGAAGCAACCTGGCAACGACATCGATGTCTACCTAAGGCCATTGGTTGAGGAACTTATACTTCTATGGAGCAAACCAGTTGTACGAGTGTGGGATGAGTACAAACAGGAACACTTTAACCTGCGATCATTATTGTTCGTAACAATCAATGATTGGCCGGCTCTAAGTAATCTTTCAGGCCAGACAAACAAGGGATATAATGCATGCACACAATGTTTCGAAGACCTTGATAGTTTATTTTTGAAAAAGTGTCGGAAGGTCACCGTCGGTTTCTTCCCATGGGCCACCCAGTAAGAAAGAAAGGAAAACATTTTAAAGGTAAGGCAGACCACCAAACCAAGCCTCGTAACCGAACCAGAGATGATGTACTCGAAATGGTGAAGGATACGAAAGTAGTATTTGGAAAGGGACGGGGCAGCGAACTTGTTCCCAAAGACGCTATGGGACACGCACCCACGTGGAAGAAGTCCATATTCTAGGAGCTACCCTACTAGAATGTCCTATAGGTCCGCCATGCGATCGACGTGATGCACCTGACAAAGAACCTTTGTGTGAACCTGCTTGGATTCAGGGGTGTCTACGGGAAGCCTAAGGATTCACTTGAAGCGCGACAGGACTTGCAGCGCATGAAAGAACGAGACAACCTACATCCGGAGAAGACAGATGACGGGCGCCAGTACTTAAGCAATGCTAGCTACACTCTTAGCAGAGAAGAAAAGGAAAGCATGTTTGAATGCCTTAACAGCATGAAGGTCCCATCTTGATTCTCCTCCAATATAAAGAGAATAATTAATGTGCCAGAGAAGAAGTTCCTAAACTTAAAGTCTCATGACTGCCATGTGCTTATGACCCAATTGCTTCCTGTTGCTCTAAGAGGAATTCTACCTCCACATGTAGGTCTAGCCACCATTAAGCTATGTGCATTCCTCAATGCAATTTCACAGAAGGCAATCAATCCAGAGGAACTTTCTATTTTGCAGAATGATGTCGTTCAATGTCTCGTCAGCTTTGAGTTGGTGTTCCCTCCATCATTCTTTGATATCATGACACACCTCCTAGTTCACCTGGTCAAGGAGATCATTATTCTCGGTCATGTGTTCCTACACACCATATTCCGATTCGAGAGGTTCATGGGTGTCCTGAAGAAATATGTTCATAGCCGTTCTCGGCCCGAAGGAAGCATCGCCTAGAGCTACAGAACAGAGGAGGTCATAGAGTTCTGTGTGGACTTTATTCCAGACCTTGATCCGATTGGCGTTCCTGAATCGCGACACGAGGGCAGACTCAGTGGCAAGGGAACACTAGGGAAGAAAACGTATATCGATACAGGAGACGATTACTTCGATAAAGCACACTACACAGTTCTACAAAACTCCTCATTGGTCGATCCACATATCGAGGTACATAAGGATTTCCTTTGATCCGAGTGGCCCGGGAAGAGTGAAGCTTGGATTACACATCAACACATACAAATCTTCGGCGATTAGTTGCGAAAACAATGTCAGGGTGATGACAACATAGATGAGCAGCTTTATTTGTTGGCCAGAAAGCCATCGTGGCATATCAGCACGTACAAAGGGTACGAGATCAATGGGAATACATTTTACACAGTAGCCCAAGACAAAAGGAGCACCAACCAAAACAGTGGTGTACGCGTAGATGCCACGGATCTAAATGGAACAAACAAACATATTATGGCCGCATACATGACATATGGGAACTATACTATGCATCTAATTAAGTCCCTTTGTTCTAGTGTAAATAGGTCAAGATGACCGGAGGAGGGGTAACAGTCGACAAGGAGTATGGGATGACATCAGTGGACCTCAACAATATTGGGTACAAAGATGAACCATTTGTCCTTGCCGCGGATGTGAGTCAGGTATTCTATGTGAAAGACATGTCTACAAAACCAAAGAGAGAGAAAAATGATAACAAATCGATCATCAATGAGCCAAAGCGCCACATAGTTCTTTCAGGGAAAAGAAACATTGTCGGAATTGAGGACAAGTCAGACATGTCAAGTGATTATGAAAGGGATGACCGAATTCTGTCATTCAAAGTAAACAAAGACCCAAGCATTTTGTTAAACAATAAGGAAACTCCACGGTTAAGGAATGATCATAACCAAGGGACATATGTCAAGAAGAAGTTCATAATTGTGTCCGCTAAATAGTGGGTTGTTGTAAAGATATTATGTAATAATTAATTAATTAAGACTTTATTTGACAATGGATTTATATATATATATTTAGTAGTGATCATTTATTTATATGCACCTCTAGATGTGAATCATCAAAATACATATAAGAAGAAAAAGTATATACAAAATTATAAATATTAGTAACATTTATATTTAATATTTACAAAAAACAAATTAAAAAGATACTAAAATTTAACATTTTCTTGTGTAAACTAAAGCAAAAAGAAACCCATACTAATTTTTAAAAGAAATTATGTCAAATATTTTATTTAATTAGAAAGATTTAGGATATATTTAAAAAACCAAATTTAAAAACCTAAAACTACTGCATCTGCTGGTAGAACGAAATTGGGCAATGAATTTTTAGTTATAAACAAAAGATTAACGTTCAAATGATGTCAAAATAAATTTTCTATCGGAAGCCAATAATTTTTTAATTTAAATTTAATATTATATTTTTGCATTAACCAAATATGAATGCTTATTTACATTTATATTCATTATTATAAGAAAAGAAAAGAATTTATGCTACAAAATTTTCTACTATACAATAAGGTAAAATGAATTACAACTGTTATTTTTAAGTAATTTTATGCCTACTATTTAATTTACTATGCAATTAACAAGAATTATGACATATTTATATAGTGAAAACTTAATCCAAAACCTAAAATACTGAAAACTCAAAACTGTGGCGGGAAAGGACCCTTTAGTCCCGGGCGGTGGCACTAACCGGGACTAAAGGCCCCTTTAGTCCCGGTGCGTAAGCCCGTCCAAGACTAAAGGTCCAACCCTTTAGTCCCGGGCCGTCTTACGCACCGGGACTAAAGACCGTTTAGTCCCGGTGCGTAAGACGGTCCCGGACTAAAGGCCCCCCGAGTATATAGGGCACAGTGCCTCTCAACCTCTCCAGATCGACGCTCAGACTCTTCGCCGCCGCCTCCGTCCTCTCCCTCGCCGTCTGCCATGCTGCGCCACCGCCTCGTCCTCGTCCTCGTCCTCGCCGTCGTCCGGGCCCTCACCGTCATCCTCTCCCTCGCCATCTCTTGCGCCTTCCTCACCGTTCCCGTCGTCCTCGCCGTCCTCGCGCGCCGGCCGTCCTCGCCGTCCACGCCGTACGTCCTCGCCATCCGCCGCGCGCGCCCGCCGGCCGGCCCAGCCTGCCTCGCCGCGCCGTACCTCGTCTGGAGCGCTTGGGATCCTTCGCGCGCGCGCCGCCGCCCTTCGTCCTCGTCGTCGCCGCCACCGTCGTGCCTGTTGTGTGCCGCCGCCGGGGAGTGCCGCCGTCGTGCCTGTTGTGTGTGTGTGCGTGTGCGTGTGCGTGTGCGTGTGTTTGTACGAGTGTAAAAAAGAAAATAAAGAAAAAGTAAATGAGATATATAAAATGAATATAAATAGATATATATTTATAGAAAAAGGAAAATCATATATATTTATAGATAATGAATATGAATAGATATATATTTATAGATAATGAATATGAATAGATATATATTTATAGATAATAAATATGAATAGATATATATTTATAGAAAAAGAAAAATGAATATGAATAGATAATGTATATGAATAGATATATATTTATAGAAAAAGGACAATGAATATGAATAGATATATATTTATAGATAATGAATATGTTTTTTAACCTTTCAAGTTTGTGTTTACACATGTAGATAAAAGTGATTGGCCGTGTCGACCTGTAGTCCTAGTGTCCGCTCCACCGAACTCGTCGTCGTCACCCTCACCGTCGTCATCCTCGCCGTCGTCCTCGTCCACGGTGTGTAAATCACGTGACAAGAAAAATCACATGACAAGAAAACTAGAAAATATGTGTTCATAGAAAATCACGTGTCATGTTGAAAAACACTTAGATATGTTTAAACATGTATTTTTAATGTTAGCGAATATATGTTGAATTGCCTCTTTACGAATATATGTTATTTTTAATGTTGGTGAATACATGTTACCTTTACAAATATGTTATTTTTACTAGATTTCATATGATATAACAAATCACTCTTGCAATCCTTTTAGAGTTTTAAACATCATAGGTATATTTTTGATGTAAGACGGCAATCAATATGTCGTGTTAGTGTTTACATTTACTTTATTACTTGATTAGGTTTTATTTCAACTTGTATTAGGGTTTCATCTTCGTGTCTTTACATATATGTAGCCTTTGGATCGACGTCTGCGACGGGGCAGAGCAGACCAAAACGAGCACCGAAGAAGCCGTTGAAGGGTCGTTATGTAATCTCCGAATTCGATATGGCTACAGGCCAACCACTAGGACCCCATGCACAGAAATATGTCTTTCACTGTGGGTTCCTTGTGAGAGATCGGATTCCGATAAGTGCCCGTGAATGGAAAGAGAAGCGAAGTGCTCCCGAGATCAGTTATATCTCCAATCGTGACAAGCAGCTAGTCTGGGAAGACATCGATGGGCATTTCTCGTTCGACATGAACGATGAGGAGTTGAAGAGGCGAATTTGGGAGTGCACAATGAAGAAGATGGCCACACTTTTTTAGGACTGGAAGAAAAAATTGTACCACAACTTTGTGTTGAAGAACGATACGCCAGATTTCAACTCTAAGGCGTATGTCAACTTAAGGCCCGATTGGGATGAATTTGTACAATACAAAAGATCACAAGAGAGCGAGGCTCGTATCAGAGTAAACAAACAGAATGCAGCTCAGAAGAAATACCACCATCATTTAGGATCAGGTGGCTATAGGACTGTCCTTCCAAATTGGGAGAGACAGGAACAAGAGATGCTTGCCAGGGGTAGTCCCGGAGACAATAAGAAAGAATAGGAGTGAACGCTCCAGGAATTGGTTCTAGGCTCATGGGGAACCACAAACCCTAATGACGGAGAGCTTGATTGGGGCCCAGATATTTCAAGAGCAGCACAGAGGCTAGTTCAAGCACGAAGTGCGGTGTTGGCTAGCAAGTTCAAGCCCAACAGAGACAAGGATGAGCTCACGTACGCGCTGGAAAATCCTGAGCACGGTGGGCATACGAGAGGCTTTGGGGCCGTTTCGTGGCTGCATTCCTTCGAAGCGGATTGATAAAGTTACAGAAGCCGCCAGAGAAAGAAGGACGAGGAGGCAGAGCGAATCAACAAGTTGGAGGAGTATGTTCTTGAAACACGAGAGCGTGACGAATCTCGTGAACACTACTGGAAACTTGAATGAGCAAAATGCACCACAGGTCCATCACCTTTTACCTTTGTGTCATCTAGATCCATCACCTTCTAAAGTGCAGTTTTGGGTCCCTAATTTTTCTATTTCGCTCACCGTGGGTCCATGCCGATTCGGAAGCAGGTCTAGGTCCGATGTGGCTGTCCACGGTGGCTGTTGACCGCAACTTTGACATATATGTTTTGCAATTCACCCCCTGTGGGTGTGTGTCTCTCTCCCTCATTCCCCTTGACCGCAACTGGATGTAGTCCAGTTTAGATGACTGAAAACTTGTGCCACAAATATGTGTTTGTGAGTTGCATGTCATTTTGTTATGGTAGAAAATTGTATTAATCAAAAATAGTTTGCTCACACTGATTACTGATGATACAAGTGCAAATCAACAAACTAGTATTGTGACTGGTAAATTAATTGAGAAGCAGCACATATGTTATACATTAGTAGCACTTCTGCCATACTGTTTTCAGAGCTCATACGGCAAAATACTGAAGTGTTTCTATCACCTAACCAAAAGCTAGACCTTTCTGTCCTATGTCATGCTTCCAAAAGTGTTGGGGATGTCCTAGTTGTACCACCCTCATAGAAAGTAGAAGCCAAAAGAAAATACACCTCCGTATTAGGGGTTTTGGAGGCGCTGTACAAAAACCAAAAGAACATCTACACATCATCACTAATTTAGAGTGATGCCTTCTCCCCTGCTGCTCCCTTCTTCCCTGCTGCTCCTTTCTTCCCTGATGCTCCTTTCTTCTCTGCTGCTCCCTTCTTCCCTGCTGGTTGGTTTTTCCTTGGAGCACGCTTCCTTTTCAGTGGAACTGTTGCAGTGGTGGGTACAACTGGCCTTGAATGTGGCTGACTAGAAGCAATGAAGGTGGAGTCAGGAAGAGGGCCTTGGTCCACCTGCCTTGGACTTGATGCCTACAAATTGTAGTATTAGTGCAAGACATTGTACAAAAATGGAGCTAGGTAGCAGAAACATGTAGTGAGGTACCTCTCCTTCCATTTGTGACATCATGGTAGCAGAAACATGTAGTTGGGAAATTGTGGGAGCACTTGATTCATCAAAATGAAAAACAACCTATATAAATGGTAGCAGTTATGACTATGTACAAGCAACAGTTTGGACCAAAAGTTTTAACCAGGTAAAGTTTTAACCAAGTATACCTGGCTAGTAAATGGATCATCATAAACCATTTCATCTGCTGCAACTTGGACCTCTTCTTCATTTGTCTGCTCTGTACTGCTTGGCTTCAAACCTGCCTTTCTCAAACTGCATGTTGCCCTATTGTGTCCTGGATCTCCACAGTACCTGCAATGCATAATGATTCCATGTTTGGACAGTTTTGGCCCATTTTTTCCCTGCACCTCTTGTGGTTGCTTCCTTCTTGACTTTGGTGGCCTTCCAACCTTTTTTTCATAGATTGGTGGAAGAATTTTAGTGGCCTCTACCTTCTGCCACTCACTCTTGTCTTTGCAGGGCCAAATCACCTCACCATAAGCAGTGGCATAGGATCCAGATGAGTAGCACTGAGGGAGTGTCCTCTCTGGGGCAATTCTTTCATGCCTCAAGCATGAAATTGCATGAGAACAAGGAATTCCAGTTAGATCCCATCTCCTGCAGTCACATTTCTTCAAAGTTATGTCCACTATGAAGTTGTAATCCCTATCTTGCACTTGGAAAATGCCCTGACCTGATGGTATTGCATAGCATGTGTTTGCCCAGTCCATGTTCCTGACAAGCTTCTTCCTAATCTTTGGGCATATTGGGCCATCCCATTCCTCACCAACCTCTCTTCCCTTAGTGTAGAACCTAGTCATCAATTGGGTCTTGATGGTCTCAAGCATGCTCAGAATTGGCATTTCTCTTGCAAGTAGAATGTAACTATTGAAAACCTCACAACTATTGTTGAGTAGAATATCACACTTTGGAAATGTGCTAAAGAATGCTCTACACCATGTGTTAGGAGGCATCTTCTCAAGCCAAGCATGTGCTTCAGGGTCCAAGGCTTTCATCTTATCCATATTCCTATTCCACTGAACTACTGAACTAGATCTAGCACAACACCATAGTTGATTCTTCAAATTCTCACCTTTGAAGTGCTGCTGGAAGTTGGAGTATAGATGTCTCACACAGAATCTATGTTCTGCTTCGGGGAAGACTGCCTGCAGTGCTGGAATTAGGCCCTACATCATGAGATGAAAACATGTTAGTGTGTTAGACATTGCAAACAAACTTGTGAATAGAGTGTACCTTCTGCTTATCTGTCATGAAAGTCCAGGGATAAGAGTTCTGTATGCCGAGGTCATCCTTTAGACATTGCAGAAACCATTTCCATGAAGCCAAACACTCCACCTCAACTATACCAATGGCAATTGGGTATATGCAATCATTGGGGTCAATACCTACTGCTGTTAGGATCTGTCCACCATACTTTGTCTTAATGTGGCAACCATCTAGGCATATGATAGGCCTACAAGCAGCTAGAAACCCTCTTTTGCATGCATCTAAGGACATGTATAAAGTGTTGAAGACATTACCATTTAGGGTCAGCAAGAAGGTAGAACCAGGGTTACTAGTCCTTAGTTCTTGCCCATAATCCCAAAGTAAACTATACTGCTCAGCTTCATCTCCCATAACCTTCTGCATGGCTAGTCTTCGTGCTCTTGCTAGCTTTGATCTAGATGGTGTTAGGTTCCAATCTTTTTGAACAATCCTACTGAAGTTGGTTAGTGTCATTTTCTGATCAGCCCTGAATGAATCTATGTATTTCTCAGCCAACCACTTGCTTGTGCACCTCTTGAGCACCCATTTTTTCTGACAAGAATGTGTCCCAGTGTATGACTTGATCACCATTCCATGAGCTCTAGCGTCCACTGATGCATACAGGTTCCATGGGCAACCCTCTTCACAGATAGCATGGTACCTCTTCTTCTCATTCCTTGGCATCTTCAATTCTACTCTCTCCCTCAAACTGTATTCTGTGACTGCCCTTCTAAGTACCTCCACTGACTCAAACAACATTCCAACCTTAAAAATAGGATTGTGCATATCTTGGGATCTAAATGACATGAATCTGAGCCTGTCTTCACCCTCTCCATCTGAACCAGGTAGTTGTAGTTCATCATCAGTGGACACATCACTTCCATCATCAGTAGCAATGCCTTCACTTGACATCCTTGCCCTGCCTCTGTCTTTAGTACATGCCTTCTTTCCTTTCAGTATTCCTTCATCTGTCACCTCTTCATCGACATTGTCCACAAATAGGTTGTCATCATCAGCTTCGACATCATAGTCTGAATCCATAAAGTCACTGTCTTGCTCACTGTCAGCACTAACACTTGGCCCAGGGTCACCTTGTATATCAGCAGGTCCTGTTTTGGGTATGTCAGCATAAAAAGATGACAGTTTCTCAGCTTCCTTTCTTGGAATGTATGTCTCCTTGTGGGGGCTAATTACCTTAGGCAGTGGGTTGATTGGATTGGCCACAACATCATCCCAAAATATACCAGAGAGGCTGTCTTGATGATCTAGATACACAACAAAAGTCTTCACTCTATGCAACAAAGAAGCCATTACTAATGTGTCTGAGTCTTCAAGAACCAACCTGAGTCCATCTCCTAGAGACTTGCCAGGAAGCAACCAATAAACCTTCAGATCTTGTTGCCTTGGATAATTTAGTTGATAAGCAAAATCCTCTAAACATAGCAGAGACCATGTATCCACCTCACAATGATCAAACCAATTAATTTGCTCATCTACATACGCTCTGTTGGATTGTTGCCCCACAAAAAACCCACCATGATGCAATTCAACTGTGAACTCGTCATCAGCACTGCCTGCATTGCACAAGCAATCTTCAGAACTGACACTACACCGTAGGCCACCCAGTCCAAACAAAACCCTCAATCAGTCGCCTAATACAAACATGCAAGCAACCCTAGTTGGCCACTACAACAGATTCTCAAACAAACATACATGTATACCCAGAACGTCATCCAACTACAAACTAAATGAAGGATTGGGACTTTGATACACTTACTATATTCTGGAGGTGGCTCCCCTTTTTGGCGCAACCTAGCCACCATCGTCAAGATTCAGTGGCTGCGGAACTTCACCCCGAATCCCCAGCGCCGCCTGAACCTGTCTTCTCCGCCACCGGCTTGTGCGTCTTCGTCGATCCTCGAGAAGGCCACGGGCCGCGGGCTCCTTCGTCTCCTCGCCTCCTTCTATCACGGACGACTCCCTCGAGACATTTGGGCGTGGAGGAGGGGAATGAGGGAGAGACACAGCTAGGGGGTGAATTGCAAAACATATATGTCAAAGTTGCGGTCAACAGCCACCGTGGACAGCCACATCGGACCTAGACCTGCTTCCGAATCGGCATGGACCCACGGTGAGCGAAATAGAAAAATTAGGGACCCAAAACTGCACTTTAGAAGGTGATGGATCTAGATGACACAAAGGTAAAAGGTGATGGACCCGTGGTGCATTTTGCTCAACTTGAATTCTTCTGTGTGTGCAAAAACGTATAGAAAAATGTGAATACCATCACAAAAAAAAATTCTGACGGTGTACCATCAGAAAAATACACACAAAAATACGATGACAGAAAAGTTGAATTTTTCTGTGCTTTATGCCGTCAGAAATACTTTTTCTGTGTGTCACACACGCACAGAAAAATTAGTTCCGTCCGATTTGAAAATTATTTTTCTGTGCATAAATTCTCACAGAAAAAAGAGGAACCGCCAGAAAAATAACTTTTTCTGTGAATATTTTCCACTCAGAAAAAGACAGGTGCACTGCTAGGAAAAAATATATTATTTTGTTAGGTTAGGCCAACACACAGAAAAATTGTAGATCACCACAGAATAAATACATTTACCCATGCAGTCAATTGAATACAATATATAATTATTTGGAAACAGTAGCATACATATAGAGATGGAGTCCAAATGTACACCAAATTCATTCATAACATCCAGGCTACATATAGATGATGTCCAAATATTTTGGCATCAATACATTCAAAAGTATTGTCATCTCATCTCAGCACTTCATGTTTCAGCCAAGATGAATAAAATACCAACATGCATCATTGAGTCATATTATAGCTAAAATTAAAACTAACAGATTAGAGCCACTTGCCACCTACTAGTTAATGTGCAAATACACAACTCTATAAAAGAAGGAACTAACACCACATCCATGTTTTGCAAGTAAACACAACCATCACATTATCGATGCATGATCTCCACTGTTGTTAGAACCTTGATTGCTGCCAACATTTTCAGCATGAAGATCCTTGGTGTGGCCAACATGATTAGCATTGTTGCAGCATTGAAGGACCGAAAGTGTCACCAGAAAGCGACCAGAAGGGGGTGAATGGGAGCTTTAAACTTCTTTTCAGAAACTTATCGCCACTGTCCCGAAAATCAACCCCAAGAGCAAAGCCAATAAGCATGATGTCCATGACCCAAGAGAATGGGTGGATGTTCCCTAGGAACACAGCGGGACACCACAAAAACTTCCCAACCTAAGTTCACGCAAGTCAACAGAGCGACAGGATGACCTTTGGGTAACCTCAACCTCCCCCGAGCAACGCGAGGGGGATTCAGGCTATTTTGTAAAGTGGGAAGCCCAAATTCAGTAGAGCACGGAGTCGAGAATCCAACGCAAGAAGCGGATCTCAAATCGGAAGTCACACGAACGAACTGCGGATGAAACAGTGCTGAAACAACAGCAACGGACGCTGCCTGCGTCCGATGTCGAAGCACCGGACGCATCCAATGTGAAATGAACAGTTTTGGGACCTCACTGCATAGACATCGGACGCTACTACAGTGAAACCCTAGCGTCCGATGCTTGACCTCTAGACGCGTCCGATGACAACGGAGCGTCCAATGGTCAGCGTCCGATGCTCCTTCAAAAACTCTGTCAAATGACACGTGGCAGATGAGCGTCCGGTGATAAGAACTCAGCGTCTGATGCCCCCGACCAGAGCGTCTGATGCCCCCGAAACTACACAATTCTTCCGCGGATTCAACCCGATCTCCTCCGAATCAAAAGCTCTAAGGCTTAGACTTGGTATAAGGAGTTCCAAGGAGGTTAGTGAGCTACCCCTAAGAGATCATGGTTCCAACCTAACTCCAAATCGGTGAATCGGAAGAATTCGGGGCAAAGGGGATAAAAACCGATTCGAAAGAAAAATCGATCGATCTACTAGTGTTAACACTAGAATTTCGCACGCATAAAAAGATGACAAGAGGGCCCAGTTGGCAGTAAGAAGAGTATTCGGCAAACGTCCAAGCGGTCGGTTAATCCTCGGAGTTTCGGCAAATACCTGTTCAGTCGGATATCTTGTGAAGCGGTGACTTCATTAGAGAAACGAATGTGTCAAGAAAAAGCCGGCTCGCATGAGAAGGAGCAAGATATTAAAGAACATCAGGAGGAAAATAGGGAAAGAATTTGTATTTTCCTAGGTTTCATAATGTAAGTGGTAGTCATCTAGGACTTGTGTTTTGCCCAGGGTATAAATATAAGCCCTCGGCCATTGTAAAAAGGGTTCACAACCATATCAATACAAATCGGCCCCGTGCCACCTTCGAGTCCTTAGTCGTGTCGTGGAGTTCTTCGAGAGGAATCATCGATCCGTCGACCTCCGTAAGTCCCGGCAACCTTGTTATCATGTCTAGTATCATGCGGTGGATTTAGATGTGATGCAAGTAATCTCGTTTGTTTTCAATGGTCGTGCGGCGGACCCTTGTTAGCGATCAAGAAGTCTTTGCTTATGTTTTGCTTATGGGTAAATACCGTGCGGCAGGTGTTTATTCATATGTTTAGCAAAAGCGAGATAGTTGTCGGCTCTACTAGATTTGGCAAGATCTAGTAGATTCATCAAGTTATCATGTGTTGCATGTTTTAATTAATTATGTAACACTCTTTTGCCCAATCTAGATTGATCTTTGTTCGGCCTTGCTTTACAAGTTTACTTGTTTTTTCCAATAATTGTATGATCATGATGGCCGAATCAATTTCCAATCTAGGTTGTTACATGTTGTGGGTTCATGCATGTCAATCACGCTTGAGCTTTGATAAAACTAGGTGTCGTGCGACAGATACAGGTTTTAGCTTGGTTTGATCATGCTTGTTTGTATGTTCCTTCTTCATGGACCCCAACTCGGCTAGCTTGCCAAGATTGGTTAAGCTTACATGAGTAATGAGAGTTTATAGATCTGTTCAGATGTACATATGCTTTTAGCTTCTTATTGTCAGGTTGTATCATGAGGTGGATTGACCTGACCGTAAGAAGTGGTGTAGACTTATAGTGAGTATTAATCTTGCTTAGGTTTATGCTTGACGGGTTTATGAAGATTAGACGTACGGCAGACTAATTGGATTAATCTATGCATGTATTGTTTGAATGGATTAATATTCTCAAATTTACTTATTTATAATTCACTATGTCTTGATGACGTTTCACTACATGTGCATTCGGCAATCAACTGCTTATATATGTCGAATGATCTTTAAACCTGTTGACAGACAGCTTCTATAGCTGTGTGCCGTCATAATTGGCTTCAAAGCCGTAAATATGGAACTGTCTGGTTTTATCCGGTATGTTCCAGTTTATTCTCATAGTTTTATCCCTTGTTGGTTTTCAGGTCAAACCGACTGGCACGTCTCCGGATTCCAAACCGTCCGGGCACCCGATTGAAGCCACACTTTTTCTGGCTTGTTGTGTGAGGCGCGGACCACATTTTGCGTCAACACACTTTTTGGCACGCCCGGTGGGACAGAACAACCGATCCAAGTAGTTGACTCTCAGAGCAATTCTTGGATGGATAACCCAATCGATGGAAACAAAGGGAAGTTGGGGAAAGGCTTCATGTCGGTTGATAAGTTAGAAGAAGTAAATATTGGTGGTGAACCTGAAACAAAACCGATATAAGTCAGTATAAATTTGGATCCAGAGTACAGGTTGAAATTAATAAATCTTTTAAAGGAATTCAAAGATTGTTTTGCATGGGATTACACAGAGATGCCCGGGCTAGATCGCTCCATTGTTGAACATCGACTACCGATCAAACCTGGGTATCGCCCTTACAAGCAACCTCCTCGGAAGATTTTTAAGGAAGAAGTACTAGCCGACGTGAAAAAGGAAATTAAGAGATTATTGGAGGCAAATTTCATTCGACCGTGTAGATATGCAGATTGGATTTCGAGTATAGTTCTAGTATATAAAAAGAATGGGAAGATGAGGGTCTGCATTGATTTTAGAGATCTCAATAAAGCTACCCCAATGGATAGTTACCGAATGTCGGTTGCCGAATTGCTTGTTGACGCAGCAGCTGGTTACGAAGTCATCAGCTTTATGAATGGTAATGTCGGATATAATCAAATCTTTATGGCAGTGGAAGATATCTCAAAGACAGCTTTTAGATGCCCTGGTCATATTGGTTTGTTTGAATGGGTTGTTATGACATTCGGATTAAAGAATGTCGGCGCAACTTATCAAAGAGCTATGAATTACATCTTCCATGAATTAATCGGCAAGATTGTAGAAATTTATATTGATGATGTGGTCGTGAAGTCTAGGAATCATGAAGAACATTTGGCTGATTTGACGAAGACTTTGGAATGCACAAGGAAGCATGGTTTGAGGATGAATCCAAACAAATGTGCTTTTGGAGTTTCGGCAGGAGAGTTTTTGGGGTTTCTGATCCATAAAGGAGGAATTGAAGTCGGAAAGAAAAGCATGGAGGCAATAGACAAAGTTGTCCCTCCAACCAACCTCACAGAATTGCAATCATTACTTGGTAAGATTAATTTTGTAAGGAGGTTCATATCTGGCTTATCGGAAAGGGTTTTGCCTTTTTTCTTCGTTGCTGAAGCTTAAGAAAGATCAAAAATTCATATGGGGTGACGTAGAACAGAAAGCTTTTGATGAAATTAAAGAATATATGAAGGCACCACCAGTATTGATACCTCCTCAGCTTGGTAAACCTTTCAAGTTATACGTGGCAGCCGATAAACTGACAATAGGATCGGCTCTTATGCAAGAGTTTGAAGGAAAAGAAAGAATAATAGCTTACCTTAGCCGAAAACTGTTAGACCCAAAGACGAGGTATTCGGCTACGGAGAAACTTTGTTTGTGTGTGTATTACTCATGTACCAAGTTTTGGCATTACTTGTTAAATGCCGAATGCGTAATAGTTTCTGAGTTTGATGCAATAAAGCATATGCTGTCAATGCCTATTCTAAACGGAAGAATAGGCAAGTGGATTTTAGCACTGTCAGAATTTGATTTAAGATACGAGTCGGCAAAGGCAGTGAAAGGTCAAATTATTGCCAATTTTGTTACTAATCATCGTGATCCTTTTGCTGATATGGTAAATATTGCACCTTGGACATTGTTTTTCGATGGCTCATCTTGTAGTAAAGGTAGTGGTGTCGGTATTTTCTTGATTTCTCCACAAGGATTAACTTTCAAGTATGCTATCCCCATTGGGTTTTTTGTTACTAATAACCAAGCAGAGTACGAAGCCTTACTCAGAGGACTTCGGCTTCTTGTGGAGATAAAAGCTATTGCTGCCGAAATCTTTGGGGATTCTGAGTTAGTCATCAACCAATTGATTGGTCAATATGAATGTAAAAGTGACATATTAAGAGAATATTATGAAGAATGTCAAGAGCTTTTGAAATATTTCCAGGTGGCAACTTTACATCATATCCCTAGGGGGCATAATGAAGAGGCAAATAAATTAGCTCAAGCTGCTTCAGGATATCGGGAGGATCAAGAAGTTCTTGCTTTGGATGAAGGTCATATGGTTGATGATTGGAGAAGAGAAATTACCGATTACTTAAGAAATCCATCACGAAAGGTTTCCCGAAAGCTCAGGTATAAAGTTATCAAGTTCACACTTCTCGACGATCAGTTGTACTATAGATCTATAGATGGGGTACTCCTGAAGTGTCTAAGTCAAGGAGAAGCCAAGAAGCTGATGTATGAAGTGCATGAAGGATTATGTGGCGCACATCAATCGGCTTACCGAATGAAATGGATAATAAGAAGGACTGGTTATTTTTGGCCAACTATGCTCGAGGATTGTCTTGAATATTATAAAGGACGTCAAGATTGTTAGAGATTCGGAAATATTCAAAGAGTTCCAGCATCAGCTATGAATCCAATTATCAAGCCGTGGCCTTTTAGAGGATGGGCCATAGATTTGATTGATGAAATTCATCCTCCTTCTAGCAAAGGACATAAATTCATACTATTGGCTACAGATTACTTTACCAAATGGGTTGAGGTTGTACCTTTGAAGAAGGTTACGTCAGAAAACATGATCAATTTTGTTAGAGAGCATATAGTTCACAGATTCAGAGTACCTCAAACTATAACAACGGATCAAGGGACCCAGTTTACATCATCCGAATTTTGCGATTTTGCTGAAGAAATGGGGATCAAGTTGTGTAATTCTTCTCCTTATTATGCACAAGCTAATGGTCAAGCCGAAGCATCAAATAAGATTATGATTAAGATTATCCAGAAAAAGATTGATGAAAAGCCGAAGAGGTGGCATTTAGTTCTTAATGAGGAATTATGGGCTTACCGGATGGCATGTCATGGGTCTACTCAAGTATCTCCCTACGAGTTGGTTTATGGACATTGTGCTGTGTTGCCGTGGGAGTTACAATCGAGTTCAAGATGAGTTGCAAGGCAGAATGAGTTAAAGAAAGAAGATTATAAAAGTTTGATGATGGACGAACTGGAGGATTTGAACTTGATTCGTCTTAAGGCGTTGGAGAATATAGAGAAGAACAAATTGCGTGTTGCCAAGTATTACAATAAAAAGGTCAAAGAAAAACACTTTGAAGAAGGGGATTTGGTTTGGAAGGTTGTATTGCCGATCGGGATGAAAGACAAAGCATTCGGTAAATGGTCTCCAAATTGGGAAGGTCCTTTTCGAATAGTAAGACATGTGCCTGGCAATGCATATATTTCGAAGACCTTGCTAGGGGAGGAGTTTTCTAGAGCTATTAATGGGAGATTTCTTAAGAAGTTTCATCCCAGCATGGAAGTCGGTACATGAGTAGATTTAAAATTTGTATGCAATAAGTTAGCCGATGAGAAGCATCACCTTTAGCAGAAAAAATGTTCCAGGAGTTTGGAGAACAGCTGACATGACATGTGTCGCCTTCAGAGCAAAATGTCAATCTAGCCGATTGGGACAATATCATATGGGAATTCTGCTTTCGGAAATTCAGAGGAGAAGAAACAATGATCACAAACAAGTATTTCACAAATGCAGATGTTTCATAAAGGGGAGCAGTTTTATTACAGGGAATTCCTAAATACAAACTATTCATCGAACAATTTGTTCAAGACAGATTGAGCGTCAGAAACCTGGGCGAGTGCAGTCGCATGATCTTCATAATCTTCCAGAAGATCTTCAACATCCTCTGGAAGATCGCCACCACGGAAGCCAGTCGGCATGGCGGAGAAGTCCTCGCGCGTCTGGGTAGACATCGCCGCCAGCCCTAGGGCAACGCCATGATGTACGCCATGAATGGCAACTTGATCGACACGACCGTCCGCATCACCAAGGCGCGCCTCCACGGTTTCCCCCTGGGCGTTCACCTTATCGGCCACCCTGGTTGCCGCAATCTTCAAGCGCTTGACCTCTGCAGATAATGCTGGATAGGAAAAGAATACATCAGGCGAAAGATTCCGATTAGAAAAAGGAGAATCGGGCGAAAGTTTCGCTGACCTGAGATTGCATTGCAGAGTTGCTTCCGCTGATCCTCCCAGTCAAGCTGGTCGATGCCGTACTGTTTGGAGACCTCACTCAGCTCCTCTCGGGCCTTGTCCCTTTCCTCCTTGAAGCGGCAGGCGTCGCGGTGGTTCCACCAGTTGGAGTAGTAGGAATCCGAGGAGGAATCCGGGGAGTCAGAAGAGCTGGAAGACCGGATGATGGAATTTCGGGTTGGGGGAGAAGATGGCTTTGGCTGGTGGGGATGAATCTTATACTGGAAAGTAAGAGGAAAAATCGAAATCGGAACAATGGATGAACAGGGAAATAGAAGTTGCAAGGGGTAGAATAATCGATTCTTACCCATGACGCCGGCGTTGCGGTGCTCTGCTGCCCTCCGCTTCTCCTTCGGCGGGTCGCTTGTCGCGGTCGTCGTCGCTCGCCATTGCTACGGGAGCTAGGGTTTTTCTTCTGAGTTGAATCGATGAGAGGAAGTGAAAGAGGCGAAGGCAAAGATGCATAATTGCGAGTGCTAGTCGGAGTTGCAGAGAAGGATTATTTATAAATCGGAGAAGTAATCGTGGCGAGTTCTACGGAGTAGTGAAGCAGGGGTACCAAACAACAAAGTAGGGTTTTCCCCTCTCGGCTGGGCCGTTATTGAACTGGGCCGGGCTCGGTTAAGTTAAGACGCCGCTCAAATGTATTCCTAGTTCTCTAAATCAAGGTTCATTCGGCTATTAGAATATGAAGACAATTGGCTATGTTTTAACACGGAAAAAGGGGGGCTGATTGTATTCTCAGACAAATGAGAGCATGAAAACACAAAGACAGTTTTATAGGGACGGAGTATATTACACTTGATTTGTTCCAAGATCAATGTTTACTCATTCAAAAGCTGATTGATTGTCTTTATAGCCTCGGCTCTGATGCACTTGATGTCATCTATCACTTTTTGGTCTTCATCTTCAGAATTTTGGATTTTTGATAGTTTGGCTTTGATTTGTTGATCTTCTTTAAGGGCCGAAGTTATCCTTGATGAAGCTGCTTCTATGTTCTTCGGCAGATCAACTATATGAGCCCTGTGGGACTGAATCTTGATATTCAGATTGGCTAGCTGGGCTTCTAACTTGCTCTTGTCCTCCTCCATAGCTTTCAGTTCAGACTCCAAGGTCGCCAGGGAATTTTTTGCGGTTTGAACGTGGGAATGCAAATCTTTAAGCTCTAGCTTCTTTGAAGACCTATCATTCTGCAAGGCAGCCTTGGATGATATGTTTTTAGTCGCCCTCCTTACCATTTCGAAGAAGTTGTCAAGGCGGGCTGCAGATTCTAAGTGCATCAAAAGAGCAGGGGGAATATCTTCATCAATAAGCTCAAGAATATCTCTTATCTGATCTGCATCCTGAACCAAATTGACGATGTCCTTGTTCAGCAGAGTGATCACTTCCCTCAGCCGAGCTTGATTTTCTGTTGATAGAGCATGTCGGGAAGTATTCTCTTCACCCTTCTCAGTGATGTAATCTTCGGCAGGGAAGGAATAACTCATGGTTGGCTCGTTAGTATTTTTCTGAAAAGGGGAAAGGAGTGGTAGCTGATTGAATGATTTCGGTAAAAGAAATATGGTTTGAAAACAAAACTTTGCCTGCTGGGCTGATTGGTCATCAGGGGGCGCTGTGTCCTGGCTTGCTCGGGGACTTTGTTGAGTGTTTAGAGGAAGTGGACTTGGAGTATGATCAAGAGATGGTTCTTCTTCCAGTTTCTTTAAAATTTCATCTGTTTCAAGTAGGCAATATGAGTATGTGGCAACAGCAAGGGAGATAGCCGAATGTATCACCTATAGTTTCATCGGTTTCTTCATTTTTTGAACCTTCAGAAGTTTTTGGATCTTCAGCTTCGTCTTGAGTCTCTTTTGTAGAAGCTTCAAGAGATGGTTTTGCAGTTGCTGACGTACTGCCTAATTTTGGGATTTTGACTTGTGACTGCAGTAGAAATGATGGGGTATGAGATTGGTCAGATTTATTGCCAAGTAAAGTTATTTAACACAGAATGGAAGATTCGTAGCTTGGAAGATAATTTAGACCTTTTGGTCCTTGGTTTCTTGGATAAAGGGACATTCTCAAGTGCCTTTCTTTTGCTCTCTCCTCCTGAAGGTGCAGTAGTTGAAGTTGCAGGAATCTTCATGAAAGTGCTCAAGCTTGGGGCATTAAAACCCAGGGCAGGATTGGGTCCAGCCGGGTAATATTGGATCAGCTTGACAGGGGGTGTGAACTCAGGATCCTGTGTATAACCGGATGTTAAAAAGGGAGAGTGAATTCAAGAATGGGAAATAAGTGTAATAAAGTTACCTCACTGTCAGAAGCAAAGTCAGGTTGCAAGTTTTGACATAAGGGGTGGACTGGTACATTGAAGAGATGAGCGTGCCATTCTTCCCACCAGGAAGTGAAGAAAGGATGAGCAATGTCTAATATCCCAAATGGAGACGGTTCATATATTGGTAGCTCTCATCCTAGTTCAAAGACTTTTTTGGCCGCTATCCCCTCTGCGATTATTTCTCTGGGCCTTATTGTTGTTAAAAAGAAAGGTCTTCGAGGCAATTGACTACACCCTAATTGTCTGGCTGCCATGTTTGGATAATAAAACTCATAGGTAGACTGCACTAATCTTCCATGGTGAAATTCGGCGGGCAAAATGCAAGGTTTGATGAAAGAGTTGAAGATGTCAATGGATGTTTTGTCTGCACAACCGGATTCATAGTTAAACTTACAAGGAAGAGTCAGATTTTCATTCTCTCTGTAAGGAAGCCAAAGTGCGTTGTTAAAGCCTTTGAAGAACAGCTTGAAGAGATGACCAATGTCCAGGTCAATGCTGATAGATGATGCTGCTTCTCCATAAGTTTGGCAAGCTTTAACCCTTGTTGTGTTGTCTTCAGCATAATTGATTGAAGGGAAACTCAGATTGAGAAGGCTCACAGAGACTATCTGATGCATATATAGTTGAAGCCACATCTGGACCAACCACCAGGGATCATTCACGCAGGAAATTTCTCTACCTGTGTGCATTTGGAGAGTGATCTGATGCATCATGTGATAGATAGACCCCAAGAGATATCTGCCTAGTGGAATTTGAATACCTGCAGATAAGTCTTCAGCCATCGCCATATGATTTAGAGTGGGTTCATTGGATTTTCCACAGAAGATGAATCTGCATAACCACATATTCATAAAGGCTTTCAGCTCTTTATCAGAGACAGTACCAGATGACTCCATATAAGTTTGAATGTATTTGGCCCATCCACATCCAGAACTGATAGCTCTTTGATTGCTTTTGTTCTTGTATTTGTAAGGGTACACTAGTGAGAAGCTGCTATTAGAAGGGAATCATTTTTGGGTGTTTCTGATAAAGATAATTCTAGACAGTGGCCAATGTCTTGATTTTCCAAGTGACTACTGCTTTTTCTAACATCCTCCTGTACCAATTTCGCCATCCAGCAATTGGAGGAAAAGGTCAGTTCTTGAAGGTGTTCGGCCATTGATTCGGTGAAGTAATTCCAGATTTGAAGGGGATTCTTTGGGTTTCCTTCTCAATAATCTCCGTTGGGTCGGAATTTCCCATTGGACCAAGGAGATAGGAGTCAGGATTGGCAGCGTAAGGAATCAGGATTTGATTCTTATATTCCTTCAGAAAATAACGAATTGGAAGGAAAAATAAACCGAAAGGGGAACGAAACTAGCGAGAAGTTACTGAATATATGAGGATGAATGAAATTTACCTCTGGAATCTTGTCTTGAGTCGCCATTAGGGATTCAAAGTGAAGTCGAGTTGCACTGAGGTTTTGAATTTCTTAAAGCGGCGGCTACAATGTCGAAAAGTGAAAACCTAGAAGAGCGAAGAAGCTTGCAGGCAATTTCGAAATAAAATTGACTTTTATCCCGAAATTGAGGGGGCATGTGTTAACACTAGAATTTCACACACATAAGAAGATAACAAGAGGGCCCAGTTGGCAATAAGAAGAGTATTCGGCAAACGTCCAAGCGGTCGGTTAATCCTCGGAGTTTCGGCAAATACCTGTTTAGTCAGATATCTTGTGAAGCGGTGACTTCATTCGAGAAATGAATGTGTCAAGAAAAAGCCGGCTGTTGACACTTCTTAATGCAATTGCTTATAATAAACTTTAATAAACTGATTCTAGCATAAGCGTTCAGAAATGTACAGGACACTTCTAGCATCACTTAATGTCAAGTTGTCATCCCCAACATGATACTAGAAATGTAAATTATATGTGACACTAGCTCAAAAGATATAAACAAATATTTATCCGCAAGCGCACAGATAAATATACCTGTTCTAGCAGCATTTCACCCAGGTTATCTAGTGTCACACCCCAAAATTTCTGATTTTGGGTTGTGAGTAGGAAATACTAAATAAAATAAATAATTTTAATATTTGAATAAAATTTGACAAGTTTAGTCCGAGCTAGCGCCACTTTAGTCGTAGTAAAACAAGAATTTTCAAAATTTTCCTAAACTAATTTGATGGGTTATGTTTGATGTGATGGTTGGTTGCTGTTTGACCTTGTGTTGTGAGTCGGTAGAGTTTTAAAACACGTTTGGTAGGCCGTCTTTCTATATCCAGTCCGTTTCTGTCTTCTTTCGAAATCAAATTTATCGTTTCCATCTCTATCCTCTTGTTGGACTTTTCTAAGATTCTTTTTCTTATATCTCAGATCACTTCTTTAAGTCCATCATTCATCATCATATCGCTACAAACTTCTCGGTTATTTTTCTGACCTTTTCGGAACAGTTTCCGATATTTCTGCAAGCATAATCTAATTTTTCGATGCTCCAAAATATCTTTTCATGAGCTCCAAATACTTTATTTGAGTTTATTATATTTCAAAGTGTCTCTGAGAATTTTCCTAGAATTTTCGGAGCCATCGGATTATTTTTCGTGGCTTAAACAACAATTCTGGACTTTTCTAGAATTATTTTAATCCCGAAATTAATTAATTCCGAAAATTAATAAATATCTCGTTTTTCCATCTTATCCAAACCCTAACACTATATATATGCCGGTGTTCATCTCGACGCGAGGATTACAGAAGTACAATCCGTTTTCGCAGCCGCCACTCCCATCAACCCAGATTTGAAGCCGAAGTTTCGCATCTGCTCTTCTCCGGCGAACTTCCGGCGAACTTCCGGCGAGCTTTTCCGGCCAAACCGTCGCGTTCCGGAGAAAACCGTCGCCACCACGAGATAGGTCTCGTCGTTCTCTACACCTTAGTGTCTTCCTTTTTACGAATCCATCACCGTTTAATTGTTCCATAACTTTCTCAATCTTTTCCGGCGAACTCACCGTTGGAGACTCACGTTCGTTTCTGGGTTGCAGCAGTTGCGGCCGGCTCATCCTCGGCCTCGTGTTCCGACCACGCGGTCGTCCTGGGCTGGGTGCCCAGCGCACGCGCCCTGGCCTGCCTCGCGGTGCCCCTACGCCGTGCGTGCAGGGCCGGTGGCCGCCGCCATCCGTGTGGCCCTGCCCCGGTCTGTACGTAACCGGGCTAGCCACCGTCGGACCTTGGCTGGCCACCGCTGATCGGTCCGGCATCGGCCATCCCCAACCCCTCGGTGCAGAACAGCAGCACCAATCCACCCCAGCATGACTACATTCTGCACGACCCCTACATGGCCACACGTTGAGCACAGGAAGAAGGTAACACGAGGTACAAGATGAAGTTAATTACAGTTCTGCCATCCAGTTGTTAATCCTTTATCGTTTATTCATCTAATCTCCGTTTTAGTCCGTTCTAGTTGCGTTAGTTTCGTGTCGATGCTCCTTAGGCAGCAGTGTTAACGCTTTTCATCTCACATGCTATTCCGTATAAAGTTAAATATTAAATTGATTAATAAATCTATAACTGATTTATAATTAAAATCAATGTAGGTTTTATGTTTCGATATTTTATACACAAATATTAACATGATTAGTCACTAACATAAATATGTTTTTAATTTATAAATTGATTAGGCTAACTGTTGTCATATAAATTACGGTTAGATGTTGTCACATGTTTACTTTCTTTTACTAAGCTAACATTTAACTTGATTAAATTATATGATAATATTTATGAATAAAATATGATTAGTCTAGCCCGACTTAATAATTAAAATATATTTTGTCTAATCTGAATTAATAACTTGTCATGATCTTATTTAATTAAAATAAAACAAGCTGGTAGTTCTTCCTTTTATCATATAAAATTCTCGGTAGACGTGTCTCTCAGTCGTTTGGTGCGATCCCGCGACCGTAGTGCGAGCTCTCTTTTAGTACGTTGTTTTGTCTCGTGTTATGTTGTTCTTAGTTCTCTGTTGTTTGCTTGTATGTTGCCTATGTGTGATGCTTGCTACGAGTAGACGTCGATCGGTTGTGCGCGCTAAAGATCATAAGTTGATGACCCAGAGCTGAAGATGTGAGAATTGGTCAAGTTTAACAGGCAAGTATACATGGGATCATCCTTGTTACCTACGCACTTTAATCTACCAATCATGTGCATGTGTCAAAATGATAACCATAGGAATTAACTAGATGTTCGACCTGTTCCTTGCTACCGTGGGATATGTGCATTTGGGTAGATTTGCTAGTGTTGTAAAACCTATAACTAAGGTCTAACGAAATGATTAATGATATGTGCAACGTCTGATCTTATCTTGTTCTTGGTAATTTGAACCTCGGGCGTGGGAGCCTTCGTGCTCTTGGCCCTCCTCAAATGATCTTCTGTCGGCAAAAGCTGGGACATACAGTACAACCGTGAGGGCTACATGGCTCTGGTTTTAGTTGGTTCGAGGACCTCTCCTCGCTTGATGGTGGTTACCCGAAAGGGCACAAAAGGGGCTTGCCGAGACGGATATAGGACAGCCTCTGGTCTCATGTGTATAGCCGGGAAGGAATGTGCCATCGGAAAGGGGTTCCTATAACTGCTTGCCGATTGGAAACCTAGTGACCACTATCTTGCTAGGGGAACCTCGAAAGACTTCATAGTGTACCCTGCCGCACCTCCTTGGTAGAGGTGATATGGGATTTGCAACCCCTGGCATATGGGGATCACGGCTCACGGGTAAAGTTGTACAAACTCTGCCGAGTAATAAACTGATATATTAGCCGTGCTCACGGTCAAGAGCGGCCCGGAAAACTCACAGACTAAAACACTTTAATGAAATTTACTCTTGTTCACTTTACCATCATATTTGAGATTCTGATGAAGTTGCCATATTATTATTCATGTGGCTTAACTGGGTTTGCAAGCATAACTTGATGATTATCTAAAGCTAAAATATTGACTCAACTAAAAGTGCTAACCGCAGTAAACCAGTGTCAAGCCTTTTGAGCTTCATAACCCCATGTTGTATTTGCTGAGTACGACATGTGCTCACCCTTGCTATTTCCCCCACACCCTCAGTCTCCATCAGAGTTGCGCAGCGAAAGCGTGGTGAAGACACAGATGAGTTTCCAGAATACTGACAGAAGTGCTAGGCGTATGTTACCCCCAGTCAACTGTCCCTGTGAAGAATGGAGTCTGAAGAGAAGTTTAGTTTCTGTTCCGCTTAACTTTGATGTAAGTTTTAGTTATAACTGTGTTTCGTTAAATAGAACACTGTTTTTGATATCTTTTCCCTCTGTGGTTGTATGTGTGGACTTCCTGGGCACACATATAGCGTACTTGGTTTTGTTCTTTGAAACCGGGTGTTACAGATTGGTATCAGAGCAATGTTGACTGTAGGACGTATGCCTAGTAGCACTGGTCGCCTTTTAAATCTTATTTGGTTATAAAATGTTTTTTTTTCTACCACCTTGTCCTTTGAATTAATTGTTTCTCAATCCTTGTCCTATTATTTCCTCTCTTTGATAGCTACCTTTGAGCTATTGGTTTCTGATATCCTTGATTTTTTTTTTTATTTTATTTGTTTTACTAAATTTTTGAAAACTTGTTCAAAATCACGATGGCCCTTCATCATCTAATCTACCCATTAGGATGCCCACCAGTTGAACAAAAGCACGTATAGTATCGTTGTTGTGCTGCGTGTTTGTCTTGCTTGGTGTGTTGCTGGTGTGACGTCCCATCTTTGTGTTCCGAAGAAGACCCTGAAGATCAAGTTTTGAAGATGAGCAAAGCTTTTGTTAAGTGGGGTAGCGGCTACTATCACCAACAGCAAGCCTTGAGTCTCAAGTATCGAGGCAAAAAGAACTTGAGATTAATCTTTATCTTTCTAGCCTTTATTTGGCCATCCTCGATCCATGTCTTATCGTTCATCAATCTCATATCAATAATGGTCGACTTTATCTTTCTCCCTAGTCTCTTCGAATCTCGGGACGAGATTCATGTTAAGTGGGGTAGTTTGTCACACCCCAAAATTTCTGATTTTGGGTTGTGAGTAGGAAATACTAAATAAAATAAATAATTTTAATATTTGAATAAAATTTGACAAGTTTAGTCCGAGCTAGCGCCACTTTAGTCGTAGTAAAACAAGAATTTTCAAAATTTTCCTAAACTAATTTGATGGGTTATGTTTGATGTGATGGTTGGTTGCTGTTTGACCTTGTGTTGTGAGTCGGTAGAGTTTTAAAACACGTTTGGTAGGCCATCTTTCTATATCCAGTCCGTTTCTGTCTTCTTTCGAAATCAAATTTATCGTTTCCATCTCTATCATCTTGTTGGACTTTTCTAAGATTCTTTTTCTTATATCTCAGATCACTTCTTTAAGTCCATCATTCATCATCATATCGCTACAAACTTCTCGGTTATTTTTCTGACCTTTTTCGGAACAGTTTCCGATATTTCTGCAAGCATAATCTAATTTTTCGATGCTCCAAAATATCTTTTCATGAGCTCCAAATACTTTATTTGAGTTCATTATATTTCAAAGTGTCTCTGAGAATTTTCCTAGAATTTTCGGAGCCATCGGATTATTTTTCGTGGCTTAAACAACAATTCTGGACTTTTCTAGAATTATTTTAATCCCGAAATTAATTAATTCCGAAAATTAATAAATATCTCGTTTTTCCATCTTATCCAAACCCTAACACTATATATATGCCGGTGTTCATCTCGACGCGAGGATTACAGAAGTACAATCCGTTTTCGCAGCCGCCACTCCCATCAACCCAGATCTGAAGCCGAAGTTTCGCATCTGCTCTTCTCCGGCGAACTTCCGGCGAACTTCCGGCGAGCTTTTCCGGCCAAACCGTCGCGTTCCGGAGAAAACCGTCGCCACCACGAGATAGGTCTCGTCGTTCTCTACACCTTAGTGTCTTCCTTTTTACGAATCCATCACCGTTTAATTGTTCCATAACTTTCTCAATCTTTTCCGGCGAACTCACCAGTTGGAGACTCACGTTCGTTTCTGGGTTGCAGCAGTTGCGGCCGGCTCATCCTCGGCCTCGTGTTCCGACCATGCGGTCGTCCTGGGCTGGGTGCCCAGCGCACGCGCCCTGGCCTGCCTCGCGGTGCCCCTACGCCGTGCGTGCAGGGCCGGTGGCCGCCGCCATCCGTGTGGCCCTGCCCCGGTCTGTACGTAACCGGGCTAGCCACCGTCGGACCTTGGCTGGCCACCGCTGATCGGTCCCGCATCGGCCATCCCCAACCCCTCGGTGCAGAACAGCAGCACCAATCCACCCCAGCATGACTACATTCTGCACGACCCCTACATGGCCACACGTTGAGCACAGGAAGAAGGTAACACGAGGTACAAGATGAAGTTAATTACAGTTCTGCCATCCAGTTGTTAATCCTTTATCGTTTATTCATCTAATCTCCGTTTTAGTCCGTTCTAGTTGCGTTAGTTTCGTGTCGATGCTCCTTAGGCAGCAGTGTTAACGCTTTTCATCTCACATGCTATTCCGTATAAAGTTAAATATTAAATTGATTAATAAATCTATAACTGATTTATAATTAAAATCAATGTAGGTTTTATGTTTCGATATTTTATACACAAATATTAACATGATTAGTCACTAACATAAATATGTTTTTAATTTATAAATTGATTAGGCTAACTGTTGTCATATAAATTACGGTTAGATGTTGTCACATGTTTACTTTCTTTTACTAAGCTAACATTTAACTTGATTAAATTAGATGATAATATTTATGAATAAAATATGATTAGTCTAGCCCGACTTAATAATTAAAATATATTTTGTCTAATCTGAATTAATAACTTGTCATGATCTTATTTAATTAAAATAAAACAAGCTGGTAGTTCTTCCTTTTATCATATAAAATTCTCGGTAGACGTGTCTCTCAGTCGTTTGGTGCGATCCCGCGACCGTAGTGCGAGCTCTCTTTTAGTACGTTGTTTTGTCTCGTGTTATGTTGTTCTTAGTTCTCTGTTGTTTGCTTGTATGTTGCCTATGTGTGATGCTTGCTACGAGTAGACGTCGATCGGTTGTGCGCGCTAAAGATCATAAGTTGATGACCCAGAGCTGAAGATGTGAGAATTGGTCAAGTTTAACAGGCAAGTATACATGGGATCATCCTTGTTACCTACGCACTTTAATCTACCAATCATGTGCATGTGTCAAAATGATAACCATAGGAATTAACTAGATGTTCGACCTGTTCCTTGCTACCGTGGGATATGTGCATTTGGGTAGATTTGCTAGTGCTGTAAAACCTATAACTAAGGTCTAACGAAATGATTAATGATATGTGCAACGTCTGATCTTATCTTGTTCTTGGTAATGTGAACCCCGGGCGTGGGAGCCTTCGTGCTCTTGGCCCTCCTCAAATGATCTTCTGTCGGCAAAAGCTGGGACATACAGTACAACCGTGAGGGCTACATGGCTCTGGTTTTAGTTGGTTCGAGGACCTCTCCTCGCTTGATGGTGGTTACCCGAAAGGGCACAAAAGGGGCTTGCCGAGACGGATATAGGACAGCCTCTGGTCTCATGTGTATAGCCGGGAAGGAATGTGCCATCGGAAAGGGGTTCCTATAACTGCTTGCCGATTGGAAACCTAGTGGCCACTATCTTGCTAGGGGAACCTCGAAAGACTTCATAGTGTACCCTGCCGCACCTCCTTGGTAGAGGTGATATGGGATTTGCAACCCCTGGCATATGGGGATCACGGCTCACGGGTAAAGTTGTACAAACTCTGCAGAGTAATAAACTGATATATCAGCCGTGCTCACGGTCAAGAGCGGCCCGGAAAACTCACAGACTAAAACACTTTAATGAAATTTACTCTTGTTCACTTTACCATCATATTTGAGATTCTGATGAAGTTGCCATATTATTATTCATGTGGCTTAACTGGGTTTGCAAGCACAACTTGATGATTATCTAAAGCTAAAATATTGACTCAACTAAAAGTGCTAACCGCAGTAAACCAGTGTCAAGCCTTTTGAGCTTCATAACCCCATGTTGTATTTGCTGAGTACGACATGTGCTCACCCTTGCTATTTCCCCCACACCCTCAGTCTCCATCAGAGTTGCGCAGCGGAAGCGTGGTGAAGACACAGATGAGTTTCCAGAATACTGACAGAAGTGCTAGGCGTATGTTACCCCCAGTCAACTGTCCCTGTGAAGAATGGAGTCTGAAGAGAAGTTTAGTTTCTGTTCCGCTTAACTTTGATGTAAGTTTTAGTTATAACTGTGTTTCGTTAAATAGAACACTGTTTTTGATATCTTTTCCCTCTGTGGTTGTATGTGTGGACTTCCTGGGCACACATATAGCGTACCTGGTTTTGTTCTTTAAAACCGGGTGTTACATCTAGGTATTGTTTATTTATATTTTACCGAAGATAGTAATGAAACTGGGAACTAGTAATTAAATATGTTTCAAGGGTAACAGAGATTATTATTCATTCATTCATTCACTACTCATATGTCTAAACAGGGGTAAGACAAGGTAAAGATAAATAATAACAATAATAACAGCGGGAATTCTAGAGATAGAGCGGACTACATAGATCAAGCAGAGAGTCAGGTGATTAATTAAGAGATTCGAATCCTAAGTTACTTCATATCTACTAAGCCTAGTGATTACTCTAGTTAATATACAATCATTTATAGCCAATTAATCTATCATCCATGATCAAGGGACATTACTAAATTAGAATCAAGAACAAAGTAATGAATTCTAACTTTCAACCGCGTCCTACTAAGATCTACACTCGGAGGGAGGACTACAAAGGACTCAACAGGACTGTCACCCCTGCGACCTCTCGACCCGGAGCATAGGATGTATTCGCAGGTAAACTTAGCCTAAACACCATGTTTACACTAGTTTGACCACTTAACTCTATCCGGTATAAAGCTAAGTACTTTACGAACATGATCATAAACTCTATCATAATCAGATCTATATTAAATATATAACTAGAATAAACTCCAAAACTGAATAAACTGAAATATATTAAAGTAGCTTAAAGTCGAATAAAGATACAAATTACCGAGTCTTCAACAATGATCCGGAGACTCAGACGAAGCTTCTAGCCGGATATGCCGACGAAGTCACCTGCCTCTACTTGAATCTAACTAGATTAAACCCTAATCTTGATGTAGAGCTCTAACTCTTTTCTCTAGAAACACTAATTTATGTCTTGTCTTCTGATCTTGATCTGCCTGATTGCTCTGGAAGGGGGTCAGGGGTCTGGTTATATAGCCCTGGGCGTGGAATCGTGATCATTGGATCAAACCGACTTGGGGTACGGTTGAGATGCATCCTGGAGGTCGGTGGAAGTAGCTTGCAGAGGACGGAAGCGAGAGGCCTCCGTGGCCGACCGACCGGTGGGCCCTGTGGGACCGGTCAGTCCCACAGGTCAGCCTCCTGTGGTGCCTCTTCTCGTGGTGTCTCGTGGTGTCTCGTGGAGTCTTCTAGAGATATCCCGACGTGGCGGTGAAGAAATCTGCGTCGGGTTCCTTCTTGGAGAAGCAATATGGTTGGTTTTCCTGTTTAATCCCTGGAAAATGTAGAATCACCAAAACTCATGGAATTTGTTAGTTTAAACCTCCTATTTCTAAGTTGGCAATCCTTTTTGACATTTATTCAAGTCTTGTTGATGGTAAATAATGATAGTTAATAGACATCAACACCGGCTCACATGAGAAGGAGCAAGATATTAAAGAACATCAGGAGGAAAATAGGGAAAGGACTTGTATTTTCCTAGGTTTCATTGTGTAAGTCGTAGTCATCTAGGACTTGTGTTTCACCCAGGGTATAAATATAAGCCCTCGGCCATTGTAAAAAGGGTTCACAACCATATCAATACAAATCGGCCTCGTGCCACCTTCGAGTCCTTAGTCGTGTCGTCGAGTTCTTCGAGAGGAATCATCGATCCGTCGACCTCCGTAAGTCCCAGCAACCTTGTTATCATGTCTAGTATCATGCGGTGGATTTAGATGTGATGCAAGTAATCTTGTTTGTTTTCAATGGTCGTGCGGCAGACCCTTATTAGCGATCAAGAAGTCTTTGCTTATGTTTTGCTTATGGGTAAATACCGTGCGGCAAGCGTTTATTCATATGTTTAGCAAAAGCGAGATAGTTATCGGCTCTACTAGATTTGGCAAGATCTAGTAGATTCATCAAGTTATCATGTGTGGCATGTTTTAATTAATTATGTAACACTCTTTTGCCCAATCTAGATTGATCTTTGTTCGGCCTTGCTTTACAAGTTTACTTGTTTTTTCCAATAATTGTATGATCATGATGGCCGAATCAATTTCCAATCTAGGTTGTTACATGTTGTGGGTTCATGCATGTCAATCACGCTTGAGCTTTGATAAAACTAGGTGTCGTGCGGTAGATACAGGTTTTAGCTTGGTTTGATCATGCTTGTTTGTATGTTCCTTCTTCATGGACCCCAACTCGGCTAGCTTGCCGAGCTTGGTTAAGCTTACATGAGTAATGAGAGTTTATAGATCTGTTCAGATGTACATATGCTTTTAGCTTCTTATTGTCAGGTTGTATCATGCGGTGGATTGACCTGACCGTAAGAAGTGGTGTAGACTTATAGTGAGTATTAATGTTGCTTAAGTTTATGCTTGACGGGTTTATGAAGATTAGACGTGCGGCAGACTAATTGGATTAATCTATGCATGTGTTGTTTGAATGGATTTATATTCTCAAATTTACTTATGTATAATTCACTATGTCTTGATGACGTTTCCTTACATGTGCATTCGGCAATCAACCGCTTATATATGACGAATGATATTTAAACCTATTGACAGACAGCTTCTATAGTTGTGTGCCATCGTGATTGGCTTCAAAGCCGTAAATATGGAACTGTCTGGTTTTATCCGGCATGTTCCTGTTTATTCTCATAGTTTTATCCCTTGTTGGTTTTCAGGTCAAACCGACTGGCATGTCTCTGGATTCCAAACCGTCCGGGCACCCGATTGAAGCCACGCTTTTTCCGGCTTGCTGTGTGTGAGGTGCGGACCACATTTTGCGTGGACCAATCTCAATGGTGAACAATTGCAAATTTTAAGTTCATTAAGCATATTCACCATATACAAAATAGCTCAGCTCACAACATGTATCAGTGATCAGAAAGAGCATAAGCTATAAGCATCATCATATAGCATCAGAGCATACTAGACAGAGCATAGATTCATTCTATGGACTATAGTCATGAAGCTCAGAAAGTAAAGATGGATGATGAAATGCAAAGACTAACTTACCAGAAACGTAAACAAAATGATGGAAAAAGAGTTAGTCTATGATACAATAGACAAAATGTTTCCCCCATCTAAAAGGGGAAACACACGCCAAGCTCACCTCTCAACCTAGCAAAGGTTGATTGGTCCAAAGGCTTGGTAAAAATATCTGCCAACTGATGATGAGAATCGATATGGCGAAGGTCGATATCACCCTTCTCATAGTGGTCTCGCAAGAAATGAAAGCGCACATCAATGTGTTTGGTCTTAGAATGCAGCACGGGGTTCTTAGCAACGCTAATAGCACTCGTACTGTCACAAAGCAAAGGAACGCGAGAAAAGCTCAGACCAAAATCACGCAAAGTGGTCATCATCCAAAGCAACTGGGAACAGCAGCTAGCCGCAACAACATACTCAGCCTCTGTGGTAGACTGGAAGACACTAGACTGCTTGCGAGAAGACCAAGATACAAGAGAAGAGCCAATAAACTAGCAAGTCCCAGAAGTGGACTTGCGATCAAGTCGGCAACCAGCGAAATCGGCATCAGAATAACCGCAAAGGGAGAGGGTGGAGGAAGCAGAATACCAAATCCTAAACTCTGGAGTGAAATGAAGGTACTTCATAATGCGCTTGACCACCTGATGGTGAGAAGTGTGCGGTGACGCCTGAAAGCGCACGCAAAGACACACCACGAACTGAATGTCCGGGCGTGTCGCTGTCAGGTACAGCAGCGACCCGATCATGCTTCGGTACTCCTGGTCCAGAGCTTCTCCATCCTCGTCCGCATCCAGGGCCGTCGTGGTCGACATGGGTGTTGGAAGAGGCTTGGCCTCACCCATATTGAACTTCTTCAGAATGTCCTTGGTGTACTTGCCCTGGTGTACAAACGTTCCTTCTCGGGATTGCTTGATTTGCAACCCGAGGAAGAATGTCAACTCGCCCATCATGCTCATCTCAAACTCCCTGCTCATAAGATCTGAAAACTTGGCAACCAAAGCGTGAGAAGAACCACCGAAAATGATATCATCCATGTAAATCTGGACCAAGAGAGTGTCATTGCCTTGCTTGAGGAGAAAAAGCGTTTTATCCACACATCCCATTTTAAAACCCTTAGCAAGCAAAAAGGTTTTCAACCTATCATACCAGGCTCTAGGGGCTTGTTTCAAACCATATAAAGCTTTGTGAAGTTCAAAAACATGGTTTGGAAACTTGGGATTTTCAAAACCGGAGGGTTGTTTTACATACACCTCTTCTTCTATGTAGCTGTTTAGGAAGGCACTCTTGACATCCATTTGAAAAAGTTTAAACCCTTTGGATGCAGCAAAGGCCAAGAGTATCCTAATTGCCTCCAAACGAGCTACAGGAGCAAAAGTATCCTCATAGTCTACCCCTCCTTCTGACTATATCCTTGGGCTACAAGTCTGGTCTTGTTTCTCACAATGTGGCCATCCTCTCCTTGTTTGTTTTTGAAAACCCATTTTGTACCAATAGGGTGACACTCAGGAGGAGGTGGAACCAAAACCCAAACCCGATTTCTTTCAAAATTTTCTAACTCCTCATGTATGGCATTAACCCAATCCGGGTCAAATAAAGCGTGTCCAACATCTTAGGGTTCAGAATCAGCAACAAATGCAGAATGAGCAAAGTGAGAGATTTGTTGTGACCTTGACCGAGTGACACATTCGTCGATGCGGTCGATCATCTGTTGAGGTGGGTGTTGGCGTTGGATATGTCATGGCGCCTCCCGAGCTGAAGAAACCTCCCCCTCAACAGCAGCTGGTGCCTCCTCGGGTACAAAAGGTACAGCCCGAGGTGGCGGATCCCATGGCCCCCAAGTGGTCGACGAAGAGGGGTTGGGGTCGTGAGTCGTCGTAGTAGAAGCCGATGCTTGCGGCAAAGCAGGTGGAGGTGGTGCTGGATCATCCATCCCTTCAGCACCCTCGTCCTCGTCATCAAAAAGAGGCTCGCCAACCTCATGATCACCTGCACGCTCAAATCTAGAAGAAGGACAAACCATGGTCTCATCGAAGGTCACATCGGATGTCTCCATGACTCGGTTAGTATCAAGGTTAAGTACACGATATGCACGAGTATGAGTGCCATAACCCAAAAATACACCATAAGAAGAACGAGACTCAAACTTGTCCAAGTTGCCTTTCTTGAGTATAAAACAATGGCAACCAAAAACTCTAAAATAACTCACTTTAGGTTGTTTTCCAAAATGCAACTCATAAGAAGTCTTTTTCAAGAAAGCTCGGAGAAAAATGCGATTGGAAATATAGCATGCATTGCTCATAGCCTCGGCCCAATACCGCCTAGGAGTCATATGCTCATCGAGCATCGTCCTGGCCATCTCAACAAGGGTCCGATTCTTCCTTTCTACAACACCATTCTGTGGCGGTGTGTAGGGGAAAAAACTGATGCTCCAAACCCAAAGAATCACAAAACTTCTCAAAATCCGAGTTCTTAAACTCGGAACCATTATCACTTCTAATAGCTCGCATCGAGTTCTTAGGGAACTCATTCTGAAGACGCAAAATCAGATTGTGAGCAAAAGAGAAAGTCTCAGTTTTCTCAGCTAAAAAGAAAACCCACAAATATCTCGAAAACTCATCAACAACAACAAGCACATACCACTTCCCACCAACCGAGCTCACCCGAGCCGGACCAACAAGGTCCATATGCAAAAGCTCTCCAGGGCGATTGGTCATAACTTGATTCACAGGATGGTGGGGAGCAGCAACCATTTTCCCATGTCTACAAGAATGGCAAACAAGATCCTTCTCCATGCACAACTTGGGCAATCCTGAGATTAGGCCAAGTGAAGCAAGCCTTGCAAGCAAGTCAAAGCTCAGGTGACCTAGTCTCCTATGCCACTTCCAAAGATCAGAGGAGGAAGGTCCAGCCAAAAGACAACGGGAAATTCCAAACGACTCCGAGAAATTCGCATGAAAGACTTTCCCAAAGGGCAAAATCAAACATACAAGATTGCCCTGAGGATCTAAAATTCGACTGAGATTCGGCTTAAAACGAATATCATAGTCATCATCGAAAAGTTGCGAAACAGAAAGAAGGTTAAAATGCAAGTTAGAAACAAGAGCAACATCACGCAACACAAAGTTCTCATTAACTCGCACCGACCCACGAGACAACACTTTACCTTTGCTATTGTCGCCGAAGGTGATAAACTCCTTTCCGACGACTAGACTAAGACTGGAGAACCACTTGGCGTTTCCGGTCATGTGCCTCGAACAACCGGAATCCACAAACCAAATGTCCTCCAATCATTTTACCTACATCAATAAAAAGACATAGGGTGAAAAAACGGTCCAACACTGGGGTGAGCAAAATGGGAAGAGTACTAGTGTTGGGCCAGTTGCTCAAAAGAACGGTTAGTAGAAAAACCATTCCTAGCACGCCTACGGGGAAAGCAGTCACCACGCACAGGAAAACGTGGTCCGCTAAGGGAAGAGCGTCCATCGCGATACTCAAAATGCGGTGGAGGGTAACGCTCAACAAAGCCACCGCCACGAGGTCCATATCCTGCAAAGCTAGGATCCCGCCGGGCAAAACCTCCCTGAGCCCTAGGACCTTGAGGCACTGTACCTCTAGGCCTAGTAGCTCTCCTCTGAACATTCGGCACATGTACATCATGGAAAGGATGGTACATGTCCGCATTGTTCATCTCCCTTGCACGGCGCTCCTCTCTCTTACGCCGAAAGCAAAACTCCCTCAAGTGTCCATCTCTCCCACAGTGCTCACAATGGTACCTCACCGCTCTCATAGGGGGTTGTTCGTACTCACGGTAGTGGGTGTGGATCACTTTGCCCTTCTGTGGCATGAGCTCCTCTTGGATAGGTGGCATGGTATCTAGCTTGTTCTTGAGGTGGTTTGGTTTTGGAGCCCATGTCTGTTTCTTGGGTGGAGCTCTCGGAGGTTCCTCATACACTCCATCTTTGGTGCTAGGCTTGAGAGACTCTTTGGGTGGAATCTTAGTAAGTTTGGGAGTAGTGGTGGAGTTGGGCTTCTCACTCGGGTTAAGACCACTAAACTCACCAACCTTGCCAAAAGAAGCAGCACTCTCCATCCCCTGGGCAAAGCCTACACCTGGACCTCCAGCAGCACGCTTAAACTGGGCAATCATCATCCCAAGCTGCGGCTCACCACAAGACACCCATGACAAGATGGTTCGAAGGTATGTGTTTTCTTCCTCGGTTTGCATCTTGTCATGCTTCACATTTGCAATCTCCATCTCCAAACCCTCACACAAAGCACACCTAGACACACAAGTGCTACCCGAGCTGGCCTTCTCAAGAGACATAATCTTGGCATTCTTCTCTGCCATCTCGGATTGCAAGCCTGCACAAGACTTGCATGCACCAAGTACTGAGGATCTAGCTCTAAGCTCATCCACCTCTCCAACCAAAGCAACATACTTCCCTCTCAAGGTGAGAAGGTCAATCATGTGCTTGGAGCACATCTCACACTCATCCTCCTCAGTTACGACAACGGTGGACTTGACAGATTCAAGTTCCTTCACCGTATCCTCCCACTTCTGCCTAAACTCCTTCCGCTCTCTTGCAGCACGCCTAAGCAACTTATCTTGACTAAGAAGAGCGGCAGTAAGCTTATCGACTTCAACAGCAAGTTCATCAGGGGTCTGAGATACCTGGGAGGTGTCGTCGTCGTCGTCATCGTCATCGTTCCGAGGGGTCTCTTCCAGCTGACTGTCGACCTCCTTGCCGAGGGCCATGGTGCAAAAGCACTCATTGTCGGCGAAGAAGCAGAGGCCGTTCAGCTTGTCCTCGATCTTCTTCTTCTTCTCGGACTCGTCGTCGCTTGAAGCAACGGAGTCGTCATCCGAGTCGTCGACGTCGCTGAGCGTGGCGAAGAAAGCACGCTGCTTGGCCTGGGCTTTCTCCATGTACTTCTTCTTGATGTACTCCTTGTTGAAGCCGCCCTTTCGCTTGTGCTTGGGAGGAACGTGCTTCACCTTGTGTCAGCCAAAATCGTACTTGTGGCCACGATCGCCCTTGCCCGCCACTTGCTTGTTCTTCTTTGGGCAGTTGGCGATGAAGTGGTCCGGATCGCCACACTCGAAACACCCAGCGTGTCCTCCTCCACGACGTCGGTTCATGTGGTTGTTGTGGAACCGCGAGAACCGGTTGGCAAGCAAAGCCAACTCGTCGTCTCCCATGAACTCCAGCTGGTCCTCTGTGACAGAAAGAAGAGAAGACAAAGCAAAACCTCCAGAGGGGTTAGCAGAAGAGCCAGAAAGCAAAGTCATCGACGGGCCAGAAGGATTTTCATAAGAAGCCCTCGCCATGGCATCAATCTCACTGGACTGGAGCTTACTGAAGAGCTCGTCGCATGTGAGGGTCTCATAGTTAGGCGATTCGATGATCGCCTGAACCTTCGAGTCCCACACCGATCGATCGAGAGTATGCAAAAGCTTGAGAGCCCTCTCATGATCGTCGAAAGGCAACAGCTCCTTGTTAGCCCTCATCCTGTTGACAATCACCTGAAAACGAGCGAATAAACTCTCTATGCTCTCGCCACGCATGTGTCAAAAGTTCTCATACTCCCGCTTGTGCGACTCGTAGAGACGGGATTTGACTTGAGTGGTTCCCTCATGAAAACGCATGAGGGTCGCCCAAATCTCACGAGCCGTGGGGAGATGAGAAACGCGATCAAACTCAGACATGCTCAAACAGGAGAAAAGAGCATTACGAGCTCGGCTATTGGCATCGTGCTCATCGATCTGCAACTGAGTCGCACGAGCAGCCAAGACCATGTAATCTTCCTTGTTGCAAATCTCCCAGACAGAAGCACCCATGCTCTGAAGATAGGTCGACATACGTATCTTCTAATACGCACAGTTCGTCCCATCGAAAAATGGCGGTTTTGTAAAGTGGGAAGCCCAAATTCAGTAGAGCACGGAGTCAAGAATCCAACGCAAGAAGCGGATCTCAAATTGGAAGTCACACGAACGAACTGCAGATGAAACAGTGCTGAAACAACAGAAACGGACGCTGCCTGCGTCCGATGTCGAAGCACCGGACGCGTCCGATGTGAAATGAACATTTCTGGTACCTCACTGCATAGACATCGGACGCTACTACAGTGAAACCCTAGCGTCCGATGCTTGACCTCCGGACGCGTCTGATGACAACGTAGCGTCCGATGCTCCTTCAAAAACTCTGTCAGATGACACGTGGCAGATGAGCGTCCGGTGAAAAGAACTCAGCGTCCGATGCCCCCGACCAGAGCGTCTGATGCCCCCAAAATTGCACAATTCTTCCGCGGATTCAACCCGATCTCCTCCGAATCAAAAGCTCTAAGGCTTAGACTTGGTATGAGGAGTTCCAAGGAGGTTAGTGAGCTACCCCTAAGAGACCATGGCTCCAACCTAACTCCAAATCGGTGAATCGGAAGAATTCAAGGTAAAGGGGATAAAAACCGTTTCGAAATAAAAATCGATCGATCTACAAGCTCGGGAGGTTAGAAGTGAATTCCTTCGGTGGAAAGATGTGCCTCACGATCTAGAACAACTCAGTTCAAACGAAATCGAAAATCATTCCTTGGATTGGGAGAACGGAGCAAATCACCGAGAGAACGAAAAGTAAAACGCGAAGAACACAGCTCAAAACGTGAATCGATCTCGATTTCCAGCCGAAACTTCTCCACATGAGGAGACAACGAGATTACGGTCTCGTTTCCTCAAAAAGCAAATACACAGAGGTATGATTCACCGTCTCTGCGGATCTCAGTAGCTACAATCGGGATTGGGAGAACAGGAAACCCTAAGTGAAAGTAGCAAATGGCTGAGATAGTTTGGGAGGTGGGTGTCTCCCCCTACTTATCCTAATTCTAGTTCCCACTCTACCCCTACTAATTACAGAGCGAACCAGCTAAACCCTAAGGTTATTCTGGACCAACTCGAAGTAGATGCTGATCCGACGGTCACGCCCGCACAATAGGTAGCTTCGCCTCGACGCGACCTCACCGATTGCCGCCACGTGCCGCCACCGCTCTGCTCGTCCTTTTCACGGACCTCGCCCCCGGTTTTGAGGCCGAAACCGGGAAACCTGTCTTCACGACCAACCCCCGGTTTTGAGGCCCAAACCGGGAAATCAGCCGTCCATCGCCTGAGTTTTGTGGCCCAAACTCAGAAACCCTCCAGCACCCAGGTTTTGAGGCCCAAACCTGGAAACCGTCCTCAGTCCGAGTTTTGTGGCCCAAACTCAGAAACCCGCCAGCGCCTAGGTTTTGAGGCTCAAACCTAGAAACCGTCCTCAGCCCGAGTTTTGTGGCCCAAACTCGGTTAACCCGCAGCACCCAGGTTTTGTTGCCCAAACCTGGAAACCGTCCACCGGTGGTTTTTTTGTGGCTCAACCACCAAACCGAAGCCGTAGAGGGCATGCACCGCCCGTGCACCCCGTCCACCGACACATGTCCTCAGGTCCTCGACCCGAGCAACACTGTGCCCCGTAAGTCTCCGCTTGTCGCTGTCCCAGGTTGTCAGCCACCACAGCTGATCCTCAGGCCATCGGTCCCTCAGTCCAAGCCTCACGTCCGCCCTTCACCGCTCCCGGTCCATCGGCACGGTACGTCTCTACTTGACCTTCCCCTTGCCTTCGATCACTGTCTCCGTGCTCGACACCTGCACCACACAAGCCAAAGAACATGCACATCAAACCAGTTGACAATCACTCATCACTCAAGATCCGGCATACACCCATGTATCCGCAAGCATGAGAAGAACCAGTTGCCTGAATATGAACAAGGTTATAACAGTAAGTGGAATTGCCTCCCAATAAAAAAAAACTTTTAGCAAAGCCTCTAAATTTGATGTGAAGTCATTTGAATGTGGTACCATAAATTCGATAAGGTGTAAAGTATTCAAAGTGCTAGTTTTCAAGGTGTGAAACATTAGGAACCAACATAAGGCCACTTACTCACTCTAATAGCCATGCAAATTTACTGCACTAACTATACAATAATCAAGATGAGGCCACTTCCTCATTGTTGCCCTGTGTGTTGTCATTCTGAATAGTACCCCACAAAATACTAATTAGTTCCTACTTCCTTTCCATCTTAACAACAGTAATGTAGTCATCCTACAAGGAAACATGTTCTACAGATGTACAGATAGCCAAAACATGCTAATATTGTGTTCTGAAATTTCTTGACAGCAGCAAAACAGTCACTTAAATAAATCATAACTAGTGTTCTAGATCATAGAAAAATATGTTCTTTAACATTTTGGAAAGCTTAAAAAGTTCTCCACATCTTTCTAGTTATAACATGGACCTGATTCTTAAGTTAATAGGGTGAAAAAACATAAATAAGCATTGCTGCATAGATATGAACATAACATGACAGTAAACTTCAGAAAATTGAAACTCCCAAACCTGATGACTTCCATTTGGAGCTAGAAGTGCACATATTTAATTGGAGCTAGAAGTACTTATATTTAATTGTTCAATCTATTCTGTTACTCAATCAGCTCAAAATTCTATATAGGGCTGTATAGAAAAAAAAGTATTCTATTTGCAATAAAATTTCATCACAACTTCTATACAGCATGGTGAGACTTCTATACTATTTTTTTGTTTGTGAAGTAGCAATAGTTCAACAGATTGGTTTCTACTGATATAGTTCTGTATTTCTGAGTTATGCACCTTTTTAAATATTGAATTTTTGATATAGTTCTCTTTATACTTAGATAAATCAAGATCACAGGGTGGACCATACTCTAAAAAGATCTAATTATCCATAGGGACGGGAAAGGTCTAAATATTACAACAGACTTTATAGATACTCCAAATAGACAAGGAAACATGTTTTACTTATCCATACATTTTTGGGGGAGAGAGAACCTGAAAACTTGATTTAGATTTGACACATACAACACCGTTGACCAAATCTTGAGGGAAGCAGACTTAAAATTCATACAAGTGCACACTAAGATAAACTATCATCTTATAAAAAAAATAGAATCAGTGAAGAGAAAAATGTACCTTGACCAAAGCAGACTGCCTGGTGGCCAGATCTGGAGGATGAAGGAGCAGGGACGGAGGAGACCGGCAGGGAGAGGAGGGTCATCGCGCCGAGATGAGCACCGGTGGAGAAGGTCCCTTGCCGGGCGGAAGGCCAAGTGACGTGAGCACCGGTGGCATGCGGCCGGCACCTATTGCCTAGTACTGAGAGCGCAGATCTAGAAGCAGCCGGCGGCGGAGCTGCTGCGGTGGCTGGTAGCGCAGCTGCGTGCGTGGGTGGTGCTGCGCGGCGCCGGGCACATGCGTGGGTGCCGCCGCGTGCGTAGGATGGGTTGGGGTTGGAGTGTGCTGCGGGCGGCGGCGGCGGCGGATAGGGTTAGGACCTCCCGTGTTGCGGTCGACTGCGTGGTTGAGTGCGTGGGTTGGGGAAGGAGTGTGTGGGTTGTTTTCTGTTTTTTATTAATTAATTATTTTCTCTATTTTTATTAATTAATTATTTCCTTTTCACGAGAACGAGCCAACGTGAATAGCAGCCATTTGAATTTTTCTATGCGTGTGTATGCTTTTTCTGTGCGTCTTCAAAAAACCGACAGAATAATAACATTTTTTGTTTGTGTATATATATTTTTTATGTGAGAATTCAAACAACCGACAGAATAAGTTTAATTTTTCTGAGAGTGTTTATTTTTTCCGTGTGTTTATGATCACGCACAGAAAAATTGGACAATTATTCTGTGTGTTTTCATGTTTTTCTGTTGGTATACTTTCAAACCCCTAGAATAATTGCTATTTTTCTGTGGGTACCGAAAAAACGCACAGAAAAAAGTATCACGCGCAGAAGTATTCGAGTTTCCAGTAGTGGAAGAATAGATGCACGAGGAAATCAAAAGGCAAGTGCAAGCGGCACTTTGTCAAATGACGAGTGGGCAAGGTACATCATCACAACAACCTCAAGCGAACATTAGCTCCCCGGGTCAGTTGAAAAGCAGTTGCGCCTCCACGGAAGTACCAACCATTCAAAATGACTCCAAGCTACGCTTCCCCATGGATGATGTTAAAGAACCTTTTACTACTTGTGAGCTGCACATTTCAGATGGAAATGCCACGAAAAAGGTGGTTGTCGGTGTTGTAAACCCTATCGACCGCATGACAACACCAAGAATCCATGGTCAACCAGTGCCAGCCGGATACGCTAGCGTCTCGGTGGATAGGGTTGAGACAGGTTATGGCAGCGTGACACTGGATATCGAAGGGGGAGATGGGGAGAAGACTTTAGGTGAAGTGGAGAAGGCATTTATTTGCTGGCGCAAGCGCTTCATTATTATTCATGGAGTGTCACCGCCGCAAACTCCTCCTACTGATCAAGATCCTCACCATAGGTAGTGCGCGTGAACGAGAAATAATTTTTACACTAACTTCCTATATGTATATATTAATTGGATACTCACATCATTCGTTGTTTTGCGTAGCAGGAACTATAGTCCAGTTCGTCATTCCCCAGTGCATCATAGTACTGCGGGCGGTGACGATGTGTTGGAGGACACGGCTTCAACCCCATCTCCTGCACAAAGATCTCCACAGAGGGCTCCAACGCCACAACCTGATCCACCGCGGGCTCCAACGCCACAACCTCCACTACAAGCTCCAACACCACCACCGGCCTCACAATCTCCTCCACATCCGGCTCCAACACCGCCCCCCGCCTCCACCGCGCTCTCCAACACCGCCGACAAAGAATGCCCCAATGTATCCACAGCGAGGCCCTAAGAAGCGATCCGCTACCACAGAACCGAAGGCCCGACCTCCAAAAAAAAGAAGGCTCCTGCATCAGGAAAAGAAGTTACCGAGAAATTAGCTTATGAAAAGACTGATGAGGAGTTAGAAATTTCGGTGAAAAAAATGTGCGAAATTTTTTAGATGAATCAAATTAAGGCCAAGGCTCAAGCGAAGAGAAACCCAGAGAAGCCTTACCTCTTGTTAAACCCACAAGAGTTAAGGAAAAGGGTGGAACAGCATGGTATCAAGATGCGTCAAGCCCGAAAGGCTCCGCGAAAATCAGACTACGAACGCTCTCTAATCAAGTCTGCAAAAGAACAACAATCAAGCACGAAAAAAGTGAGAAAGGATGTTCCACAGCTCGGAAAAACATCAAGACCTTTGTCCCTGTTATTTGTGGCAAATTAGTTTGGTTCAAACATGGGCAGAGTACAGAGGAAATCTAGAGAGACCACTTTGTCTAAGATGGATTCACTTGAAAATTATTTCATTGACAGCGGTCTCATGTACCAAACGATTGCCAATATTGCTATTGGGCTGGAGTTTCCACGAGCGGAAGTAGTTGATGAATGGAGGAGAAATTTTGAACCGGACAGGAGTCTAATAAACCTCAATCACTTACATGTACTTGGTACGCAGATGTTTGCAATCAACAAATGGTGCATGGAGGCTTCTAAAGATGGTGATGTCAATTGGATTTCTGTCCGAATTCAGAACTATCACTACTTCCGTGGCGATGACCTAATCTTAGTTCAGATGGAGGAATTACACCAACTATGCCACATGGATGCACGGGACAAATCGCACCTTAGCTGCTATTGTTTGTAAGTGTTTCTTTTATAATTTTTATTGAACTCTCTGCTACTATGTGTATATAGTATGTAGTATTCTTACACACATACTTGTGGATCGACTCGATACTGCAGGTACCAGATGAATCAGCTCAGAGATAAACATGAGAATTTTGTTGGCTTTGTTGATCCGTACGTTGTTTTCAAGGCTTCAAACCCTTCAGCGACTTGGAGCAATGAGATGTGTACGAATCTCATGACGTTCTTCGTGAACCAAAAAGACAGAGAAAGAATACTCTTCCCCTATAATTTCAAGTGTGTGAGACATATATAGTTAATAATAAGTATATGCACATTTTATTTTACTTAACTCTAATAATCTATATATATATGATTCATGTGTATGAACAGCTCAATGTGTTAATCTATGACTCATTGAGGAAACCACAACAAGATTACTAAGATATGATAGACATTATCCAAAGGTAATTTCGATCCCTACCTTGCATGCTTAAAGTATAGACTAAGCTTGTATATATGTATACTAATTAAATAATGATTCAAATATTAATGTTTCATTGGCCGGATTAGGGTTTAGGAAACATTCATTGCTCGGGAACATATGAGTCAATGTACTTACAATAAAGCCACGACTACTAGTAAGTTTACACCTTCATCAATGTACGTGTATCTTTATTATATCATGGCATATATCATATCTTTACGAGATGAATCTTTTCATTCTACGGTGGATTTTGAGACAAGAATATGGTAACAACTTATGTGGATTCTACGTTTGCGAGTATATGATGATAGAATCAAATAAAATTCCTGAAGAAATCATCAAAGGACGTAACATGTCTCTTTTCATTTTCTATAAACTTAATATTGATAATATAGATATAACTAATATCTTTTTTTATTTAAATTGAAGACTAACTGGTTGAAGCCAAAAGTGATGTTACAAGGCCAACTGAAAGCAATACAAGAGACAATAGCAGGATTTCTTCGGGAACAAGTCATAAATCCAAACGGCGAGTTCTGCTATAATACCAACGAGTCGTTGATTCGAAACAATGATGATCATTTGTATGTCATGTAGATCTTTGGATGGAGTACAACTTGTATAGGTTTACAGTACTAACTTTGGAGTACAACTTGTGTAGATAGATTTGGAGAACAACTTCTATGTATATTGCTTGTAATTTTATGTATATATATATAGTTCTGTAGTTCAATTATATATGCATGCAATAAGCTTATTGTCTTATGCTATATATTTATATATATTAGCAGCAAAGAATACATTTTGGAAAATCTATTAAATAAATAAATAAAACTAAAAACAGAATTGAAAAGAAAATAAAAAGGAAAAAACCAGGGATCTTTTAGTCTTAGCTATTAATAGCAGCCGGGGCTAAATGGTGCTGCTGCGTGGCACCGCTGGCAGCACCCTTTAGTCCCGGATGGTATTACCAACCAGGACTAAAAGAGGGGCTTTAGCTCCGGTGACCGGAACCGGGACTAAAGGGAGGGGCCTTTAGTCCCAGAAGCGTAGTCCCGGCTCGGCAACCGGGGCTAAAGGCCCTTGCCGACCGGGGCTACAAAATAATTCTGTTGTAGTGATTGGTCATAGTTTTTACCTAATCTTTGAATTTAAGGTTTATCATGCTATTTAATGCATGCGGTTTTACTAAATTGGAATATAGTCTTGTCGAGTTTTATTCGAATTTTTTTGTCCGGCATACCTATCATAAAATCCCAGGTCCCCGGGCAATGGTGACCAGTGCCGGCCGGTACCTGGCTACCTCCTGCACAGGGACAGTGAGGAGAGACCATGGACACTGGCGAGATACAGAGGATGGCGAGCGTGCGCGGAGACAGCAAGCGGGGTTCCATTTCCATGTCGATGTGGCGGCAGCGCGGGGACGACGTGTTCTCGCGCTCCCGTTCCTTGTCGCGGGAGTCGAGGGAGGACAACGAGGAGGCCCTGCGCTGGGCCGCCCTCGAGACCTTCGTCCGCCTCCAACGCGCCGTCCTCCCACCCGTCCCCGACGACGACGGCGACGCCACTGACGGTGGTGCTGATGGCGCGGCGCGTCCTGCCGCGGCCGCGAGGGTGGTGGACGTGCGCGGGCTCGGGCCGCACGAGCGGCGGGCGCTGCTGGAGCGGCTCGTGCACGTCGCCGAGGAGGACAACGAGAGGTTCCTGCAGAAGCTCAAGGACCGCGTCGAGAGGTGCGTGCCGCGCGTGCTCTTCTCTCCTGTGTTTATTCCATTCACACTCATGTTGGATCACGTACCATCGCCCGTACAACTTTATATGTATCGACTTGCTGCTTGCATGCGCTGTGCAGGGTTGGGTTGGACATGCCGACCATCGAGGTGAGGTTCGAGCAGCTGCAGGCGGAGGCGCAGGTCCGCGTGGGAAGCAGCGGCCTCCCCACCGTCCTCAACTCCATAACCAACAAGCTCGAGGTGCGTGCGCCAGGCCGCCGGGTTCCATAGGTTCATCTGTTCCGTGCGTGCGTGCGAGAGAGATTGCTCACTATAATAATAATTTGGAGTGGTGGTTGAGCATCGATGGATGCAGGAAGCTGCAAACGCCATGCGCATACTGCCCAGCAGGAAGCGGACTATGTCCATCCTCCATGACGTTAGTGGCATCGTCAAACCCCGCAGGTGAAATTCATTATGCTCGGCGTCCATGTCTATTACGTACTGCTAGTATCGTCACCCTCGATTTGCGTCACTCTGCTTGGCTTATCATAATAAACTGCTATCTGAGACTGTTTTAGTTTCTTGGAGCATCGTCACTTCTGATTTCTGCAACCAACCATAGCTGTAGAGGTTACTTAAATTAAGAGCCCGTTTGGTAGGATCCAAATTATCGTAGAAATGTTTCACATCCTCTAGAGGGAATATATAGTGATGAAACTGAATCACTCTTATGAACTGGTAGCCAGATTCTGACTTGGAGAAATATTTTACATACAAAAAACGTATATAAAGAAACATATGCTCCAAAACAATCAGAACTTTTTAATCAGCAAAAATAACCTAAATATAACCTATTTTAACTTGTTGTACTTAAAAAGGATAACTAGAAAATATAATCATTGGCGTAGAGGAGAAACTAGCAGAAATAGAATATCCTGTGAAACTAAACTGGAGTCGTTTCCCCTGGCTGTAGTCAAGTGTTTCTTTGGATTCCATAGTGAATCTGAACTGATTCCACTGTCCAAACGGGAGCCTAATAAATTTCATCAAAATCACATATTAAAATGTAGCTGCTATATTAAGTTCAAATTAGGTTGAAGTCCAAAGCTGAATTCAACCTGACTTTTGGTAACCCCAACTTTATATATCAACACATTTTTGTTTTTATACCTTTGTTAGAGAGGATAAAGTTTTTACGCCTGTTTTTTTACACTCTATCCGTTTTATTTTCTTTTTGTCCAAGACCTATTATTGTGTTTGTGAGTATATATAGTACACTCATCCTATTTGAGCATTAGACCGGCGGCAGTTCAACATGCCTATATATCTATTATTACCCTCGACAATAAAAACACCCTAGTCAGACGCCCTATGTTTCACTCGGAATGTAATTAAAAGAGGCACTTACCTAAAAGACTTCATAAAAATAAAAATTTTATCTATGTCACTAAAAAAAATAGAGAGAACTAGCCACTGTCACTGTGATGCTCTCTATGTCACTACAGTCACCTTCAAAGCCCGTTCGTTTGACATAGAATACAACCAAGAATTATTCCAGCTAGAACAAGCTTATACAAATTGCTCTTGTAATCCTGGCTGGATTAATTCCAGGCCTTGGTTCCCTAGAACCGAACGACCCCTCAGTCTGCTAGATTATGAGACATGTGCCAAATTAGGAGGAAAATGACCATATCGCCCCCCCCCCCCCCCCCCCCCACTCCTCCCTTGTACCGCATCACCTGTGTCACTCCGTGTCGCCAACGTTAGATGTTCATAAACCTCTCGCATGATTGCTCATGGAAGTGTGATCTTCTTCATCACACATGGAGCGATACAACTAACTCACGATCGGGCCCGGGTTCTGGGATTATGGTCGAATGAGACAAATTTTGGAAACATTCATCCATTTTAGTTCAGCGGGAGAAATCAATCCGGACAAAAAAAAATCAGCCCATTTTAAATTTTCAACCAACTCCAAGTTCTAAACTTGCCCCAAAAATCCTCTCCCCATAGTATGTATATATATAAAGGGTGAAGATATCTTGGAAACCCTTAGGCCTTCTTTGTCTGGACATCTCCATGGGAATGATTGATCCAAAGGATCTAAATTTTCATTTGTTTCTCATCTCCTCCCTGGTGGCTGCCCATTGGCAAAGATGGGCAAAGGAGAGGCTCTATTTCAACTTGCTATCCATGCATGTTCCCCTGCTCTTTTCACCTTGTCCCACCCACAGCCACAATGATCTCTGACTGTTCTGGTCCACTGTGTTCTCCTTTAGTGCCTTGCTCACGAAGCTCCCGTCGTGCTCACATCGACGGCGGCCAGCAGGTTAGACGGCAGTGTCGTTGCTACAGGGGCGAATCTAGTGTAGACTATCGGGGTCCGCCGACCCCGATCGATTTTAAAATTTTCAATAGAAATTCATTGTATACAGTGCTAATACTTGTTAATAATCTGATCTATTTTTAAGTAAGACTTCGATAATCATCTGGTCTAGATTCGTCACTGGCCTGCTACCACCGCGGGTGGTCATGGCATCAACGGCCCCACTCAGAGGAAGGATATAGCGGCGACCGGGCAGTGCACGAATTCGAGATGCATCTGTCGGTGTTGTCCATGCTATATTTAGGTTTTGTTCGATTCGTGGAACGAGGTGATCTATCAGGCCAATACGTGTACGTCTCGTGCAGAGTTTTATAGTCTTATTTTTAAGACTACCAAATGAATAAAACTTGGATAAAACGCACTCACTCGATGCAAAGTTTCATTCTAGAGTTTTATTGGCATTTAATTGCATGACTCATAGAGAGTGGTACTCGGGCCATGAAACTCATATCTTCTCTATCTTCTTAAATACGTTGTCATATCATTAAAAAAATGCTTATATGACAATATATTTAGTGCAAATAAAACTCCTGGCGAAACTAGTCTTCTCTACTCATTCTTCATTTTGATTTATGAATTGGAATTGGTTGATGCATCATCACCCCTTTCTTCACAAGCTAATAATTAATACTAGTATTGGCAAATAGAGTCATGCCACTAAATTTGAGGAATGAACTCATGATGCTTTATCAAATGGAGTGACTTATCCAACTAAACACATTATTAATATTTCTTATTAGAATTTCATCAAATTATGAATCTTTGACTGATCAACATTTTTTTTCTCTATCATGCAAAAGGTTTGTGTGTGTTTATATTAAGGTAGAGGAAACAGTTTGATACAACACACCTTAGCGGCCTAGGGGGTCAAAAGAGATTTTATATGACCGCTCAGACTCCCCCTATTATACTAAAAGTTTTACTGTTACATTGAACGCTGATCAACCTGAATAGGGGCACTGCTAAGAGGCCTATGCCCGGACTGCCGAATCAGCGGCGGCACCGCTTGTGCTTACCCACATCTATGTTTGGTGGGGAATAGTTCACGAAGCGCCTGCTATCACTAGGTCACAACTAAAGATTTTTTCATATGACTTTATGGCCATCATGGACGAAGAGGACATACCACGAGTTAGTCCTAAATGTTTCAAGAGAAGGTGCTCACTTCGCTTGGACGTTGCATAAGGGAGATGCATGTTCTGCGCCACTATCCGTTGCTCCTCTTTGGGTGCGCGGCGATGGACGCCCGTTTGGGATGTATCATCGTCGGGAACCTCTAGGGGTGATGGTTCTCTCGTCTTTGTAACTCGCTTGGTGAAGCTCTTGAGGCGTTTGTCGGCAGAGGTCGTATGAGGAGATAGAGTGTGGTTGACGGCAAGCATGGAAGCCCTGACAAATGCTGGCCTAGGACACCCCTTGCACTCCACGATGCCCCGACTGTCTCGCTATGGTCCTATGGTGGCCCGTGCACATGCGACAATGGAGGCGAGTCCATCATCCATTGGGTGGTTTTTGCTAGAGAACCGATGTCTGACAATAAAGCATCCACTTTCTAAGAGCGCGACATTGAATCAACCCACGCGGGAGGTTCTTCACATGCACACACCTCTAGTAGTAGTTGCTCTGACTCAAGGAAAAGGTGTGCAACAACAGCGGTGGCGGTAGCATTGTTGTCGCCGTAGTCTGTTGGTGCATCCAAATAACTGACATCACACGCCGGCTTACTCCGACGTCGCCGCCTGTCAACATTAGTGAATTTTGGACCAAAATTCTCAAAATTTCATTTGTTTATCGCTCTTGAATCTGAGAAGATTTTGTTACGGTAGAATTTCATCAAATTATGAATTTCTGGCCGGTCAACACAAGTCCCGAACTCCGATCGAAAATTCCAATATTTCGTCCATTTCTCGCTCTTGAATTCGAGAACCTTAGGCTCCGTTTGGCCAAGCTCCCAGAGTTGATCCTCTATTGAATCCAGCAGGAGTTGTGCTAAACGGAACAATTTTTCATAGAGAATTTATTCTCTGCTGATTCAGTGATTCCCTAAAATAAATTAAAAGACTGAGAGCTAAAAAAAGCAGTTTCACCTGATTCTGTGAAGTGATTCTCCATGCTTAAAGAATCAAAGAGAATCACTTTTAGCCAAAAACTCGCTTCTCCAAAAAAAATCAGCTTCTACATATAATCAGAAGAATCACTTATCTAAAGAATCAGCAGAATCAGAATAATATGTAGCTCTGCTGAACAGACGATTCTGATTTTGTATAGAAACATATTCTCCGAGAGAAGTGATTCTGTGGTTAAAACTTGAAAGTGATTTTTTTTTGTTCTTTAGCATAAACTCTTAAAATCAACATGAAAAATTATTTTACAGAAGTAGAGAAAACTATTTTTTCAACTTTCAGTTTTTTAATTCATTTTAGTGAATCACTTTAATGAATCAGCAGAAAATCGCTCATCTCTAACAAAAAAAAAAAAACAGGAAAAAATCACGTGACAAACGGGGCCTTACTTGCTCCGTGGCGCGTCGGTTACCTTGCTCCGGCTCCGGAGTCCAGGCACGTGAAATCGCCCGTGCTCCGACCGCGGGATGCGGGGTTTCACTCCGTGGTCGCCGCCACCGAAGGGGACGGGGAGCGACGGCGGCGGCTCGGGAGCCACAACACAAGGCGGCAGGGCCCAGGGAGGGGTGCGTCCCCGCGGCCCGCTGCCACGGAGCACGAGCAACTCGCTGCCGTGGGCCGTGGCCCGGCGGCCGTCGCTGTCACGGGTGGGCCCAGCGCCGCGCCGACACCTTAGAGAGGCTCTATAAAGGTAGGCGGCATCAGATTCTCGATCCTCGAGAAGCTGTATCGCGTCCTCTTCGATGGAAGGTGGCCCAGCCCAAGTACACAATGCCCAGGAAGGGATGCAGACGGCCATGGAGCTCAAGCTATTGTTCATGGAGATGATCAGGATATCATCGTGGCGGAGAGTGGGCGCTTGCAAATTGCAGATACCATGTCCTCCCAACCCGTCACCACCTTCGGCGGTGCTATGTGATCATGGTATGGATCAAACTTGCCTTCTGCTGACCATGTTTCTCCAGCATTCCGTCAAATTGCCTGCACATCCTATTGCTGTGTTTTTCCTATTCTGTCATGTTTTCAATCATAGGATCGAACACAAAGGAAAGTTTCCTATGGTTTTAGTACGAGGAATTCCTGCGAACCAAACGACGCTACAGTACCTCAATCCACAGGAGTGGAAATCGAACGTTTTTTCTCTGTTTTTCCTACAATCCAAAGGGGCCCGAATACTGCGGATTTTGGGAATGTGATTTGCGTCATCTAAGTGGCACAGAAGGCAACTGTGAAATTTTGCTTTGCATGTTGAGCCAATGGTAAAATGGCTGTTAGCTCCCGCTACATCTTAAATAGACGGCAGTGGCACTGAGGTCCAGAGAAATTCAACTCAGTGACTGCCATAGTAGATATGGAATTATACCTTTTTTAAGTGGCCTGTAGATAATTCACTAATTTAAAAATATGGCCAGAATTCCTTTGCAGATGTGCGTGGGCCCTCAGTTATTCCTATTTAGTAACACATTTTTGTTGCTCAGATGTGCATATATTCTGATGTTAAAATCTTTTGCATCCTAGTATCTATTAATAACCCAGTTTGGTTTTCTGCCTTGGATTCTTACTTGTGACATCCTGTTGGTTTTGTGCAGGATGACTCTGTTTTTAGGACCACCTGGGTCAGGCAAGACTACCTTGTTGCTGGCATTGGCTGGAAAGCTTGATAAAGACCTCAAGGTCTGTGAGTTTTTAAACTGTTTGCAAATGTACATAAATGTGAATATCAATGAATTGATTTCGTTGAACTACAATCTATATGCGTGCCCAGGAATGCATGTTTCACCAGCAAGCATTTCATAATCAGTACAAATGTGTGCAGTAATTTTAAATGAAGGCACCATCTTTTTGCAGAAATAGAATGATCGAAACTAATAAACATCATCACATGTTTTACAATGTGGTAATAATATATACATTGCAGGTTTCTGGAATGGTTACCTACAATGGGCATAGGATGGATGAGTTTGTGCCAGAGCGGACGTCTGCATACATCAGCCAGGATGACCTTCACATCCCAGAGATGACCATTAGAGAGACGCTTGCATTCTCTGCACGGTGCCAGGGTGTCGGTGCTCGATTTGGTATGACTAGGAAATCAATCGGAAGCCCATGCACTCAGTTTGCTGCTTCTTGCAGACTCAGTTTTCCTTCCATTTCTTTACTATATTGTTAGATATGCTCTCCGAGCTGCTGAGGCGCGAGAAGGAAGCACACATCATACCTGATGCTGACATCGACGCATTTATGAAGGCAAGAATTCTCCTTACCTATTTACATAAACAGAGTTTTAGAGCTGATCTTCAATCTGGAAACCGAGTATAATTCCTTTATTTGACTTTTCATAATTATTAGGCGTCTGCAATCGAGGGAGAAGAGGCCAATGTTGTAACTGATTATGTACTGAAGGTATGGCTTCTCTTTAAGTTACAACTGCAAGTCAGTGCTATCAACTGAACTAGTATCAATAGGTCCATGCCTGGTTCACCATTTCACTTGTATGTTATTAGAAAATTGCAGATTCTAGGACTTGAGATATGTGCAGATACAATTGTAGGGGACGACATGCGGAGAGGCATCTCTGGTGGACAACGGAAGCGCGTCACAACAGGTTACATGTTTGAACACAATCCTCGCTTTTAATCACTTCGAAAACATTAATTGGTCAGTTTGGAACTTCATCTTCCGGTTAATGAAGATGTTACACCTGATGATCTGAATATTTCAGTGGAACAATCTCAATATATTATTCAGATTGAAATCTGTTTGACCCATAAATTTGTCATTGAATCTAGAAAACATCTCTTAACTAAAAAAACCCGGAAATTTTTACATACCCCTATTTCAAAATTAGAAAAATTAACTACAATAGTTAAAAAAGTAGTTTTGAATCATCTCATCCTTTTTTAGTTAAAAAAACAAATATGGCAAAACACTAGATAATGTTTTTAAACCGAGAAAAATATCTTCAAGCCTCAAAAACTCCTTAAGGGCCTGTTTGGATGCTTGGAATTGAATTCATTTTAAGAATCATAATTTAGACACATATTAATTAAGCTAATATGATTATATATGAATTATATTTGTATATTATTGTTGTCTATACCTAAGAGAGATACTCATGTGTTGTATTTCTACCGTAAGGGAGTGAATTGAAGAGAGTGTTATAAGTTGTAAAATAGTAAGAATCCATTTTCTTCTCCCACTCTATGAGTTTGAGATAGGCTTATATGTGAACTTCGGAAAATGGTGGAATATCAAATTCTAAGGCAACTAGCCTAGTTTATTGAGTGAATTCCAACCTCCAAAATGAAGGGATCCAAACGGGCCTTAAGATATATTAGGATAAAATGCACCCAAATGAAATTTTTGGAGCTCATAAAATGATCTCATGTTTTTGTTGTATGTTGCATTCATGCTAATTCCATCCCATGTTTTGTTGTGAAAAGTTTTCAAAGTGTGTTTAGACATCAGTTAGAATGTTTCAGGCATGTTATGATATTTTCCCATTTTTCTAGAGCTAAATCCAATAACAACCTCATCTTGGGATTAAGCAAAAATATCTCTGCCTGGTGATATGACCGGCAAGGTCTATACCTTTGCCTTCGCTTCTGATCCCCTATCGCGAGCGGTTGCGGACTTGGCCCGCACCGTCGCCAACATCTCCTCCTGGCTAGTTTCCATGGAGGCCCGCCTGCCACCGCCGCCTTCCCCCACCGCTTCCCTGCCATCGGGGTTCCCCTACGGGATGCCCGGATATAGCACATCGGCCCTCATGGTGCCCTCTGCTCCATCCGCGCCGCTACCCATCCACCACATCAATTTTCCCCACTTGCTGTCCCTAATCCTATCGTACGCTATGGCCTCCACCACTGCGCCGATCTTCACCTCGGCGGGCGCGCTTGCTCCCACAGCCAATGTTTTTAAATCGCCTAATCGGACCTAGTCGCCATGGCACCAATAAGGTGATTAGTCGTGATTAGTCATCGATAAGCTCGATTAGTCGAGCCTAGTCGACCCTAGTCGTCCATATAGTCGTCCTGTATGTACTAGGACCAACATACTATATTGTATGTAGTTTAAGGCTACATAAAACAATATTTAAGACAACATGTACGGTAAGTTGATCACTTAGACACTTGCTGGTTGCTGGAGAGGGTGGAGGCGCCCACAGCGGGAGAAGGGGGGCTGGCGATGGCTGGAGAAGCTGAGCAGATGGAGAAAGAGAGGCAGGCGGCTGCTGCTGTCCAGCAGCCAGGATGCACGAGAGGGACTGGGGTGGGAGCTGGGAAGCTAATAAAGGGTAACCCTAATGGGCCAAAAATGCAATGAGTCTAATGGGCCAGCAGGCCAGATGCCAGCCCAACATAAAAAAGAAGGCAACAACTAGTCGTCCATGCCCTTATCGTTCGATTAGTCGTCGACTAATCGGACGACTAAGTTTCTAGTCGCTCTGATCGAATTGCTGGCCCTAATCGGATTTGGGGGACTGATAAGGTCGACTAATCATGATTAGTCATACGACTTAAAAACATTGCCCACAGCCACCACTGCCACGGGGGACTCCAACTGCCAGGCTGCCGAGGGGGTTGACGGCGCCCTCTACAGCGGTGGCTCGTCCTATCTGGGCACAACTGAGCACGCCAGCTACGGTGCTAGTGCCGCCATGGCACCCCTACGCTACTACAAGTTGGAGTTCACCACATACGACGACGCCGACAACTCCCTGAACTGGCTCAATCACTGCGAATAATTCTTTCGGGGCCAACACACGCTCGCTACTGACCAGGTTTAGTTGGCTTCCTGTCACTTGACCGACGCTACTCAGACTTGGTACTATGCCTTGGAGCAAGACAAGAGCATGCCTACATGGGGCCGATTCAAGGAGCTTTGCACTTTGCGCTTTGGCCCGCCGATTCGTGGTACCCGGCTCGCTGAATTGGCCCGACTGCCCTTCCTCTCGACGGCACAGGAGTACGCCAAGCGCTTCAATGGCGTCTTGTGCCACACCCGCAACCTCTTCCCACTCCAAAAGGCGAAGTTGTTTGTGGGCAGGCTATCGGACCACATCAAGATGGATGTCGAGCTGCGCTCGCCACAGGACCTCTAGGTGGCCATGCACCTCGCACGAGCCTTCGAGCGTCGTGCTGCCGGCCCTAATCCAGCAACCGGCGTGGCCAGGACAGCGCCATCTCGGCCCCCAACACCCACACCAGGTGTCGTGCCAGCACTGCCAACGCCTCCAACAACACCTGCATTGCCATTCTGTCGCCTTACTCCGGCGGAACAGTTGGACGTTATCGTAAAGGCTCTGTTACAACTGTGATGAGCTCTACGTCCGTGGTCACCACTACAAGCGCCTCTTGTACTTGGAGTTTGCCTACTATCTTGATGAGGAGGGCTCGGAGGATGTGTTTGACAGCAATAAGCCTTGTAGCTGAGCTATTACTATGTATTAGAGGTTGTAGTACATGTGCTTATATCAGCACCTTATCTCTATCTTGCTTTAGCATCTAAATTAGCATATGTTGTTTATTTTAGCATCTACTTTGGAATATGCTGAGGCTTCTTGGAAGCCAAGTTTGCTTTATGCTGAGGCTTCTTTGCAACCAAGTTTGCTACCCCTATATGTACCCAAACCAGCCGTTATTGTGGCTAAGGCTAATAAATCTGAGATTTAGTCCCAAATACCTGTCTATCTCCAACAAATGGTATCTAGAGCCTGAGTTCATCTGGGTTCTACCCCTACCTATCCCAATCCCACAACCATGCTTGTATACTCCTATTCCTCCTCTTCCTCGAGTCACTCCACCACTTCTAGTGGGCGGCGTAGGCCGGCAGCACCACAGGGCAGGCGGCTATGCGTGGGTCGCTGAGCGGCTAAGCGTGCCCGCACCGCGGCGGCATGCGAGCGCGAGGTGGCTGATGGCGTGGAAGCGGCGGAGCAGCGGCAGCGGGAGGCGGAGCAGCAGCTGGTGGCTGCCGAGCTAGTAGCAGCGCAGGCCAAGCAGGAGGCCGCGGACGCGGAGGCTGCAGCCCAGGCAGCGGCAGCAGAGGTCGCTGCCCTGTGCGGCGGAGCAGAGCCGCACAACGCGGGTGTGGCTGTGGGTGACGCGGGAGGACCTTGACAAGGTCCAAGCCATCGCTGACTGGCCCCAGCCTTGCTTGGCGCGTGCGGCTCGTGGCTTCCTCGGGCTTGCAGATTACTACTGCAAGTTCGTCGAAGACTTTGGCGACATCTCGACTCCTCTGATTACCCTGCTCAAGGACGGGTTCGCCTAGACAGAGGTGGTCGGCGCGGCCTTCACCACCCTCAAAACGACCATCACAACAACGTCGGTCCTGGCTCTGCCCAACTTCGCGCTGCCCTTTAGTGTGGATTGTGATGCTTCAACATACGGCGTCGAGGCTATTCTTCTCTAAGATCAACATCAGTCAACCCATAGCACCACGACACCAGTCCCTCACGGCATATGGACGCGAGTTGATTGGCCTGGTACTCACCATCCGCCACTAGCAACCCTACCTTTGGGGCTGCCGATTTCTGGTATGCACCAATCACTTTAGCCTCAAATTCTTGTTGGATCAGCGCTTGGCCACCATTCCATACTATCATTGGGTGGGCAAGTTGCTCGGTTTCAACTTCTCGGTTGAGTACAAGGCGGGCAGCACCAACACCGTGGCCGTTGCTCTATCTCGCCATGACAGTTATGATGCCACGGTGCTGGCCCTCTCAGGCCCACGCTTTGACTTCATCGACCGCCTTCGCCAAGCCAATGATCAGGACCCGGCGCTAGTTGCGATCAAGGAGGAGATCGCCTCCAACTAGTGCACAACCCTTTAGTCCCTTGTCGACGGTCTGGTGGCGTTCCAGGGGCATCTCTACATCCTTCCTGGCGCCCTGATCCTCGAAGAGCTCATCGCGGCAGTCCACGATGATGGCCATGAAGGAGTTCAACGCACTCTACATCGACTCCGTCGTGACATTCACTTGCCAAACCTGCGTGCTGTGGTGCAGGACTACGTCTGCGCGTGCGCCATCTGTTAATGATACAAATCAGAGCACTTGATCCTGCAAGTTTGCTCCTCCCTCTTTCGGTGCCAATGTCGGTATGGACAGACATCGGAATGGACTTCATCGAGGCCTTGCCGCGTGTGGGCGGCAAGTTGGTCATCCCTGCCATTTCATTCTATTGGCTCATCCCTACTTAGCGGAGTCCGTGGCGCATGCGTTCTTTAACGACATCATGCGCCTGCATGGCATTCCACAATCCATCGTCTCAAATCGGGACCCAATGTTCATCTTGATCTTCTTGAAGGAGCTAATGCACCTTGATGGTGTTAAGCTCCACATGACGACGCCATTCCACTCACAATCAGACGGCCAGACCGAGGCAACCAATAAGGTTGTTGTCAAGTACCTGCACTGCCTCACAGGTGATCGCCCCTACCAGTGGTTGCGTTGGCTGCCTTGGGTGGAATTCATCTAGAACACCGCCTTCCAGTCTGCTCAAGACCACACCGTTCCAGATCGTCTATGGTCACTCCCTGCCCTCCATTCATTCCTATGAATAAGGTGAAACCAGGGTTGTTGTGGTGCCAAGAGCATGGCTGAGCGCGACGAACTCCTTGTGGATGCCCGTGCCCGCCTAGAACAGGCCCAAGCCGTCTACAAGCGTTACTATGACACACCATCGCGACATCCGCTACAACGTCGGGGACTGAGTGTCGGTCTTCGCCATCGCACCCCGCCTCCTTGCATGAGGTCACCAAAAGGAAGCTGCGGCCTTGGTTCTATGGGCCGTATCACATTGCCGCCATCGTCAACGACGTCGCTTACCGCCTCGAGCTCCCTCGTCGTGCCTGTCTGCACAACCTCTTCCATGGTCTCCTGAAGAGATTTGTGGGCACTCCACCGGCGGCGCCCACAGCTCTACCACCTACACACCACGACGTGACAGAACCGATCCCCGAGTGCACCACTCGCACCAAGCTAGCTCGTGACGTTCCCCGCAGCTTCCACCCGTCGACAACTTCATTGACCGGTACCCAAGCTTTCAGCTGCAGGATGAGCTGTGCTTGTCGCGGGGAGGGGGGGAGGAGAGAGAGATGTCATGTGGGGCTGACACTACAGCCGCTGGCCTCAGACACGAGGAACAGCCAAAGCAGCTCCCAAGGGCGCGCATGGCCAGAAGGAGCCTGAGGTGGTTATGCGGCTGAGTGCTTTAGTCATTAAGACAATTAAGAGGTAGTCGAGGAGATTAGAAATTAAGGGCAGACATTAGAATCAAGGAGCCAGCCTCCTATATGTATCCAGATTTCTATTGAATGATGAAGAAAGCAAGAACAAAGTTATCCTTAATCTACCTTTGCTACTCTTAATCTCACCTCCTTGGTCGACCAAGTAACAGGCCTGGCACTATTACCAGGACGTGGCTACGAACTAAGGGCGTCCGCAATGGTGTTCAAATCGCTAGCTATTTGATGTCTAGGAAGAATGCTATTGGCTCTCAATGACAATTTACAAATAGCTAGCTAGATAAGACATATAAATAAATACTATTTTGATGAGACAACTTACAAAAGTAGCACTCTTATTGGCTATTGAGAAGAGAGATCAAATAGCTAGCTATTGGAAAGTCGCTAGCTATTTGATCTCTCTCCTCGATAACCAATAAGAGTGCTACCTTTTTATTATTTTTATACGTCATCTCGCTAGCTATTTATAAAGTGCTATTGAGAGCCAATAGAATTCCTCCTAGCTAGCTATTTGACAACCATTGCGGATGGCCTAAGGAGCCAGGGATCTCCTACCTTGGGCACTAACGCCCTTGACATTACCCCTTTAATTTATATCAAAGCTATATACATTCACCGTTATAAAATAATCCTAAAATCAACACCTATATAAAATGTTTCAGAGACAAACTAAATAACTATAAATTACAATATAATATAATATATATATATATATATTTCTAAAATACCCAATTTTACCTCTATTAAATTCAATGTAGACATAAATGTTGTTTCACCAACTATACAAATTATACATATATACCTACGTTAAAAATAAATTTGGGTTTCAACTGAATATATATTAAAAACTCATAGAGGCGCAATTCAAAGATGAAAATACATATAGAGTAGTCTGTAAGTTTATCACACTCAATAGTGTTGGAAGTTGTGTCTATTGCATAATGGGCTAACCCTAGAAGGGTTGCAATGTAGATAGAGTTACATGGGCCTCAATGGGCCTGACTCATACACTCTTAACACCCCCCGCAGTCTGAACTGCCGGCGCAGCGGAGTTTCAAGACTGGGCACGAAAAAGGAGCACATCACACGCACACGAGCCCCCCCACAGACTCAACTAACCACTAGTGATGTTGAGGCTGGAGCGAAACTCGGAGAACGTCGAAGACGGCAGGCCTTTGGTAAAGATATCGGTGAACTGGGAGGTGGTCGGGACATGGAAACCCGAACATCACCGATGGCCACCCGATCACGGACAAAGTGTAGATCAATCTCCACATGCTTGGTCCGCTGGTGCTGAACGGGGTTGGTGGAGAGGTACACCGCACTCACGTTGTCGCAGTAGACCAACGTACTCCGGGTCAGGGGACTGTGGAGCTCGCCAAGGAGCTGTCGGAGCCAGGATGCCTCAGCCACGCCGTTAGCAACAGCGCGATACTCTGCCTCGGCACTGGAGCGGGAGACCACCGGCTGGCGCTTGGACGACCAAGACACCAAGTTGCCGCCGAGGAAAACTGCATAGCCGGAGGTGAAACGGCGAGTGTCTGGACACCCGGCCCAGTCAGCGTCAGTGTAGACGACAAGCTCGGTGGAGGTAGACCGGTGGAGGAGCAGGCCATAGTCGATAGTGCCACGGAGGTAGCGAAGGAGGCGCTTGAGAGCCGTGAGATGAGGCTCGCGCGGATCATGCATATGTAGGCAGACCTGCTGAACTGCATAGGTGATGTCTGGGCGGGTGAATGTGAGGTACTGAAGCGTCCCTGCAAGACTCCTGTATGCAGTGGGATCAGTGACCGCAGTGCCCTCAGTCTCTGATAGCTTGGCCTGAGTGTCAACTGGGGTGGAGCAGGGTTTGCAGTCGGTCATCCCAGCTCGCTCCAGGATATCAAGAGTGTACTACCGCTGGTGAAGAAAGAGACCCCATATCCGAGGCTCAACAGTAATCCCGAGAAAGTGATGAAGGACACCGAGATCCTTCATTGCGAACTCCTGCTGTAGGGAGGTGGTGATCCGCTGCAGCAGTGTCGGGCTGGAAGCTGTGAGCACAATGTCATCAACATAGAGCAGTAGATAGGCAGTCTCCCCGCCGTGGTGATATATGAACAGAGAAGTGTCGGACTTGGCCTCCACAAATCCCAGGGTGAACAGATAGGCAGCAAACCGAGAGTACCACGCCCGAGGGGCCTGCTTGAGGCCGTAGAGAGACTTGTTGAGGCGACACACCATATCAGGCCGGGTGGAGTCAACGAAACCCGCAGGCTGACTGCAGTAGATGGTCTCAGCAAGGGTCCCATGGAGAAATGCATTCTTGACATCCAGCTGATGCACGGGCCAGGAGCGAGAGAGAGCCAGCGAGAGGACCGTCCGGACTGTTGCAGGCTTCGCCACTGGACTGAATGACTCATCATAATCAACCCCAGGTCGCTGAGTGAAGCCCTTGAGAACCCAGCGAGCTTTGTACCGCTCGAGATAACCATCGGCCCGTCGCTTGTGCGTCCAGATCCACTTCCCAGTGACGACATTGGAGCCAGGTGGACGGGGTACCAGATCCCAGGTCTGGTTGGCGAGAAGAGCCGCGTACTCCTCTTCCATCGCACCACGCTAGTGGGGGTCGGCCAAGGCGGCACGCACGGAAGAGGGCACCGGAGAGACCCCCGTGTCACGGGTCGTCGAGGCGAGAGCTCGAGGCCGTAGTACCCCCGCCGCATGCCGCGTCACCATTGGGTGAACATGACGCGGGTGTCGGTGAAGGAGCGGCGGGTGATAAACCAGTGGCTCGCCCCGAGCAGCCGGTGGTGTAGGTGGTGGCGGGGGCGTAGGCGTCGACGGCGAAGAAGCGGCGACGGGAGAACTCGGCGGCAAGGACGGTGACACGTCCCGCACCGGTGGCACCGAGGCCGCGGCAGGAGACCGAGGGACCGACGACGGTGACCCGGCCCGCACCGGCTGCGGCGAGGCCGCCCGCGCACGCCACTGGTAGACACGCACCGGCTGTGCGTAGCGTGCGGGAGGCGCCGAGGACGCGGGACCCGCGTCAGGCGCAGGATCCGACGGAGTGGACGGAACCGCCGGACCGGCGCTAGGCACAGGGTCCGGCGGAGCGCCCGAGGACGGCGAGTCGGGGTACGAGACCGCCGGAGGAGGTGGTGGGGTGGTACCTGCAGGATAAAACAATAAAGGTGGCTGGACCACCGTGTCAGTGGGAAAAGGATCGGGGGTGGGAGGTGTAGAGGTGGATGGAGTAGAGGTGGTGGTGGAGAAGGGGAAGTCGGTCTCGTCGAACACCACGTGTCGGGAGATGAGTACGCGATGAGAGGAGAGGTCAAAGCAACGGTACCCCTTGTGATCCGGGGAGTACCCGAGGAAGACACACCGAGTCGACCGGGGAGCCAGCTTGTGAGGAGCAGTGGCAGTGGTGTTAGGGTAACACGCACACCCGAAGACACGGAGATGGTCGTAGCGAGGAGGGGTACCGAAGAGGGCGTGGTGAGGAGTAGGAGCGGGACAAGCAGCGGAAGGTAAACGGTTGAGGAGATAGGTGGAGGTGTGAAGACCCTCGGCCCAGAAGCGGGCTGGAAGGGAGGCCTGTAAGAGGAGAGTGCGGATGGTGTCGTTGGTTGTGCGAATCATGCGCTCGGCCTTGCCGTTCTGGGAGGAGGTATAGGGGCACGACATGCGCAACTGCACGCCGTGAGAGAGGAAGAAAGCACGAGACGTGGAGTTATCGAACTCGCGCCCGTTGTCACACTGGACGGCCTTGATGGTGAGGCCGAACTGAGTGGACACCCAGACAAAGAAGTGAAGAAGCGTGGAGAAAGTATCAGACTTAGCGCGAATGGGAAAAGTCCAGGAATAGTGAGAGAAATCATCCACCAACACAAGATAGTATTTATAACCAGAAAGACTCATGACAGGAGATGTCCATAGGTCACAGTGTACAAGATCAAAAATGTGGGTCGCATGTGAAGAAGAGGTAGGAAAAGGAAGGCGAACATGTCGACCCAACTGACACGCGTGACACAAGTGCTCATCGTGAGCCCGAGTACATGGTATGTCGGAACTACGACTAAGACGCATCAAAATGTCTCGGCCGGGATGTCCAAGACGATGGTGCCAGGTAGTGGAGGAAGTCGAGGTGGCGAAAGCAGCTGACGAAGTGGAAGTCGGGGACGGAGGAAGGCGAAGCGTGTAAAGGGGTCCCGAGCTGTCACATCGGAGCAGTGGACGCCGGGAGACCAAATCCTTCGCAGTAAGACCAGAAGAGTCAAATTCAACAGAACAAGAGTTGTCAGCTGTAAAACGACGAATCGAAAGAAGGTTATGAACCATAGACGGGGCAACTAAGACATCAGGAAGATGAAAGGAGCCATGGGTGCCGGCAGCGCCCACAGAGGTGACAGGAATACAGGACCCATTTGCGACCATGATGGACGAGGGATGGGAAGGAGAAGGAGGGTGAACAAAAGAGAGTATACCAGGGTCAGGAGTGGTATGGAACGTGGCCCCTGAGTCGGCGATCCAGTCCTGGCCGACTGGAGGCGTGAGGGTCATGGTGCCGAAGGAGCGAGCCAAGGCCGTCGGGTCCCAACCGACAGGCCCAGGCGTCCCAGCAGGTGAAGTCCAAGGCGACGAGACCGGAGGGGCAACCACCGCTGGTGCAGTCCACGGTGCCGGGAACGGAGCCGTGCCCGTGAGCATGGCCGACGGAGCACGGGGCTCACCACCAGCCACCTGATAGGGCCACATGGAGATGCGCCCTGACCACGGGTTGTGGAAGGATGGCCAGGATGCACCACCCCGAGGAGGTGCTGGGGCGGCTGGAGCAGTCCCACGACCGGACCCTGCACCACGCCCCCCCCACGTCGACGGCGACCACCACGCCCCCCCCCCCCCCCCCCACCCCCGCTCGGCCCGGGGGGGAGGAGGACCAAGAAGGGACGACGCGGGTGGAGCGGTGGAGCGTGGTGGAGTAGCCGCATCGAGGGCGGCCGAGGAGGACCAAGAGCCCGGCGTCGAGTGAGACCCAGACTGGATGGCCTGAGTGAGCTCCTCCATGACAAGGTCGTCACGGACCTGCAGGAAGGAGGGGAAGGGCCGCTGCCGGGTGATCCATGTCCGCAGGTGGCTGTAGCGGTCACTGAGGCCGCGGAGGACTTGGAGGACCAGGATCCGGTCGTCAACCGGGCAGCCAAGGTCACCCAGTGAGTCGGCGAGGCCCTTCATGCGGTGGCAGAACTCACCCACGGAGAGGTCCCCCTGAACAAACGTGCGGAGGCTCGCATCTAGGCGCAGGGCACGGTCCTCGGCATTGCCCAGAAACTGCCCCTCGAGAGCCACCCACGCGTGTCGAGCGCCAGGAGTGTTGCGGACCAGATCCTGAAGGTCGGGGGAGATGGTGCCGATGATCCAGGAGAGGACGATGCTGTCGAGCCTCAGCCACGCAGGAGTCTGGGCTGCAGCTGGAGTGTCGAGGAGGACGTCGTCGTCGAGAGCGTAACGACGAAGGGTGAGGAGGACCAGGTCCCGCCAACGAGCATAGGAAGGCGAGTCCGGCTCCAGGACGACGGTAACCAAGCTGCGGATGTTCTGGACACCGCCCGCCTGGATGTGTAGTTGTGCCACAAGAGGGTCGGCTGGATCGTGCCAGAGAATCGCCGTAGCCAGCGGACGATGAGCCGCAGTGGAGCCGGAGGAGGTGGCGCTTGCGTCATGATGAGCGGGGATGGCGAGCAGCTGCTCCGCCTCGGCGATACGGCGGGCCAAGGCATCGGCAGCGTCGCGCTCACGCTCCCAGGCGAGAGCTGCAGCCTGGACGCGTGCCTGCCCCGCCGCAGCAGCTGCCCGCGCCACATCGAGGGCCGCTGCGAGGTTGGCATCTGCAGCACCCAGATGAGTGCCCGGCTGGCCAGCACGCAGATGACCACCACGCTGGCCATATCCCTGGGGCAGCAGCAGGGAGAGGAGGCGCGGGTCTTGAGCGCTGAAGAGAGGCAGAGGAGGCGGTGGTGGGAAGGGGAGGGAACCGCCCACGCCGCTGCCGAGAGCTGGGAAGGGGAGGGAACCGCCCACGCCGCTGCCGAGAGCTGGGAAGGGAAGGGAACCGCCCGCGCCGCTGCCGAGAGCTGCGCCCATGGAAGGAGTGCCCGCGCCGTGCGCGCCACCATGGAGTGCTGCGCCGGGCTGGGGAAGCAGGGGAGAGCCGCTGGGGAGCGCTGCACCAGAGGGCTCCGCGACGGGAGGCGCGCCCCCGTCGCCCGCGTCCGCAGGAGGAGCATCGGCGAGCAGGGGATCGGTCCCTGCGCCCGTGGGAGGAGCCTCGGCGCCGGTCGCGCCGCCCGTGGCCGCGCCCCCCACGCCGCCCGCGGCTGCTGCTGATGCAGCGGCGGCAGCTGCGCCGTTCGCGCTGGAGCCCGCGCCCGCGATTCGCGCCCAGGAGGTGGGGTAGGGAAGGGGAGGGAAGGTCTGGAAGTATTGGGGAAGAGAGGGAAACTCCTCACCGCCGGCCATGGAGGCAGCGGCGGCGTCGGCGGCTGGCAGAGGGGTGGCGGCGCCGGCTGGGAGAGGGAAGGAGGGAGCTAGCTCGATACTATGCTGGAAGTTGTGTCTATTGCATAATGGGCTAACCCTAGAAGGGTTGCAATATAGATAGAGTTACATGGGCCTCAATGGGCCTGACTCATACACTCTAACAAATAGAAATGCTAGAGTATCCAAATCGGCGTTGTGTTCGGAAATGAATATTGAGATAGAGTAAACATAAGAGACAAGTATTTTACCCCTAAACTTTGTCGCTGAATTAGAAAAACATCCCGAAACTCTACTACCAGACAATATAACAAACAAAACTTCTAAAACCGGACAAAATACCACCCTTTGCCACTTGAAAGTGGTTCCTTAGGTGTTTTTACTAGAATGGCAGTGGGGGGCACATATCAGATGGTCTGTCATACAAAAAGAATCATAGCTTTCTTATGTGACGTCGGATAATATGAGTTCTATAACTTTAATTGATATTGTATAACTTTCTCATTACTTTCTCTGTTATAAAAAATCGTAGCTCTTTATGAGTTCTATAACTTTTTTATTTGATATTGTATAGAGGCCAAAATATTAATTTTAGTTTATCAGATTTCGAAATTTTCAAATGACTTCAAATGTTGGCATGGCATGGTTTATACCAAACTTCTTGCTCCTAACGTGATCGACACTTTTGTATTTTAAAACTTATTTATTTGAGATAATTTGGATGAACTAATACTCAATTTAAGTTATTAGATTTTGAAATTTAAAATTTTGAATTTTTTAAGTGACGTCGGATGGAGAAACTATCTACCACAAAGTTGTTGTGTTTGGTGAAATCTAAAACTTTTTGAGTTGAATTTTATCATTTTTGAGTTGAATTTTATCATTTGAGATCATCTAGGATCCTAAATATTCAATAAATAATTACATGCCCCATGTTGCACATATATGTCACATTAGCAAAGCCACCTTTGAAATCACTCTGAACATTTTTAGGGGATAATTTATCTGATTTTGAGAGCTAATTTGTGTGTTGTCTGGTACCCGAGGGTTCAGGGTGAGAAAACGGACTTGACACTAAAGATAATTAATTTCATTAACTATATACATGATATTGATTCATAAAACTTTTAATATTCATGTAAAGATTCTATTCCATGCTAGAGCTCGTGTTACTGGGTTAATATACTAAAGCCAATTATTAAATGGGTAAATACATTTGTAGATCTATTGATTTATGGATGTGATGCAGGTGAGATGCTAGTTGGGCCAGCAAGGGCGTTGTTTATGGATGAAATCTCGACTGGACTCGACAGCTCGACCACATTCCAGATTGTGAAGTCAATAAGGCAGTTCATCCACATCCTTGGAGGCACAGCTGTCATATCTTTGCTGCAGCCTGCGCCCGAGACATACGAGCTGTTTGATGACATCATACTGCTCTCGGATGGGCAGATAGTGTACCAGGGCCCGCAGGAAGATGTTCTCGAATTCTTTGAATCAGCGGGGTTCAAGTGCCCTGAGAGGAAGGGCATTGCTGACTTCCTGCAAGAAGTACGTATACTTCCTCCTTTAGCTATGTCCAGAAAGACAAACATATGTGCAATGATGTTTGCTCTGTGATATATATAGTCCGCTTTTGTGAAATTACAAATACATATTGAGCAGGTGACCTCGAGGAAAGATCAAAAGCAGTACTGGGCACGGCTCGATGACCCCTATGAATACATATCAGTGAAGCAGTTATCATCCTCGTTTCAATCATTTCGCACTGGCAGAGCCATAACAAATGAGCTCGCTATCCCATTTGACAAGAGCAAGAGCCATCCGGCTGCACTAACGACATCAAGGTATGGCGTCAGTGCCAAGGAACTACTCAAGGCACACATTGACCGAGAAATCCTTCTCCTAAAGAGGAACTCCTTTGTTTACATCTTCAGAGCCTTCCAGGTGATTAGGACCAGGTCAAACAAATACTTTCGTAATATGTATAAAAGCTACAGCAATACAACTATCCTGGTGTTTTTTTTTTCTTTTTCTCGAACACGCAGGAGAGCTGCGTATCATTGTATTAGTAGAAGAAAAAAAGGAGACATCCAAAGATCCAAACACACTCACACACACCACCACACCTTTCCTGATTTGTAAGACTACCTCACCTGAATCTGACAGTACATCGACCGAGCGGGCCAAAAAACTAAAACTAAAAGCCCCTAGCAGTGAGCAAGGACAGACCCTTAGCTCCTGCCAAACACCACCAATGGGCCTCATCCCTAGCTAAACTAAGGACTGTGTTAATGCTAGGAACAACCCCATTGAAGACACAGTCATTACGGTGTTTCCAAATGCTCCAGGCACCAAGGATGACAATAGAGTTTAAGCCTTTTCTCACATCTCCAGTGGTAGCTGCCTCCACCTTCTCCCACCAGTCCTCCCAATCTGAATCCTCGGGCTGAGGCGTGAGTGAAGAGAATCCAACACGCTGCAAGAGAGAGAACCAGAATTGCCTAGCGAAAACGCACCCAATTAGGAGGTGTTGAATGCTTTCCTGTTCTTGATCACAAAGCAGACATTTGGCTGGATGAGGGAGTCCTCGCCGAGCAAGCCTATCAGCTGTCCAGCACCGGTTATGAGCGACTAGCCACATGAAAAAGCGGCATTTGGGAGGAGCCCATGACTTCCATATTCTCTCATATGGTCTGAAGTATATGGCACCCTGGAAGAACGCATCATATGCACATTTTGCCGTGTATTCCCCTGAAGCCGAGAGTTTCCAAATGTGTTTATCCTGTACCCCCTGATGCAGCTCAACATTAGATAATTTATCCCATAATTCCAGATATTCCATCAGAGCTTCTACAGGTAGTTCAACATGAATATCCTCAATCCATTTCTCATCAGTCAGGGCCTCCATCACCGTACGCCTGCCTATTTTTCTTTTGGGGACCAGATAAAAAATCTTTGGTGCTAATTCCGCGATATTTTTCCCATCAAGCCATCTATCATTCCAGAACAGAGTGTTAGCTCCATCTCCTACAATAGTGCACACTGCCATAGAGAGGAGACCACCCACCTCCTTGCTTACTTGAAGTGGCAGACTTGCGCAAGGTTTATTTGGTTCAGATTTTTTCAGCCAAGGCCACCTAGCTCTGAGCGCAAAGCCTAGAGATTTTAAGTCCGCTATTCCCAATCCCCCAAGCTCTTTAGAGCGACAAACTTTGGGTCAGGCAATGAGACAATGTCCTCCATTTGTCTCCTTTCTGCCTCTCCATAAAAAAGCCCTTCTAATTTTATCAATTGCCTTAATAGCCCATGGCGGTAGCTCAAATGCCATAACTAAGTATACTAGCATTGCAGTCAGGACATGTTGCACCTGCACCACCCTTCCTGCCTTAGTCATCAGGTCTGCTTTCCATCTTGGCAGCTGGTCTGCTATTTTATCAATAAATGGCTGAAATTGGTCTTTGGTTAGCTTCTTGATGGAGAGAGGCAACCCGAGGTATTTGCAAGGGAATTCCTGAATGCCACAAGGTAACAGACTTTGAATAAGTCCAAGATCTTCTTCAGAACAATGGATTGGCATTACATTACTTTTCTGCACATTTGTTTTGAGCCCAGAAGCATCCCCAAAGAGCTGGAGCATTCTCAACGTCAAAGAGATATCCGCTGCTGCAGGTTGGAGGAAGAGAGCTACATCATCAGCATATAGAGAAATTCTGTGTTGAATAGGCCTTCTAGCCAGGGGCTGCAAGAGTCCTTCCTCATCGGCCCTTGTGACCATCCAGTTCAACACATCCATTACCAAGATGAAGAGCATTGGAGAAAGAGGGTCTCCCTGACGAAGCCCTCTCCTATGTTGAATCGTCTCCCCAGGGCTGCCATTAAGGAGGACTTGGGTGGAGGAAGATGAAAGCAATCCACAAAGGAGATCACACCATCGAGGACCGAAACCAAGCTTCCGAAGAACTTCCAAAAGGAATGCCCAATTCACTGAATCAAAAGCCTTTGTGATATCTAATTTGAGAAGGATTCTTGGCTGCTTTTGGGATTGTAGATACTTCACAGTCTGCTGCACCAGCATGAAATTGTCCTGAATGAACCGTCTTTTGATAAAGGCGCTTTGGTTAGGGGAAACCATTTCAGCAAGACGACCAGCTAACTGGTTGGCCAGGATTTTAGTCACTAGTTTAGCAAAATTGTGCACCAAACTAATGGGTCTAAAATCTTTTACTTGATCAGCTTCAGCGTTCTTTGGGATTAGGGTGATAAATGCAGAATTCAGCATCCACAAGTTCCTGAAATTTTTTCCCCAAATGGTGTGCAGAGCAGACATTATATCCCCTTTGATAACTGGCCAGCATGACTTATAGAACTTTCCAGTGAAGCCATCAGGGCCAGGGGCCTTATCTGATGGCAGATTTCTGATGGTGTTCCAAACCTCCTCCTCCGTGAAAGGAATATCCAGAGCCTCTAGATCATATCCAGGAATATTGAGTGCATCAAGATTTATAGTTCTTTCTCTATCACTGACTGTACCAATCAGATTGGAGTAGAACTCAAGGATTTCAGCCGCCTTTTCCTCATGTGCAGTGATAATGCGGTCTCCTGCCTTTAGCTTAGCAATGAAATTCTTCCTTTTCCTATGTCGTGCATACATGTGGAAAAATCTGGTATTGGCATCGCCTTCTTTAAGCCATCCTATTCGGGATCTTGACCTGGCTATTGTTCTCATCAAAGAAGCAAGAGCAAGCGAGTGCTTCTTTAAGTTGCTGCGCAGCCATAGCTCAGATGACTGGAGAGCACGACTGTCTTGTGCTATGTCTAGCTGGTGGATAATCTCCTTTGCTAGAAACAATTGGGAACTGATGTGGCCAATTTTCTTTTGACTCCAACTGTGCAAACCTTTTGCTGTTGCTTTAAATTTCAGGGATAAAGTTTCCAAAGGACAGCGACGGTGTTCAACAGAAGACCACACCTCTTCAATGGTTTCCTGGAATCCATCCAGATTAGGCCAAAAAGCTTCAAAGTGGAAGCGTCTTTTGCCTGGCAGTCTGTCACCCAATCCAAGGATGAGCGGGCAGTGGTCGGAGTCATCGGAAGCTGAACTCTGAAGGAGACAGTTAGGGAACATTTCCTCCCAGTCTAGAGAGCAGAAGACTCTGTCTAGTCTTACCAGAGTCGGAGAAGCATTAGAAGAGGAGCTCGCCCATGTAAATTTACGACCATCACATGCATGGCAGCTGATTTTATTAGCAACCGTTACAATGACCCTCTTCATCCGTACAAAGATGCACCATGACTCAGTCACTGACGGGAACATATACCTAGGGGTTCTTGTCCTCATGGTGATGGTGGTCGTGTTCAATGGCATGAGTGAACAGGCTTTGACTGTCTTCAGATTGGTAGTGTTCTTCAAACAGAGGAACCTCCGCTTTTATCCGGCATGGGCATACACTGTACCTTCTTGGATAATCAAGGTCCCTATCTCGTTTATTGAGGTTGGTGCATTTGTTTTTGTGGTCATTGGGTTTGACCCAAGTGTAGCCAGGTGAGGATTTCTACACCTATTTGTAGTGAACTTGCTTGGCATGCATATTCTATTTTACCACCCTATGTATATTTTAGCATGCGTGGACTTCTACTTCTCAAGACATAACTGTAGTATAATAAGAACAGTATTTGAATAACTTCGACTGGTTGTGGAATAGTTATACAGTGGGTTCAAACAATATTAGGGGTTTCATGTTTAGGTGTTTATAAGATCAATATTTTATGGGAAAAAAAGCATTATGCTGGAAGGCAAGTTTGGCTTTTAGGTAGTTCACGGTTTGACCTTTTCAGGAAGCCGGAGTAATGTCATTATAATTGACCTTTTCCTCGACAATTATATTTAAAGAGCAGTTTTTGGCTTTTAGGTTCTTCAAGCAATATCTGCTCCTATTAGCAGCAAATCAGATGGCAGCGGCTCTCTTCCGATTCGTTGGTGGGGCAGCAAGGAACATGATAGTTGCAAATGTCTTATCAATATATGTTTGTGTTTCTTTGCATTATGTGTCTTGGTGGTTTTCTTTTATCAAGAAGTAAGTATTAAACCTTTTTGGATTAAGTCAACTTTTGGCCCCTCAACTATTGTGTTTGTCTAGTTTTGACCCTCAACTACAGAACGTTCTAGTGCTGGGCGTGGTCCGAGAGGGGCCAGCGTGGCATGATCAATGCCAGCTTGGTGTTGGCAAACCCGCTCCACGTCAGACAAAACAACCCCGCCCGTGCCCAAGTGCTAAAAGTGAACGATTTTGTCAGTTGGGGTGATAGGAACCCTAGTCCTACCAGAGATTGATCGCAGGTTGTAGTCGTGGGTGATTGGAGGACGGGGCTTCAAACGCGAAGAACGGCGGCGGGGTGCCGTGGTCTTGTGTGAGAGGGAGGGCAGAGGCGCTGGGCTACTGTGCTACAGTACCCGCGGGTACTGTTCACAGTAGAGGCGACGGCGGTGGCTAGTATTAGGGTTGGGGTCTCCCGGCTCCCTAAAGGAAGCCGAGCAAATATGATTGCTCTTGCTTAGATTGAAAGGATACATAGCCCCTCTATTTATAGTCCTGGGAAGATTTAGCCCCTAAGTAATCTAATCAAACCCTAATCTTATCTAATCCGACGGCGGCGGCGGCGCTATAGTATCGCGTGAACAATACCCACGACACTACAGTACTCGCGGGTACTGTTCATGTTGGGCCTGCTTGCCCAGCCGAATGCGCGCCCACCGTGGCTCCCCACATGAGATATAGCCCGACATAACATCTCTCCCCGCCTGGAGAAACAGCTCGTCCTCGAGCTAAAAACTCTGGTAGAGGTGTCGTCAACCAACACCGGTCTCCTTCTGGAACGCGGCAACAGCCGCCTCCGCAGCTGGCACGTCATCGTCGAGGAAGTCGGCCGACTCCAAGTAGAACAGTCGCAGACACTGGTGGCCGCGGACGTAAGGCTCGTCACAATTGTAACAAAGCCCTTGGCGACGGCGCTCCAATAGCTCGGTCGGTGTGAGGCGACGGAAGGAAGGCGCTGGAGCTGACACTGGGGTGCGAACAGCCAGTGCAGGGCCTGGAGTCGTCGAAGAACCTACAGCTGGCGTTGACAGACCCGAACGCTGCGTGGGAGGCGCCACGAGCGGGGCAGCGGGCGCTGGAACGGCCACGTAGCGCTGCAGCTGCTGTAGGGTAGGGAGGAAGGCCGTTGTGCGCTGCTCGTAGGCACGAGCGTAGTACATCGCCGTCTGGAGGTCCGGTGGGCGGTGCATCTGGACGTTGACCCTGATGTGCTCGGGGAGGCTGCCCAGGTACAGTTGCGCCTTCTGGCGGGCGTTGAGGTCGCGCTTGTGGCAGAGGAGGGCGTTATAGCATTCCAAGTAGTCCTGGACGGAGGAGTGGAAGGGCAGCCGAGCAAGCTCCGCCAAGAGATTGCCCTGTGTTGGTGGCCCGAAGCGGAGTTGGCACAGCTCGCGAAACTGCTCCCATGCTGGCATGCCCTCATCTTGTTCGAGCGCATAGTACCATGTTTGAGCGATGCCACGGAGGTGGTAGGAGGCCAACCACGTGCGATCTGAGGCGAGGGTACGCTGTCCCCGAAAAAAATGCTCGCACTGGTTGAGCCAGTTAAGCAGGTCGACGACGCTGTCGTACGTGGCGAACTCCAACTTGTAGAAGCGTGGCGGCGCAGGACCGCCGCCCTGGGCGCCACTAGGCGCGTCGCCGAGGAAGCCCCCGGGCACGCCGTTGCCGAAGTGAGCTCCAGCCACTGCCGCCGAGGGGCCGCTAGGACCGCCATAGAGCAGCGTCCCGTCGGTCCCGCCATAGAAGGTGCCGACGCTGGGGGCCGTAGGGGCAGCAGGGGCAGTCACTGGTGATGGCGTGACTGTGGTGGCCTCCGTGTAGATCGGCAGTGACGAACCCATCAGCGCCCACAACGGGATGGGCGACGGAGAGGCCGGCCACCGCAGATGATGCAGGGGAACCCCGCGCTGCCCTGGGGCAAGCCGACGGTGGTGTTCAGCGTCGGAGTCGTTGTCGTCGGCGCAGGGGGTGGTGGTGGCGGCTGCGAGGTGGGCGGAGGTGGCGGCAGCAAGCTCACCAGGGACTGCTGCATGGCTGCCATGTTGCCGCTGAGGCCGTCCACGGTGCGGCCGATCTGCTCCATGTTGCGGGCGAGCCGATCGACCACACCGGCCAAGCTCTCCAAGGTTTGGGCGGTGCCGGAGGACTCCGATACCTCGGATGCGACGGTGGATAGCGGCACGGTCGACACCGGCCGCGAGGGAACACCGGAGGCTTGCGGAGGCGTGGACATCGTCCTAGAAATCTCTGATAGCAAGGTGATAGGAACCCTAGTCCTACCAGAGATTGATCGCAGGTTGTAGTCGTGGGTGATCGGAGGACGGGGCTCGAAACGCGAAGAACGGCGGCGGGGTGCCGTGGTCTTGTGTGAGAGGGAGGGCAGGAGGCGCTAGGCTGCTGTGCTACAGTACCCGCAGCGCTACAGTACCCGCGGGTACTGTTCACAGCAATGTTTTCAGGTCGGCTGGTCGAACCTGGTCGACCTGGGACTGCTCAGACGACTAATCACGATTAGTCGTCGTCCAAGCCGATTAATCGTCCCTGGTCGTCCATATATATCAGGACATACACCTATATATATACCTCTATATATACACTATATTATACACAATAAAGGAAGTATCAAGACTGCATTAGTGTTCAGCTGGTTACTTACTTGTGGAAGTTGTTTCCTTCTCTTTTCTGCACTGTCCAGAGATCCAAATTCTTGTCCCAAACTCCACTTCTTTGCTGACTTGCTGCTGGAAGCCTAGAATACCAAACCAAAGAAGACCATAATTAGCAAGTAGGTACACTAATGCAGTCTTGATCTTGACACACCTGAACAACAGCAGCACTGTTGTAGTAGTAACTAGCAAATACCAAATAGCTAACACAGGAAGCATATTACATAATCAAACTGACGTGTTCAACACAAAGTCACAAACATTGACATTAAATAGTCTAGCAAAAGTAGCCAACTAGCCATCTAATCAAGCAAATCATTATTCAAATGGAAGCCTTCATCTCCATCTCCATCTCCATCTCCATCTCCAGGTGCAGAAACTTCATCCTCTTCCATTGCTGTTGTTGAATCAGATTCTACATTTTGTTCTTGGTGTTCATCATCATCTTCATCAATATCTTTGTTGGAAAGAGTGATTGGATTATTGGGCCAACCCTAGGCAGGGTAGCTATATCAGTTGCATACATGGGCCTCATGGGCCTAGATACATATATTCCAACACCCCCCGCAGTCTGAACTACCGGCGCAGCGGAGTTACAAGACTGAGTACGAAAAGAAGTACAACTCAACACGAGGCCCCCCACAGACTCAACTAGCCACTAGTAATGTTGAGGCTGGAGCGAAACTCGGAGAACGTCGACGACGGGAGGCCCTTGGTGAAGATGTCAGCGAACTGGGAGGTGGTCCGGACGTGGAGAACCCGAACATCACCGATGGCCACCCGATCACGGACAAAGTGGAGGTCGATCTCCACATGCTTGGACCGCTGATGCTGGACGGGGTTTGTGGAGAGGTACACCGCACTGACGTTGTCACAGTAGACCAACGTGCTCCGGCTCAGGGGACTGTGGAGCTCACCGAGGAGCTGCCGAAGCCAGGAGGCCTCAGCCACGCCGTTTGCAACAGCGCGGTACTCCGCCTCGGCACTGGAGCGGGAAACCACCGGCTGGCGCTTGGACGACCAGGACACCAGGTTGCCGCCGAGGAAGACAGCATAGCCGGAGGTGGACCGGCGAGTGTCCGGACACCCGGCCCAGTCCGCGTCGGTGTAGACGACGAGCTCGGTGGAGGCAGACCGGTGGAGAAGCAAGCCGTAGTCGACGGTGCCGCGGAGGTAGCGGAGGAGGCGCTTGAGGGCCGTGAGGTGAGGCTCCCGCGGATCATGCATATGAAGGCAAATCTGCTGAACTGCATAGGTGATGTCCGGGCGGGTGAAGGTGAGGTACTGAAGCGCCCCCGCAAGACTCCTGTATGCGGTAGGGTCAGTAACAGAGGCGCCCTCGGTCTCTGACAGCTTGGCCTGAGTGTCAACAGGGGTGGAGCAGGGCTTGCAGTCAGTCATCCCAGCACGCTCCAGGATATCAAGAGTATACTGCCGCTGGTGAAGAAAGAGCCCCCCAGGACGAGGCTCAACGGTGACCCCAAGGAAGTGATGGAGTACACCGAGGTCCTTCATCGCGAACTCCTGCTGAAGAGAGGAGATGATCTGCCGCAGTAGTGTCGGGCTGGAAGCGGTGAGCACAATGTCATCCACATAGAGCAGCGGATAGGCCGTCTCCCCACCATGGTGGTAGATGAACAGCGAAGTGTCTGATTTGGCCTCCACAAACCCCAGAGTGAGCAGGAATGTAGCAAAGCGAGAGTACCACGCCCGAGGAGCCTGCTTGAGGCCGTAGATACATATATTCCAACAATCTTGAGTCACTGTCTTCCTTGGGCGCTTCCGTCTCCTAGCATACTTGTGAGTCACAGGGGCAGCAACAGCAGCACGAGCAGCAACAGCCCTGGGCATGTTACGTCCCTCTAGACCTTGAGTTGCACCAACAACTTCATCCACAAGAGCCCAAGTTATATCATTGCCACCACCTTCTTGAACTGGTTCACAATTTTCATTGACCCATTCATTTTCCCAATGAAATTTATCGAGCAAGAGTGGATTGCTTCTCTTTCCTTTGGAACCCAGCTCTCTGATTTTTTTAAATCTGTTTTCCATCTTGCGGTTGTAGCTGACATATACCAACTTATTTAACCTTTGGTGTTCTAATCGGTTTCTCTTTTTTGTATGGACCTACACAAAATATAATGCAAATTCACAATCACATACCAATATTGCTACCAAACTCAATTTAGTACAGCAGCAGTACAGTAGCACTTACACCAGAAAATTCACTCCAATTACGCTCGCATCCAGATGCAGCGCAACAAAGGCTAACAATCCTTTTTGCTAAGCATTGGAGCTCATATGTCAGCCCACCATATGCTCCCCACCAAAGAACTGTAATTTCCATTCCAAACATATAATTTTATTATTAGTTCATTGTTGTTTGCTTTCATAATCACAAACTTGAAATACTAGCTCATATTAGACTATTAGAGAACTTACTAGGATTTTTTTCTCTGTCTCTTATTGCTCCTTGCATTGAGAAGGATGCACCTTCAGCCCTCTCATAATCATCTGCCTGCATGCTTATCTTGTTCTGCTCCTCCTCATCACTCACCATCTTCCACATAACTTGATTAAACATGATCCTCAGTCGTGTGGCTTGTCTCCTATCCTTTTCTTTTATGGCAAAGAACTTGTTTGGATTCAAGTATAGGGCTGCACCATACAGATGCTGCTCCATTTGGTTTTCCCATCGATTGTCATAGTATTTTAGTACCTCTTGGAGTAATGTTGGTTTGTCTTTCAAAGATGCCTTGATTGTGGCCTTTGCAACATCCATGGCCGCCATAATCTCAGGAGCTGCTGGTGTTTCATCTCCATCTGCTATCCTCAAAGCAACAAGAAGTGGTTGTGAAGCTCTTAGGCATAATTCCACTTTACTCCAAAATGGCACCGAAAGGATTATGTTCTCAACGCGCCGGCCTTCTTGAGTGGCAGAGAAGCTTGTAGCATGCCATTCATCACTAATCACTAAACTCCTCAAAGCATTCTTATGCTTGTGCATGCTAGCTAAGGTGAGAAATGAAGTGGCAAAGCGAGTTACACCTGGCCTCACAAGATCTCCTCCAATCTTATCTCGCATTAGGTCTAGAACCCTCCCATGCTTGTACATGAATCTAGTCACCTTCTTTGCCATGTTGATGCAAGTGCTGAAATCCTTAATCTTCCCAATGTCCTCTAGCAACAAATCCAAGCAATGGGCTGCACATGGTGTCCAAAATAGATGAGGAATCCTCTCCATTAAAAGCCGCCCTGCTGCCTTAAAATTGGCTCCATTATCACTAACAATCTGCACCACATGTTTCTTCCCAACCTTGTCAATTTGTTTCTCCAACAGATTAGCCAACATAGGTGCATTTGCAATCTGACTTGAAGCATCAACAGACCCTAGAAAGAAAGTCCCTGCTGGACTGTTACCAAGGAAATTGATGAGATGACGGTGGCTTGTGTCTGTCCACCCATCAGACATTATGGTGCAGCCGTATTCCTTCCAAGCATCCTCATGCTTCTTCCTCAACTCCGATGTTCTATTCACAGCTTTTCCTAGCAGTGGATTCCTAATCTCATGATATGATGGTGAACGGAAACCTGGACCATATTGTCCAATTGACTCAAGCAAAACTTCCCAGCTTCTTGAATTAATGACATTCAGTGGAATGCGATTCTCATAAAAAAAATCTACAACATGGTCATCAACAATTACTTTTGCCTCCTTACTCTTCTTTGTGCAGTGCTCAAGTGTAGGTTGACTTTGCTTGCATTTGTGCCTCTCTGCAACTACTTCCTCTGGTGACTTGCTAAGCATGGAACTCACAGACCGGGACTGTTTTTGAGTTTTAGGTTTTGCTGCAGCAGTAACAGTAAAAGAGGTGATGGCAGCCTGAGCAATCCTCTTCTTGGCTTGCTTAAGTTGTGTTCCAGAACTTGGTACCGGTACAACAGCACGCTCTTCTGCAGCAGCAACATCTTCCTCTTCATCTTCACCTTGTGCAGGCACATCCACAAGAACAGTCCTTGAATTTTTTTTTATGTAAGCATTAATCTCCCTCTTAACTAATTCTGGAGAACTACCACAGCCTAGAGCATCTCCATACCCCCAGCAAGGTGCTACTAATTCCAGAGGGAACTATCTTCTTGCAAAAAATGCACTGCACAAAATCTTTCTTGGAAACATCTAGCCACCACCCATACTTCCATCCTGGATCTTGTGATCTTGCCTTCCTCTTCTTTTCAACAGCTTGGGCAGCAAGATCTGGAGGCAGCTTTGCTATGGCCCTCTCAATTAGGCTAGGAATGTCTACAGCGGATGAGGCAGCATCTGACCCAATAGATTCTGGAGCACCTCCTTGAAGTGTTGGAGTGTATATGTGTTAGGCCCATGAGGCCCATGTAAGACTACCATATGGCTACCCTCCTGGGGGGGCTGGCCCAATGAATCCAATCACTCATTCAAGCATGGTATCGAGCTAGGGTTCCTCTCCCCCCTCCCTCCCCTCCCTACAGCCGCCGCCGCCACCGGCAGGCGCCACTACCGGCGCCGCCATGGCCGGCCGCCAGCCTCCTCCCCCTCCTCCCACGTACTTCCCTTCCCTCCCCCCTTCTGGGCGCAAGCAGCAACTGCTGCAGTTCGCACCGCCGCCGCTACTGGCCACGGCGGCCACGTGCGCCACACCGCCACGCCGGAGTTCCTCCAGGCGCCCTACTCGGCGGGCCATGCGGGGGGCGCGTCGGCCGCCGGAGGCGCCGCTGCTGCAGCCGCCGTCGGGGCGGGCGCGGATCTGCTGCCGCTTCACCCGCCTGCCCCTGCCCCGCAGCCTACCCCTGCACTCCTCGTCGTCGGGGCTGCGGGGGAGGACGCCGAGGGTGCGAACGACCTCACCGGCGCGGATCCGGCCCAGGCGGATCCCGCCCTGGCCGACCCCCCTCCCCTTCCTGTGCGCGAGCAGGAGGCGCCCCTGGTTCGCCCTCACCTGCCCCAGCCCACTCTTGGGTCTGGTGTGGCGGTGGGAACTGTCCCAGAGGGGACTACCGGTTTCATCCCCGCGCCCTACCTCTACGGGATGCCTCGGTGGACTCCGACACCGTCGTCGACCCGCGCTGCCGCCGCCGCAGCAGCCGCTGCTCACCTCCGCGCGGCCCCTCCCCTTTCCGACGTGGTTGCGCTTGCTGCTCCGATGCGCGCCGCTCTACTCGCCGCTGTAGTAGGCACGGGCGCGGCTCCTGGCACCCTCGCCGGTGCCGCACCCCCGGAGGGCGTGCAGCACTTCCTCCACGATGGCGCTGCTCTCTCCGTCTCCGCTTGGCGTGCACCACCACCCCCAGCCGCCGACCGCTACACCCCCGGAGCTGTCGTGATCCCGGCGCGTGCGGACATCCACATCTCGGACGCGGGCCTGGGCGCCGCTGGGGTTGCCCCCGGCGCCTCCTCCCTGCAGAGGGGCCTCCTCTCCGGCGCTCCTTCTATGGCGGCCGGCTGGTCGCCACCTCCCCTCTGCACAACCGCGGCAGGAGGCCTCTCGGTTGTCACCTCTGCGGCCGGTTCGTCGCTTCCCCAACCATCGCCACCGCCTACGCCGTCTATTTTTGGCCCTCCTCCCGGACTGAGCGGGTGTGGGAGTACACCGGTGGCCATGTTCTCTGGGGTTGTCCCAGGCGCTTCCCTGTTCCCGTCGCCGTGGGCTCCGCCTGCCGAGACCTCGCCAGGGCTAGTCGGTTGGGACCCGACGGTCTTGGCCCACTCTTTCGGCACCATGGGACAGACACCACTCAGTTCTGACTGGATTGCTGACTCGGGAGCCACCTATCACACCACTCTCAACCCTGGTCTCCTCTCTTCCATTCACCCTCCTTCTTCGACTCACCCTTCGTCCATCATGGTCGCGAATGGCTCTTGCCTTCCGGTCACGTTCGTGGGTGCCGCTAACACTCATGGCTCTTTTCTTCTTGCCGATGTCGTTGTTGCTCCCAATATGGTTCAGAACCTTCTTTCCATTCGTTGTTTCACAACTGACAACTCCTGTACTGTTGAATTCGACCCTTCTGGTCTCACCGTAAAGGCTTTGGCTTCCCGGCGTCCTCTTCTCCGCTGTGACAGCACGGGGCCTCTTTACACTCTTCGGTTTCCTACTTCTGGTCCATGGTCTTCACCTTCCCCTCCGTCCGCTGCTTTCACCACCACCACCTCCTCTACTACTTGGCACCGTCGCCTTGGTCACCCTGGCCGCGATGCTTTGACACAACTTAGTCGTACCTCTGCCATACCATGTACTCGAGCTCGCGATAAGCATTTGTGTCATGCGTGCCAACTGGGCCGACATGTTCGTCTACCTTTTCCTACTTCCTCTTCCCATGTGGCACATATCTTTGACCTTGTCCATTGCGATCTGTGGACATCTCCTGTCCCTAGCATCTCTGGCTATAAATACTATCTTGTGTTGGTGGATGATTTCTCTCACTATTCCTGGACTTTTCCTCTTCGTGCCAAGTCTGACACTTTCTCCACGCTCCTCCACTTCTTTGCCTGGGTGTCCACTCAGTTCGGCCTCACCATCAAGGCCGTTCAGTGTGACAACGGGCGTGAGTTCGATAACTCCACGTCTCGTGCCTTCTTCCTCTCTCACGGCATGCAATTGCGCATGTCGTGCCCCTACACCTCCTCCCAGAAACGGCAAGGCCGAGCGCATGATTCGCACCACCAACGACACCATCCGCACCCTCCTCTTGCAGGCCTCTCTTCCTGCCCGCTTCTGGGTCGAGTGTCTTCACACCTCCACCTATCTCCTCAACCGTTTACCTTCCGCTGCCTGTCCCGCTCTCACTCCTCACCACGCCCTCTTCGGTACCCCTCCTCGCTACGACCACCTCCGTGTCTTCGGGTGTGCGTGTTACCCTAACACCACTGCCACTGCTCCTCACAAGCTGGCTCCCCGGTCGACTCGGTGTGTCTTCCTTGGGTACTCCCCTGATCACAAGGGGTACCGTTGCTATGACCTCTCCTCTCGTCGCGTCCTCCTTTCCCGACACGTTGTGTTCGACGAGGCCGACTTCCCCTTCTCTACCACCACCTCTCCTCCCACCTCCACACCACCTCCCACCTCCAACCTTGACCTCTCCTCCTTGTTTCCCACTGACGCTGTGGTCCAGCCACCTTTACTGTTTTACCCTGCAGGTCCTCCACGCGCTCCGCCGGGCTCGTGCCCCGGCTCTCCTGTTCTCCCGCGCCCTCCGCCGGGCCCGTGCCCCAGCTCGCCGTACTCCGGGGCTGCTCCACCGCGCCCTCCGCCGGGATCCTGCCCTGGCTCCCTGCCCTCTGGAGCTACGCCGGACCCTGCGCCGTGCGCCGGTCCGGCAACCACGTTCCCCGGGGCTGCGCCCGACGCGGGTCCGGCGCCTGCGGCCCCTCCCACACGCTTCGCCCAGCCGGTGCGTGTCTACCAGCGCCATGCGCGGGCGGCCGCACCGCCCCCGGTGCTAGCTCCGTCACCGTCGTCGCCACCTCGGTCTCCTCCCGTGACCGCCTCTCCGTCGTCGATGCCTACGCCGCCGCCGCCGGCGGCGGCGGCTGCTCGGGTCGAGCCGCCCGTGTACCACCCCCTATTCTTCACCGCCACCCGCGTCATGTTCACCCCATGGTGACGCGGCATGCGGCGGGGGGGTTGCGGCCTCGGGCTCTTGCCGCGATGCACGGCGAGACGCGGGTCTCTCCGGTACCCTCTTCCGTGCACGACACCCTGGCCGACCCTCACTGGCGTCGTGCGATAGAGGAGGAGTACGCGGCTCTTCTCGCCAACTAGACCTGGGATCTGGTGCCCCGTCCACCTGGCTCCAATGTCGTCACCGGCAAGTGGATATGGACACACAAGCGCCGAGTTGATGGCACTCTTGAGCGGTACAAGGCTCGGTAGGTTCTTCGGGGTTTCACTCAGCGGCCTGGAGTTGACTATGATGAGACGTTCAGCCCAGTGGTGAAGCCGACCACCATCCGCACAGTGCTCTCTCTGGCTCTCACTCGCTCTTGGCCTGTGCATCAGTTGGATGTGAAGAATGCCTTTCTGCATGGTCTTCTCACAGAGACAGTGTACTGCAGTCAGCCGGCCGGGTTTGTTGACTCCTCTCGTCCTGACATGGTGTGCCGGCTCAACAGGTCTCTCTATGGCCTCAAGCAGGCTCCTCGGGCGTGGAATCATCAGTTTGCCACTTTTCTCCGGACACTGGGTTTTGTGGAGGCCAAGTCAGACACCTCTCTGTATATCTATCACCGTGGAGCTGAGACTGCGTATCTGCTGCTCTATGTGGATGACATTGTCCTCACGGCCTCCAGTGAGTCACTCCTTCGCCGGATTATCAGCTCTCTTCAGCAGGAGTTTGAATGAAGGATCTGGGTGTGCTCCACCACTTCCTTGGGGTTACAGTTGAGCCTCATCCTGCCGGGGTCCTTCTTCACCAGAGGCAGTACACTCGGGATATCTTGGAGCGTGCTGGGATGACTGATTGCAACCCCTGTGCCACTCCGGTTGACACACAGGGCAAGCTGTCTGAGTCTGAGGGCCCTTCAGTGGCAGATCCTACTGCATACCGGAGTCTTGCTGGTGCGCTTCAGTACCTCACCTTCACCAGGCCGGACATCACCTATGCTGTTCAGCAGATCTGTCTCCACATGCATGATCCCCGGGAGCCACACCTTACCGCTCTTAAGCGTCTCCTCCGCTACCTCCGCGGGACTGCTGACTACGGCCTCCTCCTCCACCGGCGGTCGTCCTCCACCGAGATGATTGTGTACACCGATGCTGACTGGGCTGGCTGTCCGGACACTCGCCGCTCCACCTCCGGCTACGCTGTCTTCTTGGGCGGCAACCTAGTGTCCTGGTCGTCCAAGCGCCAGCCCGTGGCCTCCCGCTCCAGCGCCGAGGCGGAGTACCGCACCGTCGCCAACGGCGTGGCTGAGGCTTCCTGGCTCCGGCAGCTTCTTGCCGAGCTCCAGAGCCCCCTTCACTGGACCACGCTGGTTTACTGCGACAACGTCAGCGTCGTGTACCTCTCCACCAACTCTGTTCAACACCAGCGGACCAAGCATGTGGAGATCGACCTACACTTTGTCCGTGACCGGGTTGCCATCGGCGAGGTGCGCGTTCTTCATGTTCCGACCACCTCCCAGTTCACCGACATCTTCACCAAGGGCCTCCTGTCCTCAAGCTTCGCCGAGTTTCGCTCCAGCCTCAGCATCACCAGTGGCTAGTTGCGTCTGTGGGGGGGACTCGTGTGTGTTGTTTGTTTTCATGTCCAGTCTGTAACTCCGCTGCGCCGGTAGTTCAGACCGCGGGGGGTGTTGGAGTGTATATGTGTTAGGCCCATGAGGCCCATGTAAGACTACAATATGGCTACCCTCCTGGGGGGGCTGGCCCAATGAATCCAATCACTCATTCAAGCATGAAGGTCAGACACAGGCATTATCACTTCCACGTTTGCACGTCGTTGCTCCACATCCACATCTGTAGAAGCAGAGAGGGACATTATAGGAAACACCAAACAGGGAGGAGGGAAGAAGATGCAGAGGGTAAAGACACACCGTCGTCGGAGCAGCTCATCACGAAGAACAGCGGCGACAGAGGGCGTCGATGGCTTCCTGCTGCTCAGCACAGACCAGACAACTAGAGGAGGTGGAAGCTGGAAGCCACGCGGGGGAGGGAGGGAAGCGCGCGGGGAGCAGAATCGCGAGCAGGGAAATTGCGGCCGCCTTCCAGCGCGCCTCTCTTCCCTGCGGCTATATCCAGTGTAACCCTAACTCCCTAAGTTCTTAACAGGCCAAAATTGAAGCCCACTAGCCCTCAGGCCCGCTCAGTTAAAAGAGGCCCAAAACAGAGGAAAGAGTCGGTCGTCCATGTCCTGGTCGTCCGATTAATCACGATTAATCGACGACTAATCGGACGACCAGCTTTCTGGTCGACCTGATCGAGTCGGAGCTTCCGGTCGAACCCCAGGGTCGACCAGGACGATTAATCGATCGCGATTAATCGGACGACCTGAAATCATTGGTTCACAGCAGAGGCGACGGCAGTGGCTAGGATTAGGGTTGGGGTCTCCCGGCTCCCTAAAGGAAGCCGAGCAAATATGATTGCTCTTGCTTAGATTGAAAGGATACATAGCCCCTCTATTTATAGTCCTGGGAAGAGTTAGCCCCTAAGTAATCTAATCAAACTCTAATCTTATCTAATCCGACGGCGGCGGCGGCACTATAGTATCGCGTGAACAGTACCTGTGACACTACAGTTCTCGCGGGTACTGTTCATGTTGGGCCTGCTTTAGGCCCAGCCGAGTGCGCGCCCACCGTGGCTCCCCACATGAGACATAGCCCGACATAACATGGGGTACCAGCACTAGACAGTTTTGTAGTTGATGGTCAAAATTAGATGAGCACAATTCAACCAAAAGTGGACTTAATCCAACCTTTTTGCCTTTTGGACAGTTTTTTGTTTGTTTGCTTGTTTCAATGATTTTTTTTATGCAAAGAAGCATCTTGAGATGCAAGTTATAGCTTCTCTTTGAACGTGCAGATGATGTGAAGAAATGGTGGATTTGGGGCTACTGGATTTCCCCGTTGATGTACGTGCAAAATGCCATTGCAGTGAACGAGTTTTTGGGTCACAGCTGGGATAAAATTGTGAATAACTCCATCTCTAATGAGACCCTTGGCGTGCAAATCCTTAAGTCCCGTGGAATCTTTCCAGATGCCAAGTGGTATTGGATAGGATTTGGTGCAATGCTTGGTTTCACCTTGCTCTTCAATGCTCTCTTCACACTTGCCCTTGGATTCCTTGAGCGTGAGTTTCTATGCACCATTCTTGTTTGAGAAGAATTCTCCACCTGAGACCGGACATGGTTCCATCTTACTTTGCAGCTTATGGAAAGTCACATCCATCTATATCTGAAGAGGTGCTCAAGGGGAAGGATGCTAACTTGAACGGTAATCTTCTATCTGGCAATATTTTGGGGCCTGGAGATGCTACACATCAAGCAGCAGCCATAAATCCTGCAAGTGACTCTGCAATTGATGAAGATGATTCTGGCCCTATAAAAAGAGGGATGGTGCTCTCCTTTGTCCCTCTTTCGCTCACTTTTGACAACATCAAATATTTTGTTGACATGCCACAGGTAGCTAGCTATAACCCAAGAAGATCGAAAATAATTCATCTCCAATGTCGTTAACATTGAGCCATTAATTAATCTTAATCGTCTAATTACCCTCCACGCAAAATCAACATTCAGGAAATGAAAGTACATGGGCTAGCCGAGAACAGGTTGGAGCTCCTCAAAGGTGTGAGTGGATCTTTCAGACCTGGAGTGCTGACTGCACTGATGGGTGTGAGTGGCGCTGGTAAAACCACTTTGATGGATGTGTTGGCTGGGAGAAAGACTGGTGGGTATGTCGAAGGGAACATCAGAATTGCAGGATTTTTTAAGAAACAAGAGACCTTTACGCGTGTATCAGGATATTGTGAACAAAATGACATCCACTCACCTCTGGTGACAGTCTATGAGTCGTTGGTTTTTTCAGCATGGCTCCGCCTCCCCACCGATGTTCATCCAGACAAAAGAAAGGTCATTCAAATTAAATTGTTATACTTTGCAGCACCTTAATTTAGCCAATATGCTGTACGTGGTAGCCTTCACTTACCTTCAATATTTGTATGCAGATGTTCGTTGACGAGGTAATGGACCTTGTGGAGCTCAACCAACTAAGAGATTCCTTAGTTGGACTTCCTGGAGTTGATGGTCTGTCCACTGAGCAGAGGAAGAGGCTGACCATTGCTGTGGAACTTGTTGCAAATCCATCCATTATTTTTATGGACGAACCAACCTCTGGGCTTGATGCTCGAGCAGCCGCAATAGTTATGAGGGCAGTAAGGAACACTGTAGATACAGGTAGAACTGTGGTGTGCACCATTCATCAGCCAAGCATTGATATATTTGAAGCATTCGACGAGGTGGGTGTGATTGTTTTTCACATAGGAATACTTTATGTACTTTTTTGTTTTTTAGAGATTATTACGTATGCCAAGTCTCTAAAATCTTGATGTAACTTTCTAAAATTCATTTGGTTGCATCCAATGTTCTTAAATCGGCTAATTGTTGCTAATCGCCCTGGTACTGATAAGGACGATTAGTTGTCATCCATATAATCAGTGAGCTTCCTTGTGGCCTGCACACCTGCAACCTTCCCTTGACCTTGCAGCAGGAGGGAGGAGAAGGCAGCAGTAGTGCAGGAGGGAGGAGGAGGCAGCACGGATGATGCACGAACAGGCTGCTTGGAACCGAAAGGGAGGGAGGGGTGAGGATGGAGGAGGGGAAGAGATGCAGTTGCACACATAGCAACTGCAGCCAATGGCTGAAGGCTGGGGGTGTGGACTGAGGAGGTGAGGGAAAGAGTTTGAGAGGTATAAAAGAGAAACCCTAATGGGCCTGGCCCAAACTGAGCTAGCCCAGTAAGCTGATGCAACCCATCTGCCTATTTGGTGCTTGGTTGGTCAGGACACCTAATTAGATGATTTATCGCGAGCAATCGACAATAAATCGGGCGATCAGCTTTCTGATCTCTCTCATTGAATTGGAGTGCCTATTCAAGTGCTAGGTACTGATAAGGACGATTAATCGCAGATCTGATAACATTGGTTGCAGCATTTCCTTATTATTAATAATGCTGTTCATGAACGTTTGCAGCTTTTCCTTATTAATAATTCTGTTCATGCATGCTGCAGCTTTTCCTATTGAAGAGAGGCGGAGAAGAGATCTACGTTGGTCCATTAGGCCATCATTCTTCTGAACTTATAAAGTATTTTGAGGTAAAGTTATGTTACTTGAGCATGTATATTGCTGATGTAATTTCAGTGGGATCTGTTACTAACCTTAGGATCACAGATAATCATCTCTCCATTAGTGGAGAGGAATATATATAGAGACTCTCATATGGGCCTTATGGGCCAGTAGTAGACAGACTTTCACTTAACACCCCCTTCAAACTCAAGGCAGAAATGGAGGATCGGAAGCATTGAGTTTGAGCAAATGAAGCCGATGTTGCTCTCTAGTTTGTGCTTTAGTGAAGAAATCAGCCAATTGCAGCTCGGATGGTACATACTGAAGAGCAATGGTATGCTGATTACAATGAGAACGAGTGAAGAAAGCATCAACGCCAATATGCTTGGTAAGTTCATGCTTCACAGAATCATTGGCAATCTGTATAGCTCATGTATTATCGCATAGAAGAGGTGTGGCAGCATCACAAGAAATCCCGAAATCAGCCAACAACCATCGAAGCCATACGATTTCTGAAGTAGTGGTGGCAAGTGCTCGAAGTTCTGCCTCTGTACTAGAACGAGATACAACAGATTGTTTCTTAGACTTCCAGGCAATAGGAGAGGATCCAAGAAGAATACAGTACCCTGTGATGGAACGACGATCTGTTGGGTCACTCGCCCAAGTAGAGTCCGAGTAAGCATGAAGCTGAAGCGGACTGTCACAAGCATAGAATAAGCTACGAGATGATGTCCCCCTTAAGTAGCGCAAGACACGAAGTAAATGGCCAAAATGAACGGACGTAGGAGCACTCACAAATTGACTCAAAATATGGACAACATGGGCAATATCAGGTCGAGTAACAGTGAGATAAACTAGGCTGCCCACAATATGCCGATATCTAGATGGACCTAAGTCAGACATTTGAAATTGTGCACCAAGCTACTGCTTGACATGAGAAATGTGATCTGTATCGTCGCCCGTAATCAATATATCATCAACATATAGAAGAAGCAAAGTCCGTCCAAGTGAGGAGAGGTGGATAAATAAGGCAGGGTCATGATCACTAGGTGAAAAACCAGCAGCCCGAATGACAGAGACAAAGCGCTCAAACCAAGCACGAGGAGCCTATTTAAGACCATATAAGGCCCGGCGAAGACGACAAACATAACCTGGAGGGGCATTGACACTCGGTGATGGTTGCATGTAAACTTCTTCATTTAAATCACCATGAAGAAAAGCATTCTTAACATCCATCTGAGAGATTGTCCAAGAAGAAGAAGCAGCCACTGCAATTAAAGTACGAACAGTAGTCATATGAGCAACAGGAGCGAATGTCTCATCATAATCTCGGCCCTGAGTTTGCTGAAAACCTCTGGCAACTAGGCGGGCCTTATATCTCTCAACAGAACCATCTGACTTGGATGTAATAGGCACAGCATGTGATGGTAATGGAACAATATCCCAAGTCCCTGTGCGATCAAGTGCAACAAGTTCTTCACGCATAGCAAGTTGCCATTCTGGAATGCTAGAGGCCTCTCGATAAGTGGTTGGCTCTTCCACAATAACATTAACACGAGGAAAACCATACTTGTCAGCAGGCCCAATAGTAGCACGATCTCGTAGATTATATCACGGACCAGCCTCTAACTCATTAGAAAAATCACATGACTCATCAATATCAGCAGAAGTATCAACATCAGGAGTAGCAGGACTGGCCGAGGAAGTGGTGGTGGGGACGTGGGGACGACGAGTATAGTATTTGAGGATAGGAGGTTTTGCAAAAGAGAGGCTGCTGATCAGGCTGTTGACAAGATGGAGGTACAGAAAGATCTAACTCGGGAGGATCAACACTGGTAGATGGAGGGTCGACAAAAGGAGGCGGAGTTTCAGAAATCTCAGGAGGAGACACAAGAGTGTTGGGTGGGCTGGAAGACACAGGTGGCGTAGGAGTGTCAGTATCACTGAATATAGGTGGAAGATATAGAAAGGATGTGGACTCTGTACAACTACGGGATGACTGAGTAGAAGGATTATGAAAGAAAGGGCGATCCTCAACAAAAGTGACATCACGAGATATACGAATACGACGAGATGTGTCATAACAACGATAACCCTTATGCTCAGGACTATACCCCAGAAAAACACACTCAACTGACTGAGCAGTCAACTTAGTCCGCTCACGAGGTGCAAGAAGGACATAGCATGTGCAGCCAAAAACACGAAGGTGGTCATAATTAGGAGGAGTACCAAAAAGAACCTCACCAGGACATTGAGCAGACAATTTTGATGATGGTTGTCGGTTGATGAGATAAACAGAAGTGGAAACAACCTCTCCCCAGAAATGAGAAGGAACAAAAGATGCAATAAGAAGGGTGTGTGCAGTCTCTATGATATGGCGGTGTTTCCGTTCAGCAACCCCATTTTGAGCATGCGCACCAGGACACGACAACTGGGCAAGAGTGCCTTCAGAGGACAAAAATTGGCGAAAGGTGTGAGATAAGTACTCTCCACCAGAATCAGATCGGAAAACTCGAATGGAGGTGGAAAATTGTGTGTGCACCATGCGAGCAAAATTTTGATAAATAGAGCACAATTGAGAGCGATGTTTCATAAAATAAATCCAAGTATATCGAGAATGATCATCAACAAAAATATCATAGTATTTATGACCACCTTTGGTAGTGCAAGGTGCAGGACCCCATACATCAGAGTGAATAATATCAAAAGGTCTAGCTGAATGAGTAGTACTAGTGGAATATGGGAGTTGCAGCTGTTTTCCAAGCTTGCAACCCTTACACTGAAAACTAGACTCAATGGATGTAGGACCTAAACAACCCTTGTTTATTAAGGTAGATAAACGAGACCCACATAAATGACCAAGGCGATGATGCCACTTGGCGAAGGACGAAGCAGATGACGATGTACTAGATGATGATGCAGCAGCAGCAGCGGATGACATATGGGTGGTAGAGTGAGGAAGGCGCAAGGTGTCGAGGACATAGAGGCTATGAGAACCTCTACGGCGATGGCCAATCCCAAGTACAGCCCCGGTGCGACGATCCTGAATAAAACAAGATGAGTCATCGAATCCAACAAAACAATTGTGATCTGTTAATTGACCAATTGAAAGAAGGTTCATGGACAACTGAGGTACAAAGGAAACATGTGGTACAGAAAAATTAGACGTGTAAAGAGAACCCTGATGAGTAATGTTGCAGGATGTACCATCGGCTGTTTGAATAGAGGCACCATCAGTAACTGGTTTGCAAGCAATAAGCTGGGACTGATCTGATGACACATGAAAAGATGCTCCTGAATCAAGCACCCAAGATGAAGAAGCACTAACAGGTGATGCAGCAGCAACAGACACAGATCATGTAGGTGTGGAACCTGAAGTCACAGAACCTGTAGGAGTTGAACCACCACCACGACCACGAGCTGCATGGCGTGAGCGATAAGCAGCTAACTTCTCAGGATATCGAACAAAACAATTTTCTGAACGGTTGAAGGGTCGAGATGGCGGACTAGAGGAGGGGTGAATAGTCCCTTTTAAAATTAAACTTAATTGGAGCGGCTAACCGAAACAAATGCGGAATTAAAACTATCGGTCTAGCCAAGACTACACCCCTCTACCTATACTCTATGACACCTTACAAAAGATCCTAATCAATGCAAATAAGGTGTCGGGCTAGCTAGAGATCACCTAACCAATTCTAGAAGCAAGGTCACACAAGCCTATGCAACTAGTACTTCAAGCACGGGGGAGCTCCTAAGCAATCTAGCAAGCAAAGCACAAAGCCTAAGCTCACTAGCAATGCTCAATAACAAGGCTACCCAAGCCAAATTAGAGAGCTCAACTTAGCTACACAAACTAAGCAACTAAACACTAGCACAAGAATAAATATTGCAATACAAGCTAGTGCAAACAGCAGGCAGTCGGTACTACCGAGCTGTAGGGCCGGTACTACCGATGCCGGTACTACCGGGCTTCCAAGCCGGTACTACCGAGCACCTGCAGGAAGCTACGAAATCGAAGGGGGTGAGATGCAATCTCAGATCTAGCAATTACCCCACTTCCCTAGATGTTGTAGATGACGATTGTAGCTTCCTCACGTCTTGATTCCTTGCCAAAATGTGGATCGAGCCTTTCCAACCTAAGATAGAGTGATAGAGGAAGGAAGAACACGAAGAACACAAGAACAAGCGTAATATGCAAGGAAACAAGAATAATAAGAGCAACAAGAGACGGGGACACAAGATTTTATCCCGAGGTTCACTTGGTTGCCACCAAGCTAGTCCCCGTTGAAGCAAGCCCAAGGTTGCCGCCGATCCTCTCGCTAGTGGTGACACTAAGCCAACCTCTCCACGATGGAGTGCTCACCAAGAGCTCTAGCTTTTGATCCGGCCGGACCACTTGGCACTCTTCACGCCTCTTTCCACTAGAGTTGCTCTTCGCGATCTCCCGCGGGGCGAGCACAATGCCCCTCACAAAGCTTCTCCGGAGCCACGCACAATCTTCACGCGGGCTTCACGACGGAGACACGCACCAAGCCGTCTAGGAGGTGGCAACCTCCAAGAGTAATAAGCACACCGGCTTGCAACTCGAACACCTAGTGCCAACTCTTGCAATCTCTCATGCACCGCACTAGAATCGCTCACTCACACAATCGGATAAGCACTAATAAGCATATGTGAGTTAGAGGGCTCCTGAGCACTTCCCAACCATGGACACAAAGTCCCTAGGGTGCTCAACCTTTCCCAAGGGCCGGCCACCCCTCTATTTATAGAGGGGAGCCACAAACTAGCCGTTTTCCTCTTTTCCCGAGCTTCCACGCCTTCGGTCGGTACTACCGACCCAAGGGTCGGTACTACCGGCGGTCAAAAGGACCGTTAGAATCGTCTTTCTAACACGGGCGGTAGAGGGGTCGGTAGTAGGGTCGGTACTATCGGCCTCAAGGTCGGTAGTAGGGTCGGTACTACCGGCCTCAGGGTCGGTAGTAGGGTCGGTACTACCGAGCCCGGTACTACCGGCCCTATGGCGGTACTACCGGTAGGCCAAAACTGGCCACTTCCAGAGAGCTTCCAAACTCCTCACACCTCGAAACCTCGAACGATCGGTAGTACCGACCCTATGGCGGTACTACCGGCAGGCCAAACTCAGCTCAACACAGAGAGACTGCAAAACCCTTCAGGGCCACGGTACCACCGACCCTCTGGTCGGTACCACCGCGGGCGGTAGTACCGAGGTTATGGCGGTACTACCGCCAGGCCAAATCAGCCCCAACACAGAGAAGGTTGCACGCAGCACCCATGGGCGGTACTACCGACCACACTCAGAAAACTCCATTTTCTTCTCTGTGTTGATCCAAATCAACTCCAACAACTTCTCCTTTGCAAATGTGCCAACACCACCAAGTGTACAACAACATGTGCATGTGTGTTAGCATTTTCACAATCATTTTTCAAAGGATTTTCTCTTTCACTCATAATGCCACTCGATCTTAGTAACATCGCAAAGTTAGATCGCTCTAGTGGCACTAGATGACCGATATGCAAACAAGTTTGCTCCTCTTAATATACGGCCATCTATCCTAAACCCGGTCATAATCTTCTCTACTCACCTATGACCGGTGAAATGAAATGCCCTATAACTATACCTTTGCCTTGCGCATTCCATTCCATCTCCTCCATGTGTTGATGCAACACATGCACCAACCTCTTCATCAAATGATATGATCCACTTCATATCATCGCATGGCCTCCATGGTCCATCGATCTTGACATCACTTGCTCTTCACCATCGCTTCGGTCCTTCGGCGCCAAGTCTTGCTTAAGCCTCCCGACACTCGGTACCAACGGCTTCAAAGCCTCCAACTTGCCCTTCACCTTTGCAACCGGTCCATCAAGCCAAGTCTTGCCTTGATCTTCACCATCTTAGCCACATGACCACATGTCATGTTTCATGTGCATTAAGCTCCTTCTTCACATGTGTGAGCCTTGCAACATCTTCCAAGCCATTTCACCTCTATGGCATATGTTGCTCACACATGATCACCTATGGACTAATCACCTGTATAATTCACTTCAAACACATATTAGTCCACCTAAGTTGTCACTCAATTACCAAAACCAAACTAGGACCTTTCAACGGTGAGTAGTCTTCTAGCAGTGAACACAAGGTGCAAAAGAATTGTCTTTCATCGTGTTGGTCTTCTGTTTGAACATTGTGAGGTACTGATACAGAAGAAGACTGAGAACTGAGTCGTGTCTCTTCAGCAATTAAGGCAGATAACACATCAGAAATGGACGGGGTAGTGGAAGCATTCAGCAACTGCTTACGAATGGACTCAAAATCAGACCGCAAACCATGACAGAACTGATATATGAGGAACTTTTCAATGAACTTATTCTTGTTAGCACAACAGCCTGAACACCCTGCCTCACACTTAGGAACCATGGAAAGAAACGGTCCCATCACACGATCAAAAGAAGTATAGTACTCCTCGATAGACATCTCATTCTGCTGAAGCTCATGAAGTGCTTGCATTAGAGTAAGCAAAAGTGCACCACTGTTCTGAACATATCTCCCCTGCAAGTAGTCCCACATCTCCTTAGCAGATTGATGGTGCTCAAGGCTCATCATTAATGAGGGCTTCATACCGGTGACAATGGCACTCATAATGCGACCATCATCATTAGTCCATGTCGTGACAGCAACAGCACCAGAACCATCCTTTGACTTATCAGTTGGAGGAGCATCTGTCAAATGGGATGCAAGGCCATGTCCCGACAGTACAGTTTTGACAGAGAAAGCCCACTCTCGATAATTGGAAGGGCCATCGAGTTTCAAAGGAAAAACAATGATGTTTGACTGCGACATGGTGCAAGACAAGAAGTAGAATGCAGCAGAGCAGATAGCAAACACCACAGACTAAAGAACAGAGCAGACCAACTACAGCAGCAGAAGAAACCACAGAAACAGAGCAGTAGCACCTCTGATGGATGAGCAGATCAGTCACAGGTTGACGATGAGGAGCAGAGCGACGAGGACCGTGCGAAGAACCGCAGAGGGTGGATCGCGCGGACGACGCGACCACACGGAGAGGAATCGCGCGAAGAGGAGGATCCGCCCCAGGCGGCGCAGGCGCGCGGAAGAGCCACGCGGGCGACAATGACATGCGGACGCGGGCGCGCAGACGTCACAGAAGATTCCCGCGCGGAGAAGAGCCGCACAGGCGACGATGGCGCGCGGAAGATCCGCGCGGGCGAGACGGGAAGCCGCGTGGGCACGCGGAGAAGCGTCGCGCGGAGAAGAGCCGCGCGGGACGGGCTGGACGTCGCGGATGGAGCGGCGGCGCGCGGGACGGGCCGGACGTCGCGGATGGAGGAGCGGAGCGGCGGCAACGGGCCTGCACGCGCGCGGACAGCGCCGATGAGAAGCGCGGTGACGGGCCGCGTGGACAGAGACGGGCGAATGATGCGGCAAACAGCCGCACGCGAACACGATGGATCCCAAGGAAAAAAATTGGATCGTTGGTGAATTAGATTAGCCTAATTCTAACCCTAATCCATGGCTTTGGTACCATGTTACTAACCTTAGGATCACAGATAATCATCCCTCCATTATGGAGAGGAATATATAGAGAGACTCTCATATGGGCCTTATGGACCAGTAGTAGACAGGCTTTCACTTAACAGGATCTATCTATTACATCAACTATTTTTCTTAATAACTAGCCTGTCTCCTAGAAGCCCCTTCTTTAAATCCTAGGGAGGCTAGAAACTCTACGCATTAATCAAGGATAAAATGTATAAAAGCTAAAACTTTCATATTAATAGAACAAATGTAGAGATGTTGAATATGTAATCTTTATGCTGTTTGTGTCAAGGTCTTTGGTTCAGTAGAAAGACATGATAATCCATGATAATCTTTTGATTTGGTATTGTACAATACAAAGAATGTATGAATTGACGTAAATTTGAAACTAAATTGGACTGTAGTCATAATCCATATAAAGATGGCCATTGAAAATATAGTTAATAGACTGTATTCTCAACACTAGAAACAAAAAAAATCCTGTAGATGAGATTTTTTCTTAACGTAGCCTACGCCCTACGCACATCGGTTTGTAGGTGTCAAACTATAGCCTTTAGCAGCACGACCAGGGTGCCACATACAACTCCCCAGGTAGTACTTAAGTGTATTAGGTGTCAAACTATAGCCTTTAGCAGCATGACCAGGGTGCCACATACAACTCCCCAGGTAGTACTTAAGTGTATAAAATTCAATGGACTCTACTATGGCTCGTGTGCACTGGCGCAAACGACTCTACCGCATACCTTCTCCTTCCCCTGCGTGCATCTCCTTCCTCCTACGACGTGACCTGTCACGTTGTTAGGCGAGCGCGCCACCCCATCGCCACTGCTCGTCGGAGCTTCGGCAAGACCCTACCGTGCCCGCGGTGGCCTCCTTCCCCCCTCCTGCCGCTACCATGGCCATGGGCGCTCCCGCCTCCTATGTTGCTAGAACACTAACCACCGCCCTAGCTCCAGCTGTCCCTACTGCCTAGCTGGCCTGCCTCCCCCGAGCCCCTTCTAAGCCCGCCGGAGTTGAGGAAGGAGGGAGAGAGAGAGAGAGAGAGGAGATGGTGCACCACATGTCGACGTCCATGGTAGAGTTGGGGGTGGTGGTGCGGTCGGGCATGGCGATGACGGCCATGATGCGTGCATTAGACGGCCCAGATGGTGTGCATGCCGCACGACGCGAGCACGTGCTCTCGTAAAGAAGGATTCCCGAAGTACAATACATACAGTGGTTGGAATGTACTATCACTGCTTTTAGGTACTTTTCCTTTTTAATTTTTTTAGTTTGAGAAAGAAAATTAGTAAAATTTAATTTATGGGGTTAAGAGTATAATAAAAAGTTGTCCCTAAGTAAAAAGAAAATGGCTTTGTTGGGTTGATGTGAGAGAAAAACATTTTACCATGGCTGATAAGCCAGCCATAAGCTGGGCTGATAAGTTCAAGCGAACAGGGCCAATAAAGTGTCCCACATGTGGAAGAAGAGTGATGGGAGGAAATAAAGAAAAAGAAAAGGCAAGCCTCCACGTGGCCCAAGGCGCGTAAACCATAGCAGATATAGCGCAGTGAAAATTCCTGGTTATCCTTTATTTTTAGAAAATATTCAAAAATAAAAAAAAATATCGGTATTGCTCCATACATTTTGGTAATGTCTATTTGGTACTGTCGTGCACTTTTTCCTTAGTACCTTGTTTTTTCACTTTTCGATCTCTACCTATGGACAGTCTGTTTTCCGAACCACTGTAAAAACATGTAACCATTACAATGTGTAACTACTCTCTCCATTCCAAATTACAAGATGTTTGATTTTCCGTGATACATAGCTTTTGCAGTCTAGATACATAGTAAAAGTAATGTCCCTAGAAAATGCAAAACATCTTATAATTTGGAATGGTGGGAGTAATAATTTCATATGATTCCATGTTTTTGCGGGATAAGATAGCTAGTTACTAATAATTTTGTATGGTTTGACATTTTTAGGGGATACAAGGAATCAGTAAAATTAGAGATGGTTATAATCCAGCATCATGGATGCTAGAAGTGACAACAATTTCTCAGGAACAGACTCTAGATGTTGATTTCAGTGACATATACAAGAAGTCTGAACTCTCTATATGTGAGTGATTTATTTGTAATCCAACTAGCCAATTCATTTTATAGTGCATAATTATATTGATACAATTAACTGGTTTTGATGGATAATTGGAGGATCTCTTTGTCTTAACGTGCAATATACAATCCTCCGCAAACTATATATGAACAAAATTATTGTTTGTCTCAAACAACTGTCCACCAACATTATGAACAGTAGCTCATTAGGGGTAAGCTGTATGGCGTCAGTTGCATGGAATGGGACTAGAATAGACTGGGGTGATGAACTCGGGAATGGGACTACATTGATTTCTTCTTCTTGGTTGCCTAGATTGATGCATCTGTTCTTTTTTATTTAGAGAGTTTCCCTTCGAACCTAATCAAGAGACCTCTAATGTTATCGCCAGCAAACCCTAAACCTGAGGGATCCAACTTAATACATATAGTACTTAACTCTTTTTCCTTGAGTTTAACCATGGATCATCTACTTTCAGTACAACTGACCCTTTTTTCTCCTCCAAAGCATTTCTCCTGTTGGGGTTCTAACTTAACTTTTGACAGGAAGAACAAGGCTTTAATAGAGGAACTAAACAAACCACTACCTGGTTCAAGTGACCTCCATTTCCCTACCACTTACTCTCAGTCTTTTCTCAGCCAATGCATTGCTTGCCTATGGAAGCAGAATTTGTCATACTGGAGGAACCCTCCTTACAATGCAGTCAGGTTTATTTTCACTATTATAATAGCTCTTCTTTTGGGTACAATTTTTTGGGACCTTGGCGGCAAAATGTAAGTCACACCACAGTTAAAATTTTTAAGCAAACCCACCTTCAATATGTTACTGATCATGTGTTTGCTTTGTATGTTCTTGGATATATTTCTTTAATCCAGGAAGAAGCCACAAGATTTGTTCAACGCCCTGGGGTCAATGTATGGTGCATCGCTGTTCATAGGTTTTGTGAATGCCTTTTCAGTTCAGCCAGTTGTTGCTGTGGAAAGAAGAGTCTTTTACCGCGAAAGAGCTGCGGGCATGTACTCAGCTTTTCCATATGCATTTGGGCAGGTGAATTGTATTTCACTGTTAGTTTCTCCCATCTCCATTTTACTTTTTGGGCATGATATGCACTGCTCAGCTTGTTTCCTTGCAGGTTGTCATTGAACTCCCTTATGGGCTGGTTCAGGCTAGCATATACGGAATCATAATTTACGCAATGATTGGATTTGAGTGGACGGCTGCCAAATTCTTCTGGTACCTTTTCTTCATGTACTTCACTATGCTCTACTTCACATTCTATGGCATGATGGCTGTGGGTGTTACACCAAACTTTCATATCGCCGCAATTGTGTCTTCCGCATTCTACTCCATCTGGAACATTTTTTCTGGGTTATTCGTCCCTCAGCCTGTAAGTGCCCCATATCTCCCTCCCTCCTTCCCCCCACCCCCTCTCTCTCCCCTCAACCTCTCTGTCTCTCCTCTTACTTTGTCACCTTATCATTATATAAGAAAAGATAACTACTTATGTTTTTGGACTTACATGTTACACCATGTTCAGAAAATTCCTATATGGTGGAGATGGTACTCTTGGATATGCCCTACTGCCTGGACACTGTATGGGTTGATCATCTCACAGTTTGGTGATGTTACCATGCCTATGGATGATGGAACCCCTGTGAATGTCTTTGTGGAGAACTACTATGACTTCAAGCATAGCTGGTTGGGATGGGTGGCCATTGTTGTTGTGTCCTTTGTGGTGTTATTTGCCTTCTTGTTTGCTTGTGCCATCATGAAGCTCAACTTCCAAACGAGGTGATGATGTTTGTTGTGGAGTTTATTCGTGCCATCGTTACCTGTGTCTTTAGATTGTGTACTATGCAAGTCGGTACTTCCATGAAACCTCTATTTCCATTGCTGAGCAAAGTTTCAATGTAAATGGAGGATTTTTATATGGTAACTATTTAAGCTGGCTTATAAGCTGTCAAAATAGTGTTTTTCTCTTTAGCTTTTCAGCCATCAGAACAGTCTTTTTCTCTCACAACAAATCAACCATTTCAGCTTACTAGCCGACTTATAAGTCGTACCAAACAGACCCTTATATCGAGGAAGTGTGAATGATAGATGATCGAGTCTTATTTGGGTTATACAAAAATCATTCTGGTGAATACTGTGCAAAAGGGAAATTTGGCTTGGATGATAGGCTCTATTTAAAAATGGATAGAAATTAAGTACTGGCATGACAGTACCAGATCACCGGTAGGTACTCTAGCGATGTAGATCATCTGCACATCTTCCAAAATAAAATCACATACTACTAGAATTCGGTTCTTTGCCGAGGGCAAAGGCTTTGCCAAGAGCAGCCCTCGGCAAATTTTGAATCGGCAAAGAGGATCTTTGCGGAGGGCCCTTTATCGGACACTCGGCAAAGGCTTTGACAAAGATAAAAAAAACCCAAAAATAATAGATTATTTTTTTTTAATTGGAGGAGAGACCCACTACCAATTAGCACCCATCAGCAGACCCACTACCAATTAGCACCCATCAGCAGACCCACTACCAATTAGCACCCATCAGCAGACCCACTACCAATTAGCACCCATCAGCCCCTAAGCTGCCCGTCTTTTTTTATTTTTAGCACACATTTAAGCACATTTTGCGGTGGTGGGGATTCGAACTCGAGACCTCTCTCGCGCGCGATTTCTGCCTTAACCACTACACTACACAATCATATATGTCTATATGCAGTTTTAATACCCCATATATTATATCGAACCGAGTGTAAATTACTTTTTTTTGACCCTAAACGAATTCAAATAAAAAAATTTGTCAACTACAAAGTTTCATAACTTTTCGAGATCTACAAACTTTATTTTGGGTGTTTTCCCATCCAAGATCATTTAAAAAAATCGTATTTTGAATTTTTGAAATTCAAACATAGGTTTAGCAACATTAATATTTGATTTGTCAAATAAAAAAATGACCAAAGAAGGCCCTTGGCAAAGAGTGAAAACTTTTTTATTTGAATTAATTTAGTGCTTCAAAATATATTTTGATAAATTCATTGTCGAGGGCCAAAAGGTAGGCCCTCGACAAAGAGTGAAAACTTTTTTATTTGAATTAATTTAGTGCTTCAAAATATATTTTAAAAGACATTCTTTGCCGAGGGCATTCTTTGAAACCTTGGCTAAAAGGAAGGCCCTCGGCAAAGAGGTCTTTATCGAGGGCCAACAAAGACCTCTTTGCCAAGGGCCTTTCTTTGCCGAGGACCAAATCTGGCCCTCGGCAAAGACATTCTTTGCCGAGGGCATTCTTTGCCGAGGGCCAGATTTGGTCCTCGACAAAGCCGACATTCTTTGCCGAGTGCCCGAGTTTTGGCCCTCGGCAAAGCCAAAACCCTCGGCAAAGAACAGAATTTCAGCAGTTTGTATTAGAACCTACCGAGTAATACATAAGAAGAAACGGCAAACCTGATTTCCCACTATTTAGGAGTCAAGAGCATCTCTAAGAGATCATCTAATTTGTTAGGTAAAGCTAAATATAGCTATTATTCAATAATAAAAAACGTCTCTAACGGATTGGGCAAATTTCTCTCCGAATCTGGTCGCTCATCATCCTGAAAATTTCGCTTGCGATATTTGCAGGTGCAGGCGTGCAGCGCCTGCTCTGTTCAACGTGGTTCAGCTGTTGTCAAAAAAAAAAAAAACGTGGTTCAGGAGCACCAACAGCAAGACGAGCTGCCGTTGTCTATGGCCCCGAGATGCTTGATGATATGCTTTAAAGCGAGATGTCGCTTAAGTTTAGTCCAAGCCTAATGACGTGGCAGCAGGTTCAATCAATAGAGAGCCAACTTTAGACAAACGGTTACGGAACCTTTTCATTTTGAAAAAAGCTAAATTATTTTAGGGAGCAAATTTCTATATCCAAATTTAGCTATACTCTTGGAGTTACTCTAAAGGCAGGAAATTTTTGTAATCCTATGTTTTTTTTCTAGAAATTAAACTAATTCTTGAAAGATTTCTACACGGTTTGTATGGAACTTCCAAGCAGTCATAAATGGTTCTTTTGGCCCCTTTTTTGGTTGACTTTGTGACTTTGCCTCCCACTAGTTTAAATCAAAGCTACCATCTACCCAATATTTGTGTGTATGCTAGATAGGACCGGATTAAACAAATAAGAGAAGAGAAATAATCAAGGAAATAGGAAAAAGGTCCAAGTACCCTATCTGTTCGGTTCATGCGGATTGAACCCTGGACTCCTGGATTAATTTTAACCTAGAATTTCGTGATAATTTATACTATATTTAATCTCCTAACGTAAATTCAAGTGGAATGAGAGCAAAATGATCCCGAAGGCTTAGTTCGATTAAGATGGATCTTGACAGTAGTAGCCTAAGACATTGTTTGTTTATCCGAACAAAGATCCAGAATAATTCCTAGCCAGAATAGCTTATTAATTTATACTGATTTTAAGAAGTTTGAATTATTTCTAGTTCAATCTATGAGCATGTTTGGTAGAGTTGTGCTTCTTGATTCTTCAGTTGTGCTCCCTGATTCGCTGATAAAGTGATTCTGCGGCTGAAAGTGATTTTCTTTGATTCGTTAGCATGAACTCTCAAAAAAATAGATAATCACTTCACATATGTTAGATGTGCATTGGAATCTGGCCCAGTCCTCGGCCCAGGATCACCGGAGCGCACACAGTATCTAGGCATTAGTCTAACTCAATCCAAAAGACTAGTCTGATAGGTGGCTGCCCCGCCTTATATATCATGCTCTCTACCATCAGTTATCGATGTGAGACTAAACCTAACAATCTCCCTCGTCACACATTGGATTCGACTCTTCATATTACACAACCTCGTGTGATCTCCAGAAGACGGAAGACATTTTTCCAGGCCCCGAGTCCAACGCCCCATATTACACACAACTCATATGACCTCCGAGACGTTAACGGGCTCCTATGTCACATGTGACCTTTGAGATTTTACAGGTTTTTCCAACCATGAACTCTGGTACCACTTGTTAGAGTGCGCAATGGAATATGGCCCAGCTCGTTATACTCACGAGCTGGAGCCCTTCGGACTCAGGGTCAATGGAGTCCATAACATATCTAGACATTAGGTCTAACTTAACCTAAAAGACTAGTCTGATAGGTGAAGGTTGCCTTGGATGACAATGGGAATCTCTTTGCTATATAACATATGTTACACCGATAGTTCCCTGATTTGACGTATTGGTATCGCGATACGTATCGGATACTCCGATATGCCGATACGCCACTGATACAGTATCCGAGAAGTATCGGGAAAATAGAGAAATAAAAATAAATAAATTAAATCTTGATACTTAGGCGATACTTGGTCGATACATATTTGATACTTCGCAGCCCATAACCTCTTAAGAGGGCACCGATGATGGTGGCGGCGGGACTCCCGAACAGAGAAGTCTTCGGAGCTTTCGGAGGCGTAGGGGACGACAAAGTGTGGGAGGGGTCAAGTCCCGATGATCGGAGCAGGGGCGAGGGTGGGTGTGCCGAGCGGGAGGAGGCGCACACGAGAGGGGAGAGGATCGAGCATGAGGCAAACTAGAGTGGTGAAAATGGGTCGAGGGTAACAATCCTGAGTCAAATGGGCGAGCACAGATAAAAACAGCTGACCAAGACTTGTGTTAGGTCTCCTGGTGTTGGTGCGGGACTTCCGATGGTCGGGAGTCCCGACGCAAGCCGTACTTCTGGCTAGGGCAGCCACGACTGTAACAGAACCGACCAATTTGCACCAGATTAAACACTGACAACCTCCGCTCTCGCAGAAATCATCGAGTACTTAAGCTCGTACAAACCCGGTAGTCCGGAAATCTCGAAGGATTTCAAATCATTCAACGACATCCAGCCAAGATCGTACTTGTTCCACGAACATGCTCACGGGTTACAACACAGTTGCACATAGTTCAAATTACATCGGAGTACGAAATAATATTACAAACCATAATTTGTAGTAGTAGCGGAAGCAACATAGTCTTTAAAACATAAATTTGGATTGTTCATAAATACGGTGCCATCAGTTGACCGGGTCCACAAAAGCAACAGATGAGATAAGTGTTGACCATGCCCTTGGTCTAGTCATCACCCGTTACCGGGTACAAGCAGTTCTCGCAGTAACCATAAAAGCACTGGCCATCTGCAACAACAAGGGAAATAAACCCTGAGTACAAGAAGGTACTCAGCTAGGCTTACCCGACAGAACCAAAAATAATGAGACTCCAAGGAACATGCAGGCTATATAAGTGGGGTTGGCTGTACATACTCTTTTGCATGAAAGCTTTAGTAATAAAACTCAGTTTCAAATGTTGGCAATTGCTTTTAGTCATTAACTCTACCTTACTAGATTTGCACCTGTACTAAACAAGCACTTGCTACTTAATCAATCAAGAGCGACTATTTCATCAATAGCCTTTCAGATTCCATAACCATTTTAGTTCCATAAGTTCTACGGGAGATGATCTAGAGTCAACTGCTCACTGTCCAGGAGCGATGGCGATTATAATCGATTCCTACCCAGCTGGGGATAAAATGTCTCACACTCGCCCGGCACGTCCGGCTACGGCAGTCGTAAGCTGCCAGTCAGGAGATTCGAGAACACAAAGCGCGGGACGGCCATGGGCCCTTCTACACCGGGGGTTATCTCAGTGCCAGGTCGCTCAACCTATAACTGCCCACGGTCATGCCAGGTCGATCAGGCCCTGCCTGCCCTCGGACCATGCCAGGTCGATCAGAATAGTTGCCCACGGTACATCTGAGGCCCTGGGTGTTAGGCGTCAACATCTCCATCACCGGCTCGAATAACCTTACTCGGCTTCACGGGAGGTACTCAGACCAACTCCGTTAAGTGATCGACGCGTTCAATTTGACTGAAGGGACATTCTCGAACGGGTCCTATGCGACACAGACGGGAGCCTACTAGCACACAGAACCCATGTCCTGTTGCTCTTACATCCCGCCTCCGTCTCAGATTAATTATCACATGGTTATCTCATGATAGCACAGGCTAAACATGATTAGTATCCACCTATTGCGGGAGACAGGAAATCACCCGACTTTTACCGGTCTAAGCAGGCTAAGCATAAACGAGCCTAGACTTATCAGGGATAACAAGGTAATATTTGCAGGTGGACAAGAATAAGTAATAATGCATCAACGGTAGCAATCAATTCCTATAACCTAATGCAACATCCATCATCAGGTTAAATTAGAAAACATTTGCAAACCGTAGGAGTTAGAATGCTCCGGGGCTTGCCTTTCTCAAAGTCCGACGGACGGTGATCGCGGCACTCGGGCAACTCGTCGGCGTCGGTCCCTCCGACTTCTTCTGTCAGGATCTCCTCCGGACTGGGCTCTTCTAGTAACGACTGGGTCTGGATCTCCTCCGCTGATCCTGTATGATGCATAAAGTGCATGAATAGGATGAATGCACATAGAATGCATATGTGATGCACATGTTCAACAGCAATCAGGGGATAAGCACATGTCATCTACTGCATTCTATTCAACAAGGTAGTCAACATCATCCCAACCATTTAACCTAACATAGTCAATTGATTAAGCTATGTTGTCACCACCTCAAAGTTTACTTAATGAGTTTATTACCCTCTAATTACTTGCTGAAATAAATCTATTTACACATGCTTAAACACCAACCTAACCTAGACAGCTTCAGAAAAATCTACAAAAATTACTGGGAGTTAACAACACCTAATCTAGCTCCCTGTCCAAATTTCATCTCATTTGGACTTAAACTTCATTCTCTATGAAAAAGACAAATTCTATCATGGACAGGTGCTTTGAACTACACACCCTAGCAAAAAGTGTCAAACAACAGATTTCTTATTTTTCTACTGAGCTACCTAGTACAAGAGCAATGTGCTTAAATTCTCAGGTTCATATTCCTCATATTTTAATTACTACAAAATAAACAAGGAAACGACATTTAACCATTTTAAAAGCTACTGTCAAATTAATTCACAGAACAACCTCATATTATATTTTTCTCTGAAACTACACATTCATACAAACCTAACAAAACTGGGACCACATTTTTCCGACTTATACATCATTAGTTATGGATTTTCTAAGTTATCAGCATTTTCCTACTTTAACTAAATCTACACATAACAAAATCACCAACAATGCAATTAACACACTTCACAGATAGATCTAGTCATGCTGAACTCCACAAAATTTGTTTCACAGGATTTGGACTTAAAATGAGCCTTGTATGAATTTTTGAAGCCTTTACACAATTCTGCAAAAAGAAACTAAAAAGGAAAACTCAATCCTATGTACGGACTTCGGCCGAGGCACAGGACAAACGCTCGGCACACTTGGCTGACTCGGCCGAGGCTCAAGATTCGGCTTCGGCACACTTGGCGCGACTCGTCCGAGGCTTCGAGGCGAAGGCTTCGGCACACTTGGCTCAACTCAACCGAGGCCCAGGCGCACTCGACCGATTCGCCCGAGGCTCAGACACACTTTACCGATTCGCCCGAGGCACACTGGTAGTCGAGGCTAACGTATTCAGTCGAGGCTACTGACTCAACCGAGGCTTACTGATTCAACCGAGACTAGCTGACTCAACCGAGCACTTGACTTGGCTCGACTCGACCGAGGCTTACACAACCGACCCGAGGCGAAGGCTCGGTGCATCCGACTTACCGAGGCCTACGGCACCCAAGCTCTTCCCTTTCTCTCTTCCTTACTGCCAGTCAGGGCCCGCTGGTCAGGGTGACCAAGCTTCCGGGGCCAGGCTCGGCACGTTACCGCGCGAGGCCAGGCTCGGCGGTCAACGGCGGTGTTTTGCGCCGTGGTCATTGACCGGCCCTAGCTCGTCGACGGCGACGCTTCCGGCGACACTGAGACCATCCCTGGGTGCGGGTTTTCGAGACGAACACGACGAACCGACTCGCTGAGCCAGAGGGATACCGGAGCAAGCTCGACGGCGGCCATGGCGGAGCGGCGGCTCTGCGACTCGGCGGCGGAACTCTTCCCGGCGGCTTGCGACTCGGCGAGGTTAGCACTAGCCCAAGCAAGACCTAAGCGACCTATTGGAGCAACTCTCGGGCTTCGGCATCCGCGACATTGCCCGGCGCGATGCACGGCGGCGGTCCATGGCGGACACAGCGCGACTGGCCCGCGGTCCGGCGAGCTCAGGACACGAGAGAGGTCTCCATCTGACTCTAAGCTACTACGACGGTAGAGAAGACTAGAACATGGCTCAGCTCAGGGTAGCATGGCCGGAGATGACCGGTCCACGCGAAGGTCACGGTGGCGGCCATGGCGGAAACTTGCGGACGGCATCCGCTGTTCCGGCGGCTGGAGAGGGAGAGAGGGGAAACCAACCCTTACCGGAGAAGGAGGAGGTTAGGGCGGAGAAGCTGGCGGGAGGAATCGAACGGCGGTGCGGCGATTAGCGAGCAATCGCTCGCCGGAGTTCGGCGGCAATGGCGGTTTGGGCGAACTGGAGAAGATGGTGGAGTGGCTGGCGCGCTGGTGAGCTCAAGGCGGACAAAGACAAAGGAACAAGTGGCTGGGTGCATTGCACCTGGCCAGTTCCCGTCGGGGAACTCCCGACCGGACACGGCGGCGTCAGGCGTCGAGCTCCACGCGGCGAGCATGCACCGAGCTCCGGGGTGTCGTGGCGAGCTTGCAGCGAGCGAGGGGGCGACGTGGCGCATGCAGCGCTAAACCATGGGCGGCGATGCCGGTGGTTTTGCTGGCGGGCGAGGCGGTCTCGCGGCGGCGGCAGGCTCGGTCGGCGCGGAGGGAGCGGCGTCCGCGAAGGAGAAGAAGGAGAGACTGACAGGTCGGGTCCACTGGGGTTAAACTAATAAAGTTTGATTGCAAACTTTGATGCTCTATAACTCCTAAACTAAGCCGAACTAGGAAAGGGTCCTAACAGCAAAGTTGCTTAGAATTTTGTAAGGAACAAATCATCTTAAAGGCTCGAGTCCAAATTCTGCTGAGACAGAGAAATTTAGTGCTAAACCATTTTTCTAATGCAAGAAATCACAATTTAAAAGCTTTTGCTGAGAAAGTGCTTTAAAGCAAAGTTGTTCCTTTTATCAAGATCTACAACTTTGTTAAAAGGCACTTGGTCAGAAACAGAAAGCATAACAAGGTTATACTAGACATTTAACACAAGGACTTAAGCATTCAACAAGCATATGCACAAGAATGATGAGATGCTATGCTTATGCGGTGTCAAATTATGCATTTAGGGAATGCTTAACACCGGGGGTGTTACAACGACGTGCCCGCTTCGTGGTGCTCGCGGGCTCTAGTAAAGGATGTGTCAGCGGTAAAGATGACAACAGGCATAAATAATCACGTACCCACAGATAGAAAACCCGACGGGCAAGGATACGGGTTTAAGTTTGTACCCATGGGAACATACGTAGATAGTATTCTAAACCCAATAGATATTTGCTCATGGATATAAAAAAAATGATATCCGCACCCGCAAAGCCAGCAAGACCCGCACCAATGACTATTATGCGGTTGTATGTCTTTATTTGTGTTAATTTGTGATTATTTGATATACATTAGCGTAGAATTTTGATGACTCTTGTATACTTTATCTAACATTGAGATATAGACATTTACTTGTTGACATATTATTTCTTACTTGCTATTAAGGTATGGTTGAGTGATTCGTTGCTTCATTTTTATGGGTATACGGGTTTGCCTGCGGCATGTGATATCCACGGATAGCGGGTACGGGCATGTTTTTCTACCCGTGGCAGTTAGCGGGCGCGGGTAAGTACAGTTTTTTGCTCGCGGGTACGGATAGTATCCATGCAGATTTTACTCGTTACCATCTTTAGTCGGCGGTTGAAGTTTGCCTATTTCCATCTTTCTCTCTCTTTCCCTTTTCAGTTCCTCACTCTTCTTTGTCTCCCCTTTCTAGATCGGATGATGGTGGGGCTAGATCCGACGATGGCAGGGCTAGATCCGGGAGGTGGAGGCTGACCACGTCCAACTCTAATAAGGAGGAGGTCGGGAGTGACCTAATTTGGTGAGGACTAGTGAGCGGATCGAGCGAGCGGCGGCAGGCTCTACCACGACCACGGATCGAGCTCCCCTGCGGCTACAGATGTGGCAGCGATAGTGCAGCCTAGATCCAGGCCCAGATCTGGTTCGAACGGTGGGCTTTTTGACTTTTTTTTATTTTTTATTTCAATTTTGGAGGTAGGCAAAAATCAGCCACCTCTATATATTATATCTGAGGCCTTTAAACGGCGGCAATTGGGGTTGCGCGCCTCTATTAATCTAAATTGTCCACGTTTAATAAGATTTATTACGTTGTAGTGGTAGGGTTCGCACTATCCGCCGCCGTTGGTCAGAGGTGCTCGCGCAGTCCACCACCACGCGGTTGCAGGCGATGGCTGTAACGCTGCCGGAGCTCCTTGCGCAGGCCATCGTCACGGGGTCTCAAATGTGGTTGCTTCGTGCTTGTGCCGGCCACGCCTACACGCGCGCAGACCCCACCCGCAAGAGTAGAGAAAAAAGGGGAACAGAAAAGGACATAACATTGATGAATATTGATTGGTTAGATTACGCACTAAACAAAATGTATGGGTTGTGAGGGATAGTTTTTGAAATGGTTTCTTAGGGCGCGTTTGGCAGAGCTCCACGGAGCGGATTCTCACGGAGAATCACCTCCTGACTACCAAACGTATTTTTCAGAGAGAAGTGATTCTTTGCTGATTCTGTGAAGTGATTCTCTGAAATGAACTAGGAGGCTGAGAGCTGAAAAAAGTAGCTTCACCTGATTCTGTGAAGTGATTCTCTATCCTAATTTTGAGAGTTTAGTCTAAAGAATCGAAGAGAATCTACTTTCAGCCACAGAATCACTTCACCAGAGAATCTGAGAGCACAGTTAGAGAATCTGAGAGCACAGCTCTCCCAAACAAGCCCTTAGATTATGGAATCTAAATAATAATTTCAGGTTAGGAGTGACCTTAGGAGAATAGACATTTAACCCCAACAAAGTTCACTGGTGTCAACTAAGCAAAATAGTGATATGGTAGAAGGATATGTAATTATATCTACATGAAAATTAAGATATAAAAAGATGTGTGAAAGATACATGGTTGAGATACAGGATATATAATTAGATAGTATAACTAATTTTTTTTTGAAAAGAAATTGTTCACTAGAAATATGGGTTTTATGTGCAGTGCCTAAAAAATTGCTCGTCTGTGTCCGTCCATGCGACGCGTCACGTAGGTGTTGTGTGGTGGTGTGAAGCATGCATGCTGGCATGCTGCCTTGCCGGCACATGACACCCACGTTATCCGCTCGCAACAAACCGCGGACGCCAAGCCAGAAAAAAAAAAGCAATGGGCGAGAGCCCCCCGCACCCCGCAGCCCCCCAGACGTCCACACGCACACGCGGCGTGCAGTTCCGTGCACCTGGCGTGCAGTGCCGCACACCTGGCGGACGCCACGTCGGACGGAGCATGAAGAAATAATGCGTGTCGGCTGGTCCTGTGATGCTGCGGTGCTGCCTCATCCAATACAGATAGAGTAGGTAGCTAGCGTATGAAATTTCAGTGGCACGCAGGCGTACGGATGCGTCGCATGGGTTGGTCACGGCGCTGAGAGTGGAGAGCACAAGATCAAGACGACACACGCGCACTCGGCACTCGGCACTCGCACCCAGACTCTGTCTGTGGACTGTGGTCGAGACTGCCACGGCTTTCACTGCTCCCGTGCTGGCTGCGTGTACTACGTGTCCCATCTATCCGTGCACCATGCCATTACAATTGCCATTGCCGTACCGCCGCACTATCCGTACACCATGCCCTTGTCACACGTTTGTCATCGGAAGAATAAGTTGTAAACATTTCCCATCGTCACACTCACACCTCCATCAGCGAACCAGCCGACTGAAAATATCTTGTCCTTTTCAAACGTTGAAGAATACTATAGACAATGAGAGTGTTGACGTCGAAAGAATTCCGGATCACATATTATCTAGAGCTAGATCGCTCGGGTCGTCACGAATACAAGAACGCAGTAAGGATCACACTTATGTGATGAAAAACGGTCAGGTATACAAGCAAACCAGCAAAGGATAGCTATCATGTTTACGTGGTGAAGAACGACTACTTTCGGGCAAATTAGCAATGAAACCGTCGAAGCTCTCACCTGGAAGGAACCCCGTCAGAGCAAGAACATCGCCAAGTTGCCCTAGGTCGGCCAACGAATCTAGAGCGCCATTCTTGGTCGTCGGATCAAAGCAGATGAACAATATGAGGTTGGAAAAGAGGATAAAAGAAAGTTTGTAGATTGATTTTGTCGATTTAGTATTTGGGAACTCAATCGACCATGATCCTCTCGTTTATATACAGGAGTGGTCTTCTCTCAATAGGAAACTAGTTCAAAAGGCTTTCTCCAAGTTTCTCACATAAAAAATATGCCAAAAACTTATTTGTTACCAATCGGTTCAGACTTTACATGCTTAGTCGGCTCAGGACCCGACTAACTCTGTTTTCACGCAGCTTGTATGCGTCAGTGCAGCTTGCTAGGAGGGGACCTGACTTAGTCAGTTTAGGGACCTGACCGACTAAGTCGGTTTTGGTGTAGCTCATATGGCTCACCGTCTTCTCCACATGATTTCTTCAATATTTTTCTTTGCCGCTTGACCACTAACACATATATGATGTATACAATTTGATGATACACCATGACACATTTTGGGGTGATCTGAGTGAACTAGGACATCGTTTTTAGCTAAAATCAGGGGTCGGCTTAGTCGGGTCTGGACCCGGCTAAGCCGACTAGTCGGTAGAAATTCTAGGCAAAAAGTTTCCGAAATTCATAATTCATTCATACAGACTCTAAACGAGGTGAACCATGCGTTCAACACCCGAAAAGGTGTTTTTTCGATCAGCTCAATGTGAGGAACACAATGGTGTAGTATGTTCTTGCATTTGAAAAAGTTGAGAAAACTGACTTAGCCGACTTGGGACCCAACTAAGCCGACTTTAGTTAGTTCGGCACTCGAAAAACTATTTTCTTCACCTAAACTCCAAATATGGTGATCCAATCATGCTTTCTGGCTATCTTAACCAGAAACGTGATCAAGGAGTCAATTATACATTTGAGTCACTTTTGAGTGTGAACAGAGAGGTTGGAGGATGATATGGAGCTAGGGTTCTATGTACTTAAGGCACCATTTATGATCAGATTTCAGGGTCTCGTTTGGATCCAATTTTGATCTACAGTACTCTCTGTCCTAAAAATAACTGTTGTTTTTGTTTTCCGAGAAATAACTTTAATTATATATATTTAAAAATATTAATATTGATGTTATATAATTAATATTATCGACAAGATTTTTGAATCATTTTTTAAAAAAACTTATAGAGATATAAATATTGCACGTATTTTTTATAAATTAAGTAAAATTTATGACACAAAAAACGAAAATAACGATTAATTTTGGACGAAGGTAGTACGATACAGCAAAACAAAAAAAAAACAGAACCGATCCAACCGGTCGACCTTTTGAGAGAGATTCTTATATTCTTTGGGTTTCAGCAATCCAAAGATATATTCCAGTATTCCCTCTCAAACCGCACAATGCCACATTCACCAGCCAATCTTCAGCCAGCTGATTCTTCGGGTAACATTTTTCCTGCCGCAGGAATTCATGTCCCACCGACTACAACAGTTTTGCCTCAGATGAACAGCACACCATATAATCAAGGGCATCTTCAGCAACCATCTCTGACTACTAATCAGGGGCTAACAGTACCTTTTCCTACTCTAATTCCTGGTGTCAGATGCTATATGGATGCAACAACCAATTCGGACACTCCTAATGCGAACCAAAGGCCTGCTGGTCTTGGTATTTTTTTGGTGAATACGCAGGTGCACCCAGTAAATAAGATCTTCATAAAAGCAAAAATACAAAGAGTTCACTCAGTCCTAATGGCAGAAGCAATGGCGGCGTCAGTAGCAGCAACAATAAACCATGCTCTTGGTTTTATGAACACTACATTTCTATCTAACTGTTTGTAGCTGGTGACCTTCCTCAACCAGGCGGACCAAAACAACCCCCAGACTGACGCATAAAACCTTTCACTCAACAATTCGTCAACTTTGCAAGTCAATGCTCAACAAGGATCTCCAACATACATAGAAACCTGAATACCACCACTCAGATTTTAGCTAGACAGGCGTTGTCTCATTCAGGATCCTCTTTCTCTTCTCAACGTACTTATTCTCACATTCTCATCAGTGCTGCCTGTTTGAGGCTTTGTCCTCTGTAAACATTACTGGTGTTTCCATCGTCGCAGCTTCGTGCTGCTAATATATTCAGAGTCATCGCTGGCCCCATTTATTATAAAAAAACCTTATCCACAAAACTAGAAAATAAATAAAGGAGCCCAGAATACTTTAGACATTGGCTCGTACGATGAACTATATATATTAAGGCCTTGTTCAATTCGCGAATTTTTTTAGAAAAAAGTTCCTATATCACTTTCATTATTATTTGGCAAACTGTGTCTAAATATGGACTAACTAGGCTCAAAAGATTCGTCTCGATATCCTTATCCCATGAATTTTGGTGGAATCAAATTATTCCTCATGCATATACTAATTATTGGCTTATAAGAAATGAAGTGGTGATGCATCAACCTATTCCATTCCACTAACCAAATAAAAAAATGAGAAGATGATGGACTACCTCATTTGTCAAACCAAACACACACTTAATAGCTCGAGTTAGCTGATGCACCTTGCATGCAACAAATCAGCAACGCGTGTTCCGTTTGCTACAACTCTGCTTTTTTAATAAAAATAACTCTGCTCTATTTATGAAGTGGCTTTTTAAGCTTGGGCTTTAAAAATAATTTTACTGGTGGGGTTGAAGTTATTTTGGTGAGATATTTTTGACAAAACAGCTTCTCACGTGGATAAAAAATATATAAATCTCTATAATGCCCTATTCCTTTTTTTTTCTTCTTTCCTCATATCCGCTTGAGTCCTCCACGCTCCATCCTATTCGCCCAGCTTCTCCATGCTTCGTCTGCAACTTCACCTAAAGCAGCCCAACGACAGCCTGCCCTGGTGGCCTCGCAGCGCCGCCCCGACGCTGCCCCTGCAGTACCACGGCCTGCGCCCCCGATGACGCACTTCAGTCTTCAGTTCTGCCCCAATGCCTATACCTCGCCTCTACATTGAGCGACCATGCCACCTCCGAATAGGTAAATTTGCTATAGGACACTGCTCAATAGCGATATTAGCTGTTGGACACTATAGCTATTAAAATAATATTATTCTATAGTGAATGAAATAGAGAAGTTAAAAGTGACCAAAATACCCCTAGCTATTATAGTATAACTTTTTATAGTTATCTAAAAAAATTCATAACTTTTGCATATGAAGTCGGATGAGAACAAACTTTATATCAAAATTATAGTGCTCTATGAGATCTACCGTTTTATAGTTGACAATTTTTTGATTAAAAATATCTAATGTATGATTTTTTTTTAATTTTTTAGATTTTTAAAATTTAAAATTTTGAATATTTAAAGTCATTTAGAGTCTCAATTTTCATTTTATATTTTATAATTTTAAATCCAAAACAGAAAATAGAAAATTTTCTAACGCTTGTGGTATAAGTTCGAAGTAATTTAAAATTTCTAAATTTAAAATTTAAAAATCTAAGACAATAAAAATAAATATTTAGAAGTATAAATGACTTTAGATTAAAATTTTATCAACTAAAAATTATAAATTGTATTGATAACTGCAACTTTTATATGTACCAAGTCAACATAAGAGGTCATTCGATAATTTTAAATTTTGAGTTTTGAAATCTGGAAATTTAAAAAATTATTTTGATAATTTAGAGAGCTTTATATCAAAATGTTGTCAACTACAAAACTGTAGATGTCATCGAGTACTACAATTTCGATATAAAGTTCATCTTCATCTGACTTCATACGCAAAAGTTATGATTTTTTTAAATAACTATAAAAGGTTATACTAAAATAGTTAAGGGTATTTTGGTCACTTTTAACTTCTCTCCCCCATCCACTCCAAGATAATATTAGTTTAATAGTCATAATGTTTAAGAGCTAATTACCATAATTAAAGAATGTCTTTTAGCAAAGACAACATTAAGCAGTGTCCATCAATAAATATCACTTTTTAAAGAATTTACCCCCTCCGAATCGAGCAATCGCGCCGCCTCTACATTGAGCGACCTGTCGACCCAAGCCGACGGTGGCTCCACGTCGGATGATGGCGCCGCTCCGGCGCTCCGGCGCTCCGGCTGACCACGTGGCAACCTTCGCATCTCCTTCTGTCGGGGAAATTTTTGCCCAGGATAAAGCTATGGGAAGCCACAGTTCCCATCTTTGATCTAAGCGCGATTTGCACGGTTTCACACATGGAGCTGGTGACTCTGGACCCGTTTGGTTGAGAAAGATACGAAGCTGTCTGAGAAGTCGCTGCACTCAATTATGGTGACCGAGCTAGAAGCTCGTGACAGCGATGACTGTGAACTGTAACACCAGTAGCGGAGACAGAAGGGGGTGGGGTTGATGAATAGGTTAGATGTTGGAATGAATGTGATGGCGTGGATTTTGGACTCATACTTCACCGAGGGAGACATTGTAATCATAGTTACTATATATTATATTACAAACACCATGTTCAGCACTCAAGCTAACACTACCGGAATCAGGGAGTTCTAAGGCAAAAGCTTAGCAGAGTGCCACCCTCAGCATACAGCACTCGTTAAGAAATTAGACAACAAAGAGCTCTTTACCTAATATTTTTGAGTAAAATTCACCGCCGGTCCCTAAACTTGGCCGGCGGTGTCATCCCGGTCCATGAAGTTACAAAATGTTATTTTCACGTGCTGGAACTTGTCCCGGGCCGCACCTGAGGTCCAAACGGGTCCCGAGCCGACCCGAACGCGGATTTGGCGACGCGGGCCGATTCAGCTGCCCTTCTCCGTCATTCGCACGACACAGCTCGCGAGGTCGTGGGGTTTCTTCATCCTACCGTCCCGGCGGGTCGTGGGGAGGCGGAGGTCATCGGTTGCTCATCGCAGGCTGGAGCGTGGCGAGAAGGCTGGCCGCGGCAGTGGATAGTTCCCAGGACGGTGACTGCAGCAAGCAATGGCACCGAAGCTGCGGCGAAAGGGCGATCCTCCTCTGGTATATGGTGAGTTAATCGCACCCAAAGTTATGCGTTTTTGTTGGTGTAGCTGATCCTTAGGTAAATTAAGATGTTGATGGAGACATAAAAATTCGATCTTGGGGATTAGGCTTCTGTTTTTTTGTGTCGATTGGTTCAGGATTGGGGTTTTCTTGAGGTTCAGGTTTGTGATTAGTGAGTTTTCTCAGTATAGGGAATCGATTCATGTTACTGATGTTCTGTTGTATGACCAAATTGTGCAATGTAGGTGTCAGTGGTGAAGAGTTTACTGTTGAAGTGCATCATGGTGGGTTTTTTCTTGGATCTGGGCATACAAGGTCATATGTGGATGAAAAGATTTCGTGGGTTGATCATTGTGAAGTAGAAACTTGGTCAGTTCTGTGGTTTGAGGACATTGCTGAGCAACTTGGATACCCAAAGTCGGCTACTTTCAAGGTGTATTGGTTGTTGCCTGGAAAGACACTAGAGGATGGGTTGAGGATAATTTCTACTGATTCAGACACCAATGCAATGTGCTCAGTGGTAGACAGGGTTCAAAACCTAGTACTATATTTTGATCATGATGACATGTTGGTTGATGGGCATTGGGATGATGTGGTTGTGAACCCAGTTTCACATTTGCCTAAGGTTATTAGCCCTATCAAGGTGCATTATGATGAGAGCAGACAAAGTGAGAGATTACCTGAGTTCTACCAAGGGCCACCAAATTTGAACAATCTTCAATCTGAATTTGGGGAAGGAAGAAAAGAGGACAGTGAGGGTTCTGAATTTTTGGACAGTGAGTATGAGGTTGAGGAGGGGGATGAAGACCTTCCTGAAGGAATTATCGAAGAGGAACAGAACAAGCAACAAAAGGTTTCAAAGTCCAAGAAGGCAAGGGGCAGCAGGCTTAAGGGTGAAAGGACAACAGCAACACCTCAAGATGTAGAAGACTTGTCTAGTGAAGAAGATCTTCAACTCCCAGCTGAAGAAATAGAGAATGAAGTCAATATGAAGTTTGGTACCTTCAGGACCAAGGACATGAACAATCCCACATTCAAAGTTGGTATGGTGTTTGATTGTGTTCAGACACTCAGAGCTGCCATTACTGAGTACAGTCTGAAGCAAAGAGTTGACATCAAGTTTGCAAGGAATGACAGTGAGAGGTTTAGGGCACATTGCAATGAGGGTTGCCCCTGGAATTTGTATGCATCATTTGATAAAAGAGTTAAGGCATTTGTAGTGAAGACTTATTCTGGATCTCACAACTGTCAGAAGGACTGGAATCTGAAAAGATGCACTGCAAATTGGCTTGCTGAAAAATATTTAGAGTCATTTAGAGCAAATGATAAGATGTCTATTGCTAACTTTAGCAGGATAGTTCAAAAAGAATGGAATTTGACACCATCCAGGACCAAGTTGGCAAGAGCAAGGAGGCTAGCCATGCAGAAAGTGCATGGTGAAGAGGGTGAGCAGTACAATGAACTTTGGGACTATGGGAATGAAATTAGAAGAAATAATCCACTAAGCTCTTTTTTTCTTAATGTGGACAATGGATACTTTTCTACATGCTACATGAGCTTGGCTGCATGTAAGAGAGGATTTTTAGCAGGCTGCAGACCATTGATTTGTTTGGATGGATGCCATATCAAGACCAAATTTGGTGGGCAGATCTTGACTGCAGTTGGCATTGATCCCAATGACTGCATATACCCAATTGCTATTGCTGTGGTTGAGGTTGAGTTCAAGGCCACATGGAAGTGGTTCCTGCAAACTTTGAAAGAGGACTTGGGGATTGTCAATACTTATCCTTGGACAGTGATGACAGACAAGCAAAAGGTATGTTAATTTCTATTCAAGTCATTACATGTCGTGTTCTTACAACTACTAACAAAGTTGTGATGCTTTAACTCTCAGGGGCTGATCCCAGCTGTTGAGGACATATTTTCTGAGTCTGAGCATCGTTTCTGCGTGAGGCATTTGTATTCTAACTTCAGAGACACTGGATTCAAGGGTGAAATACTGAAAAACCAATTGTGGACATGTGCAAGGGCCAGTACAGAAGAGAAGTGGAAGTATCACATGGAGAAAATGAGGGCACTGAACTCAGATGCATTTACATGGTTGGAAAAGATGGCACCTAACACATGGGTAAGGGCATTCTTTGCTGAATTTCCGAAATGTGATATTTTGTTGAACAATAGTTGCGAAGTGTTCAATAACTACATTTTGGAAGCTAGGGAAATGCCTATCTTGAGTATGTTTGAGAAGATTAAGCAACAATTAATGACTAGATTCTGTAGTAAGCAAGAAGAGTGCAAACACTTTGTTGGCCCTATCTGTCCTAAGATTCGACAAAAAGTCCTTAAAAATGCAGAGTTTGCCAATACTTGCTATGCACTGCCATCGGGACAGGGAGTGTTTCAAGTTTTAGAGAGGGAATTTCGATACATTGTTGACCTTGGAGCCAAATCTTGTGAATGTAGGAAATGGAACATAACAGGAATTCCATGTAAGCATGCAATATCTTGTTTAAGGCATGAGAGGATACCCGTTGAGTCTGTTGTCCATGAATGTTATTCAATTCAGGCATTTAACAAAGCGTATGAGTCCAACATTATGCCTTGCAGAGATAGAACCACTTGGGAAAAGGTCAACGGTCCTCCAGTCCTACCACCTAAATATGAAAAGAAAGTAGGAAGGCCACCAAGGTGCAGGAAAAAGGCTCCTCATGAAATCCAAGGAACAAATGGCCCTAAACTGTCAAAACATGGGGTGACCATGACTTGCAGTTACTGCAGGGGTGAGAACCACAATGCCAGGGGTTGCCCCCTTAAGAAGATGGGGATAAGACCAGAGGATTATGTCCCTGATGAGGTACCTTTGCAACAAAAGGAACCTACTCAGAGTTCTCAGTATGTCTCACAAGATGCTCCTCAGAGTTCTCAGTTTGTCTCACAAGACGCTTTTCAGAGTTTGCAGTTTGTCTCACAAGATGCTCCTCTCAGTTCTCAGTTTGTCTCACAAGACGCTTCTCAGAGTTTGCAGTTTGTCTCACAAAATGCTCCTCAAAGTTCATTGTTTCCCTCACTAGAAAATCCACATACTAATCAGTCTATGGGAATGATGGCGCACCTTAGCTCAACAATGCTTTTGCAAATGCTAGAACAGGTAAACTATTTTTTGGCCTCTAAAAATGATTTAGGTATTTTGGGTCTCTAAAAGTTATCTTTTTTACAGGGATCAAAGACACCAGCATACTTTGCCCAGACTCCAACTCCATTACCGGAGTCTGCCTTCATCACTTCGAACACAACAATGCCTAGGCCGACTGTATTGACAACAGCTACCAAGGAAGGTAAGGCTGCTACAAGGAAGAGGAAATCAACCCCTGCAAAGAAGAAGGAAGCACCTGGGAAGAAGAAGGAAGCATCTGGGAAGAAGAAAGATGCTCCTATGAAGTGAAATGCAGAGATTTCTGTACACCTTGTGCTCTTTTGTGAATGACATAAGAATTTTACGAATACATATTTAGGCTACCTGAGCTGCCAAAAATATTTAGAGTCATCTTTTGCTCTTTTGTTAATGACACAAGCACAATCTGTGCTACTGTCATGGATGCTGCTCAGTAGTGAAAACTATGCAAGGAAATATTCCAGTGATGCTTGAATGTTGGCAGTTTCTGTTATTTGTGTTACTGTGTTCCAGTGATGCTAGAAAGTTGGCATTTTATGTCAATTTGTTCAAATCAATTAACACACCGCATAGATAAGTTTTCAAGGCACATAACCATGCTGATGCATTTTTAATATTACTCATCAACATATCCATACAAGATTTCTGGAAAAATTACAGAGATTTGTGAATAAAACAAGTGAAGAACGTTAACTAAAAATTTTAGTAGGACAACAATGTCCCTACCAATTCCTAGCATTACTGTCAAACTATCATTCGCTTGTTTCAGATCATGCTGAAGCCGCACAGCTCCATCAGCCAGCCTCCTCTCCAACCTGTTCACTGAACATGGTATTCAGTACAGGTAACAAGCTAACATCAGCCAAGGGGCGATGCATCTGGAAGCGCGGCCACGGCTGCTCCATGCAGGAACGGGCATCTGGAGGCCGGCATCGACGCTTCTGGATGCCGCGGCGAGCAGAGCGTCGGCAGTACCAGTGGGTCCGGACGCGGCGCATCTGGAGGCCGGCATCGATGATTCTGGAGGCGTTGACGGCTCGCGGGCTTAGGCCGCCGCGGCGAGCAGAATGTCGTCGGCGGTAGCAGCGGGTCCGGACGCCGCGCATTTGGAGGTCAGGACGCTTCTCGAGGCGTTGGCGCCGCGCAGCCTTAGGCCGCCGCGGCGAGCAGAGCGTCAGCGAAGCGCGGGCTTGGTCCACCGTGGAACGCCAAATCCGTGTTCGGGTCGGCTTGGGACCCGTTTGGACCTCAGGTGCAGCCCGGGACAAGTTCCAGCATGTGAAAATAGCATTTTGTAACTTCATGGACCGGGACGACACCGCCGGCCAAGTTTAGGCACCGGCGGTGAATTTTACTCAATATTTTTTGTCTGACCCTCAGCAAACAAAAACATTCGGCAAAATGTAAATAAAAAACTTGAAAAATTAACATTTTTTAAAAATCGAGGGAGGGCCCCACCCCCAGTCGACCAGTGTGCCCGTCTCTGTCGAAGTCGCAAGTCATAATATTTTTGAATGCTGTGCACGGTTGTGGGGATTTGAACCTGTGACCTCAGCCTTGCACGTAACCTCTTCTACCACTCACGTGTGTCTACATTCAGTTTTGATTCCCCACATATTATACTAAAATCGAGTATAAATTGATTGTTTGAGGGCCTAAATAAATTAAAATTTAAAAGTTGTCAACTACAAAGTTTTATAACTTTTTAAGATCTATGACTTTTATTTTAGTAGTTTTTCCATCTGAGATGATTTAATAAATTCAAATTTCAAAATTTTCAAAATTCAAACCACTTTTTCCATGACAAGATGATTTAAAATAAAAAGTTTTATAACTTCTTATTGTGATCTACAACTTTTATTTTGATTATTTCTCCATCCGAGATCGTTTAAAAAAAATTTAAATTTAAATTTGAGAAATTCAAACATACTTTCGTTGACAAAAGTTGTATATGATGCCTTGATGCTGCTAGTACTAGTACACATGACCTCGGCTCTTCCATGCATCATGCATGGCATATCAACAGGCACATGATACTAGTATGTCCATTCCATTCGTCCCATGCATCAAGGCGGGTCCCACACCCCACCAGGCCACACCACCAGGCACCGCTGGCGGTACAAATAGCCCCCACCCCCCACCCACTCAGCACCATTTCACACCTCCCCGCCGGACCCTCGTCGTCCTACTCCTAGTTCCTTCCCCTCTCGGTGTCCAAGCAACGAGACCACCGACCACGCCGCGGAGATGTGGAGCTCAGACTCCGAACCCGAGCTCGCCACCGCCGCATCGGCGTCGCCTTCCTCCCTGTCCGCCACTTCCGGTTCCGCCTCCCCGCCGCCGACCCCGCCTCCAGCCGCATGCCTTCTCCGCCAACGCAACCGCCGCCGCCGACGCAGCCGCAAGCAGAGCAGCGCCAGCGCGGTCGCCGTCGCGCCGGGCGACGAGCCCGAGTCGGCGGAGGACGTGTGGCGCGGGGCGCAGTGGGAGGCGGCGTGGCCGGCGCGGCGGGACTCGAGGCCCGTGGTGCTGGCGGCGGGCGGAGACGACGCTGTGGGGCGGTCCAGGAGCCTCACGGACGACGACCTGGAGGAGCTCAAGGGGTGCGCCGATCTGGGCTTCGGCTTCAGCTACGACGAGATCCCCGAGCTCCGGAGCACGCTCCCGGCGCTCGAGCTCTGCTACTCCATGACCCAGCGCCTCCAGCTCGACGACGACAGGCCGCAGCAGCACCACGAGGCCGCGGCATCGGATGCCTCCGCCGCCGCGCCGCCGCCGCCGCCGCACGTCACCAACTGGAAGATCTCCAGCCCTGGTAAGCAACGCAAAGTGCAAAGCAGAGCAGGAAGTCGTCCATGACTTGGGTTCCTTGGTCACCGGAGCCGAGAAAACCAACTTGTCCACATCAACCAACCAAGATGGAATCTCTTGCCGTCACGGAACCAACCAACCAACCAAGAACACCACTTGATTGTCGACGATTTGCTCGCTCGCTCGCTTCGTTGTGTTTGTCGTCATGTGTTCGTCGTTCTAACGAGTGCAGTCCTTGGTCTCCGCAGGTGACAGCCCGGACGAGGTGAAGGCGCGGCTCAAGTACTGGGCGCAGGCGGTGGCGTGCACCGTCCGCCTCTGCAGCTGAACGCCGCCGACGATCCACGCGCGCTGCATTCGCCACCGGCAAACACACCGTATATGCCGGTCGGCGCCGCAGGAAACGATCGCTTCCTACGAGGACAACGTAAAACGACGGACCAAGAAGATGCCGGACGACCAGACCTGATCGCGAACGCGCTGCTGCTGCTGCTGCTGTCCCAGCTGCGACGGCGGGCGTTGGCAGCTGCCATGATTGATTGCATTGCAGCTGGAGGAGAGTTTGGTGGAGCATCGTTGGTAGTAGTAGAGTACTAGTTCATCGCAGCAGCACATGGGCTAGCTGGGCGGATGGGAAGCGGTTTGGTTGGTTGGTTGGTTGCCCGACTTGCTGCCCTCTGTTCAAGTTGTGCAACCTGCCTCTCTGCCTGACGAACAACCAGGAAATAAACCATTGTACTGCTAGTGGCAGTGATCAAAATAATGTTCAGAGTAATTAATTAGTACTGCAAATCGGGGGATCAGGGTGAATAAATAAATAAATAAATGTATGGATTGGATTGGATCCCACATTATGTTTGTTGCTCATTGGCTGGTGTACTGAAGCTGTTTGGTACTACTACCATGTTTAGTTTAAAAAAATTCAAGATTCTCCGTCATATTGAATCTTTAGACATATGCATAGAGCATTATATGTTGGTAAAAAAAACTAATTGCACAGTTTATCTTTAAATGTCAAGATGAATCTTTTGAGCTTAGTTAGTCCATGCTTGATAAAATTTGCTAAATAACAATGAAAATGCTACAGGAACTTTTCCCCAAAAATTTTAGAAACTAAACATGGCCTAAATGGTGAAGATGCCTTCCCTCTATCTATTTTTATATGTATTGTGCAAATACTTCCTCCGTCCAAGAAAACATGCACTTATAGCACAGTACCACGTTTTAGTTTCTTAAGTTTAAACAATTATAGATAAAAATATATTAATATTTAAGATATCAAACAAACCCATAGTAAATTTATTTGGATTAATAAATATTAATACTATTCGCTACAAACATGATCAAATGTGAAGTATTTTCTGGACACGGAAACCATAGTTGCATGTTTTTATGCTCCGTCCTAAAATAGATGTCATTTTCGCTTCTTGAGAAACAAATGTCGGCAATTATATATTAAAATATATAAATATTTATACTAAGTAATTAGTATCGTCGGAAAGATCTTTAAGTCTAGTTTTTTAACAAATTTATTTGAAAAATATAAATATTACATATATTTTATATAAATTGAGTCAAACTAGGTCAAATGGCCGTGCGTTGCTACGGGACAACTGAGGTGATTTTTTTTTGCACGGAGTGAAGCGAAGGTAAGGTGAAGATCAATTGTCGCACCAAAATAGTATCTCTTCTTTATGCTGTAAATGGCTGGTACCCAACTTGCGCCGGTAGGAAAGAGCGCTAAATATCCTTGTAGCATATGATCGTCAATAGTAATAACGAGATAATTAAAAGCATTGACTCAATACTTTTTGAAACAAAATTGACTCAATACTTTCAATGCACTTCATTCTTTAGGGGGTGTTTGGTTCCCACCCCCTAAAATAACTTCTTGGAGCACATGAAAACTAAAAATGAAACCTGATGGGACACTAAGAGGGCAAAGAATGCATTTACAAATTATTCACAAGCCATGAAACTATTAGAATACCGAAACATTACTAAAGTATATAAGAATGCATGTTCATACCCTGCTGGTACTGATCTAGATTTAGGATAGTGCCTTAGGCCTAGGAGTTCAAGTGACATTGCTGGATGCTTCTGGTTAGATAGTTCTGGATGAAACCATGTAGTTTCCATGGCCATGCCCCACCTGAACCTATCAATGTGCTAAATAGAATTGATAGCAGCAAAATGCTAGCTGACATAAATTTGCTAGGTGATGTCTTCAGTCTGCCAAGCCTAAAAACATATATTGAAAAATCTCAATGTGTAGATGTCGCAAATAGAAAGTATAACTCACATTCAGATCCAGTCTTTAGTAGCATGTGTTGTGGCAAATGGGGTAACATCGAGATAACAGAGAACCTGTCTGATTGTTACATGAGCATACCATGCACTATGGACTAAACCTGAAACACATAGACCCGAATCAGAGAATAACAAATTATAGGTGATTAGTGGTAAAGAAAACTGAGGGTAGCGAGAAGAGTCGGCCAACATAAGTACATCAATTGCATATATTTACTGCTCTCTAGTAGAAATCTAAAACTGAACTACATGATGATAATCTGAACATTGAGAGAACAGGAAAATTGATTACCACCCTGGACACCCCAGTAAGATCTCTTTCAAACAACCTTCTCGATTAACTGCTACAAGCATTGTTGTCGTTCACCAATTGCCAATCCATCATCAAACATAGGAAACATATGTAGTCTAAAAGTGAAAAGAAGTACATTTTTTCTAACTTGTTCTTTACCAACTGGAGCCATCTCAAATAAATTGGCAACCTATACAAAGAAGTTAGCTGTAAATCAAGAAAAATAATATAATTTCCGTTGTCGTGGTCCTGTCATTATGGCTATTTCTTTTGCCCTACAAGATGAATTCCAAACTGATTTTTTTTTCTACTGCATTTGTAAAGGAAGAAAAGTCAATATATAAATCACAGCCTGATTTCACTTCGATGGTAGGTGTAAAAATAGAGAAATCTGATCTCAATGGTAGTAGTCAATATATAAATCAGAGAAACCTTCAACTGCAGTGGCCAGTAAGTATATCAACCAAGATCTAGCAATCACACAATCGAATCAAATAAAATAAAGGACCAGACCTTTCTGAATATATATTTGTTGCAGCAAAGACCAACCGATCTAGAGATGAGACCAGATCGGAACCCCGACGTCGTTCATCTCCTCCGGCAAGGTGAGGACCATATCAGAACCCTGGGACAGATCGAGCCCGCGCACCGATCAATCTAGGGATTGGCGGACTGGGAAAGCGGATCGATTCACACACCATGAGCGACGCAAACCCCAGCGATGGACAGAGAAACAAGAGGTGAGGGTTGGGAGCTTTACCGGCGTAGGAGTTGGCGACGTCGATGGAGCCGTGATGAAGGTTTGTCGCGCCTTAGTGGATCCACGCCACCAAGCAATGGGCAGTTGTGGCTGTTGCCACCGCGGCTGAAGAGAACTCCACGTGCTGCTTTAAGGAAGCCGCTGGATGGGGCCTGTGGCCGACGGCCCGACGTCCTGGGCAGGCAGCCTCGCTTGGTGCCGTACCCTGGGGTTCGTCCATGGAGGAGATGAAAGGAGTCTGTCGCGTGTCGCATTGGGGGAGGATACGGGGAGGGGGAGACTGTGCGACGTGATTTCAGGAGTAAACCGTGAAGTTATGAGGGCAAAACCGAAGGGAAAGAAAAGGAAAATCGGACGCAGTAGGAAAAAAACCGGAGTGGGGGAGGGATGCCGTCGCAGGGGCGGCACGACGACGAGCGGAAACTTCACCTTTTAGTCGTCGTCGCGACGAGCAGCGCGAGGAGCCGGCCATGGAGTAGGGATGTGGCGGCGGCGGCAGCGGCCATCGGACCTGGCGGGGGTGTTTTTTCCCCCGAGAGGAACGACGGGATGGAGACGGAGGATTGAGAGGAAGCGTCGGAGTGCACCGGTCGTTGGGCTGGGCCAGACGAAAAGAATAGAAAGAAATTTTGTCTCTTTATTATTAGGTATAGATATAGATATAGACTTGTGGTACGAAAACTCAAAACGATTTTCTTTGTGGGATGGGAGGGAGTATTTGTTTGCAGCCTGGTGGCACCTGCTGTCTGGCTGCAGATGTGTGCTTTGACCATAACGAACGAGAACTGATAGGTTCGGAGAAATAAAATGCAATCATGTGCGCCGCAACCATTCAGGGATTTTTATAAGCTTTTCCTACCCCATTCCAAAAGATTCCAAACCAGATATGTACGTACTACACCACCTGGAGCCTGCTGGAAGCAGCCTTGCCCTTGCTAGAACACTGAACTTCGCGAACAACATGACAGTTATATATATATATATATATATATATATATATATATATATATATAAACTCAACAACATGACAGTCACGGCGTCAAGATCATATGAACAGCCTGACAGTTATAAGTGGAGATCATTTTGTTTAACTTTTAATAAGAAAACAGGAAAATGTTAGAATTTGAGATTGGGTATCTTTTCATGTGCGATCTGCTGTTGCAAAAATGCTTTCTTTATTGTTTGCCAATGGCCATTATACTACTCCAATAATTAATGATCTGCTATTGCAGCAATCCTTCCTTTATTGTTTGCCAATTGCCAGATTAATGGATCAGTTTCCGTGGATCCCGAGTGAAAAAAAGACAAAAAAGTCAGTGACTTCGTTTCACCTGATCCGCCGGCGCCGGTTCCTTTTACCCGGCCCCTCTGTTCCTCCCATAATTAATCAGGAGGAAACAGAAGGCCCAAAAGCACCACCACAAAAGCCATGAATTCGGCAGTTTCAAGTTCGTTCATGACGCTGTCAGTTCCGTCCGTCACCGTCAGGTCGCGCCACTGCAGCCTTCACGTGAGCTGACTGTAGAGGGCCGGGCTACACGTACAGCGCTTGCCGGCGCCGGCCTCGATCAGTCCCACTGTCCGTCACATGAGCTCGCGTGCATGGCGATCATGCGTGCCCGGCCCTGTCATTAGTTCATCCCCCTAATCATTGTGCCTGTGCTTGCTACTAGTAGTAGCTGCCACGTGTTTCTGCTGTGCTGTCTCTGCGTGCCGACATGATCATTAGCTAGATACTACTGCTCGTATTCCTTGGCTTGGCCACGGTAAAAAAGAAAGATATTGCTCCTGGGGTCGGGGGTGGTGTTTCTACCGACTGTGTTGCTTGAAGTTGAAGCCCGTGACCACTGTTTGTTTTAGTAGTAACACGGAAGGACGGGATGTTAGATTATTTTAACATAAAGTGACCCATGTAAATTAATGAATTAATTCTATATTAACGGGTCTATGTGTGATGGTTGCTAGACTAAAGGATATGAATTATTGGATTAAATACCCTCTCCTCTCTCTTCAAATAAAATTAGTGTTTGCATTAAGACCTAAAGGTCAATTGCTACCACATATACTAAATAAATATGTGTTACATGCATGGAAGAATATGTGTGTGAAAGGCTCATGCGTTGCTTTGCAATAGTGCCTATTGATATTACTTAATTAGTCACCATGTACTAATGTTAATGCACATTGGTTACTAATTAGAATTATAGTGGCCAGGTGAAAGCTTCCATGTGGCAACCGTATGTGCACACAAATGAAATTATGGCATTAATTCTTAGTGCTCATTACTGAAGGTGGCTGCATGCACCTCTCTTGAAATGTCATGCGAATAGTAAAGCCATGCAAAGAGTCACTTGTTTTGCTATATATATATATATATATATATATATGTCTCTAGCTGGACTAGTGTAGACCATTTTTGTTACAAGAAAAGATAACACACATGAAGTAGTTCTCTCATCACCAGAAGAACAAGTAAGGTAAGAAGACATAGAGAAGAGAAATAATTCCAAGATGCAAGGAGCAAATATGACACAAGGTGAGTTTGTGTTGTTTAGCACATGAACGGACTATTTGTGTTATGCACATTTTGATTAAATCAATTTGTGCTAATATGATTTTTTAAGCTTCCACGTACTGTTTTATGCTTACACGGGCCAACTGCGCGCTGTCCCTGATGCCTTGGTGCAATGTGGTCTGCACTGCGCTGGCCAGACAGCCGGTCCCCATGACTGCCATCACCGAGTCTGGCATTAGTAGTACGCTACTGGCACATGCTCCCTCCATCCCTAAATAAGTGTCGTTATTAGTGTACGTATTACGTGTTTAACTTAATTTATAAAAAATATATGTAATATTTGTATCTTCAAATAATTTTGTTAAAAACTAATGTAAAGATCTTTCCGATTATACTAATTACTTAGTATATATATTAATATATTTTAATATAGAATTATATCCCTAAATAAGTGTCGTTATTAGTGTACGTATTACGTGTTTAACTTAATTTATAAAAAATATATGTAATATTTATATTTTCAAATAATTTTGTTAAAAACTAATGTAAAGATCTTTCCGATTATACTAATTACTTAGTATATATATTAATATATTTTAATATAGAATTATCGGTAGCTTTTTTTCGAAAGCGAGAACGATATTTATTTAGTTAGGGATGGAAGGAGTATACACCATATGCATGCATTAGGCAGCATGCATTACTGCAGCAACGCCAAGCAGAAGATGCACTCGTGGGAGGTCAGGTTGATTATGGGAGTGTTTGGTTTCCGGCCACACCGAACCTATGGCACGCCACACAAGTCAGAGCAGCTGTTTGGTTCATCACCGAACCTATGGCACGCCACACAAGTCAGAGCAGCTGTTTGGTTCATGCTTTAACTGCCGCAGCCACATGCACATATGACCTTGTTTAGATGCAAAAATTTTGCAAAATTTTCACTGTAGCGTTTTTGTTGTTATTTGACAAACTTTGTCCAAATATGAACTACGTAGACTTCAAAGATTCGTCTCGACATGTACATACTAAAAGTACAATTAGTTATTTTTTTTACCTACATTTAATGCTCCATGCATATGTCCGAATATTGATGTGATGGTTGATCTGATGGAAATTTTTTGAAAAATAGGGCTAACTAAACAAGGCCATATGTGTGCGTTCTGCGTTGCCTGGCTACTGGCTTCTTCTTCCATTGCTAAAAGCGACGGTGGCGTGCGTGTGTCCCGGCCGGCCCGGGCTGCATGCTGCACCAGCGACAAAAAGGGGAACACACCACATTGGGGAAGCAGGCAACTGCTGGTGTGTGTGTGTGGTACAGACAGGTGCGTGCCCACGCTCGATGAGATTCAGACTGCAGGAGCCTATCTACTGCTATCAAGATGCCCCGATCCAGGTCCAGCACTGCTTCTCCGGCGCTGTGCCTGTGCTGGATCTTGACAGAGAGCTGAGGCCCAGAGCGAGCAACGCAAGCACCCCAGGCCGGGGGGCCAGGGAGGACATGGACCACATCGCCCATGCGTCTCTGCCTGATCGCCCTCGACCCGGCCTCGACCGTCGACAGACCGCAGCGACTAAGATGGCGACGTGCCGTCTACTACCTCCGTGTCGCACAACGCACCACACCATCCATCTGCGTCAATGCGTGTGTGTGTGCTGCTTCAGAACTCGTGTAGCAGCTTCGCGTGTGGGTACAATGCATCTTATGTCACAATATCATCCATCAAAAACCCCTATAGGAAAAATAGATGATATGATATAGATTTGTGTTGATATTGCCTCATTAAAAACTTTTATATAGGAAAAATAGATGATATGACATAGGTTTGTGTTGATATTGTCTCGTTAAAAACTTTTATATGAGAAACCCAATGGGAAAAACTCATACAAAGAAAAGAGTGCAATATGATATTTCCAACAAGTTATTAATCAGGGAGACTCTCCCCCTGATAACAGATAATCAATCAGAGAGACTCTCCCCCTGATACTTGCAAACCTCAAAGTAACTAAATTCATACCAATGTACTCAACACATAAGAAATATGGAGTATGGTAGACTTTGTGAATAACTCTACAAGTATCACAAGATTTTAGTTTGCAAATGCTCATATGTCCATGTAACTTATAGGACAAAACATTCTTAATGCAAACATATTGCATTAAGTATAACTTATTTTTATCTAAACAACACAAGTTGCATTACCTTTTCAAGATAATGAATTTTGATTCAATAGAATCAATGCCACATAACCTCAGTATGTGATATACCATTCTGAATAGCTATAAAGCCTTGTAAATACAATATCAGAATGATTGTTATATAAAGCCTATTTCAATGATCTAGGTTTGCGGATCTTATAGATGACCAGAATCATTATATCCACATAACTAGATCATGGATTATATACCAAGACCGCATGTGCTATTTGAGGTATCAAAAGATATTCTTAACTTTAATCCTCCAACATTTGGTAGGAGTAGCGCTGCTACTAGATAGCAAACCATTGCAAAAATAATAACAGGCCGTGAACTTTGCAAGGTATATTAGCGCATAAATAACACAGAGATAATGGACCACATATCCCAAATTCTCGTCTCATTCACTATGGCATAGAGCAATCTTCCTCTTCCTAGAGGTAGAACAACCATAGGATATACCTTCATATTGAAACATTCAATATGATATGGATATAGATAGCTTTTGTATAAAAACCTGAGAGAAGATGTTTGGATCATAAACACAAAATAAAATTTTGGTTTAGTCCGTATCTTCCATCTCAAACTCCATCTTTAAATTACAACGTGTTATTAATATATGTTCATTATTAATGATGTCAAGATTACTGACTGTCATATAATACTATGAAATCCAGTCAAGGATCTCAAAATAAACACCACTTGTAATCAATATTGTATCTCTTCAGTTTAGAGAATATATACAAAGTCGATTGTACCAAATTTGACGTAATTGTCGTAAGTCATATATTGACTTAAGCAATACAAAATATGTGTTGCGATTTTTATGTATGAGGGTTGGGTATGTGAATTCCTTACTGGAAAGTTTCACAAAATACACCAAATCAAGTGATCATATAAATATATAAAATCACTACATCTATCAACTATCAACTGCAATGATAGATGCTCTTGTACTGCCAATCAAAAGATAGTATCAGAAACTTATAACTTATTATGGAGAATAATTTGCATTGAAAATCAATGTCTGGGCTTTGCATAAACCTCTTGTGCTACTAGTCTTGCTTTAGTCTCACCACCACATTGTTCTCAATCTATTATAGTATGAAAACACTTTTGTACCCACAGTAAAGGTACTATGAGGTGTTGGCATATCAGCCCAAAACACCTCTTTTTTTTGTGAGCAAGACTATCTCTGTATGTATTACAACTCAACAAGTTCTGATCCAGTAACAGTGACAAAGCACTCTGCTATGGTCTTATTAACTAGATGACTTGGCATATTGTATACAATTTATTCAGAGAAGTAATTGTCGACAAATGTAGCCTTTCTATTATATAATTCTCCAGTCTATCAAAGCTCCAAGAACCCTAAATGACTCATCATGAATTCCTAAAATGAGAGTCAGAGCTTTCCGATATCCCAGCATCAGTATTTGGTGCATCTTTGAGCTGGGTTTGTGGATGACATCTATCCATAGGGTAATTACATGTTTTACCCAATAGTCATTGCATTGACTTGCATTTACTATCTTTAGAAGGAAAGCCTTCTATTGCTAGCATAAACAATCCTGCTTTTATGGCCATACTGCTCCCCCTCTTATTTACAATTTGGGAGTTGAGTGGTTTTACTTAGTAGCACTACTCTTTCTGGCGCATACTTGCAATAGATTATTAATCAGTAAATGCATTTGGCAGCTTATTTGCAATATTATGCAAATCAATTGAACTCAAAGTTTAGTTCATTTAGTACGCGATCCTGAGCTTGAAATGCTTTATGCATTCCAAACAATTTCCGGGCATTATATATGGTACTTCAATTCTCCCCCTAATGCCTGGAAAAGATCAATATGTTAATAAAACCAACATATGGGTTGTAAATAGATCCTCTGTAAGAGATCTAGATACTCAACAATCGATGGAGATTGAATTCTTAAATTGATCCCTAGTTTCCTGTGTGAACCCATCAATGTATGTTATGGTGGTGAGATTGGTACGTATACAAGTAACCCAATCTTACGCAAATAAGGAAATCTTCATGGATTCCTACGTACTAAATGCATATAGGGGATATGCAGTTAATCACAAGTCAGGAGTGTGTAACTCTACCTGACTCCAACACGAAGTTGGCAATAGAAATTTACTAATAATGGTCCTGTTATGACATTAATGTCATACTTATAGATTCCAGTTATTCATTTTTAATATCTAACTAAACTTGTATTATGTTGGGGGAAGGAACCCTCGGCAGTGACGTCACGCAGGCTGACACAGGAAACCCTCGCTCAGCTGCATACCCTCACAAAAGCTTAAGTCTTTCGTGGTACCGCTCGGCTGCTTATCTAACCTTCGGATGTTGGTTCGACCCTCGCTGGAGTTTGCTGTTTCTTACATGCAGAAGGCGTAAAGGACACGGTACATAACCCTCGCTGTGTTGCACACCCTCGGAAGAAACGTCAAGCTTAATGGGCGGCAGACGGACGTGGGCTTCGCGGTTTGAAGCGATGGTTCGCGTGCCAAAGGTTAACCCTCGCATCTCTGCGAGGGCGAGCACGGACCAGGTGGCGGCGGACGCGCGAAAGGCGGGCTAGGGTTTTCATACTGCATGTGTTTGTACGATCCTGCCCTTCCGCTGTACAGCGCTAGAGAATCTTTCTTGTACCCTTTTGTAATTTGGTCAGTGTCCCTTGACATTCTCTATAAATACCAAGGGATGAACAGTGTAAGGTTGTGTGATTTTTGGGGAATAGAACCACAACATTACTGTTCTTGCTTCTTTATACCCTCGCGTTAGTTGTGACGACCGGCCACCTTCGCTGATCCCCTGCGCGTGAGTGGAGGTAAGGCAAGTGTGATCCCAACAGTTTGGCGCCGTCCGTGGGGAACGAAGTTCGTAATGGCAGGAAACAGAAGAGCGCCCTCAACCAGAGACCCTCGCGTGACCAGAGAGGCCACGTCGACGATCCAGCATGTGGAAGGGAATGTAGAACCCTCGGAAACAGAAGAAATTGCTCCAGGGACGGAGGTCCCGGACCCTCATACTCGGCTGGTATCACAGCCACACCCGCATACCTCCGGAGGAGATGGGGAAGGAGATGAGGAGGAGTTGGGCCTCGAGGCTTTAGAGAGACTTCAAGCTGAGTTGCAGGAGAAGAAGAGGCGTCTGGACCAGCTTGAAAGGCATAACCGGCTGCGCCTTATCAGGCAAAAGGCGGATGAAGCAAGAGAGCAGCTTCGCCGAATGGAGGAGTCCCTCGCAGCAGCTGAGGCCGAAGCCGAGGACTGGAATGGCAGGCAAATGCCGCCGCTTCGAGAGGAGAATGTGGGGCAGGAACAGGGCAACGCTCGTCATCCACCACCACCCCCACCACCACCAAATTTCTGCCAACTTTATCCAGAAGAGCGAGAGCCAAACCTTCGTATACAGCGAAGGGCCCAACAGCACCAGATGCCCTACGACCCAAGATCACCACTCTCCCAAATACTGCAAACCCAACCCTGGCCACCATGCTACAATCCACAAAATCTGCCTCGTTATGACGGCATCACTGACCCTCGCCAATTCATAATGAGTTATGAAGCAGCAGTTGCCGCAGCAGGAGGAGATGAATCAACAATGGCGAAGTCCTTCGTAATCATCCTTCGCGACATCGCGCAGACTTGGTACAACAACCTCTGCTCCAGAACTGTGGATTCCTGGGCCAACCTCAAAGATAGGCTCTGCACAAACTTCAAGGGTATCACAACTGCCCCATCAAACCCCATTGAGCTGTTCAACTGCAAACAGGAAGAGCGCGAAACCGCTGCAAGACTATTGGCGAAGGTTCATCCAAATCAGGGCCAGAACTCCGGGGATCTCTGACGAGGCTGTCATCCTCGCTGCAGTCAGCGGTCTGCGCCCAGGCCCATGCTCCTCGACATTCGCCAGGAAGTCGACAAATACAATCAAAGAGCTACATGAAACAATGGAGAGATACTGTAGAAGACATGGACTTCAGGGCAAAGTCCGATGCTCGAAGGTCACAACAGAAGCCGCAGCCGAGGCCTCAAGCGAGAGAAAACAACATTCGCCAAGAACAAAGCAACATTGGCGCAATCAACAAGGCAGCCCCCTTTGAAGACCAAAGAAGGGGTGCTCAACCTCCGGGAAACCAAAATCCACAAGGGTTCCCACCCCCACCGGACCAACGAAATCAACAAAAAGATCCCGCGAAAATGTATTGCCATTTTTGTGGTCCTGGGAAGGGGCACACCACCAAACAATGCGAATGTTTCGCCAAGGGAAAAGAGTACCAGGAATCCAAAAGAGCCACTTCGGCAGAAAACCGAACCATCAACCACACCAGAAAACCAAACTTCAACCTACCCAATCCTCCATACCACTACACCCCCATAAACTACAGCCTACCTTCGCACCAACCTTTCTACGCACACCACCCTCACTACAACCAAGCCTCTTATCAGCCAACCACCATCCCCCAACGCCAAAACGCACCATATACCGTCACATTCCCAACAACCCCTCAAACCCAAACCCAAACCAACCAACAATTGAACAATACTCTGCCACCACCACCACCAATACCAGCATTACCAGCGCCCCAACCTGTCAAATCCGAAGCCCAAAACCAGACAATCATCAACAACCCAACATCAACCTTCGGTGTGATTCTAGCCATCACTGGAGGCTCAAACGAAGATCATGGCAACAAGAGGCAAAGGAAGGAACACGCTAGACGAGTACACCATGTAGCCGTCGAAGGACCGCACAAATTTGGGCGATGGTCCCATATCCCTATAACCTTCGATTCCAGTGATATGAAGTTAAGGGATTACCCTCACACTGACGCCATGGTGATTGAAACTAATCTGGCAGGGTGGACAGTCACCAAAATTCTGGTCGACACAGAAAGCTCGGCAGACATACTGATCGCCACAACCTTCGACAGCATGAAGCTTGACAGAAACCTCTTGCAACCCACTGACAACCCACTATATGGTTTCGGTGGTCAACAAGTAAGAGCTGTTGGAAAAATATCTCTGCCCGTAACCTTCGGAGACCAGGTGAACTGCAGAACTGAGCACATAACCTTCGACGTGGTTGACATGTTCTATCCTTACAATGCAATATTTGGTCGAGGGGTCACCAATGCATTCAATGCAGTCATCCACTCTGCATACCTCTGCATGAAGCTTCCTGCTCCGAAGGGAGTCATTGCAGTATATGGAGATCAAGACATTGCAAGGGCAGCTGAGAGAACAGTAGCACCGGAACAACGCAATGTCCACAATTTGTCAAAGCCTCGTACAACAAACCTCAACACCGAAGGCGAGGTATGCACCGACCGAGTGAAAGCATCACCCAAAGAAGAAACTAAACATTTCCAACTCTTTGAAGGCAATTGAGAAAGAAAAGTGTTAATCTCAGCCAACTTAGACCCCCAGTCAGAAAACAACCTCGTCTGTTTCCTCAATGAAAACTCCGACACCTTCGCTTGGTCTGCAGAGGACCTAAAAGGGGTAAACAGAACTTTGATAGAGCACAGCCTAAACATCAAACCAGGCCATTACCCAGTTAAGCAAAAGCTTCGCAAAATGTCAGAAGAAAGGAAAGAGGCAGCAAAGGCAGAGGTAAAAAGACTTTTGGACGCAGGTGTCATCCGCCCAGTCAAATATCCAACATGGCTCTCAAACGTGGTCCTAGTACAAAAAAAGAACAAGAAATGGAGAATGTGTGTAGATTTCATGTGCCTGAACAAAGCCTGCCCGAAGGATGACTTTCCGCTTCCAAACATAAGCACCTTGGTCGACAGAGCAACCGGTTGCCAAATGCTTTCACTCCTCGACTGTTTCTCGGGGTACCACCAGATCTGGATGAATGAAGAAGATGAGGAAAAAACAAGCTTCATTACACCTTCAGGCACTTTTTGTTTTCGAAAAATGGCTGAAGGCTTGAGAAACGCAGGATCAACCTTCGCTCGCATGACATCTGAAGTGTTCAAGGATGAGCATGCTATCTCTGCCTACGTCGATGATTTGATCGTGCAAAGTGAGCAAAAAGAAAACCACGTATCAGACTTGGCGAGAGTGTTCAACAACCTTCGGTCTGCCGAATTAAAGCTAAACCCCGAAAAATGTGTTTTCGGGATAAGCGAAGGAAAATTGCTAGGTTGCATCGTCTCTACAAGGAGAATTGAAGCCAACCCCGAGAAAATTGACGCCATCATTAGCATGGAACCCCCGACAACCAAAAAAGCAGCTTAGCGTTTGTCAGGCCGCTTAGCGGCACTCAGCAGATTCATCTCGAGGTCAGCTGAGCGAGGGTTACCTTTCTTCGAAACATTGAGAAGCACAGCTCCATTGAATTGGGGACCTCGGCAGCAGAAAGCCTTCGAGGATTTGAAAAAGTATCTCACCAACTTGACCGTCCTAACTAGCCCGAGCAAAGGAGACTTGCTACTGCTGTATGTCGCAGCCTCGCCTCATGCAACAAGCGCAGTTCTGATTAAAGAGTTGCATGAGAACAACAGAACCAGGCAAACCCCAATCTACTATGTATCAGAAACTCTTGAGGGTCCCAAACGAAACTACTCAGAGCTCGAGAAGATAGCATACGCCATGGTCATGGTGTCAAGAAAGCTAAAACACTACTTCCAGGCACACGAAATCCATGTACCTTCAGCATACCCCCTCGAGAACATCTTCAAGAACAATGAGGCTGTTGGCAGAATAGCAAAATGGGCAGTTGAACTCAACAGCTACACAATAACCTTCGTGGGAAGAACAGCGATCAAATCGCAGGCACTAGCAGATTTCATAGCTGAATGGACCCCAGACCCTCGCAGTGACGGAGCCCAATCAGAGCCGTTTTGGACAGTGTATGTCGATGGAGCTTGGGGAGCAGTCGGAGCAGGTGCCTCGGCTATCCTAGTTTCGCCATCTGGGTCGAAGCTAAGATACGCAATAAGACTCGACTTCAAGTGCACAAACAATTCCGCAGAATATGAAGCTGTGATACTAGCACTCTCAAGGCTTCGATCATTATCAGTCTGAAGGGCGGTCATTAATACAGACTCCCAAGTCATCGCGGGACACATTTGAGAAAAATTACAAAGCAAAAGATCCAGAGCTACAAAAATACTTCCAATATGTTCGAAGGTTAGAATCATTCTTCCTCGGCATAACGGTGAAAGCAATACCGAGGTCAGAAAACAACGAGGTAGACAGCCTAGCTAAAGCAGCAGCACAACAACTACAACTGCCGGCTGACGTGTTTCACGAGGTACAAACTCAATCAGCATTCGAAGCCTCTGAAAAGAATGCCAAGCTAATCAATGCAATCCAGAATGAAGACTGGAGAGCATCCATCATGGCCTATATTAACGGGCTACATGAACTCGAGTCCAAAGAGGAAGAAAACAGACAAAAACAAAGAGCTCGAGGGTACAAAATAGTGGACAACACTCTCGGTAACCTCGCCATGGCTGAAATGCGTGTCACAAATTGAAGGAAATGACATTCTCAAGCTCATTCACGAAGGTATCTGCGGTGCACACAACGGCCCAAGGGTGCTAGTTGGGAAAGCCTTCCGTCAAGGTTTCTACTGGCCAACAGGACTACGAGATGCAGAAGACATCGTCAAATGTTGCGAGGGTTGCCAACTAACGGCAAAAACACAAAACGCCCCAGGAGCTCCAACAACTCTGATATGCCCAACATGGCCCTTGCAAAGATGGGCAATGGACCTCGTCGGTCCACTACCAACAGCTCCAGGAAACCTTCGCTATGCAGTGGGAGCTGTGGAATACTTCACGAAGTGGATTGAAACTAGACCGCTCGTTTCCATCACCTCCCTAGCCGTGAAAAAGTTTTTCTGGCAGCAATTAGTTTGTCGGTTTGGAGTCCCCAAACACTTAACTGTCGACAACGACACTCAGTTTGACAGCGAGGTCTTCAAAGAATTATGCGCACAAATCGGAACAGTCTTGTGCTTCGCCTCAGTCTGTCACCCTCAATCCAATGGCCTAGTTGAAATAGCCAAGCAACAATTTTCCAAGCCATATCCAAAAAATTGCAAGGCAGGCCCAAGGGAAAGTGGGCGGAAGAGCTAACCTCGGTCACCTGGTCCCATAACACCTCGGAATGCAGAGCGACCAAATTCACACCTTTCAAGCTCCTGTTTGGGGAAGAAGCTGTGTTACCAGAAGAATTGAAATATGGCTCTCTCAGAACAACCCTCGAATCAGATGAACAAAACCAGCTGTTTGATAAAGATTTACTTGAGGAAATGAGATGCAACGCAGTGCACAACCTTCGTAAGTATCAAGAAGAAACCAAAAAATGGAGAGACAAAAAGGTGAGAATAAAAGACTTGAAGAAGGGTGACCTCGTCCTCATTCGGAAACAAAACGCCAACATGGCGGGAAAATTTCAACCAAAATGGACAGGACCATATTTGATAACAGAATGCAACCGCCCTGGATCCTACCACCTCTCCGACAGCGAAGGAAACAACCTGCCACATACTTGGAATGTTGATGACCTTCGCAAATTCTACCCATAGCAGAGCCTTAGCAAGCCCTCGCAACATGTAAAATGTTTTTTGTCTTTCGTCTATACTAACATCACGCTTGTAACAAAACAAAGGAGCTGCACTCTTTTTCCTTACGAAGGGGCGTAAGGTTTTTTAACGAGGCAGTATCCAAATCCTCAATACAAGCAACAAACCCCAAAAAATGCTTTTGTTTTCCTTCAACTTCGATAAAAGCACCTCTTATTCAAGAGAGCTTATAATCGATAAGAACCCACTAAGATTGCTTCGAAACACCAAATTTTTTGAACCAAACTTGTAAAGCAAACTTCACCTCCACCTAAGAAAAGGGGAAGCGCGAAGTCAAAAAAAATGCAAGTACCCTCGCAGAAATGTCAGGGGCTTGTAAAGCAAACTTCACCTCCACCTAACAAAAGGGGAGGCGCGAAGTCCAAAAAATGCAAGTACCCTCGCAGAAAGACCAAGGGGCTTGTAAAGCAAACTTCACCTCCACCTAAGAAAAGGGGAGGCGCGAAGTCCAAAAAAATACAAGTACCCTCGCATAAATGTCAGGGGCTTGTAAAGCAAACTTCACCTCCACCTAAGAAAAGGGGAGGCGCGAAGTCCAAAAAATACAAGTACCCTCGCAGAAATGCCTGGGGTTTGTAAAGCAAACTTCACCCCCACCTAAGAAAAGGTGAGGTGCGAAGTCCAAAAAATACAAGTACGCTCGCAGAAATGCCAGGGGCTTGTAAAGCAAACTTCACCTCCACCTAAGAAAAGGGGAGGCGCGAAGTCCAAAAAATAGCAAGTACCCTCGCAGAAACGCCAGGGGCTTGCAAAGCAAAATTCAACTCCACCTAAGAAAAGGAGATGCGCGAAGACCCAAAAAGTCAAGCACTCCAAACATCATACTTAAACGTTAAGCGAGCCCCGCAAAAAGGAAAGGGGGCGTCGCTGCTTTCCTAAAAACAGCTTACATAAACAATTAAGCGAGCCTCGCAAAAAAAGAAAGGGGGCGTCGCTGCTTTCCTAAAAACAGCTTACATAAACAATTAAGCGAGCCTCGCAAAAAGGAAAGGGGGCGTCGCTGTTTTCCTAAAAACAGCTCACATAAACGTTAAGCGAGCCTCGCAAAAAGAAAAGGGGGCGTCGCTGTTTTCCTAAAAACAGCTCACATAAACGTTAAGCGAGCCTCGCAAAAAGAAAAGAGGGCGTCACTGTTTTCCTAAAAATAGCTTACATAAACATTAAGCGAGCCTCGCAAAAAGGAAAGGGGGTGTCACTGTTTTCCTAAAAACAACTCACATAAACGTTAAGCGAACCTCGCAAAAAGAAAAGAGGGCATCACCGCTTTCCAAAGCACGGTTATTAAGCGCTAAAGCGAGCTCCGCCATAAGCTCAGCGAAGGTCAAAAAGCCATTCTTTATCAATTGCTAAAAATGAGCCTCAACTGGGCTAAACAAGTTTACAACTCCCTCGCGTAACTATAAATCCACCACAACATGATATACTTTGTCTGAAAAGTATAAATTTACAAGGAATCCCCACCATCCTCAATTAACAATACATCTTTACAACCCTCGCCATCAACTTCAAACCCCGTCTCTATCGGGACAACGGGTCCCCACAATAAAGGAGCCGCAGGCACAATAGGCAGCTCGCCGCGCAACACGCTCGCCCTATACATATATCTACGACCTATGTCACTAATCTCTGAAGGCTCCTCCTTCGGAATTACAAGGGAACCGTCCGGACCCAAATCAAGATTGCTACGACGAAACAAAAAATCCAAAGCCGTTTTTTCATCAATATCATCTTCAATACAGGCTGTGAAGAAGAACCAAACAAAAAAACGCGTAGCTTGTCGATCTGTATAGTCCGCGTCACGCCAAAAACAGCTCGCTCGACCGTTCTTCAAATCGTACCTTCGCAACTTAGACCACCAAAAACGCTCAAAGGATAGCGAAGGGTGCTTGAATTTAGCTCGAGCCCATGATTCACCAGTTATAAAAGTATCCTGATAGTTTAACGTGACAGGCGTCACATCAAACACCTCAAACACGCTTCCATCAGGAAACTGCATCGTCAAACAGACAGACAAATTCTTAGTGTTTTACATCAACACGCTCCCCTCGCAAAAGTAACAAAAAGTCTTTCTCTTTTACAATCGCCCCCGACAGCTCACACCTGCTCGGGATCTTCACGTTCCTCCGCAGCAGCCTCCGCCATCGCCGGGTCAGCAGCAGTAGCTTCGACTTCAGCTGTCTCCTCTATAGTAGACACTGTAGTGCCAGGGGCCACCTCGGCTGAGGGAACCTCCTCAGCCGGAGGATCATCCGTGGAGCCATGCGCAGGTGCGGCCTCGGAACAACCAGCAACATCATCAGCCGCAGTCGGCGAAGGCATCGCGTCTCTCCGAGCCTGCAAAAGGCGAGAGGGGGAACATAGAGATGAATAACTAACATTCTCTTACACAAATAAACCAACAAATGGCAGTTTATTCCGAAATCCCAAACCCGACGTGTAGCTTCAGCAGCCTCTTCGAAGGCAAGTGCACGGCCTCCTCCAGCGATCCAGAATCTGCGAAGCAAACACATCGCACAATTCCGAACCTCCGCATCATCTACCTTCATTCTGCGCACTTCGTCAACCGTCGGGAAAACGTGACTCGGTTTCCTAATCTTGCGGAGGTGCTCGCAGTCAGCTTGCCGAAGAGTACCGGCCATAGCTAAAGCACCAGCGTAGCCCCCAAAGTCGGCTGCATTTCCCACCAATGAGCTAAAAACATCAAGCTCGTTGCTCAGCCAACCTTCGAAGGCCTCCGCATTAGCAGCGGGAAGTGGCTCTCCGGCAGAGCCGCCGGCTTCTGTCAAGCATATGTCAACTTTATCCTTAATCTTCCCCATGCTCCTATGCCACGCCTCCGACCGAGAAGCCAACTCCGAGGTCAGCTCTTCTATGCGACCCTTCGCAGAGGCCAAGTCTTTGTCCTTATCACGGCACGCCGTTAACAGCTCAGCGTTACGACTCACAACCTCCTGCGTTTCCTCTCGGGTTTTCCTAACTTTCTCCAAAGCTCCTTTAATCTCCTTTTCTTTGTTCTCCAAACCTCGCCGAAGGTCTTTATTTTCCTTCTCAACCTCAGCCAAACGTTTGCTTAGATAGTCGTTGTTTAAACCTACCCTTCGGCGCGCGGAACGGTTGAGAAGCATCCGCTCAGCTAGCTTAACATCCATATCATCATGAAGCTCGTCCAGTGGTTGGTTAACCAATCGAAGCTCGGCCTCCGGCACACAGACACGGCCAAACACTAGGCCAAGGAAGCGCCTTTCCTCCGGAGCACATTGCAGATGGCACTCTCGAAGGTCCGGGCTCATGAAAAGCTCCGTCGCCGGATCTGAAACACCAACCTTCTTGGCAAAATAAGGTAGCTTCTCCATACGGCCTCTTTCCAGGAGTTCTTTCCGATTCAAGCTCACCCCTAACCTCAAAACCGTCAACCCAGATATGAGATCCCGCGAACTCGGGCACAAACCCTCGCACGGGACTTTCAGGCTCGAGGTCCCGCAACTCCTCATCAATGCTACGGGTAGCTTCAACGTCCGCGCTCGACGAGACAATCGCTTTTCCACGATCATCACCAATGGACACTTCTTCGTCCGAGTCACCCTCGCTGTCGAAGGTATCACTAGCTTCATCAGATGAATCATCTTCTGTGCCAGCCTCTTTCTCTGTCTCTTTCTCCTCCTCCTTTTCATCATCATTATCGGATGAACCTTCGTCATCAGATATCTGGATCAAAGATCCAATTCCGCCAACGCGCGGTACACGCCCGCCGACCCTAGCAACACCTCGGCCCCCCGTCACCGATACGAGGGCCGAGGAAGAGGAAGTGTCGGCAGCGCCCGACGCCTTAGCAACCTTCGTCGCAAATGTTTTGGCTCGACCGCCAGCGCTGCCGCGACCCCGACCACGACCCCTTTTCGGCCGGGAAACAACACCCTTATCCCCCGCGGACGTGCGTTTCCTCTTTTTTGGCGCATCCTCGCTCGAAGGTGTGGGCCAATCAGGGTATGAAATCCCAAGCATATCGAAAAGCCTGTTGACACGACCGCTGCTCCCCACAGCGCCATGAATGGCCTTAACCTCTAGGGTTGACAACTTCCCAACAAGGATTTCAACATTTTGTTGAACACATTTTAGGATAGCTTCGACACCAGCTTTCCGACTAGGAAATTTCTTAAGCGTACTCTCCCAAATCTTGTTCAAATCAAGCTTCGGCTTCTTCAGACCCCTCGCTTGATAAGCAGATACTTCCTCAACAGCGAACCAAGCTTGCTTCCGGCTGAGTGGCCAAACCTTGGCGCAGCAGTACTCCTCTACCAAGTCGCGAGCACATTGAGATCGAGCGACAACCCTCAAGCAATCAACTGCCGCATGTGCTTCTCCGGACATCAAGGCCTCGACAGTCACATCACCGAGGGGTGCAAGCTCACCACTCAGCTCAGCAGCCCCACCTAGCTTGTAGTAAAACCAATGCTCCTGTCATCCACTCGTCCACTTATTTTTCTGAGCTTGCACCGGAAGTTCTGAACCAGCCCTATGGCAGAATGTGTACACAGCAAACTGACCAAAACTAACGCTACCCTCGCTGTCAGTTATCTTCCTCGGCTGCATATGGACGCGGTGCGTCCGCACAAAACCTTCGACATGCGGAACAACGCCTTGAGAGCGACAAGCCCACACGAAAATAGACAACTTCGTAAAACATGAAGGCGTCAGCTGATGGAACTTCAGTTTAAAACGCTGAAGCACCGAAGTTACGAACGAAGTCGTTGGAAATCGGAGACCAGCCTAAAAAACTCTTCAAAGACAACAACCTCGTCAGCCTCCGGCTTCGGCACAGTCTCTCCAGAGCTGGCCCTAGCTTTTCCCTCCTCAATCCCGCCTCGCCTTATATATGAGGCAAAATTCGAGTCACAAACTCGACTAAGCCCAAACTCGAAAGTTATCCCCTCGCCCATACCGGACGGAGACGAAACACGAGCAGTTTGTTTCAACCTAGCCATCTCTCTAGCTCAAAACCTTTGCAGACCACAATCCAACTAACCTTCGCAGAAAACCTTAACGAACCCTCGCAATAGGGAAAAAACAGCAGCAAGGTGGCTAAGGCAAAGAGATGGCGCAGTTCAAACCACCCACCAACCCTAACTATTTATAGACCAAGGGGCCAGCCACCCAACCCGACAAAATCGGCACGGCCCCCGAAAACACGGCACAAAAAAACAAAACGCACAATAACAATAACAAAACACACGGCCCGACGCACAAGAAGCCGCGGGCGTCGCTGCCAAGGGGCACTTTTCGTTTTCCACACAAAGGCGCTGCTTGGGCCTAAACATCTTTTTTTTAGATCCAAGCCATCGAGGGGCTACTGTTGGGGGAAGGAACCCTCGGCAGTGACGTCACGCAGGCTGACACAGGAAACCCTCGCTCAGCTGCATACCCTCACAAAAGCTTAAGTCTTTCGTGGTACCGCTCGACTGCTTATCTAACCTTCGGATGTTGGTTCGACCCTCGCTGGAGTTTGCTGTTTCTTACAGGCAGGAGGCGTAAAGGACACGGTACATAACCCTCGCTGTGTTGCACACCCTCGGAAGAAACGTCAATCTTAATGGGCGGCAGGCGGACGCGGGCTTCGCGGTTTGAAGCGATGGTTCGCGTGCCAAAGGTTAACCCTCGCATCTCTGTGAGGGCGAGCACGGACCAGGTGGCGGCGGATGCGCGGAAGGCGGGCTAGGGTTTCCATACTGCATGTGTTTGTACGATCCTGCTCTTCCGCTGTACAGCGCTAGGGAATCTTTCTTGTACCCTTTTGTAATTTGGTCAGTGTCCCTTGGCATTCCCTATAAATACCGAGGGATGAACAGTGTAAGGTTGTGTGATTTTTGGGGAATAGAACCACATCATTATTGTTCTTGCTTCTTTATACCCTCGCGTTAGTTGTGACGACCGGCCACCTTCGTTGATCCCCTGCGCATGAGCGGGGTAAGGCAAGTGTGATCCCAACATATTATACCTTACAATCGTCATTATAGACAAAAAGTTTAGTAATCTTCAGGATATTGCTCATATGAAGAAGCATTATCTACCAAATGCATGGTTGAGTGTGGATACTTCCACACTTTAGATCATCTCGCGAATGTATCTTTACAACCATGAAATGCCCGAACTGTCCATACAATCTTTGTATCGGACCCATACATATTCTTTTGAATATGTTCCAGGAATCTAAGTTATTCAATCTAATTTTAAGGTAAGAGGGTCTTCAAATCTAATTTCCCTGTGGCACTTATTGTGTCCAAACAATGGGAAAATCCAGACCAAAATAATTGCCTATAATTTTTCACGTATCCCTTTGGATGTCCAAGTTGATCATTCCAAATCTTGAATGTATCAACAATGTGAAAAATTCTTATACACAACATATGGTACGAGGACTAGTTGTATGCATAATACAACAAAATGAGACCAATCTCATTACTTATATGCCATATCCAATGTTGTCGTTTTGGTGTTTTCACATGAAAACACATTTGGATATCTCTATAATTTGGTAAGATACGAGTGTATAGGACATAATTAAATATCCTTAGTAGGTAACTCAATATCGATAGGAAGGATGATAGTAGCAAAATAGACCAAACTATCATCACATCATATTAGTGATGACCAAAATTATTCCCTCTTCTTATCGTAAGAACCTGGAATATTTTGGTTCCTTAATTATAGAGTTTGTGGTACAAATGTCCATTAGGCACATATCATTCCACATTGGAATGATTCCTGTACAGTCTATATATGACAAGAAATCAATAAAATTCTCGTCTAATATATAGAAATCCATAAATATAGTCGAGTATCAAATTTATCAGTATGATACTCACAATAGTTATGCATTGACCACAAGTGTTACAACATATTTTGATGGACAATATAAAATATACCAATGGACTAAGAGATTATTCCAAATCTCAGAACATGTCAGTCGATGTATATTTGATGATCATGATGTCCATGTATTTGATGTTCTCTTATAAGACAAAGTTAGAGTGTTGAGATGTGATCCCAAAGGATCCAACAAAATCAACCTCATAAATAGCTTTAGATTAAGATTGAAACATACTTCAAATCTTAAGTTCTAGAGCTCTTGTTTTATTCTGTATAGACTTTTGGTATAGATCAACCACAAATTTAAAAGTATGACATTATTTAGCACTATGCTAAACACGACCACCTATATGACATTTCGTCATTGTGGGGTTCAACTTTGTCATAAATTAATTGCACATTAGGCCTTTTGCTTATGTCATTGGAAGCAAACAATATGAACAATATATATGATCATAGTTTCTAGTTCGAAAACTAGATACACGATCAACTCATGGTTAGCCTCAAGCTATATGAGTTTATTTATTGCTCATAATACTCCTATAGAGTATGCCATAAAGTATGTGCAATTCCTTCCATAAGATATTCTCGTAGATAATCTATATGGATGTAGTACATAATAATAGGAAGGCACAATTTTCTTTGATCTATAATAAATAACCTCTAAAAGAGGATATCAAATATTGTTATCAGGTTATGGATAAAATCAATGTTAATGTCCATTGTCTATGTGAGATATTGATGTTATCGAGAGCGAGTTCAACAAACTCCTCTGAAGTCAATATCCACAACATGTGACAAACCATTAATTTAATGAATTTACTCCTAAGATAAACTCAAAATCACTATGGTGATGCTGTAATCTTAAATGCAATACCATAAATTGATTATTTTACCTAATGGTAATCATAGAATATATATGGTAATGCTATAATATCAAGTGCAATATTTCAAATGTTATATCTTATCATAGTTTTGGAGTATTGTAGGTAAGCATAAAATTGTGTGGACCATACAACCAAATCATCATAAATTTTGATAAAACACAAGGTAGATAATCTCTATGTCAAAGACAAAGAGTAGATCTTTATAGTAGGCAAATATATTGCTGCCTAAGCACGGTCTCTGGGCAAGATAATTCACAAGTGAATTAAATGCAGCCTTTGCTTAGGTCTCTACTATCTTGTGCAATATCAAAATAATATGATGATATAACAATCCAAAACCTTTATTTTGGTAAAAACACGGTGTAGGTAGTCATCAAGTTTCAGAGAAATATGATGTAGATCTCTCAGCAATGGGTGATTCAATCACTGCTTTGGCACGGTCTCTAGGCACAATAATTCATAATGAATTAAACACAACCTTTGTTATAGACTATATTACCTTGTGTTTTCTTAACCAAAATAAACAAGATATTTATATTACAATTTGAATCCTATATAGATTAAATTTTTTTAATGCTATAGGAAGTATAGTTAAATTGTAACTGGGTCAACTAGCAAATTTAACTTATATGTGGTGCAAAAAGTGTGGTTTGGGGCACCAACATACTCAATTCTATTATAAGAATTACAAATTGTGAGACCCTAAAATTTGCCTAATTTTAAAATAGGTGAAAATGTTTCTTTATTGATTTGGTGTGCATTTAATATAGGGATTAAATAATTTTCATAAAATTAAAACCAAGTTAGGAACATGTTTTTGCATTCATGTCTCTGCATTTTATTTCTTGAGATGAGTGGTTTGATCAAAATTTGATTTGAATCCAAAAATCCTTTTGGAATGTTTTGATTTGTGCTGAAAATAAAATGAAAAGGGTTTTTATTTCTTTTCTCCCCCTCTCCTCGCTTTCGACCCAAGCGGCCTGGTGGCCCAGCCCCCACCGGCCCCTCCTCTCCCTTTCCCTTCCCCCTCTCCCCCGCACCGGGCCGACCTCCCTTCTCCACGACTGGGCCAGCCCAGCTTGGCCCATCCCGCGCTTACCACCGCCTCCCTCCCTCCTTCTCTCTCTGACCTGGCGGCCCCGCACGTCAGCGCCCCTCTCCCCTACCTCTCGCTTTGCTCTTCCAAAATACCGAGAGTGCAACCGTCGAGCCCATCCCGAGTCGTGGTGGCGCCCCGCTCCCACTCCTCCTTCCCCTTCGTCCTTTTAGCCGAGTCCGCACCTGTCTCTTCTCGTTCTCCCACTCACTCTCTCGCTTCGCTCGCTCCCGCGCAGCAGAGCCAGCGCCGCACAACCGCGTCGAGCACACCGCCGTGCCCGCTTGGAGCCTTGACTCGCCGTCCGGCCATGCCCGTCTCCCATAGACCCTCTGCCGAGCTCCGCATCGCGGTAACGGCGCCGCCGAGTTCCCTTCTCCTTTCCCCTTGCGCTGATTTTGCCCTAATCGCCGGTGGCCTTGAGCAGTGTGACCGCCACCGCCGTTCTCTGCCGTCCCTCGCCACGCGTCGTCTCCAGAGCCTCCCCGCCGTCTCCTTCGCCGCGGTGAGCACCCCCATGACTTCCTCTATCTCCCTGTTCGCTTGGCTTAGCCTAAGGTGCGCTTTGCGGCCGAGTCCGCGAGCTTCGCTTCGCCGTCCATGGCGGCTGTGCGCACGGCGTCGCGCGGGATGCCGCGACGTCGCGGCGTGGGCGCGCCGTCGGCTCGCCCACGTGTGTGCAACCCTCTGTTCTAATCCAGACCGTCCATCGCAGATTCGTCGGCCCAGGTCATCCCGTACCCTTCCAGGGGATTTATGCTTAAGAGCCCCTGGATTCTCGTGATATGAACCCGCAGTCCCTGGCCGAATTCCAAATTAATTTAAAAACCCGATTTAAATTCGTTTTAAATTTCGGTTTTAATTCAAATGAATTTCAGTCTATTTACAAAATTGCCACTGCACTAAAACGCTTATAAAATCCACGTTTTAGCTCCGATTTGATTCGTTCAAATTGCGTTAGCTTCGTAATTTAGTGCTCTATCCGTCTATGCCTCTCTTAGCCTGTTTCGGTCAGGTTAGCTATAGGGTCCAAGTTAATCTTGTTTAGGCCTTTAGAAACCCTGTTTCGGCCATATCTTTCGCACCGTAACTCCGTTTACAGTGAACCAAATATCGTTGTGATTGTAGCGACGCGTACTTCTGTTTTATTAAAGTTTTATTTCTGTTTACCACTGTTGGTGTACTATTCTAATGGATAGCCTTGTTTGCAATGCACGTGTGCACTTGGAATGCGTGTATGATGTTTCATGTGATCGAGTATAGTCGGTGAGCAAACGTGGTTCGATCAAGAGCCTTCGTTCGAGGATCAGCAAGAAGACCAGCAGTACAACAACCAAGGCAAGTTAGCATGGGATCATCCTTGTTACCTATTCACTTTATTAAGCACTTCATATTGCATGTGTCTATCTGAACCACCTTAGAGATCTACTTAGGTTTTGATTCCTGTGATACTCTTGACACCCGTGGGATAAATGCATATGGGTAGAATGCTAGTGCTATCTATTCAAATATATGATCCTGTCCAATGATGAATGTTCTCATGTGGTAAATGTTGATAAATGGTTAATGAAACTTGTTGTTAGCAAAAGCTGGGACTGACAGTGCTACCATAAGTGCTATATGGCTCTGGTTTTAGCTCAGTATACGAGACCTTTTCTAGCTTGTTAGATGTTACCCGAAAGGGTGCAAGAGGGGCTTGCCTCTACGGATGTAGGGCTGCTCCTGTTCCTATGAGTATAGCCGCGATGGCCTTGTGCCATAGGAAAGGGGGGTTTGCTACATCTGATTGCCAAGGAAACCTAGCGGCCCTAACTTGTTAGACGAACCAGTGAAAGGCTTCATAGTGTACCCTGTCCGCTCACCTTGGAAGTGTTATGGGGGTCGCTTCCCTAGGCATCTGGGCAACACGGCTTGTGGGTAAAGATGCACAACCTCTGCAGAGTGTAAAACTGTTATAACAGTCGTGCTCACGGTCACGAGCGGCCCGGAAAACTAGCAGAACTATGATACTTAATTAAATGATACTTTATGTTGATGGTACTTTATGTTGAATCATTTATCATTGATGGACAGTATGGATTAGGGGTTTAAGGGTTAAACACAATACTCGTTTACTCTAATGCTAAAACTTTGTCAACATAAAAGCTAACTGCAGTCAGACAGTGTCAGCCTCTTTGAGCCTCATGAACCCCATGTTGGCTTGCTAAGTACGAGGAGTACTTACGCTTGTTGTTTTCCTTTCTTTTTGGATAAAAATCCCGGATGGGTAACATATGACGTTGGAGTTGGAGTTTCCCCAGAAATTTCTAGACTAGCGTATCCCCTAGTCGGCAGTCCCTGTGGTGGTTGCCCGTGAGAGCTATATCTAGTTTACCTTTTCCGCTGATGTAAGTCTTTGTTTTGCTTCTATCGTTATGTAATAAACACCGTGATGGTACCTTTTTCATTATTTGTCTAGCTTATGTGTGTGACTGACCACTGGGCACACATGAGTTTGATGCCTCAATTTTATTCTTAAAATTGGGGTGTGACACAAATGTAACCATTATGTTGATGCAAAATAAGGGGTTTGAGTGCATCAATATATCCCAAAATAATTTAGTGACATCACAGATGTAATATGTACGTGGTGCGAACGATGTTTAGGTGCACCACATACTTCCAAAATATAATAGAAAAGTCATTGCATAATAATATAATATAATCAAACCATAAATTATATTTACAATGACAAATATTCAGTAGTACAGATTAGCAACAAATAATTCAAGTCAATGATGTTTTTGCACAAACTAAATTAGCCAATCTATATGCTAATTAATCATACTACTGCTGTTAGAAAAATAAGAAATAAAATTTCCTAGACAACAGGACGGGGCAAATTTGGCCCAGGCCAGCAGCCGACCAGCAGCCCGCCACGCGTGTGGCCCAGCGGCCAGAAGAGAGGGCGGCCCAACAACCACGGGCGCGGCCCAGCCAGCCAGTGTCACACCCCAAAATTTCTGATTTTGGGTTGTGAGTAGAAAACACTAAAAAAAATAATAATTTTAATATTTGAATAAAATTGATCAAGTTTAGCTGGAGCTAGCGCCACTTAGTTGTAGTAAATCAAGAATTTTTAAAATTGTGGTAAACTAATTTGATGAGTTGTTTGATGTGATGTTTGGTTGTTGTTTGGCCTTGCGCCGTGATCGAGTAAAGTTTTGAAAACACGTTTGTTAGGTCGTCTATCTTTATCCGGTACGTTTCTGTCTTGTTACAAAATAAATTTATTGTTCCCAGCTCTATCCTTTTGTTGGACATTTCCAAAATTCTGTCCTTGTGTCCCAAATTATTTCTTTAAGTTCATCATCCATCATCATATCACTACAAACTTTTTGAAAAATTTTCCTGCTTTTTCTGGAATATTTTCTAGTTTTTCTGTAAGCAAATTCTATTTTTTAGATGCTCTAAAATATCTTTTCATGAGCTTCAAATACTTTATTTGAGTTCATCATATTCCAAAGTGTCTCTGAAAATTTTCCCAGCATTTTCGGAGCCAACAAAGTATTTTTTTCGTGGTTTAAATAACAATTCTAGACTTTTCTGGAATTATTTTATTCCCGAAATTAATTAATGCCGAAATTAATAAAATATCTCGTTTTTCCATCTTATCAAAACCCTACATATATATATATACATGCCGGTGTTCATCTCAACGCGAGGATTCTAAAAGTACGTCTCGTTTCGCAAGCCGCCACTTCTATAGATCCAGATCTGAAGCCGAAGTTTCACAACCCTAAAGGTCCGGGGAACTTCCGGCGAATGTTCGGCGATCGTTTCCGATCATCTCCGGCGTCTCCGGCGAATTCCGAGACAACCACGAGGTAGCCCTTTTCGTTGTCTACACCGTCACATATTCCTTTTTACGCATTTATCACCCGTTGATCGCGTCCTCTTTCCTCTTTTTCTTCCGATCAGGCTTTCCGGCGAACGTGCATGGCAGACAACATGTCTTTGGTGCTTTCCAGCAACGGGCACGTCCTCCTCCCGGTCGACAGGCCAGGATCGCACCACCACTGCGTCCCAGATGTCAACACTCTCTCTGAAGGCGGTCATCAGGCAAATCATTCAGCGGACATATTCAGTAGCCGGCCCATGGGAAGGAGGCCCAGGAAGGCTAGCACTCGGTTCGCTGGAGAAGAATGGACCCAGTAGGCGCTTGCACGCGCATGATGAGGCTGAGCCTCTTGTACTCAAGAGAGACAGAGAGAAGAGGAAAAGGTTACCTATGTACTCCCTCCGTCCAACAAAACATGCAACTATAGGTTCCGTGCCATGAAAAATAGCCTTACATTTGACCAAATTTTCAGTAAATACTATTCACATTTACGACTCCAAATTAATTTATTAAAATAATACATTTCGTAACGAATCTAATGGTATTTATTTCATATCATAAATATTAATATATTTTTATCTATAATTAATCAAACTAGAGATACTAAACCATGCCACTGTGTTAGAATTGCATGTTTGTATGGACGGAGGGAGTAACAGAATTCTGTTTTGCCTCATAAGCTTTCCTCTACCGGACCCAAATCCTCTAGCTGTTCTTCCCTATCTTCCAATCCCCTTCCAATTCCCAATCTCCTCTGCTATCTCTCACAAGTGGTATACCGATCCTCGGCGTGATCCGATCCCGCGTGTTCCCCGTACATCCCATCGATCGAATTCCCAACAGATTTGGTTGGTCTAACTCTAATCCAAGTCTGTGAGCTGCAGCTTGAGTTGGAGATTCTGTAATTCCAATCTAGGTGAGTTCGATTTGTGGACGGGGGTCGCCGATCTGGATTCATCTTCCACCACCGAGCACGACCACTATACCCGTCTGCAACGCTGCCGAGGTGCCATGAACCCAGAGACGAAGATCCTTCTCGACGAGCTCGACAAGCGTTTCGCCGCCCAAGACAAGCGCTTCGACGATCTGAACCGCTGACCATGAGAGATAGCACCTCGGCATCTCTTCCTCTCGGTTGCAAGCTGTGGAGAAGGCATGGTCGTCCTTTCGACATCTCTTGCTTGAGCGTTTTGGCCGCAATGAACATGAGATTTTACTGCGCCGACTGTTTCACATCTGTCAGTCTGGCACTGTCAGTGAGTATATCGAACATTTTTCAGGCCTCATAGATCAGCTCACGGCTTACGCACCCCACCCAGATCCTTTATATTATACACAACGTTTCATAGATGGGTTTACGCTCCGACATTCGTTCTGCTGTTCTTCTTCAGCGCCCTTCTACTTTGGACTCTGCCTGTGTGCTTGCACAATTGCAGGAGGAGGTGACTCGCGAAGGTCGCCGCGTGAATCGCCGCTTCGATCACCCGGCTCTGCCCCTTCCACCCCCACCACCCAAGCCTGGAGGTGGCGATGTGAAGCGTGCTGTGGATCCACCTCAACCGTCCCATGCAGCAGACAAGTTCCGTGAGCTCCGCGCCCACCGCCGTGCTCAGGGTCTCTGCATTCGTTGTGCTGCTAAATGGTCCAGGGATCACAAATGCCCTGATCTGGTGCAGCTCCACATTGTTCAAGAATTATGTGACCTGTTTCCTGAGGACGATCCTACCGGTTTGCAATCTCCGCCCTCTCCTACACATTCTCAGTTGATGGCTCATCTGTCTGTTGCCGCAGCTGCCGGGGCACCTGCTCCGAAGACACTCTGTCTGGCTGGAAGTTTGCAAGGTCATAGTCTGTCTATTTTGGTTGATTCCGGCAGCTCACATACATTTCTCAGCAGTAAATTGGCTACTTCTTTGTCTGGTGTTTGCTCCATGAAGCCTGCTCTTACTGTACAGGTTGCCAACGGAGCCGTGCTACACTGTCAGTCACAGTTACCTAACGCTGTATGGTCTGTGCAGGGATATTCATTCACCACTGATCTTAAGTTGTTACCACTTCAGTCCTATGATATGATATTAGGACTTGATTGGTTGTCAAGTTTCAGTCCGATGCAGGTTCACTAGCAATAGAAATGGATCACCATTCCCTACAATGGCGTCACTGCAGTATTGCTCGGTAATGATCTGGAATTGCCTGTTGGTTCAGTGTTGCAGCTCTCCTTAATTCAACCTGAGTCAGCTGAACAGTTACTCTCATCGGACAATCTGCCCCCGGAGTTCTCAGCTCTCCTGTCTGAATTTGCTCATTTGTTCAAAGCCCCAACAGAGCTTCCTCCTCATCGCAGTTGTGAACATCAGATTCCCTTGGTGCCAGGTGCCCAACCGGTATTCATCCGCCCTTACCACTATGCGCCAATCCTCAAAAATGAGATTTAACGCCAAGTCGGCGAGATGTTACAGCAGGGTCTTATTCAGAAAAGCACTAGTGCCTTCTCATCGCCCGTGTTGCTCGTTAAGAAAAAAGGCAACTCATGGCGTTTCTGTGTTGACTACCGTCACCTTAATGCCATCACCTTGAAGGGCAAGTACCCGGTTCCCATTATTGATGAACTCCTAGATGAGTTGTCCGGTGCATCTCATTTCTCTAGTCTGGACCTTCAGGCAGGTTTTCACCAAATCCGCATGAAGCCCGATGATGAGTTTAAAACAGCCTTCCAAACTCATTTTGGCCAGTTTGAATTCAGGGTCATGGCATTCGGCCTCACAGGAGCCCCTGGCATATTTCAGGATGCTATGAACACAACCTTGGCGCCCTATCTGCGTCGCTTTGTTTTGGTATTCTTCGATGATATTCTCATTTACAGCCCCAACTTGGCCTCTCACCTCGAACATCTTCGACTGGTGTTGCAATTACTCTCTCGAGATAAGTGGACTCCGAAACTCTCCAAGTGCACCTTCGCACAAACTCAGATCAAATACTTGGGGCACATCATCAGCTCTGCGGGTGTAAGTACTGATCCTGCCAAAATTGATGCTATTTTTCAGTGGCCTGTACCTGTGACAGTTCGCGAGCTACGGGGATTTTTGGGCCTTGCCGGATATTATCGCAAATTTGTCAGGCATTTTGGGTAATCTCCAAGCCATTAACTTCACTTTTGAAGAAGAATACCCTGTTCATTTGGACTTCTGAACATGATACAGCATTTCAGGCTCTCAAATCAGCACTCTGTCAGTCCCCAGTACTAGCATTGCCTGATTGTTCTCGGCCCTTCTGCATTGAGACCGATGCTTCAGATCACGGCGTGGGGGCAGTCTTGATGCAGGATGGTCACCCCATTGCATATTTGAGCAAGTCACTGGGCCCGAAATCTCGTGGTCTTTCCACTTATGAAAAGGAATATATGGCCATCCTTCTGGCAGTACAGGCATGGCGCTCCTACCTGCAGTTTCAGGAGTTCGTCATTTTGACAGATCAGAAAAGTCTGACTCAACTTAGTGATCAGCGTTTGCATACTACGTGGCAGCAAAAGGTGTTCTCTAAGTTGATTGGGTTACAGTACCGCATTGTGTACCGCAAGGGTTCTGACAACCGTGCAGCTGACGCGCTCTCCCGACTTCCAGCCCCTCCGTCCTTCTGTGCTGCAGTTTCATCTCTGGTGCCATCCTGGATAGCAGCTGTCACAGCTAGTTACGAGCATGACTCATTTGCCCAGGACCTTATTGCTAAGTTGGCGTTGGATCCGTCTGCAGTTCCCCAATACACGCTTCATTCTGGTGTGCTTCGCTATCGCAACCGTATTTGGGTGGGCTCTGACTCGGCTCTACAACATTGCTTACTCACTGAATTTCATGCCAGCGCCTGGGGCGGTCATTCGGGCGTTCCTGTGACACATGCCCGATTAAAACAGTACTTTGCTTGGAAAGGAATGAAAACTTCGGTAAAGCACTTTGTTCAGTCCTGCACGATCTGCCAGCAGTCTAAACCTGATCGGTCTAAGTTGCCGGGGCTGTTGCAGCCATTACCTGTTCCGGACAGCGCTTGGCAGGTGATATCTCTTGACTTCATTGAAGTTCTCCCTCACTCCGGTAAATTCAACTGTATCCTAGTTGTGGTGGATTTATTCACCAAGTATGGGCACTTCATACCATTGAGCCATCCCTTCACAGCTTCTCTAGTGGCAAAGGTTTTCATGGATAATATTTAACGCCTTCATGGTCTTCCAACAGCAATTGTCTCTGACCGCGACCGAATCTTCACTAGCCACTTCTGGTCAGAGTTGTTCAAGCTAGCCGGCGTCCAGCTCTGCCACAGTACAGCTTATCATCCTCAATCTGACGGCCAGACTGAACGCGTGAATCAATGTTTGGAGACTTATCTAAGATGCTTTGTGGATGCTTGCCCCATCAAATGGAGCTCTTGGTTAGCCTCTACTGAATTCTGGTATAATTCTTCCCTGCATTCATCCATTGGTCGATCCCCGTTTGAGGCACTTTATGGCTACCCAGCTCGTCTCCTGGTTTTGCCACCAACACCAGGGATCAATTCTGCAGTTCAGGGATGGTCTTCTACCAGAGATTGGATGGATCAACTGTTACACCATCACTTGCACCGTGCCAAGAATCGCATGAAGAAACAAGCTGACCAGCAGCGCTCGGAACGCACCTTTGCAGTTGATGATATGGTGTTCCTCAAGTTACAGCCTTATGTGCAGTCATCACTTGCACCTCGTGCTCATCAGAAACTGGCATTTCGCTTTTTTGGACCTTTTCGTGTCCTGGAGCGTATCGGTTCTGTCGCTTACAAGCTGGACTTGCCCCCACACTCCTCGGTGCACCCGGTCTTTCACGTTTCTCAATTGAAACGAGGAGTCGGTTCTTCCCATGAGGTAACTCCTACACTGCCCACAGATTTTGCTATGAAACTCGCTCCTGAGCAGGTCCTGCAAACTCGCTCCGTGCGCCGCGGTGATCATCATGTTCCACAAGTGCTGATCAAATGGAAAAATCTTCCGCCGTCACTCGCCACATGAGAAGATTATGAAGCAATTCGCCAAGAATTTCCTCGTGCAACTGCTTGGGGACAAGTAGTCTTTCAAGGGAGGGAGGATGTCAACACTCTCTCTGAAGGCGGCCATCAGGCAAATCATTCAGCGGACATATTCAGTAGCCGGCCCATGGGAAGGAGGCCCAGGAAGCCTAGCACTCGGTTCGCTGGAGAAGAATGGACCCAGTAGGCGCTTGCACGCGCATGATGAGGCTGAGCCTCTTGTACTTAAGAGAGACAGAGAGAAGAGGAAAAGGTTACGTATGTAACAGAATTCTGTTTTGCCCACGCACACGGGCCACCTCCTCGCGGACCCTGCAAGCAGCCGCAGGGCCTTGCTGGTGCAGCTTGGGCTTGCTGTGCAGGCAGCCACGGCAACGGGTTCCGCGGCCGTGGGCCACCACCACGGTCGGGCGCCTCGCGCCGCCGAGGCCAAGGCCGAGTGCCTCCCTCCCTCCCACACGATGCAGCAACAGGCAGCCATCAGCCATGGCTATGGTAGCCATGTCCAGCACGTACGGTATCTCAAGGAACAAGACGAAGTAATTACGAGTTTGCCACTGGTTTGTAATCTCAGTTCAATCTCCACCGTTTAATCATCTGATCTCTGTTTTAATTTGTTCCAGTTGCATTAGTTTCATGTCATCGCGCTTTACGCAGCAGCACTAGTGTTTATCTTGTCATCCAATTATGAATTTATTCAATTAAATATAATTTGATTAATATTTATTTAATATCTTCCTAACTAAAAGCAACTTAGAGTTTAATCTCCGGTCTTTTATAAGTAAATCATAACTTGATTAATGATAACTTTAAGGTGTCTTTATTAATTATAATTTGATTAGTTTAAACACGAAACATATATCATGATTCGATTAGTTGCTCTTACATGATCTATGTTTTCTAAAATTACAAATGTTTAAACGGTTTAATTAATATTATAGAAATATTTATGAGTAAAATATGATTAGTCTAATCCGGCTTTAAAATTAAAATATGTTGTTCTCTAATCTGAATTAATATTTTGTCATGAGCTTATTTAATTAAAATAAAATGAGATGGTAGTTCTTCCTTTTATAATATATATAAAACTCTCGACAGACGTGTCTTTTTAACAGCATCCCGCGACCGTAGTACGAGCTCTCTCTTTTAGTACGTTGTTTTGTCTCGGTTGTGTTGTTCTTAGTCGTCTATGATGTTGTTTGTTTGTTCTTGCTACGAGTAGACGACGACCGGTTGTGTGCGCTGAAGATCAGAAGGTGATGACCCAAAGCTGAAGATATGAGAATTGATCAAGAGTATCACGCAAGTATAACATGAGACCATTCTTGTTGTCTACTCATTTAAAATTCACTATTCATATGCATGTGTCTAATATGCAAACCATAGATTTTTCTAGTTGATTCAACTTTATACCTTGCTACCATGGGATATATGCATATGGGTAGATCTGCTAGTGCTTAACTCCAATCTATATGAACAAACGAGATGACTAATAATATGTGCAACACATACTGATAACTTGTTTCTAGGGTAATGTGAACATCTGACCCCCTAAATGATCTTCTGCAGGCAAAAGCTAGGACATATAGTACAACCGTTAGGGCTACATGGCTCTGGTTTTACTTGGTTCGAGGACCTCTCCTCGCTTGATGGTGGTTACCTGAAAGGGCACAAAAGGGGCTTACGAGACGGTTATAGGACAACCTCTAGTCTCATGTGTATAGCCGGGAGGGAATGTGCCATCGGAAAGGGGTTCCTATGTCTGCTTGTCGATTGGAAATCTAGTGGCCACTATCTTGTTAGGGGAACTTCGAAAGACTTCATAGTGTACCCTGTCGCACTTCCTTAGTAGAGGTGATATGGGCTTTGCAACCCCTGACACATGAGGATCACGGCTCATGGGTAAAGATGTACAAACTCTGCAGAGTATTAAAACTGATATATCAGCCGTGCTCACGGTCACGAGCGACTCGGAAAACTTGCAGGCTAATAACTTAAACAAAATATACTTTATGTTCATATTACTACTGTTAATTTGTTAATCTTTGATGTGGTTGCTCATAGTATTATTCATGTGGTTTGAATGGGATGTAAGCGCAACTTGATGGCTATCTAATGCTAAAATATTGGCTAAACTAAAAGTGCTAACCGCAGTAAACCAATGTCTGGCCTTTTGAGCTTCATAACCCCATGTTGTATTTGCTGAGTAGGACATGTGCTCACCCTTGCTATTTTCCCCACACCCCAGTCTCCATCAGAGTTGCGCAGCGGAAGCGTGGTGAAGACAGCGGAAGCGTGGTGAAGACACATATGACTTTCTAGAAGACCGAAGGAAGTGCTAGGCATATGTTACCCCCAGTTAGCTGTCCCTGTGAAGAATGGAGTCTGAAGAGAAGTTTAGTATTCGTTCCGCTTAATTTTGATGTAAGTTTTAGTTATAGTTGTGTTTTCGATATCTAGAACACTGTTTTTGATATCTTTTCCCTCTGTAGTTGTATGTGTGGACTTTCTGGGCACACATATGGCGCACCTGATTTTGTTCTTTAAAACTGGATGTTACAAATTGGTATCAAAGCAATGTTGACTGTAAGACATATGCCTAGTTAGTACTGGTCGCCTTTTGAAGTTTGTTTTGCTATAAAATGTTTTCTACCACCTTGTCCTTTGAATTGTCTGTTTTCTAATCCTTGTCGAATTACCTCCTCTCCTTGATAGCTACCTTTGAGCTATTAGTTTCTGATCTCCTTAAATTCTTATTTTATTTGTTTTACTAAATTTTTGAAATCATCTCATTTAAATTCTCGATGGCCCTTCATCATTTATATCTACCCATTAGGATGTCCACCAGTTGAACTGAAGCACGTGTAGTGTCGCTGTTGTGATGTATGTTTATCCTGCTTGGTGTGTTGCTTGTGTGTCGTCTCCATCTTCGTGTTCCAAAGAAGGCGCTAAAGATCAAAGTTTTAAAGATGATCAGAGCTCTTGTTAAGTGGGATAGCGCCTACTATCAGCAACAACAAGCCCTGAGTGTCACAAGTTTTGACACAAGAAGAACTAAAGATCAATATTTATCTTTCTAGCCTTCATTTGACAATCCTCCATCCATGTCTTATCATTCATCAATCTCATATCAATACATCATGACAACTTGAAGATCAACTTTATGTTTCTCCCTAGTCTCTCTGAATCTTGGGACAAGATTCATGTTAAGTGGGGTAGTTTGTCACACCCCAAAATTTCTGATTTTGGGTTGTGAGTAGAAAACACTAAAAAAATAAATAATTTTAATATTTGAATAAAATTGATCAAGTTTAGCTGGAGCTAGCGCCACTTAGTTATAGTAAATCAAGAATTTTTAAAATTTTGGTAAACTAATTTGATGGGTTGTTTGATGGGTTGTTTGATGTGATGTTTGGTTGTTGTTTGGCCTTGCGCTGTGATCGAGTAAAGTTTTCAAAACACGTTTGTTAGGTCGTCTATCTTTATCCGGTACGTTTCTGTCTTGTTCCAAAATAAATTTATCGTTCCCAGCTCTATCCTTTTGTTGGACTTTTCTAAAATTCTTTTCTTGTGTCCCAAATTATTTCTTTAAGTTCATCATCCATCATCATATCACTACAAACTTTTTGGAAAATTTTCCGGCTTTTTCTGGAATATTTTCTAGTTTTTCTGTAAGCAAATTCTATTTTTTAATGCTCCAAAATATCTTTTCATGAGCTCCAAATACTTTATTTGAGTTCATCATATTCTAAAGTGTCTCTGAAAATTTTCCCAGCATTTTCGGAGCCATCAGAGTATTTTTTTCGTGGTTTAAATAACAATTCTAGACTTTTCTGGAATTATTTTATTCCCGAAATTAATTAATCCCGAAATTAATAAAATATCTCGTTTTTCCATCTTATCAAAACCCTACGTATATATACATGCCGGTGTTCATCTCAACGCGAGGATTCCAAAAGTACGTCCCGTTTTGCGAGCCGCCACTTCTATAGATCCAGATCTGAAGCCGAAGTTTCACAACCCTAAAGGTCCGGCGAACTTCCGGCGAATGTTCGGCGATCGTTTCCGATCATCTCCAGCGTCTCCGGCGAATTCCGAGACAACCACGAGGTAGCCCTTTTCGTTCTCTACACCGTCACATATTCCTTTTTACGCATTTATCACCCGTTGATCGCGTCCTCTTTCCTCTTTTTCTTCCAATCAGGCTTTCCGGCAAACGTCCATGGCAGACAACATCTCTTTGGTGCTTTCCAGCAACGGGCACGTCCTCCTCCCGGTCGACAGGCCAGGATCGCACCACCACTGCGTCCCAGCCCCGCACTCCTCGCACCCGGGCCACCTCCTCGCGGACCCTGCAAGCAGCCGCAGCGCCTTGCTGGTGCAGCTTGCTGTGCAGGCAGCCACGGGTTCCGCGGCCGTGGGCCACCACCGCGGTCGGGCGCCTCGCGCCGCCGAGGCCAAGGCCGAGTGCCTCTCTCCCTCCCACACGATGCAGCAACAGGCAGCCACCATGTCCAGCACGTACGGTATCTCAAGGAACAAAGACGAAGTAATTACGAGTTTGCCACTGGTTTATAATCTCAGTTAAATCTCCACCGTTTAATCATCTAATCTCCGTTTTAATTTGTTCCAGTTGCATTAGTTTCGTGTCATCGCGCTTTACACAGCAGCACTAGTGTTTATCTTGTCATCGAATTATGAATTTATTCAATTAAATATAATTTGATTAATATTTATTTAATATCTTCCTAACTAAAAGCAACTTAGAGTTTAATCTCTGGTCTTTTATAAGTAAATCATAACTTGATTAATGATAACTTTAAGGTGTCTTTATTAATTATAATTTGATTAGTTTAAACACGAAACATATATCATGATTCGATTAGTTGCTCTTACATGATCTATGTTTTCTAAAATTACAAATGTTTAAACGGTTTAATTAATATTATAGAAATATTTATGAGTAAAATATGATTAGTCTAATCCGGCTTTAAAATTAAAATATGTTGTTCTCTAATCTGAATTAATATTTTGTCATGAGCTTATTTAATTAAAATAAAACGAGTTGGTAGTTCTTCCTTTTATAATATAAAACTCTCGATACACGTGTCTTTTAACAGGATCCCGCGACCGTAGTACGAGCTCTCTTTTAGTACGTCGTTTTGTCTCGGTTGTGTTGTTCTTAGTCGTCTATGTTGTTTGTTTGTATGTTCGCCTATGTTTGGTTCTTGCTACGAGTAGACGACCACCGGTTGTGTGCGATGAAGATCAGAAGGTGATGACCCGAAACTGAAGATGTGAGAATTGATCAAGAGTATCAGACAAGTATAACATAGGACCATCCTTGTTGCCTATTCATTTAAAATTCACTATTCATATGCATGTGTCTAATATGCAAACCATAGGTTTTCCTAGTTGATTCAACTTTATACCTTGCTACCATGGGATATATGCATATGGGTAGATCTGCTAGTGCTTAACTCCAATCTATATGAACAAACGAGATGACTAATAATATGTGTAACACATACTGATAACTTGTTTCCATGGTAATGTGAACATCTGACCCCCTAAATGATCTTCTGCGGGCAAAAGCTAGGTGTTGACGCAAAACGTGACACCTCGCGTCAAGAGCACACAGCAAGCCGAACGAGGCTAGCTTCAACCGGGAGCCCGGGGTGTATCGAACCCGGAGACGTGCCAGTCGGTTTGGCCTGAAAACCAACAAGGGCTAAAAGTGTGAGAATACATTGGAACATGCTGGGTGAAACCAGACAGTTCCATGTGTATGGCTTTGGAAGCCAATCACGACGGCACACAGCTATTGAAGCTGTTTGTCGAAAAAGGTTTAATATGTCATTCGGCAAGTATAAAGAGAAAGCATGTAAACATATTGAATGCCGAATACATATGTGACGAAAGGATAAAAGAGGTAACTTGTAAATACAGATCTATTCAGATAACATATGCATAGGCCAATTCAGCTAGTCTGCCGCACGTCTAGCCTTCATGAACCCGTCAGGCATAAACTCAAGCAAAGCTAATCCACCGCATGATACCAGTTGCTATAAATCTACACCACTCCTTATAATTAGATCAATCCACCGCATGATACAATCTAATTATAAGAAGCTAAAAGCACACATACATCTGAACAGATCTATACATACTCATTACTCATGTAAGCTTAACCAGAATCGGCAAACCAGCTGAACTGGGGTCCATGAAGAAGAAACACACAGGCAAAGCATGATTAAACTAATCTAAAACCTGTACCTGCCGCACGGCACCCAGCTCTATCAAAGCCTAAGCATGATTGACATGTATGAACCCGCAACATGTAATAACCTAGATTGAAAGTCGATTCGGCCATCATGATCTTATAATTAGCAAAGCACAAGCAAACCCGTGCAACGAGGCCGAACGAAGATCAATCTAGATTGGGCAGAAAGTGTTGTACGAATTAAATAAATAAGACATATAACACGTGATAACTTAATGAATCTATTAGATCTGCCAAATCTAACAGAGCCGATAACTATTTTTACTCATGACTTAATCCGCCGCACGATGCAAGTCATAGGTAAAAACTTCCCGTCATAAGCTTAAATCCGCCGCACGATACTAAGCTTAACGTACGAGACTACTTGCATCATATCTAAATCCACCGCATGATACTAGACATGATAGCAAGGTTGCCGGTACTTACGGAGGTCGACGGATCGATGATTCCTCTCGAAGAACTCGACGACACGACTATAAGGACTCGAAGATGGCACGGGGCCGGTTGTATTGATGTGGTTGTGAACAGTTTTACAATGGTCGAGGGCTTATATTTATACCCTGGACGAAAACACGAGTCCTAGACGATTACAACTTTACAATGAAATACGGAAAGATATAAACCCTACATTATTTGGTGCCTTCCAACACCCCGTGTCTTCCCGTACAAGCCAGCTTTACTCACAATACGCTTTTTTCCGAATGGAACCATGGTCTCGCGAAATAGCCGACCGCGTAGACAGTTACCGAAACTCTGAGGATCAAACAGCTGCCGATCGTTTGCCGAATCTGTCTCCTCTGCTGGCCGGATCCATTTGTCATATTCTTATGCGTGCAAAAATCTGGTGTTAACACATGCCCCCTAATTTTGGGATAAATGTTTTATTCTAATATTCTCTTCTTTTCACACTGACATGGAAAACTCCAGAAGCATTCGCCCTCTTCATGTCAGCATTACCGTGTCTGCCGATTCGCTTCCCAATGCACTTAGGGTCTTTTAAACTCTCCCCTTTACTTCGGCTCGCGCATTTCGGACTCCTCTGCTTCAATCGGCGATGCATACACATTGATTACCGTGATGACCGCACCGGAAAACTTCACTTTGCAGATAACACTGAAACTGGCCATTACAGATCTGAAGTTTCTAATCCTCTTCTTCAAATTTCCAATGATGTCAGAACAACCCTCTTCAAGGAATCCTTCCGTCTCTGCTTTCATTGTTAATTGGCAATAAGAGCTCCCAAACAGCCAATTAAAACTAAAAGAACCTTAGCCGAATCCCATTGGCCTCCTGATCCTGAAACCACAACTTTCTCTAACCATCAAAAGATTCGGCCTGGCCCATCAACGGTCCACAAACTATGCATACCCTACCCCGATGCTTGGTCTCCATTGTGCAAGCTGTGGTTCTATAAAGATGACCGCATATAAGCTGTGACTCCAATCAAACAACTCATCTTGCAAAATTCCCACCTTCCAACTTCCAGTTCAAGCCAGAGAGGAAAACAATGGCAGGGAATGGCGATTACGGCAAGTATCCTACTGAAGGCGAAGCAGGAGGAAGTCGAACACGAATTCACCGGCGTTACAGGTAAGAAACCAACTCTCGGCCCCCTTGTGATAGCTCGTTCCTCGATTTATTGTTTATCCTCTCTCCAGGGTGGAGTCTTCCTCCAGCCATGCTTGGGTCCCTTCTTCAGAGACGGTAGATCCAAAAAGCTCTTTTTTTCAATTTTTCTTCAAATCATCAGATTTTGAGTTTAACGATTCACTTTAGCAGATCCGTTTAGATGCTATTTAGTACCACGAGGAGAGGGACAAAGCTCAGAAAGAACTGGAGGATGTATGCAAGAAGCATGGTACTGAGGAGGCCGAGTGGGCAGAACAACGGAAGCATCTCTGCAGCATCATTACAGGTTAGCAGAATCTCGGTTCTCCCCTTCCTCCTGATTGAATCTGCCTTTAATTATCATAACTTTGCCTCTTTGTCAGCCTTGTCTGTAGAGAATGACCGTTTGAAGGCAGCAGCAAACAGAGTTGCTCTCAATGTGAACGCCCGTGGGGATTCTGTCGAAACTCGCCTTGACGCCGTGAATGGTCGCATAGATCAGGCCGTCATCCAAGGTGTGTGCGCCGGGGTTTCTTTTGGGCTAGCAGCAATAAGTTCTTGGACCAAAGAAGACTACTCCTCCCTACCAGTTGGATTCGCATGCGACCCGGATGAGTTTGAAGATCTTGAAGTTTATGATAACCATGCCGCTGCTATTGCTGAGATTGTTGATCCGCAATCCATTGTAAACAAATTATTCCAAGGGTAGCTTGTACTTAGGATGGATCTATAAATGAAGCTCGCAGCGGATGAATTTGTCCTTCTCTGAATAGTGTCTATCTGCATCTTTCAACTCTTCAGTGATTTTCTCCGATTGCAGAATTTCTTCAGAGGAACGTTTGCCGAATGTATGACGTCGTCATAGCCGACTGAATCTCATCTCCGACATGTCATGTCACTCGGCATCTTCACTTACTGCTTCTCACCTTTCTCTTCCCCCAATAAACCTACCAATTTGGAAATTCCAGGGTTACCAAGGTCATAAATATCCTTGAGCTAAAGGCGATATGTAAAAATATCGGCTATAACTTAATTCCTTGGAATATTTTTTCTGCTAAAGGCGATGTTTTTTCTCACATCGGCTGTATACAAAATATCTCTCGAATTACACGACTCCCATGCGTTCGGCTTTAACAAGTAGTGCCGAAGCTTCAACTGACAAGTACACAAACCGAAAAGTCTTGTCACAGCCGAACACCCCTCTCTTAGGTTTGACGTTTTCAGCCAAAATAAATCGCTAACTATCTTTCCTTTAAATTCAAAAATAAGGGCCGATCCCACTATAAGGCTACCAGCCGTCACGTACAACTCGAAATAATCCCCGAGTTGTGGAAGCGCCTCCATATATCTTCAACTTCATCAAAAGCTTCTGTTGCACGTCACCTTGTATGAATCTTCTCTGAACTTCTATGAGCTCTGGTAATGAAGAAATAATTGAAGTCCCCTTAAAGGCTTGTAGATTTTGAATCATACGAGATCCCAACTTGCACACATTGATCCAACTTCGGCTTCACTATCATCACTTTATTCCTTGTCAGCCGATATGAGACTTTGGCTCTAGCTTTCTCCATTACCATCAGTTAGATTTAAAAATTACTCTGAGAGCCGATTGTCTGAATCGGCTGTTGGTCCTCGTCGAAGACATTCACATGACCTGCTTCCCAGGCTCTTCCAGAGAAACACTCGACACCTTCATACTCCCAATAGATTGGTTCTGTATTAGCAACACTAACCGAATCATCAGCATGAATGATCTCAATATCATCTCCAATCCACTGTATGAGGAACTGATGCATAGTTGATGGTACACAACAGTTTGCATGTATCCAATCTCTTCCTAACAACAAACTGTATGCCCCCTTGCCCTCAATGACGAAGAAGGTAGTGATCAAGGTTTTAGACCCAATCATTAATTCGACATGGACTGCTCCTCGGGTGTCAGAAGAATTTCCCGCAAAATCCCTCAATACCATGTCGGTCTTCAGTAGATCTTCACTTGTCATGCCAAGCTTCCTGAAAGTGGTATACGGCATGATATTTATGGCAGCTCCTCCATCAATGAACATCTTGGTTAATGGCTTGCCATTGACATACCCCCTCATATATAATGGCCTCAAGTGTTGGTGTCTGATTGGTTTATCAAATACTGCCTTTTCAGCCAAGACGAGATGAGCCAATAAGTCCTGAAATTCACTTTCATCGAAGTCTGAATATGTCTCGTCCTGGACATCTTGATTCTCCGGAGCTACAAACTCTGACGGGAGAAAGAACGCCATGCATGTATCAGCCGAACGATTACCTCCATCCGGCTTCTCTTCAGGACGCCAAACCCGTTTCATCCTGGTGCCCGCTTGCTCCAACTCTCTGTTCCTCAAGCGCTGCACTCTCCTTTTCTGGCTTTTCCTTAAACCTAGCGGGCACCATTGCCCTTTTTGCCAGACATATTCACGGTATTCTTCTTCTTCAGTATGAGCCCAACCTTGATCGGCAAATCTTCCCTGCCGATTCTCAGAATTATTTATTTTTAAGCGCCGATCATTCTCAGGGATTCGTGCCCCAAGCCTTTCATGGACAGAACGACGATTGACTCGAGATTGCCTGTACTCGGAGTACTGACTACTGCATTCAGGGCAATCGTTCTTAACAGGCAATTTCAAGCCTTCGTTCCAACAATACTGGAAGAACGAGCATTCCCAATGAGACCGTTCCTGTTCCTCCATATCTTCTCGTTCTTTTCGGTACATCTCTTACTCGTACCTCTTCTGCCCCTCCAGGAACTTCCGTTCTTCATAAAGCCTCTGCTTCTGGTACCGTTCCTGTTCCCGACGCCACTTATTCAACAGAATGCGCGTCGTGACCCTGGGTCTGGAGGTGTTACCCGTCTCAATTCGGCTATCTTGGAACCAAACTCTCAGCTGAAGTTCTCCTTTTGTAACCTGCCGATCGGGATCAATAGTGCCAGCTTCCCTCGCTCTATCAGAGGTTAAAACTTTCATCTTACCCCTACCCCTGGGATCGGCTGCATTGATCATGTTAATAGAGAAAGACACAGTATTCTGCTCAAAAGGGCTACCATCAATCTTCATCTTTCCATCGAACCTCAGATGTCCGCCTTGAATAGCCTTCTGGATTCGATCTCTGAACACTCGGCAATCATTTATGGAATGAGACTTAGTGTTGTGGAAACCACAATACTTCTTGTCTTTGACGCCCCCAGGAAGCAGCATAGGATGACCTTCCGGCAACTTGATGCGTCCCTCCTTCAACAAGTATTCAAATAATTTGTCTGACTTGGACACATCAAAGTCATAAGTACCTTTGTGTTGCCTCAGCCACCGTTGGTTGACTTGAGTCGGCTCTTTAGACCAGGTTATCTCGGCTGCAGCCACCTCATCTTCATCATGATATTCATCTGCTTCCTCTAGGAAAGCCTGATACATCTCGGCAGCTACATCACCCTTCTGGAACTGATTGTTCCTCTTGAATCCCTGAGCTTGATTGCTCATCATTGCTAACCTTTGTGATAACTGCCCGAGGTCTTCAAATTCCATGCCGAATAGCTTTTCTTTGATACTCGGCAACATGCCAGCTTTGGCTATCCCCGGTAACTGGTCATCCGGCAAATTCAGAGAATAGCAGAGATTTTTGGTCTCCCTGAATCGGCGCAGATACTCTTGCGGTGTCTCGCCGGGTCTCATCCTCAAGCTCATGAGATCGACCAATTTCTTCTCACTGGTTCCCGTAAAGAAGTATGAGTGGAATTTCTGCTCCAGCTCCGCCCACGTACTGATGGAATTCGCTGGCAGTGAGGCGAACCAAGAGAAGGCTGGTCCTGTCAACGACAACGGGAAGTATCGAATCCTCCAAGCTTCATCTGCCGATGCTTCACCAAGCTGCATCAGGTAACGACTGATGTGTTCCCTCGTACTGGTATCATCTTGGCCCGAAAACTTGGTAAGGTCAGTAGGAGGTTTGACCCTTGGAGGAAGAGCTACCCGATTGTACCATTCAGGGTAAGGAGACTTGTACGTGCATATTTGATTCTTCGGTTTTAGGCCGAACTGATTCTGCATCATATCAGCCATCTTATGCATGATGAGGTCGACATTTGAATCAGGAGCTGTTTGTGTCTGCCCCCAGCATGTAACCCTACTGAACTCCTGTATCAGGGATTCGGAAGAGCGTTAATCGAGTTATAGTCCATAAATTCCCGATATCCGTCTCCAAACATATCTTTCTGGATCCTGTTTGCCACAGGAGATACTCTGCAGATGGTGGGACGTTCCCTGTTGTGCCCAATGTGAGCTGGCCATAGGTCTGGGGAAGTTGTTGTGTTTCCTGAGAATCCATCCCACCCGTGCTTGGGCCGGCTCCACTGTTTTCGACAACTCTTCGGCGTTGAGGTACTTGGAACAACAATGGCCCTCGCACTGGACCAGCAGCTTCTTCAAAATACTTATCTGCATTCGGACCGAAAGTATCAACCATGACCGTACGAAAGGTGTTCAGGATAGCCGACTGATGACTGGTCACTGCTCCTGATACGATCCTATGCATCATATCCACCATCTTCTGGAGAGCCGCTTCTTCGCTACCGTCAAGTAGCTCAAGTTGGTGATGAGGAACAACTTTCGGGAACATCTGCTTCTGATAGACTTTGCCGCTTTTATTCTTGGAGAAGGTCCCCAAGCACTTGCGCTGGAATTCATCACAAGCTCGCTGCAACAGATCTTTTGATTCTAGCGGCAAATCGTCCATGGTCACCTCGAAGACTTGATCTTCGTTAATCTCAGGCATCTTGAAATGAAGTGGTCCCACCGGGCGTGCCAAAAAGTGTGTTGACGCAAAACGTGACACCTCGCGTCAAGAGCACACAACAAGCCGAACGAGGCTAGCTTCAACCGGGAGCCCGAGGTTTATCGAACCCGGAGACGTGCCAGTCGGTTTGGCCTGAAACCCAACAAGGGATAAAAGTGTGAGAATACCTTGGAACATGCTGGGTGAAACTAGACAGTTCCATATGTATGGCTTTGAAAGCCAATCACGACGGCACACAACTATTGAAGCTGTTTGTCGAAAAAGGTTTAATATGTCATTCGGCAAGTATAAAGAGAAAGCATGTAAACATGTTGAATGCCGAATACATATGTGACGAAAGGATAAAAGAGGTAACTTGTAAATACAGATCTATTTAGATAACATATGCATAGGCCAATCCAGCTAGTCTGCCGCACGTCTAGCCTTCATGAACCCGTCAGGCATAAATTCAAGCAAAGCTAATCCACCGCATGATACCACTTGCTATAAATCTACACCACTCCTTATAATTAGATTAATCCACCACATGATACAATCTAATTACAAGAAGCTAAAAGCACACATACATCTGAACAGATCTATACATACTCATTACTCATGTAAACTTAACCAGAATCGGCAAACCAGCCGAACTGGGGTCCATGAAGAAGAAACACACAGGCAAAGCATGATTAAACTAATCTAAAACCTGTACCTGCCGCACGGCACCCAGCTCTATCAAAGCCTAAGCATGATCGGCATGTATGAACCCGCAACATGTAACAACCTAGATTGAAAGTCGATTCGGCCATCATGATCTTATAATTAGCAAAGCACAAGCAAACTCGTGCAACGAGGCCGAACGAAGATCAATCTAGATTGGGCAGAAAGTGTTGTACGAATTAAATAAATAAGACATATAACATGTGATAACTTAATGAATCTATTAGATCTGCCAAATCTAACAGAGCCGATAACTATTTTTACTCATGACTTAATCCGCCGCACGATACAAGTCATAGGTAAAAACTTCCTGTCATAAGCTTAAATCCGCCGCATGATACTAAGCTTAACGTACGAGACTACTTGCATCATATCTAAATCCACCGCATGATACTAGACATGATAGCAAGGTTGCCGGTACTTACGGAGGTCGACGGATCGATGATTCCTCTCGAAGAACTCGACGACACGACTATAAGGACTCGAAGATGGCACGGGGCCGGTTGTATTGATGTGGTTGTGAACAGTTTTACAATGGTCGAGGGCTTATATTTATACCCTGGACGAAAACACGAGTCCTAGACGATTACAACTTTATAATGAAATACGGAAAGATATAAACCCTACATTATTTGGTGCCTTCCAACACCCCGTGTCTTCCCGTACAAGCCAGCTTTACTCACAATACGCTTTTTTCCGAATGGAACCATGGTCTCGCGAAATAGCCGACCGCGTAGACAGTTACCGAAACTCTGAGGATCAAACAGCTGCCGATCGTTTGCCGAATCTGTCTCCTCTGCTGGCCGGATCCATTTGTCATATTCTTATGCGTGCAAAAATCTGGTGTTAACACTAGGACATAGAGTACAACCGTTAGGGCTACATGGCTTTGGTTTTAGTTGGTTCGAGGACCTCTCCTCGCTTGATGGTGGTTACCTGAAATGGCACAAAAGGGGCTTGACGAGACGGTTATAGGACAACCTCTGGTCTGATGTGTATAGCTGGGAGGGAATGTGCCATCGGAAAGGGGTTCCTATGTCTGCTTGCCGATTGGAAACCTAGTGGCCACTATCTTGTTAGGGGAACTTCGAAAGACTTCATAGTGTACCCTGCCGCACTTCCTTAGTAGAGGTGATATGGGCTTTGCAACCCCTGGCACATGGGGATCACGGCTCATGGGTAAAGATGTACAAACTCTGCAGAGTATTAAAACCGATATATCAGCCGTGCTCACGGTCACGAGCGACTCGGAAAACTTGCAGGCTAATAACTTAAACAAAATATACTTTATGTTCATATTACTACTGTTAATTTGTTAATCTTTGATGTGGTTGCTCATAATATTATTCATGTGGTTTGAATGGGATGTAAGCACAACTTGATGACTATCTAATGCTAAAATATTGGCTAAACTAAAAGTGCTAACCGCAGTAAACCAGTGTCTGGCCTTTTGAGCTTCATAACCCCATGTTGTATTTGCTGAGTAGGATATGTGCTTACCCTTGCTATTTCCCCCACACCCCAGTCTCCATCAGAGTTGCGCAGCAGAAGCGTGGTGAAGACACAAATGACTTTCTAGAAGACCGAAGGAAGTGATAGGCATATGTTACCCCCAGTCAGCTGTCCCTGTGAAGAATGGAGTCTGAAGAGAAGTTTAGTATTCGTTCCGCTTAACTTTGATGTAAGTTTTAGTTATAGCTGTGTTTTCGATATCTAGAACACTGTTTTTGATATCTTTTCCCTCTGTAGTTGTATGTGTGGACTTCCTGGGCACACATATGGCGTACCTGGTTTTGTTCTTTAAAACCGGGTGTTACAGCCAGTCCTGCAGCCAGCCCGGCATGGCCTAGCGGCCAGCGTGGCCCAAGCCAGGCGCGACCTTCGACTAGGGAGCGCGGCCCAACGACCAGCGTGGCCCACGGTCAGGCAGGCACGACTCGCAGCCAGTGTGGCCCGTGTGCGGCATATAAAGGGCAGCGGTTAGGGTTCACAACCATAACCGCCCCCAAACCGCCAGCTGTTGCTCCGCTGCAATCTGCCTTGCGCCGCCGTCACTGCTCAGCCGCCGCGGGTCACCCCTACCATCGTTGCCTTCTGCGCCAGCCACCATCAGAAGCCAGCCGCGGGCCGATCGTTGGGGCACGGGAACCACGCGACTTAGGGTGCGTGTGGCCGCCGCCGGGGCTTGGAGCCACGGCCAGAGCGCGAGCGCCGGCCGCTGGGGCTCGGAGCGTCCAACTCTGCAAGCGTGAGGACCGACGGGGTCACTGCGCACACGACCGCCATCGTCGTTTGCAGCCGCCGCCTTTGTCCTAGGTTCGGCCGCCACGAGAGACGTGCGTGCTGCTACTCTGGCCGCCACCGGGGACGCAGACGCGGTGCCGATGCTAGGTCCGCAAGGAGCGGAGGAGGACGCGTGGCCGTCTTCTAGTCCGCGGCGCTGAAGCCAGCCAGCGAAGCATCGCCATCGCCCTCCACCGTAGGGCGCGAGGGAGAGGGAGCCACCACTGGGAACAGCCTGCCGCAGGCTCGGAGCCGCGGAAAGCCCTAGTTTGGTTTTGGCTAATTGATGAAACCTATTTGGTCTAATCCTATTACTAAGCACGTGTGTAGCTTATGAGGAAGGATTAAGACCAAGCCAAGTGGTGGATCTAGCAAGATGGCAACCATGGAGGAAGGTGTTGGCCATATGCATCCCAAGTGATCAAGTGCTCTACCTTTGGTGAATCACGAGAAGAAGAGAAAAGATGGAGCAAAAAAAGCCCGAAGGCAAAGGTATAACCTATAGGGCTCCTTGTTTTGGTGATCAAGACACTTAGCGAGTGTGATCACATTTAGGATAGATAGCCGTACTATTAAGAGGAGATAATTCACGGCTTATGCGGTGTTCAAGTGCCACTAGGAGTTCTCTAACATATCGATGCTATAGACCTAGTGAGTGACTAACAAAACCCCTTATAAAATGCTTTGCAAAATGCTAACACACTTGCATACAAAGATGTACACTTGGTGGTGTTGGCACTTTTGGGAAAAGGTGGTGTTAAGGAGGTGTGGAGAAGTGGGAGAAACTAGTGTATAATCCTTCTCCCTCCTGCCGAGCTTGCGAGGCAGGATTCAACGGTTTTCAGAAGAAAAGTGGTGTGCTCAGGGAGCATCGGACGCTGGTCCGAGGAGCATCAGACGTTGGCTAAGCGTTCGATGGTAAACCCTAGTTTCTGACAAATGATGAAGGAGCATCGGATGCTAGCAACGGACGCTGAGGAAACACTGTTGCAGAGTCCGATGCAGGTGACGTGGCACGAGCGTGCTTTCTAGGGAGCATCGGACGCTGGCCTGCGTCCGATGCAGAACCATCGGACGCGTCTGATGTGTTTTGGCCCTCTCTGGAACCTTTCTGTTGTATCATCGGATGCAGGGGTTGCGTGTCCGATGTGGAGATGCCGGCGCGTCCGATGTGGTGCTGAAAAGGGTTGAATCATGCAGTGGCATCGGAGCGTCCGATGCCTGGCATCGGCGCGTCCGATGCCACTTTAACCGTGCCGCGAAGTGATATGACCGTTGGGATCTAACGGGCAGAATTCATATCAAAGGGACATGTGGCTCCATCTGAAGCATCGAACGCTGGGGCAGCATCCGATGGTCGCGCATCGGAGCGTCCGATGGTCGCGATTTCAGCCCAACGGCTAGGCCAACTTGGGTGGCCTATTTAAGGGGCTTGGCCGGCTCACTTGGATTCACCTTTGCACATTCTGATTCCTAAGCATACTAGTGAGCATTGGCAAGCCTCCCAACTCATCTCCTAAGTTGATTCGATCAAACCAAGTGAGATTGAGTGATCTAGTGCGTGATTTGAAAGAGTTCAACCTAGTGGCACTAGTTCTTCGCATCGACATTGAGTTTTCTTGTTACTCTTGGCATTTGCCGGTGCCTAGACGGCTTGGAGGTGTTGAGGTGGTTGTTGGCAAGATTGGTGATTGTTCTTGGCCACCACCGATCAAGATTGTGAGAGGTTTTGGAGCCTCACCTCGCCAGAGCGGCAAGAGGCATCCTTAGTGGATTGCTCGTGTCATTGAGCTACCTCACTAGCGGTAGATTCTTGTGGCGCTCTTAGTGAGCTTGGCTTTGCGCCGATTAGCCATCGGGTCACCTAGTGTTGGTCGACACAACGGGGAGTAGCGTGCCGGCAAGCACGTGAACCTCGGGATAAATCTTGGTGTCCCGTGTGCTTATTGTGATTGCTTCCATATCTTGGTGATTGGTCTTCATATTCACATCTTGATGATTGGCATCACGAGTGGATTTCACCAGTGATTGTCTCTCTACTAGGTGATCCCAAAGGCTCGGTGAAACCTCCTCTATCTAGCTCATTTACTTTGTGTATTTACATTGAGTTATTTCTCTTGTGTAGATACTATCACTTGTTGTATATCTCTTGCTATATTCCTTGTGTAGCTAGTTGTGATTATCTTGCTTAGTCTATCTATTGCACACACTTGTCTCATATATATTTTGTATATCATACTTGTACTAGAGCTAGTCAGTTTTATTCCGCATTAGATATTAGCTCCAATTGCTTGTGTGACATAGATATATTAGGTAGAATTGTTGGATAGGTGGCTTGCAACACACTATTAGGCTAGTGCAAAAAGCTTCGTCATTTGTTATACTAATAGTGTTTGCCTAAGTAATTTTGTAGAGTTTTTAATTAGGTTATTCACCCCCCTCTAGCCAATTTGGACCTTTCAGCCGCGCGTGGCCGCGGGTTGGCGCATGGCTGTGGACGCCGGCCACCACGGGTCCGCAAAGGCCGTGGGTTCGGATGCTAAGGTCGCCAATTGCTTGACTCGAAGTGAGGGAACCATGATGGATTCAAACAACAGGTTCGTACCTTCTGTTCTTTGATTCTTGCAATGGAGACCGATTCTTTTTTGCTTTCATCATAGGTTCTCTGGTGATGTATTCTCTACGATGAAATTTTCCTCGGCCTTCCTGGATCGCTACGAAGAACGACATCGTCATCGGTGAACTGTCTCAGACACTTCTATTTCTTAGCGGAGAGAGCAAGTGCGTGATAACGTGTTAGAAATGGAGAGCGAGAGAGACAAGTAAATGATGCAAATGATCTGTGTCTATTCCCAATGAACAATCTATACATATATCTTACACCTAAAAAATACCGAAGGTCATCGTCTGCCCAACAGTTTTCGCCTCGCTCACCTCGGGAAAGACTCCCGGCTTCACCTCGCCTCCCCCAACTGATATGTGGACCGGCGCAGTTTTCACCTAGTCCACCTCGCGGAAAGTCTCCCGGCTTCACCTCGACTTCCCTGACTGATATGTGGACTGGCGCTATGCTCTCACTAACCCACGATCAAAAGAACCGTCCGAATCTCCCCGGCCCTTCGGTTGCCGAAGCTCGCCGCTCCGCCACTGCTCGCGCACGCCCCCGCCTGACGATTTGATCTCCCGCCCCCCTCGGTTGTCGTAGCTCGTCGCTCCGCCACCGCTCGTGCACGCCCTGCGCCAAGGCCGTCGACTGCGCACGCCTTGCCCCTGCGGCAACCAACACGCCGACGCGGTGACGCCGGACCGTGGCTGGCCGCCTCCACACACGGTCAAAGCAACCGCCTCCCCGACGTCGCATCCGCCCTCAACCGGCCGCCGCGCCGCTCGGGCCGCGCCGCCCACGCCCGGCCGCCGCCCACGCCTGCGCACGCAGTCGTCCTCTCCCGTCGTGACCACCCCTCTCCCGGCTCCGCCCTCTCCCGTGACGGCCACCCCTCTCCCGGCTCCGCCCTTCTCCAGGCCACCTGCGTCTGCCACCGCCCTCTCCCAGCCCCGCCATCGGTCGGGAGGTCGCCGCCCTCTCCCGTCGTGACTGCCCTCTCCCGGCCCCGTCCATCACTCGCCCGCCCAGACGCCACCCCGCCCACCTCCTCGACCCCCCGCCCCTGCCGCCCCCACCACCTCCACGCCCGGCCAGACCCGGACGCCCGCGCCGCGCGCCCCCACATGCTAAGCCCTGCGATACATGTGAAGGTACGTCTCCAACTCCCCATCTATCGATCCCAGCGACACCCCTCTCTCAATCTCTGCTCTCACACTGAGATTTCAAAATCCTGGGACTGCTGCATCTTACAATCAGCAACTGGACACTATTGTTTGGATCGGAAGAACAAGTTCTTTCGAGAGAATCGACTATTTGTCATTACAAAGAATGGGATACCGATTTGGATGTCCCTAGGATGTCTTACAGGAATGTACGTCCTCTGCAATGTCTACCATTTTTTCACTGTCTGTGTTGCAATTATATGCATATAAAGTTTGCCATTTAGTCTCAGTATTGTTCTGGGTTCAGTGATAAAATGTAGCTTTTAAGTCTATATTCCCTGTCTGGATTTCAGTTTATGAGTTTGTTATAAAACTGTTTATAGGAACGTGTGTTCTCTGTCTGGATTTCAGTTTATGCTTATGTATATTTTTTTGTACAAGAATGTTGAGAGGTCCAGTCCCTCTTCACCACTCATGAGACTACTTGCTAGATGTCAGAGCTACCGGTCATATCTTTGTTGTGTCATGATCTCAGTCATTTGTTCCTCTCATATATGTATTTTGGCTTGGAAACCCTTAAATTAATTGGCTATTTTGTATTTGGATCTGCTCTAATTTCACGTCCGTACATGCATTGTGCCTGCTAACTTCGATCTCTTTCAAAGTTTATCATGCATACATGTGCAGGCCCATGTCCTTTGCTGCATCTGCGCTTGCAGTTGCAGTTCTTTGTGCTTAATGTAACCTGTTTGACCGTGTTTGCAAATTGGTTAACCACTTCAACTTCCAACAAGGGATTTGAATGTGCTAAAACTTGCTAACGTCCTATATGTTGCGTATCTCAAGAATCGGTTAACTTTTACTGCTCACTCCATATATATAAATAATAACAGTTTCGGTCTTTGGTCTGTAGTTGGCCCTGCTGTTGATACCCAGGAGGTTCAGAGGTGACTGAGTTCAGTTAGTTACCTAATCATGAAATACATAGCTTTGTCGTTTCTGAATTGGTTTAGTTGACTATTTAGCATGTACATTTATGCAACACTTTACATTGTTTTATCATTTACATGGATGATTATGTTTTCAAGTTTTTCAAAATGGCATATGAGAACCTTACTTTTATTTGTAAATTACAGGATTCGTTTCATGGTGTGGCATAGAAGGTTAGAAGAAGTAAGGAAAGCAATAAATTTTGTACCTTTGATTTTGTAATCAGTGCGGTGTGGGTTCTTCCTCACAAGCCTCTGAACTGAGTTGTTGATGATTCAAGTGAATGTGTGCAAGATGTGAAGCTGCTATATATGATCTCGGTCAAGGAATGGCCCGACAGCTCTTGGTCTAAGACTCTAAGCTGAGGCGATTTGGTGAGCATTGCTGGTTCTTTTTTCTTCTTTGCATTGGGCCAATGTTCTAATTCATCTTGGTTTATTTAGTTGGTATGATTTCATCATATCTGAAATATCGGTTTTGCTTGGGCCTTGGTTGTTAAGATAGAAGGGTAAAGATACCAGAACATGATTCCTTTGTAAGATGTCAATTTCGATGGTATCTGTTTTGTCTTGGAATTTTTGGTCAAAAGATAGATGGATGGCATAACACTGCCCTAAGTATTTCTGCATGCCCAAATCTTGTCATGTTTGTTTTCTAGATATCTCGATGCTACACTAATATGATATATAGTGTCTAAAAGGTCCGAACTCCATGAAAAGGTTATGTTTTGAACAAAGTGTTATATTTCTCATATTTGTATCTTTTATCACTAACATTTGCGTATCCATATGTATTTCATGTCATAGAGGAAGTCTGAAAACAATAGGAGACAAGTAGGGTATCACTTGTTGATATTTTATTTGATTGGATGTACAAGTTATATATATAATTTGAAACCTAATGATTATATATTATTTCTAACATGTCTTTTTTTCGTATGAAATCTCGTGTGGTTGTATGTCATAGGATGTTTTGTATACCCGTAGCAACGTACGGGCACTCAACTAGTATATATAGAAGGCCTGTATGAGCGGTTACAAGTGTGAAAGGAAGAAAGGGGTGAAGAGACACCTCTTGGATTAATCCCTAATTGAGCATTAATAATAATTCTCAACACTAATATTGTTGAACAAGCTTTCTTGAGGTCATAATAAGTTTTTTATTTTTTGGAACTTGAATAATTTTTTTTAACTTGAGGTCATAAGTTTGGATCCCTACCTTTGGTCAGGAGACTATTTTGCGTTCCAATTACGATTTTCATTAGTTGCGGCACTAATTTAGTCTATTAAAAATAGATTAATTATAAAACTAATTACATCACCGTACAAAGGTAGAGATCCAAACTTATGACAATCATGGACTAATTATAGTACCACTTTGTCAAATCATGGACTAATTAGGCTCAATAGATTCGTCTCGCGAAGTAGACTTCGGTTGATAAATTAGTTTTATAATTAGTTTATATTTAATACATCATATATGTGTTCTAATATTTGATATAATGGGTGAAAAAATTTTAGTTGCGCCCAGAGGCCACGATCTGGACCAAATGGGCTGCTGCTCTGTATTCTTGAGGTCACACCGTCACAGCTTCGATTCCCTTTGGGGCATGAGCTTTCTTTGCTTCCCAATTCTGAATTTTCCTTCGCCCAAATGGGCTGGGGTATAATTGTGATTTTTCGTTATTTCGTTGGTCAAATGGGGTGCGTAGTTTTTTTTTTTTTTTTTGTGACTAAATGGGTTGCGTAGTTGAGGCAACGATGTGGGCTGCTACTTATGGCCTGAGAGGCTGAGACAGGTGATGGGCCTGAGCACATAGACAAAGGAGACCAAGAAAAGGAATAGGTGGCCGTTGTCTCAAAAAAAAAAAAGGTGGCCAAGAGCATTAGGGTTTAAAAATGATTGCTATTTGTTTTAAATCTAGTAATTTAAATTATTTGAATCCAATTTAATGTTAATCTAATAATAAATTCACCAAAAATAGTTGGGGCCTTGGAAATCTGGACGCAGGATTTTTTTTTTTGGGATCGTAATCTGGACGCAGGATTTGATGACTTGCTAACTTAGTATTTTGGAACACACTATTTATTGTATGTCGTAGGAATACTGTATGTCTGTATGCATTAATATGAAAAAATAAGAAAAATTCCCACAAGCTATTTTATATAAAAACATACATTTATATATATTTTTTATTTTGTGTTGTATTGTAACATCTCATTATTAATTAAGTGCCTTGCATCTACGAGGTAACTAATGAAAGAACTTGTTGAGTTAAAGTGAGCCTAGAAATTGTAGTGAATGTGGGTGTCGGGGTAGTATGAGAGGACATAAAAATCGTATAGTGAGGGTCTTTTATTTTGATATAGTAGATTTATAACTGAATAAATAGAAATTTTGAGGTGATAATCATGACATGCTATAAAAATAACTATTATGTCACAACACATGGTTCTCACTTAGTGATGATTTCATATTGGTGGGACCCACTCTTGTACATGGGCCATGCTTGCTAGATGATTATGACGGTCAAGGATGTCATATTTATCATTAGTGGTGGATCTAGGATAAATGTTACCTCTAGACAGCTTCAACATCGTCTCAATATGTATCCATGGTAAAAATTCCTAGGAGGGGCTAAGGGGGCTCCATAGATCGGCGACCGTAGGGGTCCAGAGCCCCACCCGCTCCACCGTAGTATGATCCGCTCATGATTATCATCACTGTGTCACCAAGGTAGGATACATTAACTTTAAGTTGTTGTTTAAGTGTTAATCATGTGTAGCAAAAACATCATAAATAGAGCTGATTATAACAGATAATTGCTAAATGTCATAGAAGGCTCCATTTCTTGCGGTGCCAAATGCAGAGACCTTCAAAGGATTGATATCATGCCCGCTAAAATCATATAAAAAAGACATGACTTTCCCCATCCAATTAGACACTCGAACACTATCCACACGAAATGACGATATGTTCCAATCTCAATGGGAGTTTCATAGAGTTTTATGGACATTAAATATGCTGTCATGACACTATATCGATGAATAGAGAGAGGCTGAGAGTTTCGTAGGAGTAGAGAGAATTTTATAAGGATGAAACTCTTCTGCACTATTTTCAAAATACGGACGTATTGAAAACTGACACGTGAAACTCCCACTGGGAATGACCTAACGGTGCTTGCAAGCATTTATGATGGACATTGATTTGCTAATTAATGCAATGTGTTCGCAAGACGCATTTGGCTGGGGTAGTATAGAAACAATTTCCTTCAACTTCGACCACATACAAAGAATTTTTTGGCTTAGTTGCTTGGAGGCCAATCTCATTCACGTGTTGTTCGTGTAATTTGCCTCTCCACTTGACCAATTCATATTCTTTTGTTTTTTATATTGACCCATGACGTGGTTGGTGTAACCACTACTAGACAACAAGCCTTTGGACGATCTATCAACTGAGCTTTAGTCTCGGCAAAAAAATGTGTCCGGGACTAAAGACCTTTAGTCCCGGTTGGTAACACCAACCGGGGCTAAAGGTGAATCTTTAGTCCCTGTTGGTATTATCAACCCGGACTAAAGGTCCTGAACCTTTAGTCCCGGTTGGTAATGGGTGACCCTTTAGCCCCGGTTGGTGTTAACAATTGGGATTAAAGGTCCTTTTAGTCCCGGTTGGTGTTACCAACCGGGGCTAAAGGTCCTTCACGGGTGGATTCAAAAGGAAAACGTCCAGAACTGTATCACGCGGGTTGTGTAGCTTAGTTGGTAGGGTGGTTGTGCGGGGGGCGAGAGTGTAACGTAACGGCCCTAATCCCATGGCCCACTGACCACCGTCAACCACTGACAGTCGATCCGTACAGCCAAGAGATTAAGACCGGTTCCGCTACTGGGCTACATCAGTGCCCGTTGTCCGCAGGATCATCTCACAATTCAGTTACAATCTCTTTAACATTTTGACAAATAACATCGGAGTAAATAGCGGAAGACTTAGATAACAATAGTTTTACAAACCAGGGTTCAACATAAACTTAAAGTGAAGTTATTACAGACCATAGTTCAAATAGATAGAGTTGGCAGAGTAGCATATGACAACAACTTAAAGATACATCACCCAGCCCGAGGGTGAATAATCACTCATCGGCCTCATCGGCCTCCTCCTGAACAACAGTCACACAGCAGGGTCCAAGGCATACTGAGGAATCTGCCATACCTGCAACATGGGTAATAAAACCCTGAGTACAAAGGTACTCAACAAGACTTAACCGACTAAAGAAAAAGGGAGAAGACTCACGAATGAAGGCTTAGGGTAGTCAAGGTAAGGCTTAAGCAAGATCAAGTATTTTGCAGAAAAGCATTTTTGTAAATCTTATTTTATTTTGAAAGATTCAGTATTCCTCAATTCTTCATCATTCATGATTCATTTTATATTTCAAAACATTCCTAGTTGAGAACCACTCCCCGTTGAGAGTCAATGGAACAAGTCTCCATAACCGAGGAGCAACGTTAATCCGGATAAATAATACTCAGCTGAGGATCCCTACCCACACTGCATATGTAGCACCCAAGCTTGCATATGCCAACTCGTCTTCCACGATTCCTCCATTATTGGGCCCGGTCCTACGCCACCCGGAAGTACAGTACACCACTCCAATCCGGGACTCTAACCCACGTGGGTACATGCTACTTCCGCCATCTCTCCACTCCCAGTGCGCGGTTGTCGGTCCAATAATGGATTTCTCGGAGCCAGAGCTTTCCGTAGTATGTGAATAGTTGCAAGTCCTGCCCAGCAGGCCCCCATACGGATGGTCCCTAATTTTCCAGCCAGCAACTGTGCCTTGGTTATATCTCACCCAAGCGCAACAGTCCTGTCAGTTTTTCAACCCGTCCCGGTCGGTGTCAACTGTCGAGTCCCGGACTACGACATGACGGCACCGTACGCAAGGACAACCTCTCCTTCCCATTGACTAAGTACGGATCAGATACTTAGCCAATAGTGGGAGTAAACCAGAAATTCCCATAAATATTCTTAAGTGATTACACTTTTGAAATTGGCATTTTTATTGCAAATCTATTGTATAGCATTGCTAAGCATTTTGCAACTTGTTTCTGAAAGCAGGTATCGGGTGTATCAGTGGTCAAGGTGGATAATGCATCAGATAGGATATCACGCAACTCCTAAAAACCTAATACAATAATTTAACTCAAAGCATTTAAGTAAAACATTTTATAAATTCAAGGAAAGGGTTAAATGCACCGGGGCTTGCCTGGAATGGCAAAAAGGACGGACTCGGGGTTGGAGTAGGTGTCGGAGCTCGGGGTCGCCTCGGGGACAGATCCTTCGGTGGCTACCTCGACTTCAGGTCCTTCTTCCTCGGTCACTATACGTATGCAATGATGCATGCACATGAGTAGGCTAGTATGAACAAAGTGCATAGGATAAAACTAGAGTATAGCTTTGCAAAGTATAAGTGGTTTGTTAAAGTGGACAATAGATTACTTATCCCTTTCTAGCAATATTAGCTAACTTTATTAAGCAACTTTTATATTACTTAAGCATAATCATCACAAGGCATCACAAACATCATAGACCAGAGGGATAGGGTCTATGAACATCAATCAATCCAAAGATCACATCATCAAACACTTATTACCAACCCTAATCCACCTTTTCTATTTTCTTAATTTATTTAAAAGGTCATTTTATGAAGTTGCTCCAAAAATTACCAAATTAATCTCATAAGTTCATTATGGCATAAATAGATGGCAAAACAAATTTCATAATTTTTGGAGGTCATTAAGGTGCTCAAATAATTCTAGACATTTAATTAACAAAAGACACTATTCAACTATTTAAAATAAATGTTCAAAAATCAACTTGTTCCAAAAGACTTCAAAATTTTACCAGAGGTTCAGCATGTCATAAAAAGGTCACAAAAATTTATCTCAAGATTTTTGGAGTTATAGATCACTCTCCAAAAATACCAAAACCTTCATTTTTCAATAAAAAGGGGAATTTTACATTTTCAAATTTTTGCACAAAACTCAAGTTTCATATTTTTATAAAATACTCCAGAGCATAAAGAGTCTACCACAAAAATTTCAGAATTTTTGGATGCACACAGAAAATCATACAAAAAAGAGAAAACAGAACACTATTCACATCTCTCAGAAAAAGAGAAGGGCACTGTGCTCCTTCTAGGCCGGGCTCGGCGAATCGCGCGGGCTCGGGCGAATCGCGCGGGGCTCGGTCGAGACGGGCTCGGTCGAGACGGGAGCGACAGCTTCGTCCGAGGCCTGGCCCGGAGGCTCGGGCGAGACGGAGAAGTAAGCCTCCGTCCGAGGCCTGACTCGGGCGAAGCGGAGAGCATGCGTCGCCGAGGCTTGGGCTCGGGCGAAGCGGAGGGCATGCGCTCGCCGAGGCTTGGGCTCGGGCGAAGCGGAGTGGAAGCAGAGGCCGGAGGCTCGGATGCTTACCACGGGTCGGAGGCAGGGCTCGAGGGTGAGGCTCGACTCGTTCTCGAGGGTGAGGCTCGACTCGTTCTCGAGGGTGGAGACGACCGCGGCGGCGCTCCGGCGATCCGGCGGTCCTGCGCAACACACGAGACCGCAAGGGCCGGGTTAGAGTCGCGCGGAGCCAAGGAATACGACACGGGGTCGGTGAGGGATGATCATGGCCGGAGGCGGCGAATTTCACGAACCCGAGCTCGCCGGGTTTGTGCCGGAGATGGGAACGGCGAGCTTACGCCGGGCGATTGAGGGCGGTAGAGATGAAATTGAAGGGTGGGAAAGCTTCACGAGCTCAAGGCGGAGCTTTCGGGCTAGATGGTGGAGCGGCGGAGTGTCTGGAGCGGGCTGGCCACGGTGGCGGGGGTGAGTGAGGAGCTCGGGGCTCCGGCGGGCTTTTATAGGCACGGCCAGAGGCCGGTAGAGACCTCGGGGATACGCAGGTAAGGTTTGCGGGGGCGTGCGCACTCGATTGCGCTCTGGCGGATAGGCTGGCGTGCAGCCGGGGCTCGGGCGCAAGCTCGCCGGCGATGGCCACGCGGCGGCGGCGCTCTGGAACAGTGTAGGGGCCGAGAGCGAGGGTCAGCGCTCGCGTGCGGGCGCGGAGGGAACAGGGAGACAGCGGCGGCAGGATAAGGGCGCGTGGGGAGCAGCCGTATGCGCTGCAGGCGCAGCGCCGACGCCATGGCCGGGCCCCCCCTCCCTCTGGCTCTACGGGAAGAAGAACAGTGTAGGGGCTAGGGTTTGACTTTTGGCCAGAATCTGTATTTTGCAAAAATCTCCCAAAATTTGAACTGTGCGACAAAAACTCAAAATACCAAAGTTGTTCAGAAAAAGGAGATCTACAACTTTGTCAATATGAACATTTTCCAAATCCAAATAGTTTTTGAACCATATTTGAAAACAGAAAAGGGAACACTTTAGGGATTTGAATAAATTCAAAATTACTTTTGATTTTACACTGAAAGTTGGAAATCTGCAAATGTGAAAGTTGTTCCTTTTATCAAAACCTATAACTTTGCTAATATACACTTTTTCTGAAACTCAATAGTTTTTGAATAAATTTTTAAAACTGAAAAGGGGACAAAAACTGGAATTTGAATGAATTTGAAATTACTTCAAATTTTATATAGAAACATGGAAATCTGCAAATACCAAAGTTGTTCCTCTAGGTCAGATTCACAACTTTGCTTTTTGAACCAACTCAAAATTTCGAATTATGAAAAAGTTATCAGAAAGGGAATAAATCCAGGATTTGGGAATTTAGGGTTTTGCAAAAGGAAAATCAAATCAAATCTGATTTTTGAACTTTGATCAAAGTAACAAACATCAGGGCACTAAATTTGAACAAGAATTACATAGAACTAGGCACAGAGGTGAAATTACCATTTTGCCCCTATAGGAAGAAGTGGGCTAATAAGGGTTTTTGCAATAGAGGTACATCACATAAAATGATACACTAAGCAAATGCATACACATGAAATCATGATCAAGATGATTAATGATGCTAATGATGATATGTCAAGTTAATTACATGCTTAAACACCAGAGGTGTTACAGAGAGGTACTGAGTTCGAATCTCACAGACACACATTTATTTTTTCTCGTGGAAGGCTTTAACCCCGGTTAGAAACACCCGCGACTAAAGGTGGGGGACCTTTAGTCCCGGATTGGTAGCCCCAGTTGGGAAAACCCGGGGCTAAAAGCCCTTCCCAACCGGGGCTGAAGACTGTTTCTGCAGTAGTGAATGTAAATGTTCACCCGAAGGACAATGGATAAGACACCTGAAGGGTACTTAGGTCCATAAAAAGTTGCATAGGTAATGTCACGACCTGGTCGTGCCAACCTAACTAACATAAACATTTAAGCATAATCCACACTAAAAATCCCTATTTTCAAAAACCTTGCATATTAGTTCTAAAACTTTTTGGGCACTTTAAGTAATTGAATTTAAAGCTTTAAAACCAAAATGTGGAGAAACTGAATAGAACTAAGCATTGCATGATTTGATAGGTCATACGGCGAAAAAGGATGGATCATTCCCTAGAACACAACAATAACTATACACATGTAGTTGTTGTGTTGTCCGTTCCACACGTATCTTTGCCCCACCCATGATACACCTGTCACACATAAAACACCAACACCAGCCCCCTCCCTCTCCCATTTACGTTCTCTCCCTCGCCCACATTAGAAAAACAAAGAAGAGAGAAGAGAGGAGAAGGAGAGGAAGAGAAGAGGAGAAGGAAAGGAGAAGGAGACACCCCACGTTAGAGGGCTCACCGGAGGAGGTTCCCTAGCCATCCTTCCCATGTGCTCGCCGGAGTTGGAGCACGGAACTTCCCCAAGTGTCATCTTCTTCCTCAATCCATGGAGGATCTCATCAAGCCGATCTCCCTCCACAAAACATCTCGGAATGAACTGTTATAAAGAAGGGTCCCAAGGCATGGTGAGACTCCCCCTGAAGTCCATCTTCACCTTTCCTCTCCCACACAAGCTCCATGGCCCCTCAATGGGGACAAGCTCCCTATAGTTCATGCATGACACATCCAACACCTAGAAATAGGTTCCCCACATCATCACTAAGACCATAGAAACAAACTGCACTCAATTCGGAGTCCAGATACACATGGAATCGACTTTGACATTTTGTGCACTCGTGTTCTTCATCTTATTTATGGATCATTTGTCAGATCCATGGATTGTCTGTCAATCATTAGGGAACGCTCAGTCAATGCACAAGAACAACCGAATTTGTAAAATTCGTAGAAAATTTATTTTAAATCCAATAGTTATGAAACAAGTTTTGTTGTATTAATTAGAATATTCTCTATCATCACAACATGAATTTGACACCAGAATTATATTTTTAATTTGGACTAAAAATAATGCATTTTTGCTTGTTAAATGTATAACTCTTTTAGGTCTTCAAAAATCATGAAACTAGTTTTGTTTGGCTTCCTTTTAGCATTTACTACCAACAAAATATTTGTGTGCATGTTGATGATCATTATTGCAATCATAACTATCAATTTAACATGCATTTATCTTTAATTCAAGATTTATACTAAGTATTTTCATAAGTTTTGGTGAATCTATGAATGTAGGAGGATTTCTTCAGAAAATAGAACACGTAGGCCACATTATCACATCAAATCAGATCCAATCGATATGATACCAACTCTACTGGGCCTTAGACCAACTTATCAGATGAACGAATGAAGTTCCCCATTGGATGTGCCTAGGGTGGGGCTCGGTAGACCACCCTGGTCCCACCCGTTGATGCTAGTTCTTCTCCACCATCATTGAGGTTGAATATGAGCCATTAACTCAAGTTGGTTTGTATGGAAGGATGAGATTAAGTCAGGACACGAATCGATGATGTGGCAATGCTTGCCCCCTACTCAATCTCCCCTATAAAAGGACCCCTATATCCCCTCCGGAAAGGGATCACATTCAAGAGAGGAGTACTCCTCTAGTAGGATCTACTTTTATCATCCATAGAAAAGAGGGAGATAGAGAGTGAGGGAAGAGTTTGGAGAAAGTGTTGGCCTATCAGTGTTAGCTCTACAGCTTGTACCTTGGTGGATTCAAGTTTTGCTTAAAATTGCTTCTGAGACAACTCTAGTGATTGGCTTCTAATCTAAAGTAAGTATTGTGTTTGCATGTTCATAGGTTCAAAATTCATTTGAGTGCTTTAATCCTTGTTAAGCTCTTGGATTAATGTAGTAATCGTTAGTATAAGTGTGGTGCTTAGATTCGTGGTTATTTGTGGATGCACCCTACAAGCCGGAACACATTGTACGCTTGTGATAGTGATAGTTTAGTAGTCCTCTGTAGTCTACCTCCTGTTTGTAGGTACAATAGGACCATAGTTATGGGGAAGTAGTTTTATTCTTGCTATGCACTTGTTTAGTAATGTCCCTAGGTGAACACTAAAATACAACCCTTTCTTCAGTTAGAAGTTAAGAAACATAGAGGTCCTATCTATACTCATGTTTATGTTTAACCTTGTTGTGATCCCTAGTTAAGTTAGTTTTTGTTAATCCCACATGTTCCCTCTGGCTTGGATACCTGGAATACTCCTGGTGAAAAGCTACAATACTACTTCGTGCGCCTGTGAATTTATCTGTGGACGTAAGAAATATCAACATTCATCATCTCTCATTGCATTTGTGCATCTGACATGCCTTTATAAGGGTCACATAAAGACCCGCTATGATGTAGATGGTAGATTCAATGTAGGTTCATTAAATTAGCTATTTATGCTCCATAGCACCTTAGTAAACCTACCCTAGCAATGGATTGCACATGCAAAGACTATGGACGAAGATCACAATTTCAAGCTGCACATTCCTGCACTGCACATGGTTCCATGGATCGTCCGTCATTTCATCGGAACATTTTGTCAGAACAAATGCACAACCAAACACTTAAGAACTTCACTCATGGATTTCAGGGACTTCATTCTCACCATGGAATGTTGAAATCGTTCACAGACTTAGAAAGTTAGAAGCTATAGACTTGACTTGATGGAGCATCCGTCAAATATGCGAGTCATCCATGGAATTATAAATATTCGAATCTAGAGAACCAGAGACCAGCCATTTCACCATGGAGCATCCATCGGTGATGACAGAATGTTCTGTGAGAACAATCCTACACTTAGAAAACTTAAGAGCTATAGACCTATGACCATGGAACTTTTGTCAATCACGTTGAAAGGTTCCGTCAATAAACTAACAAATCTGAAAACAGTTAGAGCCTATTACTATGTCTGCCATTATTGACAGATCATTTGTGAAACTAACGGACCATCCGATGAATTGACGGAGCATCTATCAATGCAGTCGACAGAACACCACCACTATACTACACACATATGTTGCACACACCTAGTACTATGTCTTTAATACTTGATAGTATCCATGTCTAAGCATATCATATCCAACATGAGCATCATATTTAAATGTTGTGCCTCACACTCACCTAAAAGTTGAACCACACACCAATCACCTCTCATCTTGTACTCTCATCTCTCCCTACTTTTCATAATATCTCACATACATGATCATGACATCTCATACATGTGCATACATATAGGTATGCAATATTAGAGATATATCGAGTGATGTTCCAAGCTATTGGGACATTGCTCATCCACTAGGTAGGCAACCAACTACTATAAACCCTATTTTGGATACATTACTTGTTTTCATTATTAATCATGCATTTCATTTTAAAATGATTAACAACCTAATCTTGCTCCATTAATTTAGAACTACTCACCTAAGCTAAACATAGCCTCTACTTAATCATGGGATTTGAGACGTTTAATATATGCTTAGTTGGCTAGCATGGGTGCGAGCAGGGAAATCACTGTCATGCGTGTAGAAGCTTCACCGGGTTAATATGTTACATAAAACATGCAAGGGTTTAACTTACTTAATTTGATTAAGGATCCACCCTTAACTTGAATTGATTAAGTGATGTTAAAAATGATATTCTCTACACAAGCGAGGGGTAAGGTCACTGTGAGTGTTGGATCTTATGTGATGTAGCTCATAGAGTAGCTAAGGACTGTTCATGGGGTAGCATGTCTGAGTAACCACTCATACAAACCACATGCTGGGGATGGGGGCTGGCAAGCCAAGTAGCTAGTGGTTATGAGTTTTCTCAGGAATTTAGCGTAGTGAGTGATGCGAGGTAGATGAAAAGTCATCACCTTGGTACCCTTTATGTGACGCAAGGGGAACAAGAAACCATTACCATGGCATCATCCAAATCATTCACGAGCATCCTTGGTCAGACTAGTAAAAGGTTAGGGACTTGAGGCAACCCTTACCTAAGCACTCAAGTATGGAGGTTCGTCCTAGTCTTTCATGCGGGTACAATTGTACACCTCTGTAGAGTTTTCTTTGAATGCCTAAAGTCTCCAGACAGAACTATTCAGTTGTTCTTACTTCTATAACCAGTGTAGTTGAAATAAGCAGACTTGATTATGATATGAGCTTCAATATTGATCAGTTAACTACTATTCTTACGATTATTATTAATACAATTTTAAAACTTGATTCTTGAGCATATAATTTCTTAATAAGCGCCATGCTTTTATGCAAATGTAAAATTCATATTGATCCCTTTGCATCCACCTAATATACATGTTGGATTTAAGTCCGGTGAGTATGCAATGTACTCACAGTGTTACGAATATGTTTTTTTTGCAGTTACCCATATATAGGATATTGGTGGCCTTGTCACCTCGTTGATGCTGGTAAATTATGGTGGCGATGCCCATGGGCAAGGCGACCACCTGTTACTAGTTAAAATTAATTCGTAGAGTAGGAGAAACATGCTAAGGTAATCGTTTTAGTGTGTGTGGTCATTTATGTTGTACAATTAAATTGTTAATTCAATAAGACTTTTAATATGTGTTTTTTGTTGTTTTATGTACTCTATTGTTGAGATGAAATCATGAGTTGTGGAGGCTATTGTGGTATGATACTCAACTGGGATCCTAATGTAGTGGAGATGTGGATGGCATCTCCCGGAGATCACTGAGGTTGATTTGCTTAAATCGGGTCGGTCAAGTGGATGCCACTCGATTTAGGTAAATTAATGCACCGGGTCCTTACAAGGGTATCAGAGCTCACATTTGTCTATTATACACTATGACCACACTTTCAAGGAACAACTTAACATGGGAATACATGAACAATGGAAGCTCAATTAAATGAAGAGGTTTAGGTAGTTAGATAGAAGGGCAACAAAAATATGAAATTTCCCACCTTAGACTTTATTGGAACTATAATTTAGCTACTAATTTTGCTCTCTCCTTATGCTTAATTAATTATGTTAAGTGATTCTTTAACTCACCTTCTCTCACAGATGATGGGTTCACATAGAACGTACCTCAATCCATAGCCTCTCTAACTTTTGTATCTTCTCTAATCCATGCTTGGATGTTTAACTTGCATCGTAACTCACCCTTGGTCCACCCTTCTCTAAGACCTTCTCTTTCTTTTTACCCATAAGAGGTGAAAATAATAGATAGTTTTTAACTTTAGTACCTTGGCTTGGTGCTGTTGTCACTCAAAAGTGTCTCAAGTGTATAAGTGACCCATCAAGTTTCTGTCGTCAAGATGGCTAGAAAGCATGGATCATCGTATTTGGAGCCGAAGTGAAGAATGACTGTCTCCGAGCACTTTATATCTGATGAGTAGGGTGTTCTGAGATTTTCCAAGCAGGTTGGGTCTGGTCGCTTGATCCGATCACTGTTGTAGTATCTTCCGACCAGAAACTAATCACGAGACCTCTTGAGAGGCTTCCGACCAGGTAAAACTGGTCGGAGGTGGCGAGGCAGCAATGGAGACCGGCTCGTAGTTATCAAAGTGCTGATATAAAGATCTTTCTTCTGTCGGGTGTTGAACAAGCCAGAATCGGTTTAGCTGGGTCCCAAGTTGGCTGACGATTTTACCAAACTTTCTCAAATGCAAGAATGGACTTCACCATTGTGTTCCTCTCGTCGAGATGGTCGAAAAACATATATGGAACATCCAATTTGGAGTCCGGATGGAAGAGTTATGACCTAATAGAGATGGCTCACTATCGGACTTCTGACCCGAGTCGGAAGTTCCGACCCTCGCAGTCGGAAGTTCCGACCCTCGCAGTCGGAAGTTCCGACCCAACTTTCGGGAAACCTGATTTAAACACCTGTTCGGATCTGCCCTTTAGGATTCTGATCCGAACTGTTCCAAACTCATGGGAAACTTAGAAAATAAGGCTTGGAAGGGTTTCCTACTGGGATAAGACCAACCCCCTCTATATATATGAGAGGATCATGGCCGATTGAGATCGTCCCATCTATCCAATCAACACAAAACAATCTACAAAGTCCTTTTACCCTCTTTTCCAACCCCCATGTTGTTCATATCTTGATCCGACAACCAAGGATGGCGCCCTAGGCTCGTTGGCCAACCTAGGGAAACCCGACAACGTCCTTGCCCTGACGGGTCCCTCCCGGGTGAGAGCTTCAACAGTTCCTTTGCTACTTTGCCTGAAAACTAGTCGTTCTTCACCACGTAAATGCGATAGCTATCCTTTATTGGTTTTCTTGTAAACCTAGCTGTTTTTCACCACGTAAGTGTGATCTCTTCGCTGCGTTCTTCGGTCCGTGGCGACCCGGGCGTCCAAAGCTCTAGCTGGTGTGTGATCCGAAACTGTTTCGGCGTCAACAGGTGCCAACACGAAATTTCTCCATGGCCGGCTTAAAATGACCACATGTGCCACAAGGATGGGTTAAATAGGATATGCGTAGATGTTTTTAACTAGGTCTTGAGAGTTGAGAGTAGTTAGAAACGAATGAAAATGGGAGACAGTTAGATGTTTCTAGCCCTATGTTCTATAAAAATTCAGATTCATGTTGTATGACATGGGATTGCATATAGGTGTCAATAATCTGAAATTTCAGCAAGCACACTTACTTGTTTATTTCCATGGTTTAGTATGTGAGCTCTTACTTCTTTTAATTCATATATGTTCATGTCATGCTGCCTATAGTGAACTTATTAACATTTAGGATGACATTGCTCACATATAATACCATGTTTAAATAATTGTGGAATAATGACATGCTTCATATCATGTGCACATGCATATCTCGCTTCACATGTATATGCAAATCATGTTTTTGCTTTTGTATCATGTTTGTCTAGTACGCTGCTAGTTCATGTACGTATGAGTAGTATATATGTTGGCAACAACATATATCGAGCGTTGTCCATGCAGTGTTAGTCGCATGGTAGAAGTGATAATATATGATTAAATGTTTGTAATATATTCATGTGCAAGCTTGCTGAAATTTTGGAGAGCCCATGTCCATATGCAATTGGTGCTTCGATGCTGACCAAGTTTTACCATAAACCATTTTGTGAAAAGTAAGTGAGTCACCGGTAGAGAACAAATTTTTGATCCACGTCGAGTTTGACTTTAGTCTCGATATTTTTTATGTTCAGGACTAAAAGTCAGTTTTTAGTCCCGGTTGGTGCCCCCAACCCAGACTAAAGGGTGACCTTTTAGTCCTGGTTGGTGTTACCAACCCGGATTAAAGGTCTCTCACCCGGGACTAAAGGTCCATCACGAGTGTATTCAAAAGAAGTGCATCTAAAACTATGTCACATGAGTTGTGTAGCTGAGTTGGTAAGTGAGTAACATGTGAGGTGAGTTGTGTAGCTGAGTTGGTAAGTGAGTTACACGTGAGGTAAGAGATCGTAGGTTTGAATCTCATAAAGTGTAATTTTTTTATCATGAGAGTGACCTTTAGTCCCGGTTGAGTGATTCAGGACTAAAAACTAGGACCTTAAGTCCGCCCTTTATTTCTGGATTGACGAACAAAAAATCTGGTTCCCTATCCGCGAGGCGAATTAACGGGGATATGGAACCGGAATTAAAGCATGGAGGTTTTGAATTGTGAGATATGAAAAAATATGTTTACATAAGTTCAGACAAAACAAAACCTGATAACCTTTATTTCTATACTAGGTAACGGGGCGCGCTTCGCCGCGCCGCTTTCCTTATGGTATTAGATTAGATTAGTATTATACTTATTTATCAAAGGGTGTGCGACATGGGTAATGCTGGTTGGATCTGATATAGTCGTTGCACCCGTAAAGATCTGGTCAGGTTATCTTTTGCGAAGTAGGTTGACTATATGATAGCTTTTTTTTTTGCAGGCCACATACATTGGTGTGGGCCTTTGACGGTCTTGTAGTGACAATCCATTAGTGTGTTCAATGGGCCTTTAGGTATTTTGGTTTTTTGGGCAGCAAGGTACTGGCTCATTTATTGCCTCATTCTCTCTGGTTCTGTGCTGGACATCGTATATGTAGCGATGATTTCGTGGGTGCGGTCCATTGTAGCCTTGGAGACATCGTTTCTTGGTCGACGTGATGGAAGGCGATAGTTTCCGAGACGGAAAGAAGAGGAGCAGCGATGTGGCCGAGGCAAGTCGCGCGACGAAGGCTCAGCGTCAGGTCAGTAATCTTTTCAGAGGCAATGTCATGTTGCGCTTAAAATCGCCTCTAAGTAAAGTTTGGATCTGCGTTTTAGGGTGACGGGGAATCCTCTGTGGCTGAAGGGATGCTTTGGGAGTCTACTCTTGCCGAGATGAGATGTGATTCTATGAATGATCTTGGTTTTCCCTTGGCAGAGTCGCCTGTTGTGTTTTAAGCGCATCTGCAGAGGCCTTATCAGCATTTGACTTCTCGGACCTCACAGGAGTACTCGAGTCAGAAGAGTGTATTGGTCCTAAGGAATGCAAAGTGGAGGCACCTGCTGATGTGTTTGTTCGTAGGGTATGTGACGATGCTTTTTTTTGGATGAATCATAAAGGTGTCCATTTTTTCGTGTCATTTTGGTATAGTTGCATTTTTGTGATTTTGGTATACCATTATGTCAAGCGGTGCATGCAGTGGACATTTCGAGGCAGGTGATGTTCAAAGAGATCCTTCGTAGGCTTCGTCTTAAGGTTCATGATATGGGTTTGGTGACAGAGGCAGCTGGTGTGTATCGTGCTTGGATTGATATGGAGACTCCGTGCTCTGAATTGGGAGGTAGCAAAGGACGCAAGAAGTTGTACGGCCAGGGTAGCGGCAGCAAGTATCGTAGTGTTTGGTTTCCTGGCCGGTAACACAAACACAAATGGAAACAGATGACAACGGGAATTGCAGGGGACCATGGATTCCTTGATTTGTTTGGTCACACGTGGTAACGTTAATGAATATCGGAGTGGCAAGTTGCGCAGGGAAGCCGCATGCGGCGTAATGAAATGAGGGTCTGGAATGGACGGTATCATATATCAACGGAGCGGTATCTGATTGCGCGGTATTTTATAACATGCCGAAACGAACCAAGCAGTCATATCGTTATCTGATTCACGAAGTAATCAGATAGCGTTACATTTTGTGGAACCAAACGCGTAGTATGTTGCAATGGAGTCTGTGTGTGCAGCAGGGACTATGCACCTGCGTCTGAACCATCATGTTGTAGTGAAGGACTGTAGCTACCCGAGAATGAAAATGCTAGAGGGTAAAGTTAAACGTGAAAAGGAGTGGAGCTGGATGATTAAGGGTCTACTTGATGAGAAGGAGAAGAGCAATGAAAAGCTCAAGAGGCAGTACAAAGGTGTTGTTGATGAAGTTATCTGCATCTGTAGGCAATTTAGGGATACATTGCCTATCCAGGTTTCGTGTGGTGGTATCGGAAATATCTTGGTCGGAGCGAATGATGTCAAACTTGCATATGGTGGTCAGAGGCCTCCTGTTAGTCATCTAGAGGAGCTCGCCTTTGCTCTCGTGAACCTGGTTAGCAATGCTGGTGTTGCTGCAATGGGCAAGGTTAGAATATGTTGTGTTTCTCGTACTGTCCACGGTAAATTACCTCTGATCTGGTGCATTACTGCATGTGCTATTTGTCTATTGATTGAGTTGTAATTGCTAGTTGCAGGAGTGAAGTTTGGGTGGGCAGGTATAGTTGATGTTTTGCTGATGGTCGCAGCTGATCCTTTGCTGATATTCCTGTGATGAAGTCTTTTGGATTTTGGAGTGTCTCTTGCTGACTTTGTAGTGAACAGCAAGGTTAGTAGTGTGTTCTTTTGGAGCATGGATGCAATTGACATATGTTAGAGGGACGATATGTTGTTAGGTGCATGTTTAGGCTGTTCCTTAGGTGCTGTTTACCTCTGTATGTCTTAGTTTGTAGTGTATATTCGTGACCGCTAGATAGGAAGGGTCTGGAATGCTTATCTATGTAAAATAAATAATGTACTTGTGTGTAAGGATGGTTGCTTAGCTGCGTGCAGCAGGGACAAATGGCATGTAAATGATATCGTTAGTAAGTGTTCTTTTTCTGTTGACCGATGTTGATATGACCATGCAAATGTTTATGCGGTGGCGAGTCCATTAGGAGGCACTAGCTGAGACATTGAGCAGAGCGTAAGGGATCCCAGAGGTCCGCGGCTCGCAGGTCGGTAATCAGCTGAGTAGCGTGCTCTGGTCAGACCATTGGCTGCCGTAGCCGGTCGGGTAATGTACACGCAGCAGGCAGCTTGTTATGGCTGGCACCCTGCCGTAGCCGGTCGGGTAATGTACACGCAGCAGGCAGCTTGTTATGGCTGGCACCCTGCACACGAGGTGTAGCCGGCAGTTCGTAGAGGGAAATGTCTAATTAAAAGCGTATTATCAACATTAGGAGATCCATGGTACACAAAATCAGCTGAGAGGCAAAGGCGTGTATAGATAAATTAAAGCACATTCTTGATATGGACACATATTTTTTGGAAGCATGGACGGTCACGAAGGTGTATTTAGCACTAAATATTAGATAGACATAGAGGCACATTGGACCACAAAGGGAGCCGGTGTCTGTGTATATGGAGCTGACACAGATTGGATCACTTATATTATACATGCAGATGGGTAGCCTGAGGCACAGTGTGCCCTCGATATTGTACAGGTAGATGCTCAGTCTGCAATATGTTGGGGGCATACATACTATACAGATATACGACTAAGTCATACAGTACTGGCCATCAACCTGCACATACATATTGGTAGCATATATGCTAGATACATAGAGAGGTGTGGCATGTCACTGTCCAAAATCAGAGCTGCAGGCTTCAAGGATGACCAGGCACTGGATATAGACGTTGTCGTGCTGGGTCTTTTGGGCCCTGCTGTCAAAACAGAGCACATACTAAGGTTGTGGTAATGGTGTCATTGGAAAGTACAGCCTAACAAACTGTGACTGAATTTGCGGTTCAAGTACCTTTAGTGTGCATCTTTGTCGAAGTCCACTTGCAGATTTCTTCGGACGTTACGTTCCTTACTGTTATCAGTATCACTGCTAGGATATTTGTTGTTTGAATTAGTGTAATTGGTAATAATATATGGGACTGAGGTACAGTGAAGAAAGAATCCGCGCAAACCTCGATCCATCCGGAGTTTCAGCAGTAGTGAGGTCTCCAATTGTTCTTTTCCGTCTTTCGTCCGTGTGATTTTTCGTCATCTACAGATTTTGTGTAAATAGAGGCAGAACAGGATGAATGAATCAGTAAATGCAGGTGTAGACTATGCTAGTGTGAGGTAGAACTTCTTCTGGTATGTACCTCTGGAATTTGTTGCAGAGGTGGTGGGGTTGCCTGAGCATCAGAAAGTGAGGGCTGATCCGACTGTAGAGACATAAACAGAGCGCTGTTAGTCTGCAGATAAATATATATGAGTCCGATGCGTGGCACTATATGTAGCTGCGAGCAGTGCATAGGGTCTAGATTTGCATTGTGTATGAGCTGCAGCATGTACCTGTGTGACAACCGTAGTATGTGTGTCAGGGGTAGAGAGAACAACAGGGTCCTTCATGGCAGACAACGTTCTTTCTTCAGGCTGTGGCTGTTGTGATTTAGAGCTGCTTTGAATTTCTGTTATGGTATAGGCACAAACATATATGAAGTGGTGTACGCATGTGCGATACGTAAATTGTCAGAGGTGTACGGAAGGGAAAAACACATTACCTGGCAGCGGTGTACCTAGATGTGAGGCAGATATGTCTCCACTGGCTAAAACAGCATCGGCCCGATAAACAATGCCGATTCTCTGTAGAGACATTGATGAAACACTGACACGAAGCTGAAACTGTCTTCCGTAGAGAGCTGTGATTCGAGTCGGCAGAAATGCACTTGCAGGACCATCCTCAGCAATGAGAGTGTCGACTGGCATTCCAATTATCTCCTCTGCTCTGGGCCCAAAGAAGACCAGCTCTATAGTTGGCGTTGTGGCGTCATTTGCCGAGGCCGATGGGTCTACTGCAAGTATAGCCAGACGGTATCTATATGCACCAAAACATATGGTTAGGAACATTGAATTTTTGGTAGCACGAGCATGACATTTTTGGTAAGGGAAGATAACAACATGGACCCAAAAACATCTTTACCTAGGCCCTCCGCTTGTGCCAGCACAGTTTGGACAGATGCAATGGGTAGTGCCACTTTGTTGTCTTAATGTTTTGTTGCATAGGTCACAAGCTGGGTACCAGCACGATGTTTCACTGAGTAGATTCTTGATTTTGACCTTGACAATATATCTATTACCCTGTTTGTACGGAAAATAATTTAGTGAGATTTTTAGTAAAGCCGAAAAATAAGAGACACTGTACTTACGTATATGACATGGGGATTGTCAAATCTGGAGAGATCTGCAACTATTAGATTTTCTGGCTCTGCCTGGCCTGTGCTTGGACCATCCCATGTCGGCGCTGAAGTTCGACCAACACAACTACAACAAACAGATAGGCTAAGAAAAAACTGCGCCTAAACATGGTAGTAGGGCAGATGTAGGTATTAATAAAAAAGACTGTCTAAGGACGCAATGACCGCATGTACCTGTTCCGTAAAGCTGCAACCTATGGTATATGAGGATTTACATACCATTTGCACACCGAAGATCCTTGTAGTGACACATTTCCTATCAGCATGAAAAACAGTGTAGGTTGTTTGGTCAGAAGCATGTAAAGTCGTAGAACGATACGTGGTAAATACATATTTATTGAGAAATGAAGAACACTGTACCGTTGAAAAGAGAAGCTGCAAGGCCAACAAATAGGAAAATAACCGGTTCATGCACAGCCATCTCCATGCAGCGCTCAACAGGAAAGCTCTCGGCCTGTTCACCCCAAAGAGCAACTACCATGGTATCCCTTTGAAGTAACAGTGCAGGGTTAGATAAGAGCAACACAGAGAACCTAAAAGACATAAGTTGTAAAGAAAATAGTGTAGCAGGCAGCAACACTAAAGACATACTTTCCATCTGTTATCCGTACATTTCGGATTGCCTTTGGTCCTCCCGTTGTATTTTGCATCCTAACATGTGTGCATCCTTGAAGCACACCGATAGTATCTATATGCATGGTGGGTTAGTGAATGTGAGCAAATCTAGGATAGATTATAACAATATGAGTGAAGAGATGCGCATGTTGGAAGTATGAACTGACAATACCTGAGCAATATTCAGTGATCTGTTTTCTGGCCTTTAGGACATCGAATGGTGCTATTTTGTATGCATATTCAGGAAATGTGGGTGGTATGGTTGGGATTTGCAGGACCCTTGTATGCACAGTGAAGCGTGCTAAGTATGGATGATCAACGGGTCGATATGTTGTATGTGCGCTGACCACCTGAAAAAATTGGATGTAGTACAGAGACGCCTCTTTTAACTGGGGCATGAACCTGTCTATCCAGTTCTGAGGAATCTGAGCCTCCATGGTTGTTCCCTGTAATCATGAAAGTGATGTAAGAAAGACAATAGTAATATGTGTGACAATAGAAGTGAACAGATCGACAAATAGAGTACCTGCTCATCAATGAGAATAAAATCTATCCTCACAACTCTAGGTGGCTGGTCCTTGTTCTTGCATTCAGAAAACCTGACAGCTCTGACCCGCACGGTCCATTGATGTGAGTGAGGCATGATTTCCTTTAGAGGTGTATGATTCATTTTGCACCCATGAATAGAGGCACAAAGACATTATATGTCTAAAGGGTCTAATTACTGAACTTTGAATGTAAATTAAGGCAAGCAATGCCATGCAGCATAGCAGAGCATGTCAGAGGCCACTAAGGATAGCAAAAAGCAAACAATATCATATATGGTTTCATTCATGGGCAGAGATAGAGGTAACATATTATTGAACCATCAAACTTTGGATTCATTGCTGGTGTGCAAGCTACCACTATGTTTTTTTACACTGTGCAGAGCACCAAGAAAATACTAAACGTATTCCATGATCTCTTCATAGACAATATTCTTGGTGATATTGGTTGGCTCGCCATCATCAGCCTCAATTAGCATTTTTAGTCCTTGTCTTGAGCTGACTCTTGAAACGGCAACGTATAACTAGCCATGGCTGAACACCGGTTCTCTGAGGTACACCCCGACCTGATGTAGTGTTTGTCCTTGGCATTTATTTATGGTCATTGCATAGCAAACTCTTACTGGAAACTGTCTTCGCTGCTGTACGAAAGACCACCTAGCATTTTTCCCATTGAGCACAATGTGAGGAATGCATACTGATTCTCCAATATGATTTCCAGTCATAACCTGTCCCTCAAGAAGGTGGTCTCCAAGCCTTTGAATAAGAACCCTTGTTCCATTACAGAGCCCAATGGACTGATTGACGTTACGGAGTAGGGCAACTGGAACGCCTATTTTTAAGGTGAGCCTATGGTGTGGAAAATTATTAATGGTGATGGAATTCAAGAACTCTGGTGGATATAGCAAACTGAAATCAGAAGGCTGCTCTGTTGAGTTGGCAATTGTATCAAAGCTGAGATATTCCCTCGTGCATCCAGGGACCTTAGCGATCATAAAGTCATTTATCTCATCAACAACTACATTAACTGGACATACTATGCACCTTTCAGCAAGGTAGGGAATGGATGCATAGAGCAGGTGAAAATCAGTATATATGGCAGCAGCAAGAGCGGGTATCTTAGGTCCAGGGGACGAAAGAATGAACTCCTGAGGTATCCTCACCCAAGGCCTCTCTAGGTTAGCATTTGTGAAAGAATCTTCTCCAATCTGTAGTATCCATGCTGCAAACTCTTGTAATCGACCCCGTTCATGAGAAGACAATGAAGGATCACATAATCTCATGTTTGTGGACAATCGCATCACCTTTATGTGTGTCCACAGGTATGAACCTAATAAGGAAGCTTTAATTATTTCGGTGCGACCAGCGCCTTCTACAACTGGCAAGACCTGCCTAAAGTCACCACCAAAGATCATTGGCTTACCACCAAATGGCAAGGATGCTGCGTGAGGATTGTCAACACTCAAAATATCTCGAAAAGATCGATCAAGAGCCTCAAAGCAGTGTCGGTGGCTCATTGGAGCCTCATCCCAAATAACCAGCGATGTTCTCAAGATGAGACCAGCCAACATGGTGCCTCTTGCTATCCCACATATGCTGTTTTCATGAATATCCAACGGTATTTTGAATCTTGAGTATGTCGTACGACCGCCGGGAAGAAGTAAGGATGCAACACCACAGGAAGCAACTGCCAAGACCACATGATCCTGGGCTCTTAGCGTTGCTAATACTGCATTCCATAAAAACGTCTTGCTAGTGCCTCCATGTCCAGATACAAAGTACAAAAATGATTGGTTTCCGTAGATGGACTGGATAACACAATCATAGATAACTCTTTGCTCAGCATTGAGAAGGGCAGACATCTCAGCGGACTGCTTAGCCAACGCAATTTTGTCATAAGACAACTCTTCTAGAATCAGTCTATTTGTGCTACTCTCTCCAGGAGGCAAGACCAAAGCTGGCAGATTATAGGATGCTATTGATAGACCATTATTCGAAAACATATGATCTAGCTCCTTTATGAGTGCAGATTGCAAGGCAACATCAGAAATGTCATGAGAAGAACCCATAGCAAGACAAATGCGATAAAGGATGTCATCAGCCATGTATTTCCAGTATGTATCATAAAGCGCTCTAACATTACCAATGTCACAAAACACTGAAACCATCATGAACAGGTGTCTAAGCTAGCTGGTAAGCAGTAGCCCAGGTAATGGCCTCATCAAATAAGCATGACCATTCTGTATCATCACCGATTAAACCCCGAGCTTGGCATGCCTCCCGGAACGTTGCATGCAAAGTTCCCTCATGTGTTCTGACATCATCATAGCTTGTTGCACCGCGAACCACCATAAGAAGCATTCTCAGATAGAAGGTTTCACCGGCGCTTGGATGCACATATCTAAGTCTTCCCAGCTTGAACCCTCTTCTTCTGATATTCCAGACCTTATGATCTGCATCCCACGTGTATCTTGATGGGAACTCACAGTAAGTCAGATTATGACCAGCGGCAGATAATCTATTGCCGAGAACCACTCAGTAAGAGTACTCTTTTCTGCATCTGGATTATCAACAACCTCCTGTAAGTCTGCGTTCTCTGACAAAGTGACAGAATTCATTCTCGGCGGATGCACAAAGAGTCGTTCAATAGGAGGAAACTTGCCATGTATTTCAAAACCAAACAATCTCCAGTTAGCTTCACAACATGAAAGATACCTTGATCTTATATATTCAGCAATCTCATCAACACCATCCGCGTCTACATGTTGAGCAGGATTCGTTGATTCGGCCATAGGCTGCTGAGGATGCTCGCGGCGTTTCTTAAACGACACCTTTGCACAGTCAAATCCTTTGTTGACATACTTGAACAGATACTTGATAAGGTATGTTTTGTTAGAGGCCTCCACATTAATATGTGCTTGGTATTTCTTGAGGACATCTAAGTTATGAGGCACCACCCACCGATTATCTAGCTGTACGTTGTTCTTCCAAACAACAATCCCATTATCTCTTCTCCTATAAAGCGGGTAACCATCTGGATCAAAAGATGTCTCTGACCGAAAAGGTTTTGGATATTTTTTTGGGCACTGCCCATTCTTCATACACTGACAACGTGTATTTGCCTCCCCACATGGACCATGTAACATGAACTCCTGAACCAAAGAAAAGCCTAATGGATCCAAATTAGGATCTGGAAGCTCAGCTGAGATATACTTATCAACCTCCTCAATAGCGGGCTCTCGTCCTGTATCAGACTGCCACACGAGAATATGAGAATGTGGCAGACCACGCTTTTGGAATTCATTTGTGTGAGCAACTGCAAAACAAAGCACAGAACAATGTATTGATCCAAACATCTGATACAACCAACATAACATGATGATTACAGAAATGTATAGATGTGGTAAACCGAACTACCTGCAGAAACATGACCGAATATACGTCCTTGTTTGATATCATCTAGATATTCATCAAGCTTCATATGAAACACCCGCACAACCATATCAGACCTATCAGTCGGCCTCTGCCCTGGCTCAAACCGAAGTGCCTCAACAATCTCAGTCCATTTTGAATTGCAAGTGAAGGTCGTGAATTTATCTGGAGGGCCATACACACGGCAGATAGCCAAACAGTCATGAAAATTTTGCTGCATATACCGTTTGCTTCCTGTATGAGAAGCAGGCAACATCTTTTTTATACCATCATCCTTCCCTGTGGATGCTCCTTTACCTATAGCATCAGATATACCCCGTATGTTTCACTGCGCAACAGGTCTTGGTTAAAAAAAAGAAACTCAACCTATTGGCCTCAACACAGGAATAGCTATTAACCTGAAACTGTTGTGACAATTTGGCTGAGCAAAGTATAGGATTCGGCTCTCCCCTACGATAATGCATGTAATATGCATAGAACTCAAGCATGGACACGCTGTCTCTTCCGACTATAGGCTTGTCAGTCTCCTGAAACTTAATTCCAGTATGGTATCCAGTGTCACCATATGGAAAAAGCAATGGATACTGGAGTGCCATCAACGCCGGATGGATAGGTGAGACATGCTGAAACTCGTCTGTATGCGCCTGAACAACAACATCAAAGGAAGAAACATCTTGGGATAGGCCACCAGTAAGAAGCGCAGCCAATTCGTGTGACGTGGGCACACAGAATCTGTTGCCGTGACCATCAACAGTACCAATCAGTCTAATAGCAACCTCAGGAGAGGAGGGAGAAAATAATCTATCACGTGCCATTCTAAACTTGGACACCAGAGGATTGACACGATTCAATAGGTGAACCAAAGAGGTAACAATCTGCGGATCTGGCCCGCCATCGCCATCATCGTCAAATATATTAATTCTGTTCTAAACCACATTAGAAGTGTCATGTATATATAGCTGTGCATATTCAGGACGACGGCCCTCTAGTGGAATAAGAGATCCAATTCGATGGTGGACAACACCATTGATACGAAACACATACGGACCATCACCAGTATTAATCGATCTATCAACATGAACACCAAGCGAAGTGAAAGCGAACAGTGAGTTGTACTGTCTGATAAGCCACATAAAGCTGTTGCAGCGCGCATCGCCAGCAAAGGACACCAACTCTTGTAGGGGCGGTGGGAACGACCTGTTTTTAGGCAAAGAGACCCTACCGCCACGACAACAGTTTTTGTACACAAGGTGAGAGCGGCTGCTAAGACTCTGGACCCTTTCATGGTACCAAAAAACGGCAGAGCAATGCTCACAGGCATAATCAGGACCACCATAGTAAGAGCGGCCCGGATGCCTAGCTGAACATAAAGCAAACAGGAAACTGTGATGATCTATGGTAACACAAGCCAAGAAAGGTAGGCGGAACAACACATGAAAGCATGTTAATCAGAACCGGTGAACACATACCTTTCAGCATATCTATATATTCCTTAGGGAAACCTAAAACAGGCTGCGTGAAAGGAGCACGACAAATTCGATCTACACAAAACACAATAGTCACGCACACCCAACACACACAAAAAAAAACATTCGAGGCACAAAAAACAAACTAAGCACAACTAACCCATCTGAGCAGCAGCCTTAACTCTGTTACGCTGCAACCGTCTAGAACGATTATCATTGGACTGAATACGTGGCACCAATGGACAAAAGTGGCCCCCTACATCATATAAACCAACAGGAACATACTAAAAACCAAACACAAATCCAAAGATAAAACATGGCCTGTAAAAGACAAAGAGCACTAACGTGACACAATTTTCCATGAAGGAACTTCTGGAGAAGCTGGACTTGTGATACAAATGTTGGAATTATAGACACTAAGAAACGAAAGATGACCTGTCAAACTGGAAAACCTGAGCATGCTCATACTGTCCACGGTACAAAAAACACAATGTACCGAGAAACAATAACGGCAATAAGGTCCGCACAGGCGAACCGACAGGAATCTATAAAAACAGTAGGCGGCACCATAAGGGAAAGACATACCCATAAGCTGACCCAACTCTGCAACAGCATGAACAGGCACAACAGCTGGCTGACCCATAGGCCTGGACAGAGCATGTGGACCTCTGCCTCTTCTAGACGGCATCTAAGAGAATGGCAACAACAAAATCGAAAGAAGCAAAAGGTAACAATAAAATGACATGACCATTCTGAATAGCCAATGACCAACATTGTAATCTAACAGAAAGGCTACATGACAACAAAAAGAAAGCCTAAGCAGCAACACGAACAACAAATAACAGGACCCCTCTGCATAGGCAGCGACAACAACACAGGTAGGCACCCAACAACGAAAGCAGGGAAGATGATCTAGGAATGCACATTCATCACTGAAATAAATAAATGAGCAGTAAGCAATGCGGGAAGGGGAACGTGCAGATGACCGACGACGGTACAAACAAATAAGGCCGAAGACCGGCGCTGACCATAGCAAGAACAGGAGCACGAAAGCACGGCCACAACGACACCAAAATAGGTGCGGCAAAAGAAAGTAGGAGGCGACGCATACCTGACGGTTGGCTGAGGCCCGGCGGGCGTGGCAGTGTCGAACTGGTCTGCTAAGGCTGAGACGGAGGTCGTACAACCGAAACCTAGAAAAGACAATGAAACGAACTGATCGACTCAGCACACGATAGAGGTGACCAATGGCGCCGGCGCAGACGAATGGAGAAGAGAACGCAGGTTGAGGACGAATCCATGGAGGGGACCTACGCAGCGACGCGGACGGGATCGGCGTCACCGCGGCTGTGATAGGCCCTGCTGCGTGACCAAGAGGAGGAAGAAGAGGAGAGCGGGGTACCTGGATCTGAAATCGACGGATGTGGCGAGGTGGAGCGCCGGGGTGGAGGCAGCTGGACGATGCCCGGACGTCGTGACGGCTCGTACAACCACGCGCCTCCGCCCGCGAGCGACGACTGCGCCGAGGCTACGGAGGAAGAGGCACTGAGAGTGGGCCACGAGACGACTGGGCCCACGAATTTTGAGAGAGGGTAAGGCGACACCCACGAAGTCGCAACGCGGCAGAGCGCAGATGGTGGGGCCGAAGGGCGTGCGACGCCGGCCGCGACGCGGAGCGTAGAAGCCATCTTGGTTGGACCCTGAGAGAAGGAAAGCAGGCAGGCACACGCAGGAGCCTCTCGCACGGCGCAGCGTGGGCGGAAGGATCGCCGCCCGAACCGACAGGAGTCGCACACGCGTCCAACGGTGGCTGGACGGGGCGTACAGGAACAGTGACACGATGCCTCAGGAAGCGCTGATTCCACGAGCTATATGGCTTTTCATATATGTCTACTGGCTCACTACGCTACCCAGAGTTCCGGACATTTTGAATTATGAGATATGAAAAAAATATGTTTATATAAATTTAGACAAAACAGAACCCGACGACCTTTCTATATGTCTACCAGCTCACTATGCTACCGAGATCTAGCGGGAGCGGTCAGTTGACCTGACAGGTACACCAACCGCGAATGGGGCCGAGTGCAGTGTCTAAGCTCAACAGTTAACTACCTCGAAGAAGTCGTCGATGGTGATTACACGCAGATAGAGAGATAGGTACATTTGGTCCTCTTTGTCCTCCGCTATTTGAGTGGCCAAACAAGCACTATCCATACAGCAACTGCCGGCACGTATATATATTGCAGTCTGTTATTTCCCTGTCAAATTAAACAGCACTAGCAACTGATATCACAGACGGTGACGTCATAACTCAGTGAGATCACCCGCAACCAATGGATTACGGCATGTAGGGCATCTGGTGTGTTCTCCAACTCAGATCCTGTGCGCGGATAATGCCAAAGGGGACGACTATTATTCTTTGTTAAGCAGAATTATCTTACCTTAGCTTTTTGGTAGCAAATTAAAGTCAACATGATGATGCACTCTTCGTACTAAAAAGTAGCATTACCAGGACAGCATGGCCAAGCAAAAAAAGGATCCTTGTGATACTTCCCTCCACCGGTAGTGGGTTGTACTAGTGCAGAGAACAGTGGCCTTTAGGGACTAGTCTGATAGCTACACAACACCGTTTCCTGTTCAGGTGAAGTGCGCTTGGGGCCACGCCACACTGCGGTGGTTCGCCACAAAATAAAGTCCGGTAACTTTTAACTCAATGGAGATTTAGTTCGTAGAATAAGTGGAACTACCTTTAGGACTTACTCCCTCCGTCTCATAATAGAAGACGTTATGAGATTCGTATCGATCAAATTTTCTCAAATTGGACTAGATTTCTATAAAGTATTAGCAACATTTGTATCTTCAAATAATTTTATTATAAAAATAGACTCCGTGATCTATCTAATGATATTAATTATGTGCTATAAATATTAATAATTATATATATATATATAGTCAAAGTTAAAAACATTTGACTTTTTGAGAAGCGAAAATGACTTCTATTTTAGGACGGAGGGAGTAGCTATAAAAATTTAGGTGCCTGATTTTTAGTTTCTTTTTAGGCAACCGGAATTACAGATATTTTATATTAAAATTACAGATTTCGTTTAATGCAATTTTTGTTTCGGTACGAAGAGTAAAAATCCGTAAGACAAAATCACAATCTTGATAAAATCTGATTTGTGCTGACACAAAGACAATTAATAATTAATAATTATTTTTCTATAGGTAGACAAAGACAATAAATTACTATGTTATGACATAAAAACTAATAACTAATCACCAAGGAAAAACTTACTTGTACTAGATAATTATACAATAGTGTTGTCTGAAATCATCTCAAGATTCGACACCTAAAATATACAAGAGTGGCTAATTATACTCTTTCTAAGAATTTATACTTAAAACACACTGCACTGCACACAAACTCAAAATACTGGTCACGCCACAAGCACAGAGACGCATCCACGTCTTCTGCATAAGCTGAAATTAACGGATACTTCCTCCCTCCACGAAAGAATCCAATTCTTAGAGTTATCTTAAGTCAAACTTTTTAAACTTTAACCAAATTTCTAAAAAAAACTATCAAAATTGATGATACCAAATTTACATCATTATATATATTTTCATAATGTATCCATTTTATATCATAGATGTTATTACTTTTTTTCTATAAAGTTAGTCAAAGTTAAAAAAATTTGACCGATACGGATTCTAGGAATTGATTTCATGGACGGAGGGAGTAGCTCAGAAGGCTTCTTGTAATGAGCATCCGTGATTTAATTAAGGAATATTTAGATTTATTAGTACTAAAAATTAACTAGCTGCTAATAGATAATTATCTAGAACTAGTATATTGCCCGTGTTAACGCTACGGGGCTACATTAAATCTAAAATTAATTCTATTAAATTTAAGTTCTTCGCTAACTGTGCCTTGTCAAAGCTGAGCACATGTAAAAATTAAATCCATGACATAAATAATATATGTTATATTAAAATATTCAGTTCAGGTATTTTCATAAACCTTTGATTTCAGAAAAATCTGTTCCGCCAATAATTAAGCTCTACTTGGGTTCATGTATTTTTATTTTACCCTTTTCTGGTATATTTTTTGAGATGTCACCAAACACAGCTCTGCTTGAGGATCCAGAGCAACAAGTCATTTATAGAATAATTGTTTGTTCAGGTGTGTTTTTTTAATACCTACTATTCTAAGGTAGCGTTTGGTTACTGGGATGACCTTGGATAGTCCTAGGACGAAGAACGTTCGATTCAGAGGCGAAAAGGGTGATGACATCTCACATCAGAATATTCGCGTGAGATGCGGGACGTCCTCGTCCCTAGAAATTTCACGAACGGGGACACCCCAAGTGGGACGAGCACCGCAGGGAAGAAGAACGATGCTGAGAAGAGAAGAGAGAAGGCCAAGGTTGATTGCGGTGGAGGGCGGCGGGCTAGAGGTCGGGCAGTCGAGGTCCGGCGAGCCTCGGAGATGGGAGATTCGGCGAGGCTGAGACCCACAGGCAGTGGCGGATCTACGATAAAAATCCACCTATGATGAAGTTTGCACTAATGATTTATGTGACATAATAATCAAATAAAATAGATAATAATATAGCAAAATAGAGATATATTTATATATATCTATATTCATAAACAATCTCACAAATAGCATTCTAATTATAATAAAAAGATAAATTTTTTGTTACTAATTGATCATAAACATAGATTAAAACAAAAAATAGGAGCTGACATCCGAAGGCTTGCCGACGGGGAGGTCTGGGGATGCCAGAGCTCGCCATATTGATAGATCGCCCTTGTCCACAAGCACCATGCGTGGCCATCGGAGCACGAGCTCCGCCCTTGCCCCATCGTGCTTGGCCCCAGCGAGCTCCACCCCTGGCTAGCGGCCTGGCACCATCGTGCCGGCCCTGGCGAGCTCCGCCCGTAGTGAGACGCGCGTCCATTTGCAGCGGTCAATTTCACCCTCCTGGTGAATGGTGATGCTGGCTGGGAGGCTGAACGGAAGCCACCATTTTTGAAGGCGTCTTGTCAGGTCCGGGCGTCTGGTTTCGCGGCATCTTCCTGCGCCGAATGATTTGACAGCATCGCGGCTCTCAACCGAGGGCAGACGGCAGACATGCTTTCCTCTTTTGCTTCCCTGCCTTTTGTTCCCACCGAATCGCATTCTATGGTAACAAGGAGGAAGAAAAGGATAAGAAAAAAGAAAAAGAAAAGAAAAGAAAAAAAGAAAAAAAATATGGCTGTGACGTACTGTGACAAGAAAAAAAAAGAAAAGGACAAGGAAGAAAAAAAATAAAAAGGAAAAGAAAAAAAAGAAAACAAGTGGGAATCGAACCGTGGGCTGCAGACGATGACTTAGGGGTAGGTGCGGGCGTGGAAGATGGGAGAATACCATACACATAATTCTGGTCGTTGGATTTGAGTGAGTAAGGAGAGAATATTGAGAATTAATTTGGATGGTTGATTTCTATGAAGTTGTTTTTCTGGGTACATTTTCTAGGGTGTGTGGAGGATGACTATCTCAGCGGGGAATATTTTTTTGTACACGAAGCAAAAAGTATGGATGGTGCTTTAATAGGGCAGATAACTAGAGATATTTTGAATATTTAACAACTCCCGCATGTTCACCTATCCGACATATGACCTAATACCAGCCAAGACTGCACTCACAACAATTTCTTAAAAGATGGATATTATTAATTTGAAATCATTACATCGAGCTGATACAATAATTACCAACCTATTTCAGAACTCTGCAAAAACCACACAACCTAACCAAACAAATAAAGAAACTACCCGGCACTCTAATGACTATCAATCCTAAGACTTGATCACCACTCATCTGTCCGGTTGGGGCTCGACCATTTACTTTCAATCATAATTACTATGAAAAACAATTGCAAATTGACAAATAGTTTCTCATAAAAATTATTTGGACATACTATATATATAGAGGTCCTATATAAATGTTGTCAAGTCGCTCTCCAGAGGAAAGGCAAGTGATGGCATAATAGCCATAGGAGAGGATCGCAACACATATACTGGATATGCCTTCAAAATATATGTAATCAAATGCTGACATTAATCTGGATATGTGATCATTCAATGATAATCTGGATATGTGTGATCATTCAATGATAATCTGGATATGTCATCATTCAAGATAATGATCGAAGGTTGCACTATTGTCATTTAACAAAATAATACTTTAATTTGCTCCATTTTCACCACCTTTGACTGCATTGTTTGTATATATAAGTTATATAGCAAATTTAATAAACTATGTACTCATCCTTTAAGCAATTGTTTTTACTGCCAGTAAAGTTCGTCCATACTACTGAAAAACCTACACAGTTTAAGCTATATAGTAATTTTACGTAACCACTGCTGGCATAACATTTCACAACACACAACCTTTAAGCAATTGTTTCAGAGAACAAGTGCTGGATAAATAGTGCTCATCACAGCGAGTTTGTAACCACTTTTCATGAGCAATTGGGTATCACTCGCAATAATAAAAAGAACCGTAAGTAAAAATGATCATTACTTGCGATAAAAAAATGATCATTACTCCTAGTCCTTGCCATACGCATGAACTGATTTTGAAACTATGAGTTTCACAATAGGTTGGTCTCATGAACCATGAGTAAATTAAATATCTTTCATCCTTAAGTATCTCCAAGGCAGTCTCCAGTTCTAAAAATTGGATTCATTTCAAAATCACTGTCATTTTGAGAAACTATGAATTCTAGTGAATTTCAGAATAATGATTTTTAAATACCCAACTTTAGCATATGGTAGTATGGGGGGTTGCCTGTTGAAATCTGGATTTCCAAAGGCGATCGCTTAAGTCAATTCTATGTCAAAATATCCCCATTTCTAGACGTTGTCCACTCAAGGAAAACCATTTTGAGAGGTGATCACTGGAGTGAACATGGCCTCTATCCTATGTCCTTAGAGGTTTTGGTGATTGGAATGATATATACATGATCATAGGACTAACAACTGAATAAAAAAAGAGGTTGCCATATCATATTGTGAACGTTAGATAAGGAACACCTCAGGACACAAACATCGCAAGATGATCCATTAGAGAGAAGTGATAGTCCACCAAATCATAAGGTGAATGCCAAATGAGGGGCAACAAAGAAGTTCTTGTTGCACAAGAGTGTCAGATCGTCCCGTTAACGGAAGAAAAGGCAGTAGATCATTCTGTTCAGAACAAAGATGTGCATAGAATGATTGGTGGAGCCACCTGATGACACGGAGAATGAGAATTACTACCATATGATCACTCGATGAGGGCTGCATCTGCAGCCCATGGGCCTAATGGCTAATTGAGGTGTGGGGACTGCAAATTTTCCCATGAGCGGCCATCTTAAGGATACCAAAGTACATTGAAGCTATAGGTATAGCTAGTTCAAGTGAAGAGTTCTCCATATTCAAATTAGAGATCATATTCAAGGCTTACAATTGTGCATACAAGTAAGCCATCTTAGTGAGTGTGTTTCATATGGAGAGAGAAAGTAAGTTGGGAGGATGAGATACCTTTATAGTACTAATGTGTTGGGACACTTCGTTCCTATCTAGAAATGTCGATGATTCTCCAACCTTGGTGTGGTGTCAATGAATTAGTGTGCTTAGGATGAGAACACCTTTTGTAGTGGACATCACCTTGGTGACTAGGAGAGTTAGGAGTCAAGTAGTGAGCCTATGTGGCTTAGGCACTTGAATTGGTTGCAGAAAGCCTTTATTGCAAGCCAAACATAGTGATAAGAGGAAGGCATAGTAATCAAGAACGTATTTTAATTGGCACCAACATGCACTAGGGGATGTAATTTTGCACATCTTGTTAATTGTTCTAATTTATCTTGATTAGCTTCATGTAGGGCCTAAGATTAAAATTTGAGGGACCCAATTTATTGTTCTGCCTCTTTGTCCGACATTAAATTCACAACAAATGGTATCAGAATCACGACATACACCTTTCAGGAGGACTAGGCATTTCAATTGATAATGAAACTGGCACATTTTGACCCATTAGGCTTCAGTACCTAGTGAGTTAAAATGTTCTCGATGAATACCTATGGTGCTCCATGTTTTGATGGGACATGTTTTACATAATGGAAAGTGCTTATGGAAGCAAATCTTTAATCCATTAAGGTTGATGTTTGGTGTTTCATCGAGGAGGGAAAGGAATCTTACAAATCTAAAAAGAATAAAAGATGGACATTACTTTGGTGCGGAAAAATTTCGCTCCGCTCGTCCCCTTCTCCTGCGATCGCTAATAGTCGCAACGCTCTGAAGGAAAGAAAATTACCGCCGCCAAGGAAGGAAATAACATCAGCACCCATGCATGCCCCGGCTATTTGCGATCGCTAATCGCCATGTACAGTGACCACTCTAAAGGAAAGAAAATCACCGCCGTCCAGCAAGGAAAGAATCTCTACACCTTACCTGTGCATGCCCCGTTATTTGCGGAATTGCTAAATTATACCCGTGTGTTTCTTGTCTTATTGACACACGAATTTGTGGCCACTCGATCAGACACGCGTCTCTGTGTCTGTTGTTCGATCCGTGCACATTAGGATAGGATTTCCTCCCCAAAACCACACCCACCATTTCCTCCCCCAAACCAACATGGACCTTCTCCGCCGCCGGGAGCGGGAGCGGCGACAGCAGCCCCGCTGATGGCCGGGCGCAGCCGGAGCGCTGGCTGGAGATCGCCGAGAAGCTCCTCGCAGCGCGCGACCTCATCAGCCACAAAGCGCCTCACGGAGCGGATGGTGATGCGGACCTGCTCCTCCCCGACACCGATGAGCTCTTCATCGTTGCTGAGGTCCTCCTCATCTCCTAGTCCATGGGCCTCTCAGGCCACCAGGACCCGCTCGCCATCCACTAGCTGCTGCTCGGGGCCTGTTCGCGTCTCCCGCGTCTTCTGTCGCCTCATGCTCCTTCTCAGGGCCCGCAACCCACATCTGGGTGCAGAGATGGTGGTCCGTCTCGACGGCTACGTCTTCCTCTCCGATCTGTCCCGCCGCCCTCCACCACTCGCCAATCCCGCCACCAGTACCTCTTCCTCCTCACAGTATGTCGCCACCACCGTCTACCTTTTCATTCGTTGTATTTGTATTTGAACTGATATGGTGTTGATCTGTTGACTCTCCCTCACCGATTGCAGACTTGCTCGCATCCGCCGTTGCTAGTGCTCGAGAGTTAGGTTTGTATGTCGTGTCCCGCTCCCTTGATTCGAGGTCTCGTCTTAGGGGTCATCTTAGTTGTTCATTCTGTAGATCTGGTTCTAGCGATGCCGCGGCGAGCGATCCTCGAGCAGGAAGCAGCGAAGAAGATGACCGAATGCTCTTGTGGACCTATTTTTTGTCAATTTAGTTTAGCTCAACAAGGGTTCAATTTGGTTGCTAAAATCCCCAATGGCATCCACCTCAATTGCTTCCCCTTTCTGTCCATCATCCGCATCGACGCAGATATATTCGAGCCGGCAGCCATCGCCTACCGCCAGGCCCCAGTTGTAGCTCGTCGCCATGCTGCCACCCCACTCACCAGCCGCTGTCAGCCCACCACCCCACTCGCCAACCGCTGCCAGACTTCAGTGCGCAGCACTACTTGTTCGGCTGTCCGCCCATTGCCAGGAGCTGGCCACCGGCCACCGAGGAGCAGGGGCTGCGCAGCTAGTGAAGTAGCGATGCAGGGAGGAGGTTTATTCACATATCCACTATTGTTTCAGATATGCTATTATTAATCAATAATTAATTTTATATAATTTACAGGTTCGCACATTCTAAGTTTTTTTTTAGTTTGCAACGTCTGGATCAACCAATCAAGATATATGAGTATTAGTTATGCAACAAATTTGAGGTAGCATCTTGTGTTTTTCATCCATTTTTTCACCATAATAATTTGTTTGATTTCTCTATAATTTGTGCAATTGTAGTCTTTGTGATTGTTTAAACTTATCAGCAGGCTTATCAGTCATACTATGGCTTATTCTCTGTCACAGAACACTAAAAATAGCAGAAATCAACCAAAATATGTGTAGCTCCCAGTGAAACACAGTTTCTTAAACACCGTTCATTGATAGATAAAGATGAAGCAATACTTTTTGGCATTTGATAATTTGAAGGAGCTTCAATGACTGAAATCAAGATGAAATAAAATATTCCAATGACCGGATATATATATATATATATATATATATATATATATATATATATATATATATAGTGTACAAACATGCTTGATATATATAGAAGTAATTCATATCATAAAGTGTGTGAGATCTAAAGCCTGTCAGCTGTCTTCTCTCCCTCCCTCTCTCTACATTTGTGTCACACATGAGGAAGCAGGGAGCTAGCTAGCTGTATTCTCAGTTTAGCTGACTGACAATATGAGAACTGCAACAAAGCAATTATTTTGTCATGCTGCGTTTCGTAGGTAGCTTTATTCCTCTCTGCTGGTTCAACTTTAGGTTCAGACAGTTCAATTCAATTTTGGATCTTTTGGTATCTGTGTATCTGTACTGTCTCTATCTGGTAGTCTGAAGTTCAGTTTATTTTAGTTCACATTGGTTTTAGTCTAAAAATACATGTACATTTCTTAATTACACATTTATTAGTAGTAAATTAAATATTTGAGTTATTGTAATAATGGTATCTAATATGTGCAATTCTATTCTTGTCACCTCTAACTTTAAATTTTGTTTACATGGTTTTTTATTTGATTGAGTAGAAAAAACAACTGTAGATAGTTTTTTTAATTATTCATTGCAACTGGCTGATGAGTTGCTTGACTGAAGTCCTGTGGGTCAGTAAGTATAACAGCTACATACATTAAATAGGGCAAACCAGCTGATGACTTCCATGTGTTTGGTTGCTGCTACTTGTGTGTGTTTTTGGATTAGCAGTCACCAATGACTAAGTTCAGAGTAGTAAAGGAAAAAAATTCTATGTTAGGTCACAAAAATTGCAATCATTGGCAATGTGAATTGCGGCTATTGGTCGGTGTAATTGTAGTTCTTTGAATATGCAATTATAGTTCTCAGAATAATTTATTTTAGGCTTGTAAAATCTGGTTGATTACATAAATTACATAAATAAATTGGCCACTCAAATTAGCCGCATCATTGTTTCCTTTCAGTTCTCCTTGAGTTTTTTAATTGTTTACTTTTCTCTTCTTAGTTTTCTTTGTTCCACTTGCACTGCCATTGTTGTTATTAACTTCTCCTACATCAATATATTGTTAAACCATTTGTCTCGTCGTGCATATTATTGCGCCTAGTCCTATGTAGTGTGCGTGTGTCCATATCTAGTCAGGCAGCCCCAGCTATGATTGAATTAGTATTATTGTAATTCTGAGCATACACAATATGTTGGTGTTAAACCATTTGTCTCGCTATTTTACTGTTTTGTGTTAGCTGATGAAAGTGGTTGCTCATTTTACTGAGCTTTGTAGCTATTTTCAGTTTCATAGTTTCTATTCAATTGGTTTATTGGACAGTGTGCAACATTCTTCTGTGACACATGCTTTCTCCCAAGCAGAGGCTCGAAAAACTTTTGCTAACTTTTGTCTTGTTATGAAACTTTCTTGCTCTCAATCTGCTCTGAGTGGGAGGCAGTTAGTTTGTTCCTATTAATATTTGTTGTTGATGGAAACCAAATAAATAAAATATTGAATTACATAATTACAATCAGCAATAATGGAAATTGCAGCTATCAGGCACCGCAATTGTAGTTCTGAGTATAAGCAATATGTTGGTGTTGAACCATTATGCCTCCTCATGTTCTTTTTTTCTACTAGCTGATCTATATATTCTGCAAGTATACACTATTTGTCTATTTAACTTTTAATTTGTGGTCTTTTATGTATAAATGTTTGAACATGTGTAATTTGTCAACAGGCACAGTGCTTCTGCAAGCTACAATGCTCATGAACGCTTTTGTTATGGAGCTCATCTTCTTCTGGGGCGTCAAAAGAGGATATAACTTAATCTTCACATTGTGCTATGATCCATTGTGCAATGCCTGTGAGATGACTGTGGTATGGACGCATAACCAACTTGCCAACAAATAGGAGCTCGTCCTGAACTACATTAATTAGGTGTGCTTACTGACATTTAGTGCAGAACATTTCTGTATCACTTAGTACTCTACTTTGCTTAACTATTTCATTATGACAGCTTTACGAGCGTCTATCTTGTTCCATAGGAGAATCAACCATGGTCTATGCTAGTCTTTGGGTCCATGCCTGACATTGTGTTCACTATTGGAGGCAAGAAGTTCAAGCTGAAACCAGAGCAGGTATATAATCTGTAACACCTCTGGTGTTTAACTGTAATTAACCTGACATGTCATCATCATTAGTCATTAATCATTCTTGCCTTGCATTTATGTTTGCCTAGTACTTGTGTAGCAATCTCTTTTCAAAACCCTAAAAGCCCTAACCTTCCTATAAGGGCAAAAATGGTAATTTCACCTCTGTGCCTAGCTTTGTGTAATTCTTGTTCAGTTGGTTGTCTTGAAGTTTTGTTGTGTTGGCCAAAGTTCAAAAATCAAAATCAGATTTCAAATCCCTTTGGAAAACCCTGATTTCCAAACCCTGGATTTTATCCCTCTTTTTGTAATTCAAAAATTATTCAAAATTTGAGGTTGGTCCAAAAAGCAAAGTTGTAGATCTGGCCAAGAGAAACAACTTTGGTATTTACAAATTTTCAAGTTTCTGTACAAAGTTTGAAGTAAATCCAAATTCATTCAAATTCCAATTTTTGTCCCCTTTTCAGTTTTAAAAATTTATTCAAAAACTATTGAGTTTCAGAAAAAGGGTATATTAGCAAAGTTGTAGGTTTTGATAAAAGGAACAACTTTCATATTTGCAGATTTCCAACTTTCAATGTAAAATCAAAAGTAATTTTGAATTTATTCAAATCCCAAAAGTGTCCCCTTTTCTGTTTTCAAATGTGGTTCAAAAAAACTATTTGGATTTGGAAAATGTTCATATTGACAAAGTTGTAGATCTTTTTTTTCTGAACAACTTTGGTGTTTTGAGTTTTTCCTGTGCAGTTGAAATTTTGAGAGTAATTTGCAAAATACAGATATCAGCCAAAAGTCAAACCCTAGGGCATAGCCCTGTTCATCTTCCTCACCGTAGAGGGGGGGCCCGGCCATGGCCGCGCGCCGGCGCTGCGCACGCCGCACGCCTGGCAGCTGCACGCGCGCCTCCAACCTGCCGCCGCTGACCCCGCCATCATTCCCCTTCCCCACGCGAGCGCTGACCCCCGCTCCCGTCCCCTACAGTGCCCAGGGCGTCGCCGCCGCGTGGCCGTCACCGGCGAGCCTTCGCCCAGGCCCTGGGTGCACGCCCGTCCTTCCGCCGGCTTGCAATCGAGTGCGCACACCCCGGCCGAGCTCATCCACACCATCTCGTGCTCTCTACCGTCCCCGACCGTGCCTATAAAAGGGACCGCCGGAGTCCGAGCTCCTCACTCATCTCCGCCGCCGTCGCCAGCCCACTCCAGACCCTCCACCGCTCAACCACCTAGCCCGAAAGCTCCGCCTTGAGCTCGTGAAGCTTTCCCACCCCTCAATTTCACCTCCCCCGCCTCCAATCGCCCGGCGTAACCCCATCTTCCCAAATTCCGACGGAACACCGGTGAACTCGGGTTCGTCAAATACTTCCTCTCCGGCCACGATCATCTTCCCCTGACCCCTGTGTCAGCTTCCTTGGCTCCGCGCGACTCTAACCAGGCCCTTGCGGTCTCGTGTGTCGCGCAGGATCGCCGGATCGCCGGAGTGCCGCCGTGGTCGTCTCCTCCCTCGAGCCTCACCCTCGAGCACGTGTCGAGCCTCCTTCCTCGAGCCTCACCCTCGAGCACGTTCCCGAGCCACACCCTCGAGCCCTGCCTCCGACCCGTGGTAAGCACCCGAAGCCTCCGGTCTCTGCTTCCACTCCGTTTCGCCCGAGCCTCCCAGTCAGGCCTCGGACGGACGCTTGCTTTTCCGTCTCGCCCGAGTCCGCTTCGCCCGCGCCAAGCCTCGGCGAGCGCATGCTCTCCGCTTCGCCCGAGCCAGGCCTCGGCGAACACATGCCTTCCGTCTCGCCCGAGTCCGCTTCGCCCGCGCCAAGCCTCGGCGAGCGCATGCTCTCCGCTTCGCCCGAGCCAGGCCTCGGCGAACACATGCCTTCCGTCTCGACCGAGCCTCCGGGCCAGGCCTCGGACGAAGCAGTCGCTTCCGTCTCGACCGAGCCCGTTTCGCCCGAGCCCCGCGCGATTCGCCGAGCCCTGCATAGAAGGAGCACAGTGCTCTTTTCTTTTTCTGAGAGATGTGAATAGTGCTCTGTTTTCTCTTTTTTTGTGTGAATTAATCTGTTGTTTCTTAAATCTTGATAAAATTATGGTATGCTCCTTGCACTGTGTAGTATTTTATAAAAATATGAAACCTGACTTTTCTGCAAGAATTTGAAAATGTAAAATCCCTCTTTTAATTAATAAATGGATGGTTTTGGATTTTTAGAAAATTATTTATAACTCCAAAAATCATGAGATAAATTTTTTGTGAGCTTCCTATGCCATATTTAGTCTCTGGTGAAATTTTGAAGTCTTTTGGAACAAGTTGATTTTTGAGCATTTATCTTTAATTGTTAAATAGTGCCTTTGTTAATTAATGTCTGCTTTTATTTGAGCACCTTAATGAACTCCAAAAATTATGAAATTTATTTTGCCATCTATCTACACCATAATGAACTTATGTGATTAATTTGGTAATTTTTGGAGCAACTTCATAAAATGACCTTTTTAAATAATTAAGGAAAATAGAAAAAATGATTAGGGTTCATGTTGTATGCCCTGTTTTGCATTGTTCATGCTAGCATACTCATGTGCATGCATCATTGCATTCGTATAGTCACCGAAGAAGGGGTCAAGATCGAGGCAGCCGCCGACGAACCTGTCCCTGAGGCTACCCCGAGCTCTGACAACTGCTCCGCCGCCTTCGAGCCTGCCCTCTTTGCTCTTCAAGGCAAGCCCCGGTGCATTTAACCCTTTCCTTGAATTTATAAAATGATTTCCTTAAATGCTTTGAGTTAAATTATTGCATTAGGTTTATAGGGGTTGTGTGCTATCCTAATTGATGCACTATCCGCCTTGACCACTGATACACCTGATACCTGCTTTTCAAAAGTATTTGAAAATGCTTAGCAATGCTTAATGAATTAGACTTTGCAATAAAATGCCAATTTCAAAAGTGTGATCACTTAAGGAATGTTTATGGGATTTTGGTCTTACTCCCCGGCTGTTGGCTAAGTATCTGATCCGTACCTAGTCAATAGCGAGGAGAGGTTGTCCGAGCGTACGGTGCCGTCATGTTGTAGTCCGGGACTCAACAGTTGACACCGACCGGGACAGGGTTGAAAAACTGACAGGACTATTACGCTTGGGTGAGATATAACCAAGGTATAGTTCTGGCTGGAAAATTAGGGACCATCCGTATGGGGCCTGCTGGTCAAGACTTGTAACTATTCACATACTTCGGAAAGCTCTGGCTCCGAGAAATCCTTGATTGGGACCGACAACCGCGCACTGGGAGTGAAGAGATGGCAGAAGTAGCATGTACCCACGTGGTCGTCGTACCTGGAAAGGAGTGGTGTACTGTACTTCCGGGTGGCGTAGGACCGGTCCAATCTTGGAGGAATCGTGGTAGACGGGTTGGCCTATGCAAGCTTGGGTGCTACATATGCCGTGTGAATAGGGATCCTCAACTGAGTATTCTTTATCCGGATTAACGTTGCTCCTCGGTTATGGAGACTTGGTCCACTGACTGTCAACGGAGAGTGGTTCTCAACTAGGTATGTTTTGAAATGTAAAATGAATCATGAACGATGACGAATTGAGGAATATTGAATCTTTCAAAAATAAAATAAGGTTTGCAAAAATGCTTTTCTGCAAAATACTTGATCTTGCTTAAGCCTTACCTTGACTACCCTAAGCCTCTCATTCCTGAGTCTTCTCCCTTTTCGTTTAGTCGGGTAAGTCTTGTTGAGTACCCCAGTACTCAGGGTTTGTTACCCATGCTGCAGGTATGACAGAGTCCCCGATGTGTCTTGGACCCTGCTGCGTGACCATCGTCCAGGAAGAGGCCGATGAGGCCGAAGAATAGTTGTACACCCTCGGGCTGGGTGATTATAAGTATCTTTGCTGTTCTCCACTATGTTGCCTATGTCTATTTCTAATACCAGAACTTGGTCTGTAATAACTGCACCTTAATTTCTATTTGGAACCCTGCTTGTAAAACTAATGTTATTTAAGTCTTCCGCTCTTTATTCCGATGTTATTTGTAAAAGTATGCAATGCTGTAACCGAATTGTGAGATGATCCTGCGGACATTGGGCACTGATGTAGCCCGGTGGCGAATAGGTCTTAATCACATGGAACATGGGTTCGGCTGTCAGAGGTTGACAGGGACACGTGGGCCATGGGATTAGGGTCGTTCCATCACATAATCCCTTCTCCGTTATCACACTATAAGCTCTTGATCCTTATTAACCAACCACCCCATTTGGTGAACTATGCACCTCTAAGCTCCAAATCTTGGCTCTCACGATTCTGTATCTTTGGCGTAACGTTGGACTATTTACAATTCATATATTTATCCTTTTTTTGTTATGATTTGTGTCAACATAACTTTTTCTTTGTTTAATTTGATTTGTGCTAGTCCACACCAAAATTTTGTTCTATTCCTTTCATAGAAAAAATGTTTATTGTGATTGTGCTAACACACCTTGTCCTTTGTTTTATTTTGATTTGTGCTAGTACACACCATATTTTTGTCCTTGTCTTCATATAGAAAAGAATTGTTACTTGTGATTTGTGTTGACACATTTCAATATTTGTCTTTGTGTTTGTATAGCATAAAAATATTGTGATTGTGCTTCCACAGAAAAAATAGTGTTCTGTCATTCCATAGAAAAAATTCTCTTCTGATATGTGATTATGCTTCCATAGAAATAAAATTATGTTATTATGTGGTTGTTTTTTTAGAATTTTTTCGTGAGTCGTCATCTATCATCTATGTGGTTGTGTGAACTTGTGATGGTGCCTTACTTGCTAGTTCCTGGATATGTAGGTGAAGAAATGGCCCTTTGCGGGCTTTGGTGTGGCGGTGGTCTTGGGACAAGACCATGAGCTTCCTGCGTGCTTAGGTGGCTCCAAAGCTAAACATTGAGATTCAGATTGGACTTTGGTGGACCATCAGTTATTGTACAGTGATGACAAATATAGTGGAATAGTGGTTGGACAATCGGATACGTACTACAGTGTCAGCTGCTGAATTGGTGACGCATATTCAGTACAAGCATATTGGGTCCAATTTTTTAGGACATCTTGCTTGTATCGGTTTCAATGTCCTGTGCCACGTGGTTCAGATATAAGATGGTCGGGCTTGCTCAACAAATTACAACTCCAGAAGAAAGAAGAATTCGTGTGCTACTTCCTCTTAAAACACACAGTTTATTGCTTGTGTGGATTTCATGTGCTAGTTAAGAAAAAAACACATGAATTTTCTTTTGTTTGCTGAGATTCTTGTGTTACCTGGTCTGCCCAGATTTGGTTGTCAAGTGCCAAAAAAAAGCACACATATTTTCGTCTTCTCAAATTTGTGTGTTTTTTGGCAGAAAACACCCGCGTGTTGCTGGCGCTAAAAACACACGGGTTTCAGCTAGACAAGCCGTTATTTGCGATCGCTAATCGCCGTCGTACAGCGAACGCTCAGAAGGAAAGAAATTACCACCCTGCTTGTGAATGCCCAGCAAGAAAAGAACATCAGCACCGTGAATGCCCAGCAAGGCGAAAGCACCGTGCATGCCCCTGCCCTTGCCCTGAGCCTGTATGGCCGGTGAAAAAAAAAACTCCCGTCCGGCCGTAGACGCTCAACGCTGCCGGACACCACACCTCGACGCTGCTAGAACTAGAAACCACGCGTGCATCCCCCGGTGTCCTCGACCTCGACACTGTTAGAGTGCGCAGCGGAATTCGGCCCAACTCGTTGTACCTCGAGCTAGCACCTCTCGGGCCTAGGTCCACCGGAGCCCACAACATATAAGGTTTTGGGCCTAACTCAACCCAAAAGACTAGAATGATAGGTGAGGGCTGCCCCCGTCTTATATGTTGTGCTCCCCACCATCAATTATCGATGTGGGACTAAACCTAACAATCTCCCCCTGTCACACATCGGACCCAAACTCTTCACATCACACACCTTGTGCGATCTCCAGAAGAAGTTCTCCAACGCCCCATATCACACACCGCATGTGACCTCCGAGAGCTTAACGGACTCCTCCTTAACACGTGTGACCTCCGACCCCGAGTCCAACACCCATATCACACACCACATGTGACCTCCGAACATTAACGGACTCCCCCAGGTCGTTGAGATTTTTTTTAGGTTTTTACCTACCATGGGCTCCGATACCACTAGTTAGAGTGCGCAGCAGAATTCGGCCCAACTCGTTGTACCTCGAGATGGCACCTCTCGGGCCCAGGTCCACCGGAACCCACAACATATAAGGTTTTGGGCCTAACTCAACCCAAAAGACTAGCCTGATAGATGAGGGCTGCCCCCATCTTATATGTTGTGTTCCCCTACCATCAATTATCGATGTGAGACTAAACCTAACAATCTCCCCGTGTCACACATCGGACCCAAACTCTTCACATCACACACCTTGTGCGATCTCCAGAAGAAGTTCTCCAACGCCCCATATCACACACCGCATGTGACCTCCGAGAGCTTAACAGACTCCCCCTTGACACGTGTGACCTCCGGCCCCGAGTCCAACGCCCATATCACGCACCACATGTGACCTGCGAACGTTAACGGACTCCCCCAGGTCGTTGAGATTTTTTATAGGTTTTTACCTACCATGGGCTCCGATACCACTAGTTAGAGTGCGCAGCGGAATTCGGCCCAACTCGTTGTACCTCGAGCTGGCACCTCTCGGGCCCAGGTCCATCGGAGCCCACAACATATAAGGTTTTGGGCCTAACTCAACCCAAAAGACTAGCCTGATAGGTGAGGGCTGCCCCCGTCTTATATGTTGTGCTCCCCCACCATCAATTATCGATGTGGGAGATAAATTCTGCAAGTATTGCAAGAAAGATAATCACTTTATCACCGATTGTTATAAATTGAAGAACAAAGAGAAGAGAGCTGGCACATACAGAGAAAAGGGTAAATCCAATGATGAAGGTAATGCTTCTGTTGCTGCTTCTATGGCAGATGATTCTACTGGTGATATGCTTGTTGCTTTTGCTGGATGTGCAACTAGTAGTGACGAATGGATTCTTGATTCTGCTGCTTCTTTTCACATATGCATTAATAGAGATTGGTTTGTCACTTATGATTCTCTCCAAGGTGGAGGTTCTGTCAGATTGGGTGATAACAGTCCACGTGATATTGTTGGCATTGGATCCGTTCAAATTAAGATGCATGATGGCATTGTCAGAACTTTGACTGACGTGAGGCATATTCCTAGCATGAGCAAGAATCTTATTTCGCTGAGTACTCTTGATGCTAAAGGGTATAAGTACTCCGGTGGAGATGGAGTTTTGAAGGTGTCAAAAGGTTCTCTTATTGTGATGAAAGGTGAATTGAAATCTCCAAATCTGTACCGTCTTCGTGGTACTACAATTATAGGTGATGCTGCTGTAATTTCTAGTTCGTCATCTAATTATGATGCTACTGATCTTTGGCATAAATGTCTTGGACATATGAGTGAGCAAGACATGCATGAATTGTGCAAGAGAGGCTTTCTTGATGAACAAAGCATCAGTAAGTTGAATTTTTGTGAGCATTGTGTGTTTGGCAAACACAAGAGGGTGTCATTTAATACCTCTACTCATAAAAGTAAAGGTATTCTTGATTATGTGCATTCTGATTTATGGGGACCGTCTCGCAAGCCTTCTATTGGTGGTTCTCGTTATATGTTGACAATCATTGATAATTATTCTCGTAAGGTATGGCCTTATTTCTTAAAGTATAAATCAGATGCATTTTCAGCATTTAAAGAGTGGAAGGTTATGATTGAGAATCAAACTGAGAAGAAAGTTAAAAAGCTTCGCACCGATAATGGGATGGAATTCTGTTCTAATGAGTTTAATGCATATTGCAAGTCTCAAGGCATTGTTAGACACTACACTATTCCTTATACACCTCAACAGAATGGTGTAGCTGAGCGTATGAACAGAACTATCATCTCCAAGGCCCATTGTATGTTGTCTAATTCGGGTTTGAATAGGCGTTGTTGGGCTGAAGCTGCTTCCACTGCTTGCTACCTTATTAACCGATCACCCTGCATTCCTCTTGATAAGAAAACTCCAATTGAGGTATGGTCTGGTTCTCCAGCTGATTATTCACAATTGAGAGTTTTTGGTTGTTCTGCTTATGCTCACGTTGATAATGGTAAATTGGAGCCTAGAGCTGCTAAATGCATATTTCTTGGTTATCAGCCTGGTGTTAAAGGTTATAAATTGTGGAATCCCCAGACTCGGAAGATTGTGCTTAGTAGGAATGTTATTTTCAACGAATCTACTATATATTATGGCAATCGGTCCATTGATGCTCCTGTTGAGGGTGAGAAAATAAGTGTGCAGGTGGAGCACTTAATTGATACACCAGATGTTGATAATGTTGTTGACCAAGATGCAACCATTGCTGAAATTTCTCCAATTGTTGATGATTCTTCTGTTGTTGAGCATTCTTCTCCAGTTGTGCAGTCTCCACAACGTTCTATTGCTGCTGGTAGGACCAGAAGACAACCCAAGCCAGTTAAAAGGTATATTGAAGAGTGCAATGTTGCTTATGCTATGAGTGTTGCAGAAGAGATTGAAGGTAATTCAGAACCTTCTAATTATTCTGAGGCTATTACTTCTACTGATTGCAACAATTGGATGACCGCTATCCAAGATGAGACGGAGTCACTTGAAAAGAATGGTACTTGGGATTTAGTAAAATTGCCCAAGAATAAAAAGCCTGTCCGTTGTAAATGGATTTTCAAAAGAAAGGAGGGTATTTCTCCAAGTGAGCCAGCAAGGTATAAAGCAAGGTTGGTTGCTAAAGGTTATAGCCAGATTCCAGGTATTGATTATAATGATGTCTTTTCACCAGTTGTTAAGCATAGTTCTATTCGCGCTTTGCTTAGTATTGTTACCATGCATGATTATGAACTTGAGCAACTAGATGTTAAAACTGCATTCTTACATGGGGAGTTGGAAGAAGACATTTATATGAACCAACCTGAAGGTTTTGTTATTCCTAGAAAAGAAAACCTTGTCTGCAAGTTAAAGAAATCTCTTTATGGTTTGAAGCAATCTCCTAGGCAATGGTACAAGAGATTTGACTCGTTCATGCTCTCTCGTGGTTTTAAGCGGTCTAATTATGATAGCTGTGTTTATTTGAAGATTGTTAATGGCTTAGCTATTTATTTGCTTCTTTACGTTGATGATATGTTGATTGCTGCTAAAGAAAAATCAAAAATAGCTAAATTGAAGGCACAATTGAGTAAAGAATTTGAGATGAAGGACTTAGGTGCAGCTAAGAAAATTCTTGGTATGGAAATTGTTAGAGATAGAAAATCTAGCAAGTTATACCTCAGTCAGCGAGGTTATATTGAGAAGGTTCTTCGTCGTTTCAATATGCATAATGCAAAACCAGTGAGTACTCCATTAGCTGCACATTTCAGATTATCCTCAGCTTTATGTCCAGAGTCAGATGATGATATTGAGTACATGTCTAGAGTTTCATATTCTAGTGCAGTTGGTTCTCTTATGTATGCCATGGTTTGTTCTCGTCCTGATTTATCTCATGCATTGAGTGTTATCAGTAGATTCATGGCTAATCCGGGTAAGGAGCATTGAAGAGCTGTTCAGTGGATTTTCAGATATTTGCGAGGTACTTCTAATGCCTGTTTGCAATTTGGGAAATCTAGAGATGGACTTGTTGGTTACGTTGATTCTGATTATGCTGGTGATTTGGATAAGAGGAGGTCTCTCACGGGTTATGTTTTCACCATTGGTGGTTGTGCTATTAGCTGGAAAGCAAGTTTGTAGGCTACTGTATTTCTGAAGCTTATAAAGAAGCTATTTGGTTGAGAGGTTTATACTCTGAACTTTGCGGGGTTACTTCTTACACTACTATTTATTGTGATAGTCAGAGTGCTATTTGTCTGACTAAAGATCAGATGTTTAATGAAAGGACCAAACACATTGATGTGAGATATCATTTTATTCGTGGTGTTATTGTTGAAGGCCATGTTAAGGTGTGCAAGATTAATACTCGTGATAATCCCGCTGATATGTTGACAAAGCCAATTCCTGGAGCTAAGTTTGAGCTATGCTCAGGCTTAGTTGGTATTACAAATTAAGTCCTAGTGACTTTTAGCGTCGGTGATTATTTATTATTGAAGTGAGTTGATTGATGATACTTCATTCGCTACAAGATGGAATTCTAACGTGAGTCCTACGGGGACGCCTGAAGGCCCACGGTCCGGGTTATATATTTAGCGGATTTGTTTCCGTATTTGACTTGTAGTCAGTCCACCCTATAAATACATCTTGTAAGCCACACGGGAAGAGTTGAGAAAAAAGACAACTCATTATATTCTCTGCGTTCTGTAAACTCTCGTCATACAGTGAAGATCGCCGGTTGGTGCCCGTGGTTTTTTCCCGCAAGGGTTTTCCACGTAAAATTTGTGTCTCGTGTTCGATCTATTATTGCATTATTTGCTAACAGACACACCGCCGGACACGCGTGCATCCAATGAACCACGGGACGCGCCGCCACCGGCCTCGACCTCGACGCTGCCGGACGCACCATCGACTCCATGACTTGTCTCGCTGTGCCTCCGCCTCCGCCTCGACACCGCTGAACCGCCGGAAGTGCCGCCGCCGCGACTCCGCGGCAACACTCTCAACCGGAGCTCGGTCGAGCACTTGTACCGACCCCACCAAGCCCTGCCGAACCACATGTCGCTGTGAGCACACGTCGGGTCGCACCCGACCCTGTGGTGATGTCGCGCAGACGCCCGCTCACCGGTGCCTCTGAACCCATGCGCCATGTGGACGGGTGCGACACAGCGAAGTCTAGGGCGCCGATCCGACATGCATGATCTGGGTCGCAAACCCTCCACGTCCTCGACCCCAGGCCCCTTCAGCAGCCAACAAGGGAGGACACGTGAGTTTGATTACTCATTTTGTAGCCCGTGTTACATTCTTCTTCACTGCAGTAGCCTGTGCCGTAACACCGTGGCCTGCGCTGCCAATCACAAGCACGTCTCGCTCGTAGTGCTCGGCTCCGGTGATGACATCTTCGATGGTAACTCCAACAAGGAGGTGTCGGTGTAGGAGCGGGCGCTAATTTAAAGCTGGAGCTCATCGACGACGACAACCCCTCTGCCACCTCCCCACCCACACGCATGTGCACGTAGCGCGCTGCGCAGCGCCCACGAGCTCTGGCCAAGGGTGGCATAGCCGGCTAGCCGCAGCCGCCGTGTGCGTTGTGCCTCCCCTATTGTTAGCTTGATAACGTCATGACTATGTCATATATACTTCCTTTTTCTCTTGGAAATAAAACCAAAAAATACATAAATACATTTACTCGTTATCCTCACCACGGCCAAGAAGACACATGGAAGAAAGCTCAGTGAGTAATCATTTGTTGGATAGATTTTCTCGATAGATTTGTGATTACTAATTTTAAGAAGTCCGTTAGGATAGATTTTTGTACCGGTTCAGAGAACCGCTAGCTCTACTAAACCGAACCACCCCATCTTTATGCAATACTCATTTGCTGATTTTTAAATGATAAATAATGGATATATAATTATGGGGCTGGCAAGAGAGGCAGATGAATCAGCAAAACTGAAAACGGATGCTATTCCAATCTCTATTTTTTCTATAGTACAAATGAAAATAGATGTACTATTATTCTTGATTTTCTTTCATCCTTTAGCCGGTATTTTTTTTTGAATTATATATATAGTGTTCAAGGAGCAGGTTACCATGTGCCTTAGTGTCATGAGAATTAGTTGCTTGTTTCATTGACATGCTAGATCAGTTCTCTGAGTAGACAAAAGACTACTTAGGATTCTGATATTGACGTGTTAGAACCCTTCTTATTTTTTCTTGTCACTCATACATTGACTTGCTATTGGACTCATAATATGATGCTTAGTTATGATTTCTTTAGTTCCCTTACATTGTGTGCCTTACTCATCATACACAAAGTGAAGTTCAGTAACTTCCAGTTTTTTATGCAGGAAGTTGTAAAGTTTTTTTTTTGTAAGGACAAGAAGAAAGAGCTAGCCACAACATATAGCTTCGTTTTTTTCAGAATTGAGCCTTAACTCTTGATACAGTTGGTCCATTAAACACAAATATAATATTGAATCCAAATAATATTCTGATATTGGCGTCGCACAAACCCTGCACAAGATTCTGATATTGACATGCTGGTTGGTTGGTTAAGCAGTGTGTACTTTGTTTCATGATTTGGATTTATAGAGACAAACAGAGCACCACTGTCAACCTCGGCCATGGGTGTCTGTGCGCACACCGACCATGAGAAAAACCTCTTCAACAGCAGCGGCAACGACGAAGAAACCACCACGTGCGTTCGAGCTCTACCGATGGTGCTTGTCTCCAGTCCTGCACATGCCCACCATCTCCCACCATCATCACCGCCACTGCCATGGGCGAGCTCGTGGTTCACTGTCCTCCTGCGCATGTGACTAGGGGCGACGGAGGGGGGGGGCACAAGCTAACAACGGATACGTTTTCTCGTGCTGTACGGTGCAGATGATAAAAAGAGAGCCCGTCATAAAAGAGAAGCACACGACTGCCATCCATTAAAGAGAGTCCAGCCTCCACGGACACAACCATCATACGGAGTCAAGGGTACTATTCCGACATCCATGTCTCTATCATCCTTTAGTCGCTCTCCACGGCCACAACACTGTGCTGCTCCGTCGCGGTCATCCTCGCGCCGCCATACACGAACACGGCCGCAATGCTAAAGGGAAGATGACGCTCCGATGGCACTGCTCTGCGCCACACATCCTGCATCCTTGACAACACCGGTGAGCAGTACGAACCCCAAATCTCGAGTTTCTATTAGACCATCACGACACATGCACATGTCGGGTCACCGCACTCACCGCTCGTCGAGTGAGAGTCGCACGGCTGCCCGACCTCATGCGCCGCGCGGACAACCGCCTCGACCATTTTAAAATTGGTATTTATTTTATAGTATTATGTCTTATCGTGCGATCCATTTATTCTTAGTATAAATATTTTATTGCCCCGTAGCAACGCACGGGCACGTTGCTAGTGAGTATAATGGCCAGGGACAATTTGATGCGGATTGTAAAACCTACAATATTCTAATCTCTGTAAAATAGTGTATTTAATCATGTTTTTGCATCACTAGTGCAAATGAGCTAAACCATATAGAAACAAGCCAGGTTTTTATGTGAGATATTTTATTATTCCTTCCCATTTGCGAAGGAGCTCTCTCGATCAAGCAAGAGTAGTGTTGTTGACCTAATTCTATCGCACACCTTTGAAAGCTCTAGTTTGGTTTTGGCTAATTGATAAAACCTATTAGACTAATCATATGTACTAAGCATGTGTGTAGCATAACGACGAAATAGGGCCATGCCATGTGATGGGTAAGCTAAGTGGCAACCATGAGAGATGGTGATGACCATAAATACATCAAGAGATCAAGTGCTCATCTTTGGAGATGAAAAGAAGAAAGAGAAAGAAAAGAGAAGAGGAGAAGCAAGGAAATCCGAAGGCAAATGTATAACCTCTTTGTTTTGGTGATCAAGACACCATAGAGGATGTAATCACATTTAAGATAGATAACTGTACTATCGAGAGGTGATAGATCACGGTTAATACGGTGCTCAAGTGCTACTGGGTGTTCTCTATCTTATTGATATATTAGAGCCTAGTGAGTGAACTAACAATCCCTTAAAGAATGCTTTAAAAAAATACTAACACACATGCACAAGTGGTGAAACACTTTGGTGTTGGCGTATGAAAGCAAAGATGGAAGAAAGGAGGTGAGAACTAGGGTCAGCAGTGGCATCAGATGCACTTCTAGTGGGCATCGGACACGAATACTGAACCCTAGCATGTCAGCTTGACCTGACTGGCATCGGACGCTGGCACGAGCTGTGTTGGACGCGACGCTGGTGCAATCTGTCGGAAGGGCATCACATGCTAGGGTGTGTCCGATGGGATTCCAACAGACGCATCTGATGTGTTCGTAGGCTCTTTGAAACCTCTCTGCATAGATATCGACGCAGGGAATGACACGTGTGATATGTGCTCAGAAAGCCGTTTTAATAATTCGTCTGAGCATCGGACTGGGCCCTAGCACGCCCGTTGGCACATTCTATGTCCAATTAACCGCATAATCAGAGAAAACGGTTGGGATCCGGTGGTTGGAATTCGTAGCCATATACCACAGGATAAATCCCCTCATCTTTTGGGGTTTGCTCTCTCTAATTCGTACTCAACCTATAGATGGGCATGCAGCCCGGGCCCGTGAGCACGACACGAAGCCCGGTGTTTTGGCCCGGCCCGAAGCACCGCCCGGCCCGGCCCGCTCCTAGGGCCGTGCCTGGGCCAGACCCTGCGCACGGCGGGCCGGCCCGACACGGCCCGATACATATACAATTATATATAAGTATAAATATATAATTATATAAATATATAAATATATATAAATATATATAAGTAAATATAAATAAATATAAATACATATTTATAAATATATATATATATATATATATACACATATATTAATCATAGTTTCACCAGTGGGCATGACGGGCCTTTGGGCCGGCCCGTCCTCTCATTAGGCCGTGCCTGGGCCGTAGGCAAGGCCAGCGGGCCTCATAGGCACGGCCCGCAGGGCACGGTGGGCCTTGCAGGCCCGACCTCTATCAGGGCGGGCACGGCCCGTTGCCCATCTATAACTCAACCTATAGGCTATAACATTTGTTGCTTCCCCTTGTGCATGCTTTGTGTGATCTTTACTTTTTGAGATTAACTTATTAGGCTAGTTGATATTAAAAACCTCTTGGGTGATACATTAACATATCGAAGTGAAAGCATCCATCTTAGTTCACATCTTAATCTAGATATGACAAAGTAGTGCTCCACAGAAGGCATCGAATCAATCCTGTGATTCGGTGAAAGTGCCCGCACAGTTATCTTTCCGGATATATACAATCCTACAGACATTATTTAGTGATCGAACAAGTCATGGGTCACGGAGACAATCTGCACTAGTTTTGTTTACCTACTAGCAGCCCTTACGTCCAAAAAAAAAAAAAAAAATTGAATGGGTTGCTCACATTCCATATGGCTATAAAAAGCATTAGTTGCTGGCAGAGATCATAAGGAGAGTGACACAGATCAGTAACCAAGAGACTGTGTGGCCAAGTGAAGTTTTGTTAGCTTGCGATAGCCCGGTGTTCTAAGCGCGCTAGCTGGAGCCATGGCTTTGCAATGCCTTGTAGACTGGAAGGGACGGCCGGTTAACCCCAAAAGACATGGTGGGGTAAAAGCCACCATGTTCATCTACTGTAAGTACAAAAAATTGATCTTCCTTGATGAAACAAATCATTCACTGTGATGTGTGTGATCACCAGTTTATTACCACAATTTGAAGCTGGATACGAATAAACCAATGCAAGGTACATACGGTATATATGTTTGCAGTCCTGGTTGTGATGACAAACATTGGAAACATCCCGATGCTGTTGAACGTGGTGAGCTACCTGCATGGCGAGATGCATATGGGCATCGCCGACGCCTCCACCACCGCCACTAACTTCTTTGGTGCAATCTGCGTCTTCACCTTCTTCGGTGCTTTCATCTCCGACTCCTACGTCAAGCGCTTCTACACCATCCTCATATTCGCCCCCATCGAGATTCTGGTGAGTACATATATATACCTCAGTATATGAACTGATCGATGTTTGGTTAATTTTGGGCCCGGCCTTTATTGCCATGGACAGGGTTACATGCTGCTAGCATGCCAAGCTCACTTGCCGTCGCTGCACCCGCCACCCTGCGACATCGCCAACCATCCCAGCGAGTGCACGACGGTGAGCGGCCGGAACCTGAGCCTGCTCACCCTGGGCCTGTACGTGATCCCGGTCGGCGAGGGCGCCGTGCGGGTGTGCGCGGCGGGGCTGGGCGGCGACCAGTTCGACGGCGACGACCCGGGGGAGCTCCGCGGTAAGGCCAGCTTCTTCAACTGGTACGCCTTCTGCATCTCGCTGGGCGGATTCGTGGGGCTGGTCTTCGTGGTGTGGGTGCAGAACAACGAGGGCTGGGACCTCGCCTTCGTGCTGTCCGCGCTCCTCGCGCTCCTCGGCACTCTCGTCCTCGTCGCCGGCCTGCCGTTCTACCGCCACCAGAAACCCACTGGGAGCCCACTCACAAGAATCCTTCAGGTATCATCGTCATATAGGCGACGTTGATTATTTCATCGATCAGTATGGAAAGTAGTTGACAAGATTTTCAACTGCACTATATACGGTATAAAAGTGTTAGCACTATTTTCTACGGCAAAAAAAACTGTGCTATTTTTTCCTATGAAAATATATATATTGTGAAATTCGTTGACCAATTTTTGTGTGAACCACAGGTTTTTGTGGCAGCTTTTAGGAAGAGGAATCTTTCAGTGCCTGAGGATTTGGTTGGGATGATGCACGAGATCACCAGCATCGAAGTGCTCGAGAGAACTTCAGGTTTCAAGTAAGTGGGCTTATCTCTATCCATGTCTGCCAGAAACTCACGTACGTGTAGAAGAGTACTCCCCTTCTGTTTCACAATACAAATAAATATTTTAAGATACAAAAAAGTACATTTATATAAATGCAATCATAGCGTCTCAATGTCATATTCATCTCGATCAGCAACGAAGACATTGTCAACGTTTCTTTGCAGAATGACAATTAGCTTTAGCTTTATTTACCCTCACACTATATAGTCGTCCAATAATAGATGTGACATTTTGTACTATAAAATCAAAACAAAAATGTTATAAACTTTCTGTCTTGTGACGAAATTGCCGCGTCACGAGTTAGTATCTTTCAGCGTCTCATAGTCATATCTATGATTTATTTTCTTTTTTTATTATTATTTTGAATAAGTTGGACGACCCATTGGCCGCCGTGCAGCTGGGATCGTTGGTGCACGTTTGGACTAAACCCCTCTCTGCCTCTGGTAATTAATTCTTCTTCACTTGAATCAAAGGTTCCTCGACAAAGCGGCCGTGGACGACGGCGACGCGCGGCGGTGGTCACTGTGCACAGTGACGCAAGTGGAGGAGGCCAAGATCATCCTCCGGATGCTACCCGTCTTCGTGAGCTCCGTCCTGGGCTACCTCCCGATCCCGCTGCTCCTGACGTTCACGGTGCAGCAGGGCGGGACCATGGACACCCGGCTGGGCGGCACCCACGTGCCGCCGGCGAGCCTGTTCGTCATCCCGATCGTGTTCCAGATGCTGATCCTGGTGGTCTACGACCGCGCCGTCGTGCCGTGGCTGCGCCGCGCGACAGGGTACGCGGGGGGCATCACGCACCTGCAGCGGATCGGCGTCGGGTTCGCGTCCAACGTCGTGGCGCTCGCGGTGGCCGCGGCCGTGGAGGCGCGCCGCAGGCGCGACGGCGGCGGCGCCGCCGCCGAGATGTCGGTGTTCTGGCTCACGCCGCAGTTCTTCCTGCTGGGCGTCATGGACGTCACCTCCTTCGTCGGCCTGCTCGAGTTCTTCTACAGCGAGGCCTCCGCCGGCATGAAGTCCATCGGGGGCGCCGTCTTCTTCTGCATCCTCGGCGTCGCCTCCTGGCTCGGGAGCTTCCTTATCCGGGTGGTCAACCGCGCCACCGCGCGCCAAGGCAGGGGCACCGGGTGGCTCGACGGCGCCAACCTCAGCGCCGGCCGCCTCGATTTTTTCTACTGGCTGCTTGCGCTCTTCGGACTCGTCGCCTTGCTTCTCTACCTGCTGTGCGCGTGGAGGTACTCCTACAGGCATCATCCGAGGATGCAGTCGTCAGCGATGGAGGATCACAGGGTGTCTCCCGCATCCACCAAGCTAGCTGCGGCGCTCTGAGGATGACATCGTTATTAATTATTGTTATTATAGTTGACGTGTTCTAAACATGCATGTCATAAAAAAAAACACGCCAAATCTATCTGTTGCTCCAGTGTTTTTGTTTCTGTGCGCACTCGATTTTGTTTCGGTCAGATGATGTGCTGTAGACGGAGGCGATGAACGCGCAATACCCACATGGCAAACACACCACCCGTCAGTCACAGCATATCCCCGCTTGTTAGAATCCAACGGCAAACCTCATGAAACTCATCTAGCAGGCCAGATGGGTGAGCTGTTGGATATAATTTGGGTGGCCCATATTCTATTTAATAACTAATAATTTTAGGCTTATATTAATTGCTATATCGTGTTATATAGTTTTAGTCTCTTAAATAGATCAATTCTTGTTGTATCTATAGAGAAATTAAGGAAGGAGAAAGACGTGGCGTGTTGTATCTATAGAGAAATTAAGGAAGGAGAAAGACGTGGCGTGGCGTTGCGTGCCGAGCCAGCCAGCGTGCATACGTGCGTGGTAAGATTTTTATCGGTCCTACTAGACAGTTACGATCCACGATTTTCACGGATCTGAACGTGAAAAACAAATCGGTGCAGACGAGGGAACGACAGCGAACGCCTCCACACCTCCGTGACGCGCGTGCGTGCTTGGGCGCACGAGTGGCTGCAGCGTCGCCTCTTCTCTCGTAGTGTAGGCATACCTCCTCTTGTGTGAGACACATAAAAGCCACGGATACCACCATCTCTCCCTCAGCTCCACGGAAAGCTGCCTCGCGCAGCCTTTCTGGTTTCCCATCCCGTTCTTGTGTGTGTGCAGAGAGATTGGGAAAGCAGGTGCCTCTGTAACCGACATCCGTTGTGTAATTTTGCATGCGATTGCGGACGATTGCTTGATTCCAACTCCGCCGCCGATTCATGCCATCGTCAACTATTCGACTTTGTTGCTGCCGCCGTCGATCCGTCGTCGACATTCGCGAAACTGCACTGCGAACAATTTCCTGCACCGACTGTGGTCTACAACTTCGAAAAACACATTAATCATGAATGTGGATGGAGCCACCAGTGCCTCCGGCTCTAGTCCCTTCGTAGAGTATATCTCGAATTCATAACCTGATTTCAATATTGTTCATGTGTACAGTATGTTTATATTCTTTATAATAAATATGTTCATCTCGTATACAAATATCACCAGTAGTATACACATGCAGATATTTGTTGTCATAAATTTACGACTGTATTTCTGGATTAAATTTAAAATGAAAATGCCTAATTATTTAACAATCCAAAAACCTAATGATATGTATTTTTCTGTTAGTGGATTTGCTGTTGTACTCAAGCTGAACATATTTGCTAAATTACAAGATCTAGCGTGCTAAGATGGTATTATGGTTAACTGCTACGAATTGCTATCACGTCGTACAGGGGAAACTCAAGAAATTGACTCTTGAACAGGAGGAAAAAATCACGGTTGCCGATAACCTGTTTCGAGGCGCAGTGATTAGCGTTATTCATAGCAAGTATGAGAACAACTACATCATCTGCACGATAGACAAAGAATTAGGGATGCACTTGATACTAAGTTCGGTGTTTCGGATGTCCGTAGTGAGCTGTACATCATGAAGCAGCTGTATACTATATGTTGCCTGACAAGTTTGTGGCTGGCGGTACAATCGCTAAGCTGCTACCTGACGAACCAGAATGTCAGAGACACCATCAATAGATGATTGCTTGGTACAATCCTAGGAAGTCTCGAGAAGATCTGAAGACATGATGCAAAGCAACATGGATGAGGACTCTCATCGTAACTTAGTCGAATAACTGAAGGAAGTCTTCTAATTAGAATAAGACTTATCTGTTGTAGTCGACTAGGACCCGGTATGCGCTATGCTCTATCAAACTATATAAGAAGAAGCAGGCGCATACCCCTATTTTGAATCATAACACAAGGCACACGTCGCAACTAGACGTAAGGTATTACGCTATTCAGCGGCATGAACTAGTATAAATCGTTGTTCTTGTGTTCTCGTCGAGTCATGTGAACGTCTATCCCCACCGAACAAATCGTCTCGAGTAATCTCGTGGCGAGTTGGCGGTTAACAAACACTGACAGCTGGCGCGCCAGGTAGGGGCTCTCGACGATTCCGCACTCCAGAGCTCGACGGACCACATCATCATCACTACTACATAATGAAACTTGCGCAGCGTTGCCTAAATGGGCTCCGTGGCGGGCACAGTTTTTGCCCGCCACGGTTATTCGGTGGCCGGCCTACAGCGGCCGGCCGCCGAAGAGCCCGTTGCGGTTAATAATTAACCATAGCGGGCAACGTAAGGTGACCGCTACGGTTAATCTTCTTTAACCGCAGCGGGTGTCCTTAGTTGCCCGCTGCGGTTAATTATTAACCGCAGCAGGCGATATAATGTGTCCGCTGCGGTTAAAGATGATTAACCGCAGCGGGCTCCTTATGTTGCCCGCTTCAGTTATTCCAGGCTATTTAAGCCGCTGCTGCCAACAGAAAGGAACCCGATCATCTTCTTCCTCTACAAAAAACTTGGGGAGAAGTTTTGCCGAATTTTTGCCCCAAATAACTTGTTTTTGAGGTTTATTTGTTTGATTTGGAGGAGAAGTACTCCACAAGAGGTACCTAGATGATCTCCACCCTCTTTCCTCTCTCTTTTCCTCTCTTTTTAGCCTCCTTTTTAGATCTAGTTTCATGGAGGAGAGAGAAAACTGGTATTTGTTTCTCTAAGTTCATCAAGGATGCATTAATTTTATTTGTCGTCGTTATTTCTGTCCCTAGATTTAACATAAATATAATAAATTATTATTGGTAGTTCTTAACTACACCTAGGATAGGGTAGCTAAAGTAGATATCTACTAATGCCAAGCGGGGTTGTCAGTCCCGCCACTAGTAGGAGCTAACTAGCGAGAATGCAATCTACCAGGAGGAGATTCTGCAAGCGCACAGAACTATTGTAGTAGCACTTCCCTGGGAGTACCAAGTGTCGATTTATTTGATCCCAAAGGAAGGCTAGGGTGATGTATGAGTCGAGTCAAGGAGGGGATGAGAGTCAAAGAATAAGAAAAGGGAAAGAGGAGAAGAGAGGAGATGAAAGGGATGAGAGGATGAGAGACTAGAAAGAATATATGGATAGATAGGTAAGGATGAATGAAATGGCTAAGGTAAGGTGAATAAATAGGTAGATGGGATAACAAAGGATAACTACTATAACTAACTAGTAACTAATAACTACTCCTAGATAACTACGAAGCAAGATAACTACGAAGCAAGATAGGCAAATGCCAAACAAGCAACCAAGTTAAGTATAGTTTTATTCCTATCTTGTCAAGTACCGGGGCGTACTAGCCTTTACCGCTGACTTAGGTTGAACGCTAGCACAACGAGCCTTACAGTTAAACTGGGCCAACTACGTGGTGGAATTCAAGGCGCACAGAACTGTCACCACCTGCTTGCTACCACAGCTATCCGGGGGTCCAGCCGTATCTGAAGGTAAGCCTATAACTAAGCACCACGCTTAATTATATTCTAACTATCTCTACCCTAGCTTTGAATAGAGACACCCTTGCGGACGTCAGAGCAAATACTTGACTTAATAAGATAAACACTAAACTAACTAAGCAACCTATTGGCAAAGATCAAACACTAAGCACATTAGAGATTAACTACTATGGCTAAGTGAATTGAACTGTAGGATAACTAGGTCACACTCAAGGCACTTGATAAAGTAATACTGAAAGTAATACTAAAGTAATATTGGAATAATGATAAGCGTACCTGAGATACAAGAGAGCAACCAGACCAGAGACGCCGGGAAATCAACCGACTTCCGATGCCAGTCACTCGCACCCGCTTCTCTCCTAGCAAGCTCTACGCTACTATACCACTGGTCAGGGCTGAGCTGTGCGAAACTAAGAGCCGCGCTATAGCGAGGGCACTAGAGCTATGCTCTCTCTACTAGCTAACCTACTTGCCTAAGCTCTCTGAGCTTCTAACCTAGCTTTCCTTGCTTCTCTTGCTTTCTTGCTTGCCTCTCTTGCTTGAAATGAGGTGACACCTCCTGGGGGGTAATTATAGCCTTGTGGAGTGAGGGGGGGTACTTATAGGGGGCAGCCAACTGACCTAGGGTAAACCCTAGTGGCGGGCGCTAGCCCTAGGTGGCGGCCGCCACCCCCCTAGACGTTGGATGCACCGTCATTGATCCTACAGTCTCCAGGGACTCCTCCAAGGCGGTTGCATGTCCAGATAACCGTCATTAGGTCATGATCCACGCCACTCCCCTCCTGAGCCGTCCGATTCAACCAATCTAGTGACCAAGGGCCAGGAATTGGCCTTGGGGAGGTCACACGGATCAGTGACATGGCAGGGAGTGGATTTGGGCCTACTCAAGTGGGGGCGCCACCTAGGGGTGGCGGGCGCCACCCCCCTGAGGCCCAATTGGGCCCTGCTGAGAGGGCTTGGCCTTTGGTAGTTCAAATATCCAAATTTGGTTCAAATCCTGCATTCAAATCAAAATCTATGGACATGTGGAATTCGGTTAGTTTGAAACCTATTTGACTACATTTCATGCCTTTTTGGTGAATTTTAGGGTAAAATGTTGATGGTAAAACATGTGTTTAAGGACCATCAACAAGCTCCCCCAAGCTAACCTGTTGCTCGTCCTCGAGCAACAATGCAGTTTAAGCATTGAGCATGAAATAGATAGCAACTTAAGATGTATACAAGTGCATATTGTATAGTGAGAAATAACTTAGTGTATATCATTAATCATAGCAATGTGGGGCTTATAGCTTTTCACTTCAAACATGCAAGAGTGAAACAAAGTAGTAGATAGGAAACTTTTATCTTGCTTAGGTTTAACTAGGATTCTGTCTTGAGTTTTTTAAGGTTTTCAAAAGATAAAAACTTGCTTAAGTCCTCCAAGATTCACTCAATCACTCAATGGTGTTTAAATCCTCACTTAGGCCAAAATGTAGCCTCTCCTATTTCTAAAGAATGACATGTGGAGTTATAGGTAGGCCAAGAATCATGAGCAAATTGCCTAATGTTTATTGCTAAGCTAGACACTCAGATCATAAGGAGTAGCAAATCATAAAAATTGATCAAGATGTGCATGTGTGGTTATGTGGAAGTGTATAATGAGATATTTCATAATCCTTCCTAGTTAATTTCTGGGGTCTAGAGCTAATGATAACTCTCTCTCTCTCTTTTTTCGATACATAGTGAGTAGACAAAAATGTGTCCTCACATTTTCTTAGGACATAGTCCTCTCTTGAGCTACTTTGCTCACTTCTTCTTTTTTTATATCTCTCTTTTTTTTAGCTCTAGATTTCCCCAGATATCTATAGGAAAGGATTTTAGAAATGAAAAGGAGGAAGAGAGAGAAATGCTTACTCCCAGTGTAGGAATAGCATAAGGCTAGCAATGGAATGTTTGGCAAGGTATTGCATATCTCTAGTGTAGAGAATGAGCAATTTATTTGGTGGTTGCAAACTTCCAAAGTGGAGAGTAAGCAATTTATGGTGGGTGTGTGAATCTTGATCAAAAGGTATGATAAGCTTCTCTACTAAGATCTATGAGGTCTAACAAAGCTCAACACAAACAAAGCTCTTTGTGGTTTTGACTAACAAATATTTGGCTAGTGGTGGGATGGGATAAAATCCAGGAGGAACTTTTAGCAAGGTTTTCATAATTTTTAAAAGAAATCCTCCAGATTAGGTCCTAATTTCACCTTAGCAAGTTTAAAGAATTACTCCATTTCCAACTAACTTTATTCACTAAGCATGATTTTAGTTAAAACATGTGCAACCCAGAAAAGCTACAACTTAGATAAAACTAGTTATTCTAACTATAACAATAGCATTTGCATGGCATATTATATTTCTTATTCAGGTTCCAACAATTTTAAGCAGATTTTATCATTTTTATTCATGGGATAATTACTTAGGCAAACATATAACATTCAAAAGATATAGAATTTAAGAACCGAACATAAAGAATAAGGTTGAAACATAACTTATTGGCGCGAGGATCTCCCCCAAGCCGGCTTCTTGCTTGGTGAAGGGTCTTCATCTTTCTCGGTCGGAGCTCTTGTTTTTATTTTATTAGAAAGGAACCTATCTAATGTTGTGAAAAGGGAAACTATCCTATTATGATATTTTATTATTCTAGCTAAGTTAACATATACTTATGCATATAACTAATGATAACTATTTTTTTAGCTACATGCATGACATATGTTATTTATTTGAAAAAGAAAGGGAAATTTGAAGGGAAATTAAAAGTAAATCCATACCTTAAATCCATGGAATTTCATCCTTATTGGGTGGATCTTCTTCCTTGAGTGCTTCTTCTTTGAGTACTTCATCGGGTTCTTCTTCTTTTGGCACCTCTCCTTTGTTATGTGAATTACACAACTCAGGAGAAGGTGGTTCTTTCTTTCTGTTCCACCTTGTTCTTGGGCGCCTCTTCTTGGTACGAACGGGTTTTACCTCCTGCATGTTAGTGGCATATGCGGGTCCACGGGAGAAGGAAAATATTTCCTTCTTGTCTCCTAAGGTCATTTGCATTCTACCACTTCCCACAAATATGCAGGCATTCACAGTATTCAAGAAAGGTCTACCCAAAATTAAAGACACGTCTTTTCTATTTCCCATATCTAAAATCATGAAATCAGCAGGAACATAGGAGCCTCTAATTTGAACAGGTAAATCAGTTACTATCCCTTCTATATAGCAAGTGGATTGATCAGCTAGCACAACATAGGCAGATGTGGATGACATGAGTGGAAAAAATGAGTTTTCATAAAAATCTTTAGATAGAATGTTCACACTCGATCCTAAATCATACATGGCATTTTTAAAGACTTCACCAAAGATTGAGCATCTAATTATGGGACTACCAGGATCACCCTTTTTAACAGTCATGGTTTGATCTTCATAATAGTTAAAATATTTTATTTCAACCATATTTGCAGTTTCCATGTTAGGTTTAGCTGGAATTTTGCCAGTTTCAGAAGATGGTATGATAGCAGCAAGTTGAGCTAATTGAGTTTCTAACATCTTATTAAAGCTAAGTTGATTTTTCAGAGCAGATAAGAAATCTTCCAATTTGGCATTTATGTTCTCAAGCATTTTATCAATTGACATTAATTTCTTATTCAAAAATTTAGTAGTTCTACCTTGAGAGTAGACTAGATTCTTTAAGAACGAGAAATTATCAGTACTTTGGAAATTAGAGCGAGAGAATAAATTATTATCTTGAGAGTTGGAGTGCTGATTCCATCCTTGATTTTGTTGGCGGAAACCGTTGTTGTTGTTGTTGATGATGAAGTTCAAATCTTCATATAACTCGGGGTTGTGGTTCCCAGAATGTCCGGTTTCTCCACAGACTTCACAAACCATGTAGGATTCCAGAGATTGGACACTCTCTTGTTGGTTCATCTTCTCACAGCTGTCCAGCTTCTTTGCCAGCAGGTCCATCTTGGCCACGATCATGTTGGCCTCCTTAAGGGAATGCATACCTCGCTTACGGGGCTGTAGTCTTTCGTCATTCCATCCTTGGTTCGACACCATCTTCTCTATGAGAGCCCTTAGCATCTGCAACATTCAGAGAAAAGAATGTACCGCCGGTGGCGGCATCCAAATGGCTCCTAGAGATTAGGGTTAGGCTATGGTAGAAGTTCTGGATCAATAGCCAGTCCTCCATACCATGGTGCGGACAACCAGCGATGTACTCTTGCATTCTCTCCCAAGCCTCGGGAATAGATTCCTCGGTTTGTTGCGTAAAGCTGGAGATTTTGTTGCGAAGAGCGTTCGTCTTGCCCATCGGAAAGAATTTGGCGAGAAAAGCATTGGAACACTTGTCCCATGTGTCTATAGCGTTGCAATTGGTATAGAACCATTGCTTCGCTTTTCCTAGCAAAGAGAAAGGAAAGAGACGAAGACAGATGGCTTCTTGTGTTATCCCCTTAATGGTGAAGTTGCCGCAAATCTCCAAAAACTGTTGGAGGTGAGCATTGGCATCCTCATGAGCTTTGCCACAGAACGGGCTAGCTTGGACCATCGTGATCAGAGCCGGTTTCAACTCAAAATTGAGGTTGGCATCGATCACGTCTGGTCCTGTCGCTACATTGGCGGCAGAAGGAGCAGAAAACTCACAAATGGTCTTATTGGCCATCATGAAGGTAGAACAAGATAAGAAAGAAAGAAGTTGAAGAAGATGAAGGAAAAAGATAAGAAGGACTAAGGAAAGAAAGAATGGGGAAAGATGGGATTCGCTAAGCGGGAGCTTAAACGAAGATAAATTCGACACGGACTCAACCGATACACCAATTGCCTTCCCCGGCAACGGCGCCAGAAATGCTTGTTGGTAGTTCTTAACTACACCTAGGATAGGGTAGCTAAAGTAGTTATCTACTAATGCCAAGCGGGGTTGTCAGTCCCGACACTAGTAGGAGCTAACTAGCGAGAATGCAATCTACCAGGAGGAGATTCTGCAAGCGCACAGAACTATCGTAGTAGCACTTCCCTAGGAATACCAGGTGTCGATTTATTTGATCCCAAAGGAAGGCTAGCGTGGTGTATGAGTCGAGTCAAGGAGGGGATGAGAGTCGAAGAATAAGAAAAGGGAAAGAGGAGAAGAGAGGAGATGAAAGGGATGAGAGGATGAGAGACTAGAAAGAATATATGGATAGATAGGTATGGATGAATGAAATGGCTAAGGTAAGGTGGATAAATAGGTAGATGGGATAACTAAGGATACTACTATAACTAACTAATAACTAGTAACTACTCCTAGATAACTACGAAGCAAGATAACTACGAAGCAAGATAGACAAATGCCAAACAAGCAACCAAGTTAAGTATAGTTTTATTCCTATCTTGTCAAGTACCGAGGCGTACTAGCCTTTACCGCTGACTTAGGTTGAACGCTAGCACAACGAGCCTTACAGTTAAACTGGGCCAACTACGTGGTGGAATTCAAGGCGCACAGAGCTATCACCACCTGCTTGCTACCACAGCTATCCGGGGGTCCAGCCGTATCTGAAGGTAAGCCTATAACTAAGCACCACGCTTAATTATATTCTAACTATCTCTACCCTAACTTTGAATAGAGACACCCTTGCGGACGACAGAGCAAATACTTGACTTAATAAGATAAACACTAAACTAACTAAGCAACCTATTGGCAAAGATCAAACACTAAGCACATTAGAGATTAACTACTATGGCTAAGTGAATTGAACTGTAGGATAACTAGGTCACACTCAAGGCACTTGATAAAGTAATACTAAAGTAATATTGGAATAATGATAAGCATACCTGAGATACAAGAGAGCAAACCAGACCAGAGACGCCGAGAAATCAACCGACCTCCGATGCCAGTCACTCGCACCCGCTTCTCTCCTAGAAAGCTCTACGCTACTATACCACTGGTCAGGGCTGAGCTGTGCTAAACTAAGAGCCGCGCTGTAGCGAGGGCACTAGAGATATGCTCTCTCTACTAGCTAACCTACTTGCCTAAGCTCTCTGAGCTTCTAACCTAGCTTTCCTTGCTTCTCTTGCTTTCTTGCTTGCTTGCCTCTCTTGCTTGAAATGAAGTGACACCTCCAGGGGGGGTATTTATAGCCTTGTTGATTGAGGGGGGTACTTATAGGGGGCAGCCAACCGACCTAGGGCAAACCCTAGTGGCAGGCGCCAGCCCCAGGTGGCGGCCGCCACCCCCCTGGCCGTTGGATGCACCGTCATTGATCCTACGGTCTCCAGGGACTCCTCCAAGGCGGTTGCATGTCCAGATAACCGTCATTAGGTCATGATCCACGCCACTCCCCTCCTGAGCCATCCGATTCAACCGACCTAGTGAGTGTTGATGGTGCTTAAAGCATCATTTCACCATCAACATTTCACCCAAAACTAAGGTAAAACAACATAAAATTAGAAGATTTGGTTTATAACTAACCTATTTCCACATGTGCATAGTTTCTTATCTTAATGCAGGAAATAATGGAATTTGGGCCAAACAAGAGCACCAGGAGCAATGCCAAGCCACTCTAAATAGGCACTATAAATAGGCCCTTTGAGCTCTCATTCGGGGAGCCTCACACCATTCCTCACCATTTGGTTAGAGTAGCACACTTGCTATGATAGAGAGATTAGAGAGAGTGTGAGTGCCTCACTAGAAGAGGAGCTGGAGAGGAGAAGAGTAGAAGTCTGGAGAGCTCCGGAGTTGTCGGAGACCCCTGCTTCTCTCTGCTCTGTGCTTCAACTTTGGTAACTTAGTATCTTATTCTATCTTCCAGTATTTACTTTCAGTACTTGTGTGTTTGTTTCATTGCTTGATATTATTTTCAAGTGCTCTAGTTCTAGTACAAGGCTAGTAGTAGTATATAGATTAAGTGTGGTACTTAGGCTATATATTGCCAGTGAATACGGCTAGGCCCCCGGATAGCTGTGGTAGCAAGCAGGTGGTGACAGTCCTGTGCGCCTTGAATTGCACCACGTAGTTGGTCTAGTTTAACAGTAGGGCTCGTTGTTCTAGCGTGCAACCTAAGTCAGTGGTAAAGGCTAGTACGCCCACGGTACACTAGTAAAGAACTTAAATCACTGGAAGTCTAATAGAACTAGGATCTACCCTAGTAGAAAGTGCCCGTTCCCTTCAACTGTCCTAGATATCCTTACCCCCCCTAGTTTTCTCAAAATCATTTTGCGTTCCTTGTGGATTCGATACCCCGGAATACTCTGAGGTGAAAAGCTACAACTGACAGCTGTGCGCTTGTGGTTTCTTCTGCGTGCCACCCCAGGTGTCAACAAGCTTTTCTAGCGCCGTTGCCGGGGAACGGTAGCTGATTTTTGAGACTAGAGTTAGGATCATCTTTACCCTCTCCGCATGGAGAATCAATCTATCTTACAATTCGCAGCTCCTAAGAGTTCGCGATTAGAGCCAAATTTATCATCACAACCTATATATGCCGATAGTTACGAATTGCGCCCTGACTTTATTTACAAATTTCAGGAGAGCATGTTTACAGGATCAGAAAATCCCTACATACATCTACGTGAGTTTGAGCAAGTCTGTGCATGCTTGAACATTTCGGGCATTTCACCCGACACTGTCATGTGGAAGTTGTTTCCGTTCACTTTGACGGGAGCAGCTAAAACTTGGCATGCTCGAACCGTGGGAAGTGCCAGAGGAGACTGGGGATATTTACGGACCAAGTTTATCTTGACGTATTTCCCTGTCCACCGAGTGGTACGACTACGAGTAGAAGTGTTGACCTTTAGACAAAATGATAAGGAGACATTAGGGGAGGCTTGGGACCGTTTTATTGGTTTAATCAATTCAGGACCCGATTTAGCCATACCCGATCCTGTGCTCCTTCAGCATTTTTATGTCGGTCTAGAGAAAGAGAGCGCTCCTCACCTTGATCATTCATCAGGTGGAGCGTTTCTTCATCTTTCTCCACAAGGTGGAAAGGAGGTTCTTGATAGAATTCTCGAGAATACTCCTTATACTGGAGTTTCCGATGAAATCTCTGAGGAAGAAGTCGTAGAAACCCAAGTTTTGACCGTAGAACAACAAGAAGAGCCCGAGTCTAGCTCGTTGGACTTAGCGGAGCCTATTCCGTCCACATCTGGAAGAGAAATTCTTCCAGAATTTTTGGGCGAGATAGAGGATGATGTGTTTGAGGATTACGGAAATGCTATGAACTACTCCGTTCAAGCTCTCCCATTCGACAAACCACTTCCTGAGTCTTCTGATGGAATCTATAGCCGAGAGCATCTTTTGGAACTTTCAGCTTTCATGAGTCATGAATGGACAATGGAAGCCGAAGTATCAGAAAACATCCCTCGCATAGATAAAGTACCTAGCGTAATAAATTATCGAATTAGGGGAGAAAGAGCCTTTGCCTTTTACGACCGTGTCGTGGGAATTAATGTCCTTGCTAGTAATTACGTATCCAGAACATTCCCTGACCTTCAACGACATCCAACTAAACGGTGTTTAAGAGACCCAAATGGTGACATCTTGGAAAGTGAAGGAATCCTAAAGATGGTCCCCATCCAAGTAGATGGAGCGGACATGGTCTTAGATTTCTACATTTTCGATGTAGTCCTTTTTGACGTCTTCTTAGGACAACCGTGGTCCATACTTCCCTTGCAAGGACCATGTCAAGAGCACTTTAATGCTCAAATCGGTGGAAAAGAGTACTCAGTACCTTTCGTTCGTGCATTAAATTCTATTGCCGAACAACCACCAGAACCAGATCTTCTCGATCAAGCTAGAACCTCTACCCTTTATGAGTTGGCTCAGCCTGATTTTGAAGAAGATTCTAAGTTCTTTGTTGAAGAAGAAGCCGAGACAGATGAACCGTTTCGCTTAAACGAATCGGAAAAGCCATCTCGACCTTCCATAGAGCTAAAACCTCTGCCTGAAGGCTTGAGATACATATTTCTAAACAAAGACCCCGAGACTCCCGTAATCATTAGCAGTAAGCTATCTGAAGAGGAAGTCCGTAGGTTAACCCTTGTCTTAGAAAAACACCAATCTGTCTTTGGCTATTCACTTCAAGATTTGAAGGGAATTAGTCCAAATCTCTGCACCCATCGTATCCCTCTTGATCCTGAGATACCCTCTTCAAGAGAGCCCCAAAGATGACTTAATAACGCTATGCGTGAAGTCGTAAAAAAGGAGGTCCTAAAACTCTTGCACGTAGGAATTATTTATCCAGTTCCTTATAGTGAATGGGTAAGTCCCGTGCAAGTAGTTCCAAAGAAAGGAGGTATGACAGTCGTTAAGAATGAGAAAAATGAGTTAATCCCTCAACGCACTGTCACTGGATGGAGGATGTGTATAGACTATAGGAAGCTGAATAAAGCCAAAAAGAAAGACCATTTCCCGCTTCCTTTTATAGATGAGATGCTAGAGAGATTGGCAAACCATTCCTTCTTTTGCTTCCTGGATGGATATTCTGGTTATCACCAAATCCCAATCCATCCAGATGACCAAAGTAAGACCACTTTCACATGTCCGTATGGAACTTATGCCTATAGACGCATGTCCTTTGGACTTTGCAATGCGCCGGCATCTTTCCAACGGTGTATGATGTCCATCTTCTCCGACATGATTGAACAAATCATGGAGGTATTCATGGACGACTTTTCGGTCTATGGGAAAACCTTTGACGATTGCCTAACCAATTTAGACAAAGTCCTCCAACGCTGTGAAGAGAAGAACCTAGTTCTTAACTGGGAAAGTGTCACTTCATGGTGCGGGAAGGAATTGTCCTGGGCCATCGAATTTCAGAACGTGGGATAGAAGTGGATAAAGCCAAAATCAATATAATTGAACAATTGCCACCACCCACTAATGTGAGAGAGATCCGAAGCTTCTTGGGCCATGCCGGCTTTTATAGAAGGTTTATTAAGGATTTCTCACAGGTCACTAGACCCTTAACGAGCCTGTTAGCAAAAGACGTCCCGTTCAAATTTGATGAGGATTGTCTACAAGCTTTCAATATTTTGAAAAAGGCTCTGACTTCGGCACCAATTATCCAACCCCCAGATTGGAATTTGCCGTTCGAAATCATGTGTGATGCTAGTGATTATGCTGTGGGGGCCGTCCTTGGTCAAACTAAAGATAAGAAGCATTATGCTATTTCTTATGCTAGTAAGACCCTGACCGGCCCCCAGCTAAACTATGCAACCACAGAAAAGGAACTTTTGGCTGTAGTCTTTGCCATAGACAAGTTTAGATCTTACTTAGTGGGAGCTAAGGTGATTGTTTATACCGATCACTCTGCTCTGAAATATCTCTTCACTAAGAAAGATGCTAAGCCAAGGTTGATCCGTTGGATCCTACTCCTTCAAGAATTTGACCTGGAAATAAGAGACAAGAAAGGAGTAGAGAATTCAGTAGCTGATCACTTGTCTAGACTACAAGTCAATAATTCGGACAATCTCCCAATAAATGACTTTCTTCGCGATGATACTCTTTTAAAAGTCACATATACCAACCCTTGGTATGCAAACATCGTGAATTTTATAGTCGCCGGCTATGTCCCGCCGGGGGAGAATAAAAAGAAACTGCTATATCAAAGCAGAACGCACCTATGGGATGAACCATATCTCTAAAAGGTCTGTGCAGATGGACTCTTGAGAAAATGTGTCCCCATAGAAGAAGCAACGAAAATCATAGATAGATGTCACTCTGCCGAATATGGAGGACACTATGGAGCTTTTCGGACACATGCTAAAATATGGCAAAGTGGTTTTTATTGGCCATCAATGTACGAGGACACAAAGAATTATGTGAGGCGTTGTCCTCGTTGCCAAAAGCATGGTAACATTAATGCCCGAGATGCTATGCCTCTCGTGAACAATCTCCAAGTTGAGCTGTTTGATATTTGGGGTATAGACTTCATGGGCCCCTTTCCTAAATCCTATGACGCCGAGTACATTCTTGTGGCTGTGGATTATGTCTCGAAATGGGTAGAAGCCATACCCTGTTGAGCGGCAGATGCTAAACATTCGAAGAAAATGTTCCAAGAAAACATCTTTCCTCGTTTTGGAGTTCCTAGACTAGTCATTAGTGGCGGAGGCCCTCATTTCATAGATAAGAGCTTCCGATATTTCTTAGTTAGTCAAGGAGTCCAACATAATGTAGCCACTGCATACCACCCCCAAACAAGTGGACAGGCCGAAACGTCCAATAAACAAATAAAGAATATCTTGCAAAAGATGGTAGAAGAAATGAGAAAGGGATGGAAACATAAGTTACCCGAAGCTCTGTGGGCCTATCGGACCGCCTATAAGACCCCGATTGGAATGTCCCCATACCAACTAGTTTATGGAAAAACTTGTCATCTTCCTGTTGAGCTTGAGTTCAAAGCTCATTGGGCCATTAAGAAATGGAACATGGACCTTGACCAAGCTGGCCAAAATAGGAAGATGCAAATTTCCGAACTAGAAGAATGGCGAGAGAAAGCCTATCGTAGTGCCAAGCTCTATAAAGAGAAGACTAAGAGATGGCACGATAAACGGATCAAAAAGAAAGAGTTCGAAGTAGGAGATAAAGTTTTACTCTTTAACTTCGGTGTTCGACTTTTCGGACACGGTAAACTTCGAAGCAAATGGGAAGGACCCTTCAAGGTTGTTGCAACCTCTTCCCATGGAGCCGTCACATTAGAAAGTGACGATGGGCAAATCTTCAAAGTCAATGGACAAAGATTAAAAATATTCTATTACTTTGATAAAAATGAGCTAAACGAAATTGATATAATTAACTTTGAAGTAGCTCAAGCCCATGACAATTAATGGATGGACCCAATTTACCCCTTGTCCATTTCATGCACCTAGTCCATCCAAAACCCCGAGAAAGGCCTCTTTTAGGCCCAACCAAGCCATTTCGACCTCGGAACTTTGAAATTTAGGAGGCTTACCTTCTCCCGCTCGATGCCCGGCGAAGGAGGAGTGGAGGCCGCCACTCCCAACTGGCGGCCGCCACCAAACCCTGGCGCCCGCCACTCTAGATGGTGGTTTAGAAGCCCTTCTCTACGTGGCAGCTAATCCCGAGCTCAGGAGAGTTAAAGAAGGAGGAGATGAGGACGAGTTAGTTCATCTAAGGCTTATCCCTCCACTTCTCCCCCTTCTTAAAAGAAGAACTCTTTCTTCTCCCTCCATCTATTCACGAAGACTAGCTAAGCCTCCTCCAAAACCATGTCGTCTCCATGGAAATTCGAGTCCTATAACCCTCAAGGATCCATCTCATCCTCCACACAAGCCATCATCCGATCTTTGATCGACGACGACATGGAGGTACTTGACGTGCCTCCTTTAGCAATGGTGCTGCCAGACGACACTTATGTCAAGGGGACACCACCGGAGGGCGCAGGGAAGGCACCAGCCACCACTCCAGTGGCGGGCGCCACCCCTGCTGGGCGGCCGCCAGGGGTGAAACGCCCCCTGGCCTCGTCTCCGCTCCGTCTTCATCCTCCTCCAGTGGCGCCACCCGAGAAGAAACTGAGGACGCCCACCAGGCCGACCACAGGGGAGATCACCCCGAGGAAGTCTCCGGCCGTCAAGGCCAGGGGTGATGAAACGCCCTCTCCATCAAGGGCGAAATCCCGGGTCAGCTTTGGCTCGGATAGCCACACCCGGAGCTACAGCCCCAATCCCAAGAGGGCTAAACTGGAGGTGTACGGCGTGAGAATGCCTGATGGGCATTATGAGAAGAGGCTGTGTGAGCGTGAGGTGAGCACTCATGACTCCAATGGGTCGCTCTCCGAGCCATCCGTGCGCCGCCGTCTCAACCCATTGCCGGCAGGAGTCCCCGGCGAGATGGAGCACAGCGGTGGTGAGGAGGGGTTAACCCTCGAAAAACTCACCGCTGAGGTGAAGAAGCTGCGCAAGGAGAAGAGCGCCTTGGAGGATCAAGTCGCAGAGATAGCCCTCTGGCGAATGGACATGGAGGATCGGTTCATCATCCTCCGCAAGGGCTGCACCTCGAAGATCAAGCGTCTCTTCAAAGAGACGGGCTTCGAGGATCTCTACGAGGCCCCTCCATTAGATTAGATTAGATTAGGGTGTCTAGTTAGATTTTTAGTTTGATTTAGTTTAAGTTTAGTTTTGCTTGATTTAAATCTTAGATTGTTTAATTTTTAATTTAGAACTTTTGTTTAGGAAATTTCTATATAATGAATAAAAAGACACCCTTATTTTTCCCTTCATCAAGTTTGTTCATTTTTTTTAAAAAATAAAAAGTACCAAAACTTCTAGTGTGGGGGAAGTCCCCTCTCTAAACACCTCTCTAAAACGTGACAAAATGTTCAAAACAGTAACCTGAACTTAGCAAGGAACTACCACGTTGTTTGCTTGCCGCATGGGCCAAAGCCCATGGCGGCCGCCACTTATTTCTGGCGGCCGCCAGGCCACTCAGCACCGAGACACCCCCGGTGAACCCCTAAACCTGTGTTTTAAATTCTGTATAATTTGGATCACTGGATGTCTCGGTTTGAACTAAAAATGCAGCTAGGAAATAAAAATGCTGAAACAATTTCTTTTGAATTGAGTGTTTACATGACATGTTATTCTACCTTTTATTCATGTGTAGTAGCCTACTCATTTTGATAGGAAAGTCAACCTTGGTTGTTGTTTGATAAGATATAGAAGTGGTAATTGAAATTGCATTAGTACTCTGCTACAACCTTGGGAGTTTTTATTTTGAAAACCAAAATTACCATGGTTCATGATCTGTCTTTCATATCCACCTACCAGAGCCAAAATATTAGAGTATAGGAAAACAACCCACAAAGCCTTCTAAATCAATCTTTGAGCTTTGTCAAGAATAATTGATCTAGGTAGAAGAGTTTAGTCATACTCTAAAAGCCAAGGCAAACCATGCCTTTTTGAGAGAACTCTCACACTGAGGGTATACTCATGTAGTTCTCCTCCAAAATTTTGTTCTAAAAGAATTGTATAAATTTTCTCATTCCTTCAAAGGACATGGCTATATAGCATCTGAAAAAAGGAGCAAAAGCTCTAAAAAAGGACAAGTGTCCAAGTATTCAAAAAAAAGAGAGCAAAAGCTCTAAAAAGGACAAGTGTCCAAGTATTCAAAAAAAAGAAAGAGAGATGCATATAGCCATGATCCTTGGTAAGAGAAGAGTTTCAAAAAGAACAAAGGAGTTGATTTAGTCCACCTTATACCTTGGCTAGTGCATGACTATACTCTCCCATGATCCTAAACTTGACTTAGCAATAAAAGAGAGATAGAAGTGCCCTACATTCATTCCTTTCCCTATAAACTCCTCATAAACCATAGGATAGACTCTGGCATTTTCTTTTGCCATAAAGTGAGGATATACACCATGAGTGCCTTGAGATTTAATGAGAGATTCAATGAACCATGTTTTTCATTTTGAAAATATCCTGAAACCCCAAGGTATGTAAAAGAGGAAATTGTGTTTCTCTTGCTTGCAAGCGATTCTATCTCTCAACCGCCATAGGTATGATTTATTAGCCACTTGGAAAGGTTACTAACATGAGTATAGGTAGTTGAACATCTTATGTGAATGCTTAGTTCAATAAAATTGTTTCAATCCTTAAAGTCCATGCTTGCTCGGGACGAGCAAGAGGTTAGTGTGGGGGAGCTTGTTGACGGTGCTTAAAGCATCATTTCACCATCAACATTTCACCCAAAACCAAGGTAAAACAATATAAAAAGTAGAAGATTTGGTTAATAACTAACCTATTTCCACATGTGCATAGTTTCTTATCTTAATGCAGGAAATAATGGAATTTGGGCCAAACAAGAGCACCAGGAGCCATGCCAAGCCACTCTGGCCCATTTGGGCCTGAGTAAGGTGGCGGCCGCCACCTATTCCTGGCGGCCGCCAGGTCACTTGTGCCAAAAGTGGCCCAAGCCACGTCATCGATCCGTGGGAGTCACCTCAAGCTCAAATCTTGGCCGTTGCACATTAAGGCGGTTTGATCCAAGGGCTAAGAAGAGTGTCACCTGGATAGTGGGCTTTGGACACGTGTCTAAACCCTAACCAGCCCTCAAACTGACTTGGGAGAGCAAATGAAGACCGTTGGATGAATGGCGGTTGCAACGGACGGCAGTGAGGTGGCGGGCGCCAGGGTTTGGTGGCGGGCGCCACCCCCCTAAACCCTAACCGACCTCCCCTCACTCTATAAGTACCCCCTAGCTCCCTAGCACTATAAATAGGCCCTTTGAGCTCTCATTCGGGGAGCCTCACACCATTCCTCACCATTTGGTTAGAGTAGCACACTTGCTATGATAGAGAGATTAGAGAGAGTGTGAGTGCCTCACTAGAAGAGGAGCTGGAGAGGAGAAGAGTAGAAGTCTGGAGAGCTCCGGAGTTGTCGGAGACCCCTGCTTCTCTCTGCTCTGTGCTTCAACTTTGGTAACTTAGTATCTTATTCTATCTTCCAGTATTTACTTTCAGTACTTGTGTGTTTGTTTCATTGCTTGATATTATTTTCAAGTGCTCTAGTTCTGGTACAAGGCTAGTAGTAATATATAGATTAAGTGTGGTACTTAGGCTATATATTGCCAGTGAATACGGCTAGGCCCCCGGATAGCTGTGGTAGCAAGCAGGTGGTGACAGTCCTGTGCGCCTTGAATTCCACCACGTAGTTGGTCTAGTTTAACAGCAGGGCTCGTTGTGCTAGCGTGGAACCTAAGTCAGTGGTAAAGGCTAGTACGCCCACGGTACACTAGTAAAGAACTTAAATCACTGGAAGTCTAATAGAACTAGGATCTACCCCAGTAGAAAGTGCTCGTTCCCTTCAACTATCCTAGATATCCTTACCCCCTAGTTCTCTCAAAATCACTTCGCGTTCCTCGTGGATTCGATACCCCAGAATACTCTGAGGTGAAAAGCTACAACTGACAGCCGTGCGCTTGTGGTTTCTTCTGCGTGCCACCCCAGGTGTCAACAGTGACCAAGGGCCAGGAATTTGCCTTGGGGAGGTCACACGGATCGGTGACGTGGCAGGGAGTGTATTTGGGCCAACTCAAGTGGCACTACAAAATGACACCCCCTTTTGCAATGCATATATGCGTTTCTAAAAGTCTATATATGCGTTGGTAAGGTCTATACCAACGCATCTAATATGCGTTGCAGTGGCGTTGCAAGAATCTAATGCAACACTTATTTATCTGTTGGTAACATATACTAATAACCGTTGCAAAGTTGCAACATATAATGATGGGTTATAACAACACTTATATGTGTTTGTATAAACCACAGATGAACTACTTCTATGGTTTGTTACAATAGTTATATGTGTTGCAAGAAATAAACCACCAAAGATCATAAATATTTATTTTTTGAGACAACTACAGGGCTAATGCCTGTACAATTTAATAAAAAATGCAAAACCATCCAACACAGGAAATAAGCACAATTAGATATTTAGTATAAAGAATTTGTTTCATTACAATGAGTACCATCCACATAATTCATGATATAATTTTTGTTCAGAGTACAAGATCCTATGAGAGTCAAATATAAAAAATAACATAAAGTAATCTATCTTAGAACGCCAGCAGCTCTCCTTTCTCCTTCCTTCATTAGTTTAGTCTATCATTTTACCGAGGTGATCATCCAGTACATTCTCAGACCTACAGATAAATGTTAGGTTACTTTAATATGACACTTAAAAGTAAAATTATAATGAATTATGAAAAAGACCATACAAAATTTGAAGGCCGTGAAATTTTAGGATCTGCTCCTTCCTTCATTAGTTTAGTCTATCATTTTACCGAGGTGATCATCCAGTACATTCTCAGACCTACAGATAATTGTTGGGTTATTTTAATATGACACTTAAAAGTAAAATCATAACGGATTATAGAAAAGACCGTACAAAATTTGAAGGCCGTGAAATTTTAGGAGCTGAAATCTGATGACTGCAACAACATAAATATAAAATCAAACCTTATGGTCCCAAACACCTCAACAACATGTCAAAAAGAACTCTGCACAACATCACAAGTGATAGATGTGATGCTTTAAGCAAGAAATTTGAGCCCAAGATGCATTGGTATGACCACCACATAGATTTGAAAATAACGAAATAAAGGTAACATCATGAGGTTCCATATAGAATATTTAAACATCTGCACTGCAAATTACGAGAGAAACATCAATGTAGCTCATTGGTTTGTGATTCCTGCAAGATAGATAATTTTATAGAAAATTCATAAGTTGCATAATTTGATAGAGCAGATTGTAAGTAGCACAATTATTTTCAATAGAACATAGTTCAAGCAAGTAGTGATCCATAATAATGCCCATGGTCATCTTATTAATGAATAACTATCACTTTTGCATGCAAAGGTCTAATTTGCACTTGTTCTAAAATAATGGAGGCAAAAAGGAATACCTAATAAGGAAAAGACTAGACTTCGCAACGATGTAATACATCAAGCAACACCTCTTGCAGGCATCTGAATCAATCTCGTTTATTCTGAAACATTTTTTCAAAAACAATGAAGTAATGGTCAGCGAAGTAATATATCAAATCAACTATCACATTAGCAGCAAAATTGAGGTATTCGAAATCAGTTTTGCTTTCAGTTAAGTAATACTGTGTTGGTATTTCCATATATTTTTTTCATGAAAATCTGTGGAAAGGAGGTGTTGAACGATGTGTACTCTATAACAGTAGTCTAATTTATTCAGAAATTGTAAAGCATTGATACTGCACAAGAGTTAAATGAATCACTATATTATTGTGTCATTTTAAGTTATTACAACTATAGGATTTCGTAATGCACCAAAAAACATAGAATCTTGCAAAGGGGTATTAGACCTTGCCCTGTAGGAACCAAGTGCTTACTTTCTCAAACCTGTTCTACAACCTAGTGGCTTCAAAAGAAAGCTACAGATAATGGAAAAGTTCCACTTCAGTTCTGAAACTGCATGAGTTGTCTTACAGTACATAGAATAAATCAACAACTATTTCATCAAGGGAATTCAGGGATTGACAATAATTTAGAAGAATTTTTATGTCTATCTGTAACATCACTAAAGTGAGAAAGTGAGAACAGGCAGTGCACCAATACCCTTGGCAAGGCCACCGTTGCCACCATGCCTCCACGGTTCTACCTATCCTATATTGGAAAATACATTAAATTAAATATTAAAGAGAACTAGGGAAGAACAAAATTAAGGGAAATTATCCTTGGGGCAGGAGATTTCCAGAAATCACTAACTAATCCAAATCAAAACCAAAAGTAGATGGGAGGAGAAAATACCTAAGATAATCAATTTGAGTGGTGCAGCTATGTTTCTTTCAGATTTGAGAACCACGTTCCCCCTCGTTGCTACTACCTAATTTAACGAAGTCGCCACCAAATGGCTGGATTGTTCCTGCCATGGAGAGGCTTCAAGCTCCTTCAGATCACATCACAAACTATCCCCGATCTCGTTGGGACTATGAAAAGAAGATGAAGATTGGGCAGGGAGAGACAGGAAGACAGAGATCAGACGGGGAGAGTGAGCACCAACCAGAGGAACCGATTGTGGGAGGGAGAAGCCCTAGGCGCCGCCACCTCTGTGCAGGAAGTTAGATCAGGCATTAGCGATGGGTGGGGAAAGACATCCACGAAGCAACCTGTGCGAGGTGGGATGTGGGGTGCAGAGGAGCGGTTCAGTTTAAGGCTGTCCGCAGTGCATCCTTTATATACGTACTGCAGGAGACAATAGAGGAAAAAACTTGTGCAGCGCTGTACGTAATGAGGAACGGTATCGAATTTCATCCGCTATTCCCAGCGTCGTCCAGTACTTACGGTAAAGCAAAGGAGGCAGCAGTGCATGGGCAAAAGCGGAGCAGAGAGGGAGACTGACTGCATGCACGCGGAAAGAGGGAGTACATGCAGGTGGGCCCTACTACTTTAATTAATTACAAAATATTATAACTCACAAACAAAACATATAAAGTAAATTCCGATTACACCATTAAATTTGTTTCAATAAATCTTTCAAAACAAGATCTCACATGAATATATTTAGATAAAATTTATTTGTAAAAATATGGGTCCCACTGTGAATAAAGGATGATATAGAGGATGGATGGATGCGGAAGAAAATGATATAGAGGAAAGAATCTCGATGACTAGGATATATAGAGGATGAATTTAGAGTACGAAGAGTGCGGTCAGTCTAAGGAAGGAGGGATTACCGCAACACATCTAATTTTCTGTTGCAGACCATGTGTTGCTAAATGGGTGTTGGCGGTGTAGTGTGGCGGGCGCCACCTAGGGGTGGCGGGCGCCACCCCCTGAGGCCCAATTGGACCCTGCTGAGAGGGCTTGGCCTTTGGTGGTTCAAATATCCAAATTTGGTTCAAATCCTGCATTCAAATCAAAATCTATGGACATGTGGAATTCGGTTAGTTTGAAACCTATTTGACTACATTTCACGCCTTTTTGGTGAATTTTAGGGTAAAATGTTGATGGTAAAACAGGTGTTTAAGGACCATCAACAATTATTATTATTTTCTAATTCATCTTTGTTTTCTGATTCATGACGTGTGTAATTAATTAAGGATCGCAGGTACAATGGAGCGGTCGGAATGGATGTATAAGATCAATAGAGTACTTGATGTACGGTATCTCGTTGAAGTGAGAAAGTTTATTGCCGCTGCGAAAGCTGACCGTGAGAGATCAAACCAGACGACAATCATATGTCCATGTCATCGTTGCAAGAATCTGACAGCCTTAAAAGACGAAGGCACAGTGCAATCTCATTTGATTCGTTTTGGTTTCATGGAGGATTACACAGTGTTGACTCATCACGGCGAGAGATTCGATCCAAGTGTCGGGGCGGCATCTGGATTAAGCTCAGCGTCGACAACGACGGTGAACCAAGATCTTGGAGCGCATGTCTCATCAGCAACAGTAGCGTCTGCCTTCAGTGATAGTAGTGCTCGTGACCACATCGCTGTGGAGGATGTACTCTAGGATATGACAGATGATGGTGGTGGAGATGTTGAGGACGCTACGGTGCAGGACCCTGCGGATGTGTAGCTGTTTCAAGATTTACTCAACCATATCGACGAAGACGACGTCATGTATGGCTCCCCGAAGTGTCTGAAAAATTTCAGAGAGATGAAGCAGGCGTCACTTGATCCTTTATATAAGGACGGCGGGGAATGTCCGAAGGATTGCACAGTGCTCCGTTTCAACCTCCACATGTTGATGATGAAGGCTCGGCATGGGTGGTCAGACAGTAGCTTTGATGAGCTGTTAGGTTACCTTGCTAAAACATTCCCGACGAGTAACAAGATTCCAGCAAATACGTATCGGGCGAAAAAGCTTATACGACCAGTGGCAATGAAGCTTAGAAAGTTCGATGCCTGCCCTAACCACTGCATCCTCTATCGGGGCACAAAGTATGAGAATTTGACGAGTTGTCCGCACTGTGGCGCCAGTTGCTACAAGAGAAATGCTAGCTGTCACGTGGATGCAGACGACGATGAGGCCTTGCGAGGTGGTCAGAGGAAGAAGAAGGGTGTCAAGAAGAGCAGTGTTGCAGCCAATCGCATCTCGGCTCATCAGCAGTACGAGGAAGAAGAGGGTTACACGTTGATGAGAAGTCCGGCACTGTCGGTGTGGTACATGCCAGTGATCGACCGCCTGTGTGCGCTATTTGGGAACCCCGAGGACGCGAAGCTCATGTCCTGGCATGCATCAGCTGACCGCTTGAAGGACGATGGCATGCTGCGGCACCCCTCCGATGGCTAGTAGTGGAAAGATTTCGACAAGGCCTACCCGCAATTTGGAAAAGATCCCAGGAATGTTCGGTTCGCGCTGAGCACCGATGGGATGAATCCGTTCGGCGAGCTGAGCAGCTCCCACAGCACTTGGCCGGTCGTACTGACCATCTACAACCTACCTCCCCATCTGTGTTAGAGGCGCAGGTATCTTCTGTTGACCATGCTTATCTCGGGACCGAAGCAGCCCGACAACGATATCGATGTTTTCCTCGAGCCGGTAATGGAGGAAATGAAGGAGCTATTTGATGTTGGGGTCGAGATGGTGGATGCGTCCCTCAAGGAGTTCACCCTAAAAGCCATCATCTTTGTCACCGTCACCGACTACCTCGGCCTCTTCTCACTGTCGGGGCAGATCAAAGGGAAGACCGGCTGCGTAATGTGCATCGATGAGACATGCTACACTTACCTCAAGGGATCGAACAAGATGGTCTACATGAGGCACAGACGGTTCCTTCCGAAAAGGCACAGATATAAAAGAAGTGTCATGAATCAATTGTTCGATGATTAGGGCGAGCCACAGGGTGAACCACTGGCGCAGACTAGTTGGGGGCCAAAGGTGTATGAGATGGTGAAGGATATTGATCAGATCGAGTTTGGGAAGAAGAAGAAGCCACCAGAGGAGGGGACAAAACAAACGAGGAAGCGAAAGCGAGACACGACGGAGGAAGCGTCGCAGGTACCCTCTATTCCTTTCAAGAAGAGGTCGATTTTCTTTGAGTACCTATCATATTGGAAGACACTGAAAACACCCCATGCCATCGACTGTATGCATCTCGAGAAGAACGTCTTTGATAGCACGATCGGTGTCCTGCTGGACATCCCGGGAAAGACGAAAGATGGTCTGAAGTCACGGACGGATCTTCTCAACCAGGGCATCAGGCAGGAGCTTCACCCTGGGTCACCTCATAATGGTAAAGTCGATCTTCCAGGTGCGGCCTACAACCTAAGGCACGGCGAGAAGACTGCTATGCTCAAGCTTCTTAGAGGTATCAAGGTGCCGACCGGTTTCTCTTCCAACATCAAGAGCCTCGTCTCCTTGAAAGACCTCACATTGACCGGCTACAACGCACATGACTGCCACATCATGCTGACGGTGTTCCTTCCAATTGTGATAAGGGTTATCGGTCCAGAGTACGTGAAGATGGTGGTCACTCGGATATCATACTTCTTTAACCGCATCACGCAGAAGGTCATCAGTAAGGCTGACCTCCCTGCCCTAAAGGACTTCATCGCGGACACCCTTTGCCAGCTTGAGATGTGCTTTCCGCCATCATATTTTGATATTATGGTACACCTGATGATGCACATGATGGATCAGATCGAGCAACTAGGCCTCGTGTACCTGCACGAGATGTGGACGTACGTGCGGTTCATGTCCACCCTCAATAGATATGTTCATAACCGTGCTCACCCGGAGGGCTATATGATCGAGGCGTACACAACCGAAGAGGCAGTGAACTGGTGTATGAGGTACATAAAAGATGGGAGGGCGATTGGGTTGCCTGTCCATCAGCATGAGGGCAGAATCGCGGGCATGGGGTGCAAGGGCCGAAAAGTTCGCACGGATATACTATACAAGGAGATTGAACAAGCTCATTACAACATCCTTCACCACTTGGGCACTAAGTTCAGTGAGCTCGCGAAGAGGAACAAGAATCCTCACCACTTGGGCATGACTGGCTTTGCCGGTCATAGGACCAAGTGGCAGCAAGAAGAACAAGCAAGACAGGCTGCCGGGGTTCCAGATCCGTATGAGGGCATTGACCCAAGGGCAAAGGACTACATGAGGGCCCACATTCCAAAGAGCCTGAAGCCCGGGGCGACCAAGTTTAACGAGCCCCACCTCGAGGACGTCGAGAGGACTTTGATGGAGAAAGCAAAGCTTAAGGACAACATCATGGTCCGCCGGGGCCACGACTTGCTCACCGAGGTCCCGGGAACCCCCGAGCACCGTGGCCGCGTTCGTGGAGTCGGGTCGAAGATGAGCTGGAAGTCGGTTGAGTCTTGGCAATCCGACGCGGCCACATACAAGTCCAGGCAGAGGTATATAGATGAGCTATATAAGAAGGGCTTCAATGAAGGCATGGCTGAAATGATCAAAAGCTCAATAAAGGAAGCCTTCACGAGCAACGACCCAGAGATGGTCGCGATGAGGTCGAAGATGTTTGATCACCATGGTCTGCCCAATCCTCAAGCCAAGGAAAAGAAAGCCTTACTGCCAATGAACGAGGATCGCCCAAGGTTCTCGAACGAGGACTTCCAGGAAAACCAGCTCGTCCAACTCATCATCCCGTTCGGAAGTTCCAAGAAGATGTGCGTGGCTGAGGGATGCATACTTCCACCCCACGATATCCATGACTTCAACAAAGAAGACATCCCTGAAGACTATGTGGTCGTGAGCCCATTATGGCACATTCTCGACTAGGAACATTTTGAATTGGATCATCCCAACCTACAACAGGCCAGGCACCTAGGGCAGGCACTTGGATTGGAAGTTCTATGGAACCGTCATCGAGATCATTGCTCGGACGCCAACTCCAACGCTGACACCAGCATCACAACCATCGACTGTCAGATCTTGTCCTCCGGAAGATCCAGATCACGACAACGATGATGACGAAGAAAAGGGCGGGGACAAGGGCAAGGGAAAGGACAAAGGAGAAGATGGTAGCGAAGGCGGGGACAAGGAAAAGGTAGAAGGTGATGGCGGGGAAAAGGAAAAGGGCACTGACATGGGAACCATGTCTCCCCCGCCTCCAAATAGTCCACCGATCGGCCCGGTCAATGAGGCAAGAAGCTCAGAGGCCGGTAAGGGCGGCAACACGACAACGACAAGCCAGCCAAGCACAAACGAGCAGCAGGGAGGCACGACGGGGGAGGCAACAGGGACGAAGACACCTCCCCCGTCAACCACAAGCCAATGTCCTCCCCCGCCCACCAAGAATCCAAGAACGTCCACCAACAAGCTCCCGTACACGCTGACATTCAAAAGGTATGGTAACATTGAGCATAATACCACGTCCATAGTATGTATGCTACTAACATTCCTATCCATCGTTTGCCAGGCCTGAAACTACCCATCAACTATTTGATGAGGCCGAAGACTGCCCTGGCCACTATGTGTGCGGGAAGTTCATGATTCCCAAGGCCCAGCTCATCGACGAGGAAAAGTGGGATACAAGGAGGTTCCATCTATGGTACGACATGGAAGCTGAAAAAGCCGGGATGTCACCACAGTGTACTTCCACGTGCCCGCTGGTAACGAAATGCACCTACCCGTCGACTTTAGCGACATGTACAACCTGATGCGGGAAGAAGACCTGGACATCGTTCAAATCACCCTATTCACACTGTAAGCGATGAATGCAACTTCCACAGATCACTACATTCGTATTTTCCATAGTTCTATACTTATTATGTCACGATGACTTGTCCGTGCATCATGACAGTCACTGTAAGTAATAAAAAGACACGTCATGTACTCTACCTCTCTCCTGCACATATTGCTGAAAGAGTCATCAAGGGTTTCGAGATCACTAATCTGAAGATTACAGTTCGACAGCGAGAGAAGAAATATGAAGAAAATATGAAAGCCGAGAAGATTAAGTTGAAAAATTACATACTAGAATGCATGAAGAAGATCAAGCCGGATGGGCCAGAGTGTATAATGGCTGCCTATCACTTTGGGTAAGTCAAATACATGTACGTACACCTAAGTCGCTAGCATATCATGCCTTCTCGTCGCCATAACCTCTATATTTTTGCAATGGTGCAACCAGGGCCTCGTGGGTGGCCACTGGGTCGCTTTTATCATATACCCTCAAGATGGCAGGGCCTGTGTGTTTGAATCATTTAGCGTACCAAACAAGCAAGGGTACAAGGCATTCGAAGATTGTCTGAAAAAGTAAGTCATCCAGCTTTTTCATCAGTTACGGTTACTATACGTTTTTAAATGGTGGCTAAAACTATTATATTTCGTACAGCGCTTATAAGGAATACCAAAAGGTGCCCGGATTCTGGGACCAAAGAACTCAAAAGTTCAAGGACAAGCATATGTACCACCTCAAAATTCGACGAGATTTCCCGGTACGTATTTCAAAGGTTCAATTCATGTTTCATACATATATATGGGTTCTAATGCTTGTGTATCAATCGTGCAGTGCGCCAAATAGCCACTAGGATCGAAGACATGTGGCTTGTACACATGCGAGTTTCTAAGGGAAAGCAAGGAGTACACCAATAGCTGGAAGAAGCTCAAGGAAGGTGTCAAGTATTGGGGAGAGCAGCAGAGCCGCAGGATGGGCTTTAAACAAGTCAAGGCGGACATATGCAAGTTCGTAATGGAGAAATGCATTCTCGAAGGAGAAACGTTCTTCAACAACGAATCCAAGCTGGTGTTGCTACCCCAATACGAGAAGCTCCGCAAATGGAACACAATGCTTCGTCCGACAGATTACGCTCATCAAGTTGAACTATGAATTGTAATTTAAATTTGAAATCAACTAAGTCAATGTGTATATGATGACAACAAACAACTAAGTGACTTTGTATGTTATGTCTAGATGGTTTATATGTGCATATATATATCTCTGTTTGAAATCTGGAATTTTGGAATTGATTTGAAAACTGCAATTGATTTGAATTCATATCTTGCAGTGTTTTTGCTGGCTGCATTATTTATTTATTTTAATCCAAAATTAATAACCGTGGTGGGCAACATAAGTTGCCTGCTACGGTTAAACGTAACTACTGCAGCGGGCAACCTAAACAGACCGCTGCGGTAAATAATTTACCGCAGCGGGCGCTTTAGGTTGTCCGTTGCGGTAAATGTTATTAAACGCAGCGGGCTTATTATGTTGCCCGTTGTGGTTAAGGCTTTTACCGCAGCGGGTAGTAGCGCCCGCTGCGGTAATGGCCACGATTAACCGTGGCCTTAGCACCGCAGCGGACGCTGTTGCCCGCTGCGTTAAGCCTTGTGCAGTAGTGCATGTCCCGGCGGGACCAATTTTTGTTTTTGGCTCATGGACTTGTATCGTAGACGACCAAAGCAAGTTGCATCGACATCTCCAACCTGGATCAGAAGCAAAGTCATGCCAAAGACAGACGATCTCAGCTAAGCCCTAAAAAATCTCGCAATCTAGAGTCTACAAGAGATGCAAGATTGGGTCGCAGTTTCTGACTCCTATTCGGATACGATTACTTGGTCCAAAGAGGACCCAGACTCCAGGCACCATATCCCCTTTGGACTACACAACACAACAACGACCTTCCAATGCGAAATCCTAAACCTTCATATTTAAATGGAAACACTTAACCGTGACGGGCAACCTAAGGTCCGTCACAGTTAATAGACCATTAACCGTGACGAGCTGGTTAGGGTGCCTATCACGGTTAGTAGACCATTAACCGTGACGGACAACTAAAGGCGCCCGTCACGGTTAATGTTATTAACCGTGACGGGCTGGTTAGGGTGCCCGTCACGGTTAATAGACCATTAAGCGTGACGGGTGCCTGGGTGACCAGGTGGCCAGGCCGGCCACCCAATAACCATGACGGCCGGGTCAAAGGCCTGTCACAGTTAATTATTACAGGGTGTCATGCAAAATAATTTATGTAGTAGCGTAACATCAACAAGTTTGGGCATAATATTACATCTACCTTCAAACAGCAATAACTAGAGATCTATAAGTCTAAAAGACTTGACATAAGACATTTTAGAAAGCTTATAAGATCTGCACAGATAGCATACAAAACCTGACAGCAAACTTAGAAAAGCTATGACTCCTAAAGCACTTGGCCTAAAATTATGAAATTTTTGGACAAACTAGATAAGGAAGTTATGTACAACTCAGCAAACATCAATGACGCCTACATATAAGCTATAGGAACACTTGAACATGATCACACTACATTTATCTCAGATCGAAACCACATAACATTAATCTAGGGTCGAAATAACATTAATCTATCTCCCAAACCACAACATCAGAGCATCCAAATCAACACATCCAATTTCAATATAGTTCAAACAGTACCACACAGAAAACTCCAACCCCAATAAGTTTGGAACCCTAACCTGGTACAGTGGAAGTGTTCGAGGGATTTGGTATGGCGCAACGGTTTCGACTTCGGGCGTCTCTTCTGCCTCAATGCGAGTGCGTCTCGCCGTTGTCGTCCTCCTCCTCGGTCGCACGGTCATGGTCCGAGCGGTGGCGACGAACCTTCCGCTGCTGTCGCGCTTCTTCTTAGCCGAGTGGTACTTCTCTTTAGGCGGCGCATCAATAGCGACAGCAGCAGCAGGAGGGGAGGCTGGGGAGCCAAGGGCATAGGTGCGGGAGCGGTTGCGCAAACCATGGTCGCGGTGGAGGAAAGCGATGCGAGAGAGCGAGATGGGGAGCGGAAGTTGATGCGACATATTGGGGTGATAGGTGCGTTGAAGGGGCGAGACGTGGGGGTGGGTGGAAGACTACGCCGACCCTTCACTCATACATGTAAATGGAGACATGTTTATTGATCTTTCACTGAATCGTGGGCTCCATCATCATTGGACCCAGGCGTCATTGAGGCTTCATAAAGCCAATTGGGTATGTCATGTTAACGACAAGACCATGGCAAGATAATTTCTTTGTTTAAGTAATAGAACACAGATGTAAATGAGCATAAATTTGTCATCCTGGACTACCAATGACGTGCAAGATCTCAAAACACTACGTGTCATTAACAAAAAATTCCAAGCAATAAAAAGTGACATGAGTCATGCACATACAATCATCAGACCACAAGATATGCTCACATGTCATATAATCTATTGGAGCTTATGTAAATCCCATCAAAACACACACATGTATGCTCACATATTTACACAGGTACTAGGTCTGCATCCAGCACACTCATACTCAGAAATGATTGGAGACACACAAAATCCACAAAATATATAGCACCATATATATAATTAGCACACACATATTTAAAAGGTACCAGGACTTAATTATATATTTATAAAGTACTAACATCTATATAATTACAGTGTTTCTTCCCAAAAGCACCACCACAGTCCTACTTGTTCAGATTCTAAGTCTACTACAGCTAGATACTATATCAATCTGCTCCATCATAAGCCCAAAGGTGTCCATACATATGGTAATCCCAAAGCAGCTTCCTCCACATCTGGTCCATCAAATGATCATTTTTTTGTTCACCTCCTGCTGCATCTTGTCACAGACTGTGTCACTGTCTTGTCCGGTCTGCAGGTCCTTCTTCATCCTCTCAAAGACATCCACAATATCTTCTTGCACTTGTTGTTTTGTAGTTTCCGCCCAGAAGCGGAAAGTTGCTTCGGGTTCTTCTTTCGGCTCCTGTAATTGATCATATGCAACAAACATTGATAAACAATTAAATCTGACCATGCAAAACTTAACATTGATGATATGTTGAATTATCAGATTTTCTAATGCAATAAACTTGTCACAAACAAAAAGTAATTACGTCAAAACTGGACAAACAAACATATATGAAAATCTATTTCATTTTTTTTAATTTTTTATTGATAACCTTTCAAAGCATGTACACCAGCAATCTTCATTTCAATTTATTTGATTTGAACCTAATCAATTAAAGCATCAGGGCTATAAACATATAAGGCAAAATTTTAATTAAATGAACATTGCATGTAGACTAAACATATGATCATTAATGCATAAATAATTAACTACACTAATAATCACTATAATAATATTAACAAAAACTTAAATCTGTAGGCCAAACATATGATCTATGTATATATATCAACCCATAATAAACAGTAAACTTTAGATTGTCAACAAAATTGTGAAACCTGACAGCAAACTAAGAATCTGACCATGCAAAACTAACATTGATGATATGCTGAATTATCAGATTTTCTAATGCAAAAAACTTGTGATAAACAAAAAGTAAATATGTCAAAACCGGCAAAACAAACATATATGAAAACCCATATCATTTTTTTTAAATTTTTTTATTGATAACCTCTCAAAGCATGTACAACAACAATCTTCATTTCAATTTATTTGATTTGAACCTAATCAATTAAAGCATGAGGGCTGTAAACATATAGTTAAGGCAAAACTTTAATTAAAAGAATAATGCATGTAGGCCAAACATATGACATTAATGCATAAATAATTGACAACACTAATAATGACTACAATGATGTTAGCAAAAACTTAAATCAGTATGCCAAACATATGATCTATATATATATATCAACCCATATAATAAACAGTAAACTTCAGATTGCCAAAGCAAAACCCTAATAAACTATAGTAACTAACGAATAGATTAGGCCATATCACAATTTGAACCCTAATGAACCTAATTAACAACACTAATTTTTAGAATCGGTACAGAAATAAACCCTAGCCTCTTGGGATTGGGTGACGTCACGGTGGAGCATACCTTGTCCTCGCTGATGACCATCTTCTCCTTGCCGTCGGCTGGGCGTGGGAAGGTGAACGCCGACTCTATGGAATCAGCATAGGACTCCATGGGACCGCCACCCAAGGAAGAGTTGGTGTGGCGCCTCGGCTTCTTCACCACCTCCTCCGCATAGTGAGGGCGCCTCTTTCGGTCAATGCGGCCCTCGCCGCCGTCGGCACGGGTTCCGCGCTCCATCTCCAATCCTCGCCGCCGCACAATCCGCCTTGAAACCGCCCTCGCCTCATCGACTGTGGAAGAAGAAGAGACCCGCCGACTGTGGAAGAAGAAGAGACGAGGAAGCCAAGGAAACCACACCGAGTAGCTCACCGTGCTTAATATGGACCGGCTAATTACGAGGTCACATAGAGTAGGTCCCACTGAGTACTCCCTTTGTCCCTAAAGTAATTTTTGTTGATTTTCTCAAGGATAAATAGAAAAAATGATAAGCTACCTATAAAAATCTGAAAACTTGCATGGACACCTCATTTAGGTGTATAGTATTGAGAAAAAAGATTCAACTGATTCTGAGAAAGTTGTGATGCATACTACAAAGGCATACATGTTGACCTTATGACTAAGTGAGAGATATGCTCATCCGTTTGGGGATGTGTAGTACAACTTTCACCAAATCGTTTGAAATTTTTTGGGATGCTTATATAGGTGTCCCATGATGGTGTGTGCATCTGTGCAATTTTCAGACCAAGTTTATCTATTACTGTAATTATTTGTTGATTTTCCCAAGGATAAATGGTAAAATATCCTAAGCTACCTACAAAAATCTGAAAACTTGCATGGACACCTCATTTAGGTGTATAGTGTTGATAAAAAATTTTCAACTAATTCTGAGAAAGTTGTGATGCATATGATTGCAAAGGCACACATCTCTTTACACATGACCATGTGACTAAGTGAGAGATGCTCATCCATTTGGGGATGTGTAGTACAACTTTCACCAAATCATTTGATTTTTTTGGGATGCTTATGTAGGTGTCCCATGATGGTGTGTGCATCTGTGCAATTTTCACACCAAGTTTACCTATTACTGTAATTATTTGTTGATTTTCCCAAGGATAAATGGTAAAATATCCTAAACTACCTACAAAAATATGAAAACTTGCATGGACATCTCATTTAGGTGTATAGTGTTGATAAAAAAATTTCAACTGATTCTGACAAAGTTGTGATACATATGATTACAAAGGCACACATGTCTTACACATGACCTTATGGATGCTCATCCGTTTGGGATGTATAGTACAACTTTCACCAAATCATTTGAAATTGTCCAATGATGTCCAATGATATCCGTTTGGGATATTTATGTAGGTGTCCAATGATGTTGTGTGCATCTATGCAATTTTTAGAACTAGTTTTCCTATTAAAGTAATTTTTTTTGATTTTGTCAAGAATAAATGGAAAAAACCTCTAAAGTAACTAGAAAAATCTAAAATGTTGCATGGACACTCCATTTTGGTGTATAATGTTATAATTTTTTTTTGAAATTATTCTAACAAAGTGGTGATGCACATCCTCACAGAGTCGTCCAGCGCTCACACATTCCCTTGTCACTAAGTGAGAGATGTTCATCCTTCTGGGAAATATGTACTACCACTTTCTCTGAATCATTTGAATTTTTTCTGGGATGACCATACACCAAAACATGTGAGTGCTAAAACTCAAAAAAAATTGTACACAAAATATATTAAAAGATCAATAGGAAAACAAAACTAGTGAAGATCACAAAAATTTAGAAAAAAAATGTCTGTGCTATTCAAAAAATTTAGAAAAATTTAGAAAAACTAGTGAAGATCAACAAAGGATTCGAACCCGGGACCAATGCACCAAAATCAACATGCCTTACCACTGTGCTATTCAAATAATTTCAATAAACCTTCGATGCAGTTTAGTTTAATGATTACATACCCCAGCTTGTGGCCAAAAAAAGAGCGCCAAAATAGGCGTCATCCCGAAAATTGATCCCGCCACTAATCACATATTTATCCCCTTATTAATTCATTCCTCCAATCAACCGTCGTCGATGAGCTGCTTCCTCGACCACGATGACCAGGTACCTCATCGCCAAGACAGAACACAACCGCCGTCCATGAGCTGTTCCTCCCCCTTTCTAGCTAAATTCTAACCCACCAAACCGCCACCCCCGGGGGGACCATAGCCAGCGACGAGCTGCGTCGTCGCCGACTACTTCGCTGGCCGCATCCCTCTCTATCTCGTCCCAAGACCATTCTGGTCCCATCCACATTTCACTTGCAACGACCTAACCCTAACCATCGCAGGATTTGGGTCATCGCCGAGGACTTTTCACTGGATCTGCTTCGTCGTCGACTAGGGTTCGCCGCAGCAGCTCTGCTTCCCCTTTGACGACCTCGATGGTAGCAACTAGGGGGCAATGCAATAAGCAACCTGCACAAGAAGAAGGTAATACACCTGTATGCATGGGATTTTAAGTTGGTACTGCCCTTCAGCTTTGCATACGCCTTGCAATTTAATAATGTACATAGAGATGTGGAATATCTATGCCCCTAATCTCACTTCAATGTAGTAATTCATGAACTACTATTATGGAACATATCGCCTCTAGTCTTTCTTCGCTCTAATCTATAACCTATCACCTCTTTTCTATTTGCTCTACAGTAGGCAATACTTGCTCCTTCCTCTTATCTCTGTGCCAATTAGTATTACCTCCTAGTTCTTAGTAAACTCCTTCATATGAACTAATAGACACATTGTGCTATGTTGCAAGTAATACAACCTCCAATAACCGATTATGAGAGGAACCGGGATAGACATGTGGCGGGCAATTTAAAGAGGATGCAAGAATTGGGACTGCACAATCTATCTGCCAGTTTTAATAATTCTTTACCACAACCTGCATCAACAAAGGGGAAAAACAACAAACAAGAAAACCAATAGTTCAAATTCGGATTCATCAGAGTATCTCCTTGGCGAAGATGATCAAGAAGATAGTGATGATGACGACACTGAATCTGAAGAGCATCCAAAACCCCTTGCAATTAAGGTGCTTCTTTAACCTTCCTATTAGTGGATGGGGAATATTTGAATTGCATTTGAATGTTTTCAATCTCATCTTTAATATATGATCCTGCTTTCAGATTCATCATGTTTTTTTCATACATGTAATTAATATATGGTTTTGCTTAATATTGCATATGCCTGACTTTTTTTTACAATATCCTCCAAGTGCTAGAAGGAAAACCCTCGCTTCTAAGAAGAGAGATCCTAACATGGCTCCAGGAACTAGGAGCAAGAGAGTAAGGGCATCTAAAGAATCACAGGTGCAGCATTCTGGAGCCCAAACAAGATCATCAAAAAGTCTTAATAGTGCAGATACAAATGGGGACAATGTAGAGGCTCCTACAAATGGGTATGATGACATATCAGACAAGTATACTACACCTGGACCTACTGATCATGAGAGACTACCTCCAGAGGAAGACAGTGGAGCAGCTGATCTTGACACTACAGGTGCTGATGAAGGCAATATAGATGGAGGTGAACAAACTGAAGGCAAGTTATAGTAATTTTGTCAGTATAATATGACATCTCTTTTACTGCTTTACATGAAACTGAAGGACCGAAAGTGCTACCAGAAACCGACCAGAGGGGGGGGGGGGGGTGAATGGGAGCTTCAAATTTTCCTTTCGGAAACTAATAGCCTCTGTCCCAGAAAATCAACCCCAACAGCAAAACCGATGCGCGTGATGTCCATGACCCAAGAGAATGGGTGGATGTTCCCTAGGAACACAGCGGGACATCACAAAAGCTTCCTCACCCAAGTTCACGCAAGTCAACTAGTGACAGGATGGACTTTGGGTAACCTCAACCTCCCCCGAGCAACGCGAGGGGATTCAGGCTATTTTACAAAGCGGGAAGCCCGATTTCTGTGGAGCATGAAGTCAGAAATTCAATGCAAAAGCCGGAAATCAAAACCGACAACGAACGATCGAACCGCGGACGAAACTGCGCAAACTCAGCAGCATCGTAGCATCCGATGACCAACCAACGGACGCGTCCGATGCAAACAGAGCAAATCTGGAACCTTACTGTATGGGCATCAGACGCTGCTACAGTGAAACAGTAGCGACCGATGCTCGACCTCCGGCGCGTCCGATGGCAACGGACGCTCCGATGGTCAGCGTCCGATGCTCCTTTAAAATCAATGTTAGGTGACACGTGGCAACAGACACTTCGGTGTGACGAACTCAGCGTCCGATGGTCCCAGGTTCAGCGTCCGATGGTACCGAAACAGCGCTGTTCTTCCGCGAAATTCACCCGATCTCCTCCGAATCAAAAGCACTAAGGCCTAGACTTGGTATGAGGAGTTCCAAGGATGTTAGTGAGCTATCCCAAAAGAATCATGGCTCGAACCTAACTCCAAATCGGTGAATTGGAAGAATCTGAGACTAAGGGAGCAAAACTGATCCAAAACAAAAATCGACCGATCTACTAGCTCGTGAGGTTAGAGGAAAATTCCTTCGGTGGAAAGAAGTGTCTCACGATCTAGAACAACTTGGTTCAAACGGATTTGCAAGAGATGCACCGAGCAAAGAGATCGATCGACGGGAAAAATGTGGAGAAAAGTAATCCGCGAAGAACACAACCAAAACACGAATCACAACCACGAAATTGCAACCGTGTGGCTACCACACGCTACAATAGTGAGATTACGGTCTCACTTCCTCAAAATCTCACGGGCACAGAGGTATTGTTCTCTTCTCTGTGGATCTCAGTTTGCTACAGCAGGGGAGTGGGAGAGCAGGAAAACCTAGAAGGCAAAGAGCAAATTACTGAGATTGATGGGGAGGTGGGTGTCTCCCCCTACTTATCCTAATTCTAACTATTCCTAATTCCCACTCTACCCCTAACTACTTACAGAGCGAACCAGCTAAACCCTAAGGTTATTCTGGACCAACTCGATGGTAGGTGGATCCGACGGCCACGCCCGCACAACTCGTAGCGTTGTCTCGACGCAACCTCCCGATTGCCGCCACGTGCCGCCACCGCTCTGCGTCCTCTTCACGGACTCCGCCCCCAGTTTTGAGGCCCAAACCAGGAAACCAGCCTTCACGATCAACCCCCGGTTTTGAGGCCCAAACCGGGAAACCAACCCACGTAGCCTTAGTTTTGTGGCCCAAACTCAGCAAACCTGTAGCACCCAGGTTTTGAGGCCCTAACCTAGAAACCGTCCTCAGCCCGAGTTTTGTGGCCAAACTCGGAAACCATCAGCGCCCAGGTTTTGAGGCCCAAACCTGGAAACCGTCCACCCGATGGTTTTTCTCTGGCTCTACCACCAAACCGAGGCTGTAGAGGGGATGCACCGCCCGTGCACCCCGTCCACCGACACGTGTCCCCATGTCCTCGACCCGAGCAACACCGTGTCCGCAAGTCTTCGCTCGTCGCTGTCCTAGGTTGTCAGCCACCACAGCTGATCCTCGGGCCACCGGTCCCTCAGTCCAAGCCTCACGTCCGCCCTTCACCGTTCCCGGTCCATCGGCACGACACGTCTCAACTTGACCTTCACCTTGCCTCTGATCACTGTATCCGTGCTCGACACCTGCACAACACAAGCCAAAGAACATACGCATTATCCTAGTTGACAATCACTCATCACTCAGAGACTCGGCATACACCCATGTATCTGCAATCTCCCCCTTGATGAGTGCATTGTCAACTACCAACACAAATCATAATAGATATAGAAGGAGGAAGAAAGAGAAGAGAGAACTCAACCAAATGACCTAAAAGCATAGCAAAGCCGAAGAAGGTCAAGTGGAAAGAGCGAGACAACTTGGTTCCCAAAGACATGGGCAACGGCTCGACGCAACCAAGCAAAGCAAAGCTAGCCCTCAAGAAGAGGTAGAATAGGCTCAACACCGCTAGCAAATACCAAATGAAAAATCGAAGCAAAATGCTAGTCCCTCAAGATAGAGGCACAGAGGCTCAACACAACTAGCAAGAAAGCTCGACATCAACTGAAAAGCTCGATACCAACTGAAACCAACTGAAGCAAAGATGCGGCTATTAGTCCCTCAAGATAGAGGCAAAGGCTCAACACAACTAGCAAAGCGCTCCGCCAATGGGAAATTCCAAAAATCCAGTACGAGCAAACTCCCCCTTGCATGGTGCACACAACCGATTCTTCTCCCCTTAGTTAAACATGGGAGGCATGATTTGTGCATGATTTGTCCAAATTTTCTCCCCCTTAGTTGAAAATGCACCATCAAGCAAAAGGAACTCAAAATGAGTTTCTCCCCCTTAGAAAATGCACCATCAAAAGTGCCAACAAGAGAAGTTCTCCCCCTTCCAAAATGCATATGAGTCAAGATGCAAATTAGCAGCTTCAGGAATATAGTCAAGAAAATGCAAAGATGCTCTAAACAGTATAGCTCCAACGACTCATCGGAAAGCATACAAGCTAGCGAAGGCTCAAACTGATCACCAAGTATGAAATATGAACATATGAGCAAAGTGAGCAGATTTTAGCCAAAAAGGTAATCACCATCAAAATAGCACAAAACATGTATAGACAGGAAATCAGTCAAGTGCTAAACATGTATACAAGGTGAACTACCCCTAGCACAGTTCAATCATCATGCTATAGGGTGAAACATAGTCTTGTGTATCCAAATTTTATCGGAGTTGCAGCGGTTAAGATTACACAAGTTAAAATTTCAGCATGTGATTGCGAGAGGTTGAATGCTTGTCATTGCCTAACTTTCCAATTGTGCGAAGCCTATGCAGAAGCAATCAGAAGCTTAAGGCAACAGTTTCGGTCATACACTACACAACTCAAGTTTAACTCAAAGTGCAATGAGAAACAGTCTTGAAACTGTGATGTGTTGACAAGCAATCCCATCTCGATCTTTTCAATTCACTTAAAACTTGGTTCAGATTTTATTGACAGAATATGAACAGACCAAGCAAGTGACAGACTTAGAACTAGAGACATAGCAACCTAGCATATATGAAAAGCACGAGTGTATTCAACACATCCTACACATGCTAGTTGCATATCTCAATGGTGAACATTTTCAAGTTTTATGTTTGTAAAGCAGATTCACCATTCATGCTTCGGTACTCCTTCTGATCCACAGCTTCTCCATCCTTGTCCGCATCCAGGGCCGTCGTGGTCGACATGGGTGTTGGAAGAGGCTTGGCCTCACCCATATCGAACCTCTTCAGCAAGTCCTTTGTATACTTGCCCTGGTGGACAAACGTGCTTTCTCGGGATTGCTTAATTTGCAATCCGAGAAAGAAAGTTAGCTCGCCCATCATACTCATCTCGAACTCCCTGCTCATAGTATCTGCAAACATGGCAACCAAAGCGTGAGAAGAACCACCGAAAATGATATCATCCACGTAAATCTGGACCAAGAGAGTGTCTTTGCCTTGCTTGAGGAGAAAGAGCGTTTTATCCACACATCCCATTTTAAAACCCTTGACAAGCAAAAAGGTTTTCAACCTATCATACCAGGCTCTAGGGGCTTGTTTCAAACCTTATAAAGCTTTGTGGAGTTTGAAAACATGGACAGGAAACTTGGGATTTTCAAAACCGAGGGATTGTTCAACAGAAACCTCTTCTTCTATGTAGCCGTTTAAGAAGGCACTCTTGACATCCATTTGAAAAGTTTGAAACCTTTGGATGTAGCAAAAGCCAAGAGTATCCAAATAGCCTCCAAACGAGCTACAGGAGCAAAAGTCTCCTCATAGTCTATCCCCTCCTTCTGACTATAGCCCTTCGCTACAAGCCTGGCCTTGTTTCTAACAACGTGGCCATCCTCTCCTTGCTTGTTTTTGAAAACCCATTTTGTCCCAATAGGCTTACAGTCTGGACGAGGTGGAACTAAAACCCAAACCCGATTTCGCTCAAAATTCTCTAACTCCTCATGCATGGCATTGACCCAATCCGGATCCGTCAAAGCGTGTCCAACATCTCGGGGCTCAAAATCAGCAACAAAAGTAGAATGAGAAAGTGAGAGATTTGAGACCTGGACCGAGTGACACGTTCGTCAATGTTGTCGATCATCTGCTGAGGGGGGTGTTGGCACTGGATGTGTCATGGGGCCTCCTGTGCAGAAGTGATCTCCCCCTCAACAACAGCTGGTGCCTCCCCGGGTACAAAAGGTACCGCTCGGGGTGGCGGATCCCACGGCCCCCAGGAAGAAGACGTGTCAGGGTCGTGAGTCGTCGTAGAAGCCGCTCCTTGCGGCAAAGTAGGTGGAGGGGGTGCTGGACCATCCATAGCTTCAGCACCCTCGTCCTCGTCATCAAAAAGAGGCTCACCAACCTCATGATCACCTGCAAGCTCAAAACGAGAAGAAGGACAAACCATGGTCTCGTCGAAGGTGACATCTGATGTCTCCATGACTCGGTTAGTGTCAAGGTTAAGTACACGATAAGCTCGAGTGTGAGTGCCATAACCCAAAAACACACCGTCAGAAGAACGAGACTCAAACTTGTCCAAATTGCCCTTTTTGAGTATAAAACAATGGCAACCAAAAACTCGAAAATAACTCACCTTGTGTAGTTTTCCAAAATGCAACTCATAAGAGGTCTTTTCCAAGAAAGCTCGGAGAAAAATGCGATTTGAAATGTAGCATGCAGTGCTCACAGCTTCGTCCCAATATCGCCTAGGAGTCCTATGTTCATCGAGCATCGTCCTGCCCATCTCTACAAGGGTCTGATTCTTCCTCTCCACAACACCATTCTGTGGCGGTGTGTAGGAGGAAGAAAACTGATGCTCTAAACCCTAAGAGTTACAAAACTTCTCAAAGTCCGAATTCTTGAATTCAGAACCATTATCACTCCTAATAGCTCGCATCGAGTTCAAAGAGAACTCGTTCTGAAGACGCAAAATCAGATTACGAGCAATGGAGAAAGTCTCGGTATTCTCAGCTAAAAAGAAGACCCACGAATATCTCAAAAAGTCATCAACAGCGACAAGCACATACCACTTCCCTCCAACCGAGCTCACCCAAGCCGGACCAACAAGGTCCATGTGCAAAAGCTCTCCAGGGTGCTTGGTCATGACCTGAGTCACTGGATGGTGGGGAGCGGCAACCATCTTCCCTTGTCTTCAAGAATGGCAAACAAGATCCTTCTCCATCAACAACTTGGGCAATCCTCGGATTAGGCCAAGTGAACTAAGCCTTGCAAGCAAGTCGAAGCTCAAGTGTCCAAGTCTCCTATGCCACTTCCAAAGATTAGAGGAGGAAGGTCCAGCCAAAAGACAATGAGAAACTCCAAACGACTTCGAGAAATCCGCACGAAAGACTTTCCCAAATGGCGAAATCACACAAACAAGATTGCCCTGAGGATCCAAAATACGACTGAGATTCGGCTTAAAACGAATCTCATAGTCGTCATCAAAGAGTTGCGAAACAGAAAGAAGGTTAAAATGCAAGTTAGAAACAAGAGCAACATCGCCCAACACAAAGTGCTCATTAACTCGCACCGACCCACGAGACAACACTTTACCTTTGCTATTGTCGCCGAAGGTGATAAACTCCTTTCCGGCGACAGGGCTAACACTGGAGAACTACTTGGCGTTTCCGGTCATGTGCCTCGAGCAACCGGAATCCACCAACCAAACATCCTCCAATGGTTTTACCTACATCAATAAAAAGACATAGTGTGAGCATACGGTCCAACACTGGGGTTAGTGAAGTAGGACGAATACCAGTGTTGGGCCGGCTGCTCAAAAGAACGGTTAGTAGAAAAACCATTCCTAGCACGCCTACGGGGGAAGCGATCACCACGTTGAGGAAAACGTGGTCCGCTAAGGAAAGAGCGTCCATCGCGATACTCAAAACGCTGTGGGGGGAAACCGCTCTACAAAAAAGCCACCACCACGGGGTGCATAGCCTACAACTGCAGGCTCCCGCCGGGCATGTCCTCTCCGCTGCCTAGGCCTGGGGACTTGAGGTTCTAGACCTCTAGGCCTAGCCGCTTTCCTTGGAGCTCTCCTCTGAACATTCGACACATGTACATCATGGAAAGGATGGTACATGTACGGATTGTTCATCTCCCTAGCACAGCGTGCCTCCCTCTTGCGCCGAAAGCAAAACTCCCTCAAGTGTCCATCTCTCCCACAATGCTCACAATGGTACCTCACCGCTCTCATAGGGGGTTGTTGGTACTCACGGTAGTGGGTGTTGATCACTTTGCCCTTCTGTGGCATAAGCTCCACCTGGATGGGTGGCATGGTGTCAAGCTTGTTCTTGAGGTGGTTTGGTTTTGGAGCCCATGATTGTTTCTTTGGTGGAGCTCTCGGAGGTTCAACAAAGACCCCATCCTTGGTGTTAGGCTTGAGAGGCTCTTTGGGTGGAATCTTGATAAGCTTGGGAGTAGTGGTGGAGTTGGGCTTCTCACATGGGTTAAGACCACTCGACTCTCCAATCTTTCCGAAAGATGAAACATCAACACCTGGAGCAAAGCCTACACCAGGACCTCCAGTAGCTTGCTTGAATTGGGAGATCATCATCCCGAGCTATGGCTCACCACTAGACACCCATGACAAGATGGTCCGAAGGTATGTGTTTTCTTCCTCGGTTTGCATCTTGTCATGCTTCACGTTTGCGATCTCCATCTCCAAACCCTCATAAAGAACACACCTAGCCACACATGTGCTACCGGAGTTGGCCCCTTCAAGAGACACAATCTTGGCATTCTTCTCTGCCAACTCAGATTGCAAGACAGGACAAGTCTTGCGCGCACCCAACAACATGGGTCTAGCCCGGAGCTCATCCACCTCTCGTACCAAAGCAGTATACTTACCTCTCAAAGTGAGAAGGTCAGTCATGTGCTTGGTGCACATCTCACACTCCTCCTCCTCGGTGAAAACAACGGTGGACTTGACAGATTCAAGTTCCTTCACCGTATCCTCCCACTTCTGCCTAAACTCCTTGTGCTCTCTAGCAGCACGCCTAAGCAACTTGTCCTGACTAAGCAAGGCGGCAGTAAGCTTCTCAACCTCAGCAGAAAGCTCATCGTGGGTGAGGGATACCTGGGAGGTGTCGTCGTCGTCGTCGTTGTTCCGAGGGGGGGTCCTCCAGCTTGCCGTCGACCTCATCACCAAGGGCCATGGTGCAGAGGCCGTCGTCATCGGCGAAGAAGCAGAGACCTTCCAGCTTGTCCTCGATCCTCTTCTTCTTCTCGGACTCGTCATCGCTTGAGCAAGCGGAGTCATCATCCGAGCCGTCGACGTCGCTGAGCATGGTGAAGAACGCACGCTGCTCAGCCTGGGCCTTCTCCAAGTACTTCTTCTTGATGTACTCCTTGTCGAAGCCGCCCCTCCGCTTGTGCCTCGCGGGGACGTACTTCTCCTTGCGCTTGCCGGAGTCATACTTGTGCCCATGATCGCCCTTCCCAGATGAGTGCTTCTTCTTGGGACAGTTGGCGATGAAGTGGTCGGGGTCGCCGCACTCATAGCATCCTGAGCATCCTCCTCCGTGGTGACGGTTCATGCGGTTGTTGTGGAACCGCGAGAACCGGTTGGCGAGCATCGCCAACTCGTCATCCCCCAAAGACTCCAGCTGGTCCTCTGTGACAGATTAGAGTGAAGAGAGTGCAAATCCTCCAGAGGGCTTAGCAGAAGAGCCAGAAACCAAAGCCATAGTCGGGCCAGAAGGATTTTCATAAGAAGCCCTTGACATGGCGTCAATCTCACTAGACTTGAGCTTACTAAAGAGCTCGTCGCAAAAGTTCCCGTACTCCCGCTTGTGTGACTCGTAGAGACGAGATTTGACTTGGGAGGTTCCCTCATGGAAACACATGAGGGTCGCTCAAATCTCACGAGCCGTGGGGAGGTGAGAAACGCGATCAAACTCGGACATGCTCAAACAGGAGAAGAGAGCGTTACGCGCTCGGCTATTGGCATTGTGCTCATCCATCTGAAGCTGAGTAACACGAGCAACCAAGACAACGTAATCGTCCCTGTTGCAAATCTCCCAAACAGAAGAGCCCATGCTCTGGAGATAGGCCGACATGCGTATCTTCCAATACGCATAGTTCATCCCATCAAAAAACGGCGGTTTGCCCACGCCGCGATCCATGTCGCCTTCTGTGGATCTGGAACCGGCTAAGGTGGAAGATCCTTAACCTGCTCCGATACCAATTGAAGGGCCGAAAGTGCTACCAGAAAGCGACCAGAGGGGGGGGGGGGTGAATGGGAGCTTCAAATTTTCCTTTCGGAAACTAATAGCCTCTGTCCCAGAAAATCAACCCCAAGAGCAAAACCGATGCGCGTGATGTCCACGACCCAAGAGAATGGATGGATGTTCTCTAGGAACACAGCGGGACACCACAAAAGCTTCCTCACCCTAGTTCACGCAAGTCAACTAGTGACAGGATGGACTTTGGGTGACCTCAACCTCCCCCGAGCAACGCGAGGGGGATTCAGGCTATTTTACAAAGCGGGAAGCCCAATTTCTGTGGAGCACGAAGTTGGAAATTCAACGCAAAAGCCGGAAATCAAAACCGACAATGAACGATTGAACCGCGAACGAAACTGCGCAAACTCAGCAGCATCGGACGCTGGTAGCGTCCGATGACCAACCAACGGACGCGTTCGATGCAAACAGAGCAAATCTGGAACCTTACTGTATAGGCATCGGACGCTGCTACAGTGAAATAGTAGCGTCCGATGCTCGACCTCCGGCGCGTCCGATGGCAACGGACGCTCCGATGGTCAGCGTCCGATGCTCCTTTAAAATCACTGTCAGGTGACACGTGGCAACAGATGCTCCGGTGTGACGAACTTAGCGTCCGATGCTCCCAGGTTCAGCGTCCGATGGTCCCGAAACAGCGCTGTTCTTCCGCGAAATTCACCCGATCTCCTCCGAATCAAAAGCACCAAGGCCTAGACATGGTATGAGGAGTTCCAAGGATGTTAGTGAGCTATCCCAAAAGAATCATGGCTCGAACCTAACTCCAAATTGGTGAATTGGAAGAATCCGGGACTAAGGGAGCAAAACCGATCCAAAACAAAAATCGACCGATCTACTAGCTCGTGAGGTTAGAGGAAAATTCCTTCGGTGGAAAGAAGTGCCTCACAATCTAGAACAACTTGGTTCAAATGGATTTGCATGAGATGCACCGAGCAAAGAGATCGATCGACGGGAAACATGGAGAAAAGTAATCCGTGAAGAACCCAATCAAAATACGAATCACAACCACGAAATTGCAACCGTGTGGCTACCACACGCTACAATAGTGAGATTACGGCCTCACTTCCTCAAAATCTCACGGGCACAGAGGTATTGTTCTCTTCTCTGTGGATCTCAGTTTGCTACAGCAGGGGAGTGGGAGAGCAGGAAAACCTAGAAGGCAAAGAGCAAATGACTGAGATAGATGAGGAGGTGGGTGTCTCCCCCTACTTATCCTAATTCTAACTATTCCTAATTCCCACTCTACCCCTAACTACTTACAGAGCGAACCAGCTAAACCCTAAGGTTATTCTGGACCAACTCGATGGTAGGTGGATCCGACGGCCACGCCCGCACAACTCGTAGCGTTGCCTCGATGCAACCTCCTGATTGCTGCCATGTGCCGCCACCGCTCTGCGTCCTCTTCACGGACTCCGCCCCCGGTTTGGAGGCCCAAACCGGGAAACTAGCCTTCACGATCAACCCCGGGTTTTGAGGCCCAAACCGGGAAACCAGCCCACGTAGCCTGAGTTTGGTGGCCCAAACTAGGCAAACCCGCAGCACCCAGGTTTTGAGGCCCAAACCTGGAAACCGTCCTCAGCCCGAGTTCTGTGGCCAAACTCGGAAACCATCAGCGCCCAGGTTTTGAGGCCCAAACCTGGAAACCGTCCATCCGATGGTTTTTCTCTGGCTCTACCACCAAACCGAGGCTGTAGAGGGGATGCACCGCCCGTGCACCCCGTCCACCGACACGTGTCCCCAGGTCCTCGACCCGAGCAACACCGTGTCCACAAGTCTTCGCTCGTCGCTGTCCCAGGCTGTCAGCCACCACAGCTGATCCTCGGGCCACCGGTCCCTCAGTCCAAGCCTCACGTTCGCCCTTCACCGTTCCCGGTCCATCGGCACGGCACGTCTCTACTTGACCTTCACCTTGCCTCTGATCACTGTATCCGTGCTCGACACCTGCACAACACAAGCCAAAGAACATGCACATTATCCCAGTTGACAATCACTCATCACTCAGAGACTTGGCATACACCCATGTATCCGCAGAAACTAAAAGATTTCATTAAATGTGGCTTCTGTTTTGTAGCTACTGCAGAGCGAGCTCCAAGGAGACCTAGGCAACCATCTAAGGGAAAACAAATGGACAAGATGACTAAAGCTATGGGAAGGAGATTGCCCATACTTGTTGCTAAAGGCAATAAAAGGCCTCATGAACCTATTCAAGCTGCCAAGTTTGCATCAGAGGCTGGCATCATCGTTCGGGAAAACATGCCTGTCCTACCTCATTGCAAAGACGAGAAATACTATAAGAGTTTTGTAAATAAGCTAAATGTAGTGCATTACTGTTTTTATGGTTAACTTGTATACTTGCTTAACCTGAATTGACTAACTAACTATGGAACTGTCATTTACCTAGGGACGCTTGGCCATTAACTCTAAAAACGAGCCAACACAAGAAGCTTGCACAGATATGATGCGCTCTACGGTAAAACAAATGCGTTATTGGCTGAAGCAAAAATACTTCAATGGTGGTCCTGCAAATGAGATTAGGACAACTTCACCTGTTTCTTACATGACTGATGAACAGTGGAGGGCACTAGTTGCAAAGTGGTCTGATCCAAAGAACATGGTATGGATATCTTACCATATATACTTCTTTCACAATCATTTTGCAAAGGCTCTTCTCATTTTGAACCTATAATCTCATCTGACATGTTAATTCTCTTGTAGGAAACGTGTGAAAAGAAAAAGCAGAACCACAGTAAAGTCAAGTATCATCAGGCTATGGGTTCTCGCTCCTATGTGGCACACTTGCATGAATATGAAAGTTCAAAGTACCTTGTACTAGTCTCCATACACATTTGAACATATCAAATTCTCTTGCATGTAATCTGAGTCAACTTTTGCTATGATTGTTTATCCACGAAACAGAAGAAGAGAAACAGAGAAGAACCCAACACAGATCTGAGAGAAGAACTAGATGCGGTGGAGGCCTTCCAGACCTGCCATACTAGCTCCAAACGTGGCCTAAGTCAAGCTGCAAGAGAAGCACTTGTAAGTTCCTTTGTTTGCTATGTTCATCTTGTCTCACATGTCTTCCTCAAATTATTGCAATAAGTAACAACTCTCATCTTGTTGTTCGTTAGTACCATTAACATGTAACTATTTTCTGTCCATGATATTTCAGCTTGATATGGAAGCTTTGAGGGCTGAACCTGATGATGAAGATGGGACGTCACCATCAAGTGTGGACCTCGTGTCCAAGGTGCTCTCCCAGACCAGCTCACATCATTTCCTAAAGAGTGTTGGCATGAAAACACCGACATCCTCCAAGTCACATGAAAGCGAGCTTCGAGAACAACTTGCAGCTGAAGCAGCGGCTGCTATTCAAGGTGAACTCGATGAGCTCAAGAAGAAAAGTGAAGAAGCTGGGGAACAGCTGGCGAGGACACAAAAAGAGCTGCAGGAATACAAGATGATGACCGAGAAGAACAGCAAGGAGATGGAGGAGGCCAATGCGCTGATCAAGAAGCTCTTATCCTTGTATGGTAATCCTTCTTCGTCGACATGAGGGCACATGGTCAGTGCTCGTGTGTTTGGGTAGTTCATTTTGGGAAGTCAAACTTAAGTTGCTTGTGGTTGGCAACTCTTTATTAAATGCTGTAATATTGGTTGTCAACTTTTTATTATATGCTGTAATGTTGGTGTTGCTGTGAACTGAGCTGTATGCTCGTTGGAATGTTGTTTTATTAAGTATGGAATTATTTAGTCTTTCTAGTATCATTTCCAAATTGCAATTAAATTATTATCTGGATTTCTCTGACGAAAATGATGGCATCTTTTGTGACGATTACAAATCGCAATATGTGACCAAAACTGTCATCTTCAGTGACGATTACAAATTGCGATATGTGACCAAAACTGTGTCATCTTCAGTGTCGATTTCAAGTCACCATCTCTGACCAAACTCTTTCATCTTCACTGACGATTTCAAACCACAATCTGTGATGAAATAAGAACCAATCAAACCAAGCCACGTGGCAGAATATGATTGGTCCACGTGGCAACAAAGGCAGCGGCCGGGCTAGCTATGACGTCATCGCCACGTCATGTGACACGTCATCGATTATGTCATCGCCACATCACGTGACATGTCATCGATGACGTCATCGCCACATCACGTGACACGTCATCGATGATGTCATCAGCCATGTCAGCATCCTACGTGGCAAGCGTCATCGGGCCTTCCAAACGGACCATTATGACAAAAACAGAGTTCAATCTGTGACAAAAACGGGCCATCACAGGTTACAAACGTCGTTAACGGCGTTGTTACGGCACGATGTCGGACGGCGGATTATGACGAAAACCTGAACCCATCTTTGACCAAAACTGATCGTCACAGAATGGTATCACATCCGTGACCACATCCTTTTCATCATAAAAAGGAAGCACATCTATGACGAAAATTATCATTTCGTCACAACAGAACAAATGTGGCGCGACCCCAATGACGATATGATTTTCGTAACAAAATCATCACAGATTAAACTTGGTGACGGTTTGCTCATCTACAGTGACGAAAGAAGTACGACACTGATGATCACATCCCTAGTAGTGACCGCTTTGGGATGCCACATCGAATTATCACTGATCTCGGTTCTCCATTCACTGCTATTGAGTTCAAGGCATGGGCCAGCGACTGCGGAGTGAAGATAGACTACGCATCAGTAGCTCACCCTCAGTCCAATGGCCAGGTCGAGAGAGCCAATGCCCTCATATTAGCCGGACTCAAGCCAAGGCTGTTTGATCTTTTGAAAGACCACGACGACAAGTGGATGGAAGAATTACCCAAGGTAGTTTGGGGGCTATGGGCACAACGAAGCAGAGCAACAGGGCAAACCCCTTTCTTCCTAGTCTACGGCACAGAAGAAATTCTCCCAGCAGACTTAATTTGGCATTCTCCAAGAACAGAGTAGTACAACGCAGGCGAAGCTGATGATACCAGACGACTCAAGGTTGATAGTATCAAGGAAGCCCGCCTCGCAACTCTTTTCTAATCATCAAGATACCTACAAGCAATGAGATGCTATCATGATAAGAACGTCCATCATCGTACCTTCCAAGTCGGCGATATGGTCTTGAAGAAAATTCATAACACCACAGGACGCCACAAGCTCATGAGCCCATGGGAAGGGCCATATATAGTATCTAAAGTAACAAGACCCAGATCGTTTGAGCTAGTTACACAAGACGACAATCAAGTACCAAATTCATGGAACATGGAGCACCTGAAGAGGTTTTTATGCCTAAGGACTAAGCCATAGATATGATCCAGGGCAACTTGTAATACTCAACGTTATATTAATAAAGATTGATCTTCCGCAGAAAGCAGAGCATGACAAATCTTCCTTTCTAGCAGTTATGTTTATTACGACAATTAGCCAGATACAACAGACTAGCCACTAAAACCATCTACAAAGAGCATACAACAGGCTTCGACCGTTGTATACAGCTACTCAAAACATCACTGACTAATACTAAATGTATTACTCGGATGAATTACTACCTGACAAACATTATGCCAAACTAGGGTTACGAGTCTCGAGCTCACACAATCCTCACTGGCTAGTACGGATTAAAAACCTAGCTACTAAACCTATAGAGAATACAATACCTTAAGGATAGGGTATTGGTTCCTATAAGGCTCGACATAGTGGGCTAGCGCTACTCTCTGTCACAACTTATCGAACAAGGCACATTCCTATCCCGCACTCAAGTTGTGGCCACCAAGAGGATTTGATCCACCCTACAGGAGCCATCGTACTGGCCCATTGAGGTGCTTGATCACTTAAATCCCTTGGAACAGGGTACTAAGAGTAGTACTCGGGCAGACTAAGTTTTCTTAAAAACCCAATGAGGAAAAAAGAAAAACTACGTCTTATGATCCAATTCAAAGTGCCAAGAGGAGCACTCAGATAGACTCGTCCATGAGACGACTGGTCACACATCCATTACATGCGACCCGTTGATAAAGAATTTTTTACAACGATGAGTCATAAAATCTAAGTGATAACGGAAAAACAATGACCCAACAAAAAGGCACAAAAGTAATATCTTACTTTGTTCTTATATTAGTCGGAGTCTTTTCTTTACAGGATAAGAAGAAATTACACAAGACTAAGAGGACACTACTCGACAAGACCTAACAATTGAGAGTACTCCTCTGATAAGGTCTTGACCTCCTCCTGTGCCACCGCGTGATCATCTTTGCTCTTCCCCGATGGTAGCCTCAGAACATAGCTAAGGACAAAAGACGAGAGATGAAGTCGGAAGGTGGCGAGCAGTCCACCAACCACCGAAGAAACCATGTCCTTGATAGACTAGGTAAGCCGCCCAGGCGCGGCCTTTGCCTGATCAACAAGAGACTCTTCAAATCCTTTGGGGCGTGGCACCAGCTCCAGCACAGTTAAAACGACTTGTTTCAATGCCATAAGAGATTCTTAGGAAGCTTTCAATTGCGCCTTGAAAGGACCGTGACGCCTTAGAGGGGGGGGGGGTGAATTAGGCAACTTAAAACTTCTACTCTAAACTATGGTCTCTAAATTCCACCTACTCAAAACCTATGCAAGAAAGTAAACTATCCAATGTGCAACTAAAGTTTTGCTAGGTGTTTTGCTATCTCTACCGCAAAAGAGTTTTGCAACCTATGATCCAAACCTATCAACTAGCCTATCCACTAAGCTAGGAAAGGTAAAGCACACAACAAAGGTAGCAAGTAAATGCGAAAGCTAAAGGGTGTGGTAGAGATGCAAACTCCCGTCGACGACTCCGATATTTTTACTGAGGTATAGAGAAGCGCGCAAGCTTCCCCCTAGTCCTCGTTGGAGCCCCTCGCAAGGAATCCCTCACAAGGGCCAAGCTCCCGGTCAGGTAACTTCGTGGATAGCCCCGAGCCTTCCCCACGCGCAAGTGGGTCTCCGGTTAAGCCCCTCGTGGCAAAGCCTCTCCCGGACGCTCCCCGCCGTCTTCACTATCAAGATTCCGGCCGAACCGCCGCGGACCTTGTTCCCTTCGGTACACGGTGGTGGCCACACCACAAACGCGGTTGGTGTGGTCTTGCAAGTCTACAAACCCCTCCGATGTACAACAACGGTGCGCGCAAGCACCGGTAGATAAGAGGTATGCAAACCTCACTAAACACTAGGCCTAACACCTAGAGGAAGCACAAAGAGGTGGTCTAACTAGCCTAAGCACTTCACAAAGCACCTACACTAATCACCTAGTATATCACTTGAGCACTTTGGTGGCTAGAGCAACTAAATATGTGTCTATGCACTTGGTATACTTACTTGAGCTCCAACCTCAATGTTTTGGCCAGCCATGGGGGTATTTATAGAGCCCCAACCAAATAGAGCTATTAGAGATGTCTTGGACTTCACAGCGTAGCATCGGACGCTGGAGTCGAGACCATCGGACGCGTGTCTGATGCTCCTTTAACGGCTAGATGCTAGCCTGACACTATGTCGCAACGGCTATCTCAGCGTCCGATGCTCGAACACCTGACGCGTCCGATGCTAACAGAGTCTCTCTGGAACCTCTCTGCATAGGCATCAAACGCATTGTCCTGTAGCGTCCGATGTTACAACGGCGCGTCCGGTGTACACTGTGCAGGTTTGCACAGTGTAACCGCAGCGTCAGATGTGGCGACAACGACGCGTCCGATGCTTCTGCTGGTGCCAACCCGAGCTAGGGTTTACCATCGGTGCATCTGACGCTTCTGAGCCAGCGTCCGATGCATCGTTCGATGTCCCTATCTTCTCGTTTCTTCGCGATTTCTTGCGCCGTCTTGGTTCCATTCTTGTGCCTTGGACTTTGCTTGATCTTGAGAGTCTTCTACTGAGCTTCAAATGTCTTGCTTGAGGTGTTGATCACGTCGCCTTAGTCCAAGTCACATTTGCACCCTATTGAACTACAAAACAAACACTTGCAAACATATTAGTCAAATATGGTTGTGTTTATCATCAAGCACCAAAATCCAAAGTTAAATGGGTCGAGGTCCATTTTCCTTACAATCTCCCCTTTTTGGTGATTGATGACAACACGACCAAAGCAAGCAAATAAAAGATACAAAATTTAAAATGCAATCTACTTACTAGGATGCAATGCAAAGACAAGATCATATGATACTAAAAGATACCAAATTGAAGCAATACTTAAAAACATATCTTGTCCTTGCCATAGAGTCCCTTTGTGGCATTATGGATTTAAGCCTCCCCCTAAGTCCATAATCCACTTCCTCCCTTTCTCGGACCATCCAATTAGTAACCATAGAAAGATTTTGAATTTTTTATTTTGGTTATTTTGTTTGTTTTAGTTTGGGCTTGGTTTTGGTCTTTCAAATTCTCCCCCTTTGGAATCAAACACTGAAAAGGAAGACATTAGAAGCATAAGGGAGGGTCAAATTTTGTGATCCTTTTTATGTGGAGTGAAGTTGATCACAAAACTTGACTCTCATATTATATAAACCAAACACCCCTTAAGTGTATGCATACATATGGTGTAAGGCAAAACATATGCATAACCGGCAAATTAATGCACAAAGGAGTTTAATTTATACAATACACAGAGAAAGCATATACGAGTATCAAGATGAAATCAACATAATGATATCGATAGGAATACCACATGTAGATACCAAATGAATTATTGTCACCATTGATGCTTGTCTCCGGGGACTCCATTTTCCTTGCAATGAGACTACTGCACACACGATAAACTTGAAGGTAGTGTTAATCTCAAAGCTTCCAAATAGTAGAGTAAACTCCCCCTAAAAGTGTGCATACAAGGTTGAAATACTTGTAGGAGACATGCACATAGACTTGTAAGGTCAATTTACCATTTTGCAATATGACATCACTAAAAATGTGACACCAATTGAAGATGGTAATCAAGGAGTTTATCTACTATTTGGACTATGGCACATAGGAGATAAATACAAAGTAAAAGAAGCTATGTGTCGTGCTCCTAAACAAATTAAACCGTGTAGGTTTGCTCCAAAGAAGAGAGTAATACCGAGCAAAATTACCATATGATAAGCATAGTGTATGCATGACAAAGGATTTAAATATGCAAATGCAAACCTAGGCAATGGAAGGAACTAGATGCTGAAAGAAATTGCAAGAATTTAAATCTAGTTACCTCACATGGGAAGGGGAACTTGGGTCCATAGTAGCCACTAACATACTTGGCAATGACATGATCCAATGAGATGCATCCCATGATATGCACCTGTTGACACGAAATTTCGGACGAGGCGCCAACACACTCGACCACGGTCCTTAGAGGCCGTGTAGAGCAAGGTCTTAACCTCCTGGACCTTCAATGTATGGCGGTGCTGAATCTTCGGTGAGAACGACTTCGGACGTGACCTGTAATTGACAAGGAAGAGAAAAATCGTCAAATTATAGAGCCTGCCGGTTTGATGCCAGACAGTTCCAAATTATGCGGCTCCGATATAGCCATTGTTATAGGATGTTGACTAGAAAGTCAACTCCCAAGAGAAAGTTGAAGCATTGACATTATTTAAAGCAAAACGGCAGTTGTACATAAAAAGAAAGTATTTAGAGTAAAGAACAACCGATAAGTTTGAACATGGATATTTATCAAAGATCTATGTATGCACTTAAATGGCATGGAGTCAACGAATTAACTAATCGCATAGGTAATTCTTATCTGTTAACAGTGGGGTGTTTTCATACAGCCGTAATAACAAATAGATCGATGAAGTAGCTTAAACATCAACAGTGGGGTGTCTCCATACAACCATAATGATGACCAAGCTAGATCACGTCCGATGCAACGAGCAGACCCATTGATTCCAGACCACTTAAGAGTATACATTATGAGGGGAGAATAACTGGATCGACTATTTTAGCCGATACAGGGTCCATGAGGCACGAACAAGATCTATTCGATAAAACCACGATTTGACTCAAGATCAAACAGATCTAATCTATCATGTGTATTAGTGGGGTTCGGAAATACAGCTGTAATAAACATGCCAGATAAAATCTACTTGTTTCTTAGATCAAACCATGATTTAAACAAATATCTCGAACACACAACATGTAACAATCAAGATTGACAAAATAGTCGATGAGAGGCTTAGATCGGCTATTTTCCTTGATGTAAGCGTGTAAGCCTTTGGATAGCCGAAACTAAACAACATTGAAGCTTTAGCTGGTTTGTCAATCTTGATTGGGCAAGATATTGTTTAAATCTAAAGAAAAACATTAAAGCATAAACAACATCGATAACTTGATGAATCTATTAGCTAGCCAAAACCAATAGAGCCGATAACTAGTCAATATCGACTAAAGCAAGAGATTGATCAGAGTCAATATAGTCTTATAAAAGGCGAACTTAACCGATAACTAACCCATGTCATAGCTAAACAGGAGTTTGGTCGATGCCAAATACAACCTTATTGAATGATAACACGAGCCATTGGTGAAACTTATAAGCAAACCGGAGGTCGGTCTAGCCGATGCAGCCCTGCCTGGTTGAAGGTTCCGCCGAGTTCTACCTTACTCCTACTCCTAGGGTTTTGGCCGGTGACCGATGTGTTGATTGATTGATTGTGTTTACAAAATTGGGTTTCTAGCTACTTATAACCCGACAGACTCCTGTTCTAATACGACTAGGATACATAGTAATAAAACAAAAAATGACCCGGACTTGAACTCCTTGGCTTGGCTCGACACGTCTTCACGCCTGGCCCATATGAACTTTGGTCGTGTCTGGATCCAAGCAGGCTTCTTTTTTTTCTGGCTGATCCTTTTATTAACAAATCAGCCATTTATGCTCACAAAATAATAATCCTTTTTGGTCCAAAATCTGGTGTAAACACATGCCCCCCAATTTTTGGATGAAATTTATTTTATTCCAAAAATGCTATTTCTTTATTTGAGGTCTGATCAACTAATTTCTCTTTAGTTGATCAGCCGAGTCTTCCTCCCAACCGTCGCATCTCTTTTCAAGGCCATTTTCAAACCCTAGGTTTTTGAACAAGCCCACCGCCACTTAATTCGAGCAAAAACTTTCAAGGATTCAAGCTTAGCGCTCCTGCAAGTCTAATGGTGACTCAAGATTCCATCCCCAAGGTAAGGAATTTGGCTTTTAGTAACTCCCCTTTTTGATGATCCTTCACTCTGCACATCCCTCACATTCTTAAATCTTCAGGCGCTTCAAGACCAAATCCTCATCCCAATTCATGATAGTCCAAATGACTTCTTCCTCGGTCCAGTAGGCAATCTTGACCCCGCTAAAGATATTACTGCCGAGACTCAAAGAGTTCCTTTCAAGAATTCAGACTTTGCTTCAAAGCATTGGGGCAAGACCCCCTTCAGATGCTGGCCGTCAATCATCTCAGGTTGGAGGGACTAGTTAATCAAAGTAGAAGCCAAGAAGAAACCAGATTGGATTCTTCGCAATTTAGATCAGTGCATTACTCTGTCTCTAGCAGACATGAAAAGAAATGAGTCGATGTTGAAGGCCGCTTGTTACTTCTGGTCTGGAACCTTCATTGCCTTCATGTTCAAGCAAGGGCCCATGACCCCAACTTTAGCCTATGTGCATATGCTGACCGACCTAAATGTCACTGGGTCCATCAATCCTCACAGCCTTTAAGTCAAGCCTTCCATCAAGCTTGGAAACCTCAAATCTGGTGGTTGGTCCAGTTATATTGCCTCCTTCAACACCTCTCAGTCGAGTGTCTCAGAACGAGAGCATATCATTTTTCTGAACATGTGGTTGGAGAAATACCTATTCTGTGGACAAAGTTGCGGCCCTACTTCAAATTTTCTGGCATTAGCAGAAATGTTGTCTGTGAATTCAGATATCCCTCTGGGAAAATATCTTCTGGGTGCCTTATACAGTATGTTGAATAAAGTCTCTCAGAGTTTGATGGAAAACAAAGGTATTCCATCAATAACTGGACCCTGGTGGTTGCTCCAACTTTGGCTCAATCTCCACTTCCATAGATTGACAACCCCAAATCTGAGGACTCTATCTTTTCCTTCATTATTCCCAGATAGCCAAGAAAAACAACTAGCCGATGGAGCCAAGATGAGAAGGTGCACTTCATTTGGAGAAGCTACTGCCATGATAATCATTGATGAATCAACCAGTTTTTTCTTCAAGGTCTTCTATTGAGGTTTTCCAGTAGCCATCTTCAGCTAGTTGCAATACCCAGACATTGCAGAGCTTGAAAATCCATATTCTTTTAGATTCCAGAAAGAATGTGATGATGAGGGCTTGAAAATTCTACGTCAATTGATAAAGCCTTGTCTTCTGCCTACTGAAATCAGACATGGTAGAGAAAAACCTCCCATGTCTTATGAATTTTACCACCCTGTCATGGTAGCCAGGTAGATGGGTTTTGGCCAAGTGCCCCAAGCTCAGACCAAGGGAAGCAGTAGAGACAACTCTAGAGTACACCATAATTCTTCAACTAGAGAAGTCTATCTCTTTAGAGATGGTCAAAGAATGGAGCATCCACCTTTTCAATGAGGTTGTATCCATCTACTACCTCAAACTGGATCCAGACTTTCAGGCAACCGATGAGGTATAATTTCATTCCTTTCAAGCTCTATATGCTCATCTTTTAATCTTTTCTGATATCACTTTGCACATATTTGCAGAATTTGGTTACTTTGAACCCTCCCACAATGAACTACAACATATGGTGCCTAAATCCAAGAATTGGCTTTGATGCTCCCACAATAAGAACCTTGATGAAGAGGAAAGCTGCAGACATACCAGATGACCAAACCCTTAGCACCTTCATAAAGGAAGCTGGTTCCTCTAAAGCCAAAAATTCAAAAACTGATAAGCCAACCACCAAAACTATATCAAAGAAGAAGAAGAAAGATACTTCTGATGGCAGCCAATCTTTGATCGAGGATGTCATCATAGAAGTAAGAAAAAGCTATCTTCTCTTCTCTCTTTTTATTATCCAATTTGTATCCTCTTAACTTATTTTTTGACTTTTTAACTTCTAGGAGCAATTGATACTCAAAATGTTGAATCTGAAATGCTTCCTCTTCCTGACATTGATCAAGAACTTCCTCAACTAGGTATGATTTTTAGCCGATGATCTTATTTTTCGATAAGTAATCCTAAAACCTGGAAAAAACTTTTTTCAGATGTTCTCCCTGAGCCTTCATCGGCTGCTCCTAAACTTCAAATTATTCCATCTGATCAGGTACTTCAAATAACACTTTCTTCTTCTAACAGCTTTCTATTTGTGATTATTCATATACTCATCTGTTCAGGAACAAGGACAGTCTTCTTCTCCTATTATCCCTTTCAACTTGGAAGACTACATGGACGAAGAGGAAACTTCTGTACCAAGATCCCCAAGAGAACTTTATGAAGAAGTTAGAGCTCGGCTCCAACTACTACTTCCTCTTCTGGAAGTTAACATAGCCGATTTGGTAGAAGATGCCAAAGGGATCAGGGATATACTTGATCTGGTCAAAGATGACATTCCAGATGACTTGAAGGAAACTTTAACTTATGTTGCTCATATAGAATTCCTCAGATCAAAATTTTCCAAGGCCAAAGCCAAACTCATGGCTCGTGAAGCTCAAGCACACCTGCCAGAACAAGAACAACGATGTATCTCTGGCATGATCTTTGCAAAGGACACTATAGATCAACTGAACTCTGACTGTACCGTCCTTATCAGCAATCTGTCATCCCTAGAGGCTAAAAGGGACCAGTTGCTGAGCAAACTTCAAGCCATCAACGAGCAGATCAGATTAGAAAAAGAGAATCTAGACAAAATCCCAGTTGCACTTCGCGAACAGAAGAAAAAGATAGCGCTCTTCCATGGTGAACTCCAAGACATTAAAGCCAAGAAGAAGCCAATTCCAGGTTCAAGCGAAGAAGACCAAAAGGAAATAGACGACATAGATATCATTCGCTTGAATGCTTTGGATGCATTAAGATCTGTGCTGAACATGTAACTTTATTTGTCTGTAATCTTTAACTTCTGATCTATCTCTGTAAACATCACATTTCCTGTCACTTAGTTAATTTTAGATGTTCTATCAGCTACTCTTAACCGATATCATCCATATGATTCACCTTAAATTGTTTAGTCGATTGGTGCCAAACGGCGTTCGCATTCATTTGTTGATTCACCTTAGGATCTAGATCCGAGGGCTCTCAAAAATGATGACTTTTCACTCTCTCTATTTTTACTTTATAAATATAAAACATTGGCTCCCCGAACACACCACACATTCATCGCTTTACTCTTCGACCTTTGCTCTCCTCAACCGCCGTCTGTTCTTCTTCTCCAAACAGCAACCGACATCAATGGCAGACAACCGTGGCAAGTGCCCTGCCGAGGAAGAATCTGTCGATGGCACCCTGGCAATTCGTCATTGCGTGCTCGGGTAACGATTTCTTCACGATCAATCCTTTTCGCGCCTCAAAATCCCTTCTTTTGCTCAAGAAAAACCCTAACCTTTGTTTCTCTTCGCAGTCCTTCTCCTCTGGCGGACGACCAAGGTCCTAGCCAGCCTCTAACAGGTCATGGATTGGCGCTGGATGAGGATGCTTGGGCCTTCATCCGGGGCTACTCCAACACCCGGCGTCTCTTGGAAGAGGAACACCGCCGGGCCACTCGCGCCGAGGAAGAGCTAGGAATCCTCTGTGCCCACCTGAACAACACCTTGGAGCACCTAGAGGCCTCCGACGTCAGGGTCGCCGGTACCACATTCTCGGACCTTTTGATTCATTACCTTCGATCAGAATCATTTACCTTTTGCACACTCATTCTGGTTGATTTTCGATGATTGCATGTTCGAACATTTAGCTGACCTGTTCTTATGTTTGGTTGAATCAAATATTTCTAACTTCATCCCTTTTTGTTTGAATCATAGAGCTCTAGCACCAACTCGATTGGCTCCCGGGGCTAGCCATGGCGATCGCCGACTTCGTTAACGCCCGAGGGGCGACATTGAAGACACGTCTTGAGGATGTTGGGACGCGCACCTGCCATGGTGCCACCTTCGCCTTGGCCAGAGCAGAACTCAGCGGCGCCGAAATCTCCGGGGAAGTTGCCCCTTCCTTTGTTGGCACCAGAACAAGGGACGACTTCAGGGAGCTGATGGAAGAGTTTGGCCGCTGGGGCTCGCCGTGGCGGAGGTGACGCACCTGGAGGACCTCCTAAACAAGCTTCATCTAGATTAGTGCTTTTAATGTTCTTCTTGTAAATTCGGTCCTATCTGTTCGAACAAACAAAACATCTACAAGACTGTCCCTGCATTGCCAGGCTTTGAATAAATCTGTTAAATATTCATGTTTGGCATTTCCGTTGCTGAGTTTCTCAGAACTTGATTTTATTTTTCCATTGAATGTTCTAAAGGCGATACCTCTTCAGTATCGGCTATTTTATTCTGAAGGCGATACCTTAGTATCGGCTATAAAATTACAAAAAGGGCTAAACCCCCGTGCAAACTCATAATTCCTAAAAAATACATCGGCCTCGACTTGTCATTGTCTAATAATTCTTAGTTCCTTGGCCGATGTAAAACCTTTACCCATCTTGCTTTTGTCCTCATTGACTGGATAATCCATTAAATATATTTTTTGAAGCCGACTACTTGGATCGGTTGTTGGCCATCATCAAACATCTTGATGAAACCTTCTCCGTGAATTTTCCCAGAAAAGCACTCCACATCGTCAAAGTTCCAATCGTTAGGATCAGAATATGCAATGCTCACAGTTGAATCGGCTAGTACCACTTCCACAGTGTCTCCGATCCACTGTATCACATTTTGATGCATTGTAGATGGAACACAACAGTTAGCATGGATCCAATCTCTTCCAAGAAGCACACTGTATGAACCTTTTGCATCGACTACAAAGAAAGTAGTCGGCAAACTTTGCTGCCAACTGTTAACTCAACACAAACAACACCTTTAGTAGCCGATACGTTCCCAGCAAAATCTGTCAACCTCATATCGGTTTGAGTCAAGTCTTCTGCAGTCTTTCCAAGCTCTTTGAAAGTGGCATATGGCATTAAGTTAACAACTGCACCTCAGTCAACTAACATTCTGCTCAAAGGCCTTCCATCGACAAACCCCTTCAAATATAAAGCTTTTAGATGGTAATGTTTCTCAGGTTTTGAAACGTAGCCCCTTCTGCCTGATAGATCCATTGAGCAACTGTCTCCTGATTATCAGATTCCTCTTTATGATCAGAGGACCTAAACTCAGCAGACAACATGAATAGAGCAGATATGTTAGCCGATGATTCTCTCTTATCGGCTATCTGTTTCACCTGCCAGATTTTGGGCTTCTTTTCCTGAATTTCATCGTTCTTCAATCTCTGAACCCGCCTCTTCTGGCTTCTGGTCAAACCACCTGGACACCATTGTCCTTCTTGCCAAGGATGCTCCTGATCGGCTAATTTTACTCCAAGCTGATCATGAACACTTTCATTTTTTACGCGCCGATCTGTTCTTTCAAATCTTAATCTTTCATGCACAGATCGACGGTTGTCTCTTGACTGCCTATATTCCCTATATTGTTCACTGCATTTCGGGCAATTATGAAGAGTAGGAAGCTTTAAACCTTCATTCCAACAATGTCTGAAGAAAGGGCAATCCCAATGATTCTTCCCTTCATCTCTGATACACCTTTCCTCTTCTCAAGATCTTCTATATTCCTCCTCTTCAAGCCACTCTTGATATTCTAGCTCGTCTCTTTGCCTATGCACCTGATCTCTTTCCCTCTGACGTTGCCACTTGTTTAACAGGATTCTGACAGTTGGACGTCTTCTTGCTTCACCAGCTCTTGAAGTCTCATGTAGATCATGCTGATCAGTGTTTTTCTTTCATTTCATCTCCTGATACTCACTGGCTGTTAGTTGCCTCTTTGGATCGACTGTCCCAGCTGCCTTGGCTTTGTCAGAAGTCAGAACCTTGATCTCACTTTGAGGTGCAGGAGGTACCATGTTTGATGCAAAGGGATGGCCATTGAGGCCCATACCCTTGGCTTTCTCTAAGCCAATCCTTCCTTTGAAGGACCGGATTAGCGACCAGAGGGGGGGGGTGAATGGGAGCCTCAAATTCAACTCGTGAATAGTATGGCCTTTGTCCCAGAAAGTCACCCCAAAAGTGAAGACTCAAAACGACTGGAGAGTTCACGACCTACGAGTAGGTGGATACCCTAGGAGATGTCCAAGTGGTACAGCGGAACCTCTGGAGAAACTCCAAAACCAACTGCCAAAGTCACAGAGCAAAACTGCACAATCAGCAGATTCACGGACTGTCCGGGGTCAGAGTCCCGGACTGTTCGCCGTTGAGTCCCGGACTGTCCGCAACTGGGAGCCGGACTGTCCGCCGGCAAAAACGCAGAAACCAAACAGTACTGCAAGTCTGCTGGAAAGGTCCCGGACTGTCCGCGGGTTTGTACCGCGGACTGTCCGCCGTTTACTTGACAGTGAACAGTCAGGGGTTTGACCCTGAAGAATCCCGACCCGCGGACTGTCCGCCACCACCCAGAAAGCACAAACTTGCTCGGGTTCAAACACAAATCCAAATCGATATCAACCAAATCGAGAGGAACTTCGATCAAACTCCTCCCAGGTGATCCTCTATGTATTGGGGTGCTAATCCTAAGAATTCATCGCACCAAACCAAGTTAATCAAGAGAGATTCGTGGATCACCGAGAAAGGGGGAAGAACGAAGAACGAACGCGAAATCAACCCGATGCCGCCACGTGCCGCCCTGTCGACCATCGCGCCTACTTCGTGAATAGCTGCACCGTCGTGCCAGCCTCTTCACGCCGCCACGCGTCGACCGTCCTTTTTGTGGACCTCCCCCCGGTTTGGAGGCCGAAACCGAGAAACCTGGGCCTTCCCCCGGTTTTGAGGCCGAAACCGGGAAAGCTGTCCTCAGGCTAAGTTTTGTGGCCCAAACTCAGAAACCCGCGCGCCCAAGTTTTGAGGCCCAAACCTGGAAACCGTCCACCCCGAGTTTTGAGGCCCAAACTCAGAAACCGGCCACCCCAAGTTTTGAGGCCCAAACTCGGAAACCGTCGAGGGTAGCTTTTCGAGGCTCAGCTACCGAACCCGTGCCGTAGACGGGATGTGGTTCGTACACCCCATGTCCCAGCACCGATGCCGGAGCATGTCCAGCCTCCACGCCGGGCACAGTGCATTCGCCTTCCTTCTCGGCCTCCCGCCAAGTGTCACGACGCCATCACCTTCCTCCCGACTCGGCCGATGCACCGCACATCCCCATGTGCTCTTGCTTGTCAACGCCACGTGCCAGCTACCACAGCTGGTCCTCAGGTCTCCCGGTCCGTCGGTCCAAGCTCCACGTCCGCCCTTCACCGCTCACGGTCCGTCGGCACGGCACGTCCCTACCTAACCTTCACCTCACCTTTGACCACTGCCCGAGCTCCGCACCTGCACATCAAAATAGCCAAGAGACATGTTTCCCGTTGATCGATCACTCATCACTCAGGAAGGGAACCACAAGGGCACATATCAACCTCGTGTTCTCAATCTCCCCCTTAATGAGTGCATCGTCAACTCATAGTAACCGTAACCAAAATAGAAGAAAGCAGAATTGGGTAAAAGGAGAAAAACTCACTCGAAGTTCCCAAAAGCCAGAGAAAAGGCTGAAGAAGGACAAATCGAGATAAGCAAAGCTTGGTTCCCAAAGACATGGGCAACGGTTCGACACAACCAAGCAAGAAATCGGAGCAACAACTCATCAAGGAGCAAAACTCGATCAAAAACAGAGCACAGGACTTGGTTCCCAAAGACATGGGCAACGGCTCGACGCAACCAAGTCAGAAACAAACTAGTCCTCAAGAGGAGGCAGAAAGGGCTCAACACCACTAGCTGAAGGCTCTATACCAAATGAAGACTGCACAAAAGCAGGTACTGCTAGTCCCTCAAGATAGAGGCACAGAGGCTCAACACAATCAGCAGTGAACGCGATACCAATCAAGAACCATCAAAACATGATGAAAAACAGCTAGTCCCTCAAGATAGAGGCACAGAGGCTCGACACAACTAGCTGAAATGATCGATATCAAAAAGAAACCGACTCAGAACCGGCACAGAAGAACTCCCCCTCGCTCAAAGAACTCCCCCTCAGCAAGTGAAGTATAAATTGCAAACTGACACCACCAGAAACATTCTCCCCCTTGGGGGCAAATTGCAATCAAAAGAAAGGGGTAAAAGCTCGAGTAAGGAAGACGGAGCTAGGTCATGCCTATCGGAGTCAAGTAAATGCACATGAGTTAAAAGTGCAAGTTAGCAGCTTCAGGTATATACTCGAAAGAGTGAAAGAATGCTCTAAGGAGTGCTGATCCGACTATTAAGCAACATGTAAAAGTGCTAGCAAAGGCTCAAACTGATCACCGAATACAGAATATGAATGCAGAAGCTTAGGGAGCAGTTTGAATCCATTCATAAAGGGGTTTCACCATCAAAACAACACTGAACATGTATACACAGGAAGTCAAACAAGTGCTAAACATGTATACAAGGTGAACTACCCCTAGCAAAGTTCAATCATCATGCTATAGAGTGAAACATAAACTTGTGTTTTCAGATTTTATCGGAGAAATTGCAACGGTTATTAACACAAGTTCAAATTCAGCATGTGATTGCGAGAGGTTGAGAGCTTGTCATTGCCTAACTTTCCAACCGTGCTAAGCCTATGCAAATGCAATCAGAAGCTTAAAGCATCGGTTTCGGTCTTACACTACACGGCTCAAGTTTAACTCAAAGTGCTATGAGAAACAGTCTCGATACCGTGATGTGCTGACAAAGCAATCCCATCTCGATCTTTTCAATTCACTAACACTTGGTTCATTTTAAGCAGAATATGAACAGCCCAAGCAAGTGAAAGACTCAGAGCTAGAAACATAGCAACCTAGCATATATGAAATAGCTCATGTGACCTCAACACATCCTATACATGCTAGTTGCCAATCTCAATGGTGAACATGTATCAAATTTTAAGTTCATTAGACATGTTCATCATTCTAAAAAAGAATATAGCTTAGCTCACAGCATGTATCAGTGATCAAAGAGAGCCTAAGCTACAAGCATCATCATATATCATCGTAGCATGCACTAATCAGAGCATAAGTTCATTCTAAGGAATATAGACATGAAGCTCAAAAATGCAGAATGTATGCTAGATGAAGTCAGAATCGGAGCCAAAACAAAACCAAAAAGACTCAAGACCCAAAAACAAAAAGGATCAGAAAGTCAGTCTATGGTACACCAAGCAACATGCTTCCCCCATCTAAAAGGGGAAACACACACCAAGCTCACCTCTCAACCTAGCAAAAGTTGAGAGATCCAAAGGCTTGGTGAAAATATCCGCAGCCTGGTTATGGGTGTCTACATGCCTAAGATCAATGTCGCCTTTCTCATAGTGATCACGAAGAAAGTGAAAGCGAACATCGATGTGTTTGGTCTTGGAGTGAAGAACAGGGTTCTTTGCTACACTAATGGCTGAAGTGCTGTCGCAAAGCAAAGGAACCCAACTAAAATCTATACCAAAATCACGCAATGTAGCAACCATCCATAAAAGCTGCGAAGCACAAGAAGCAGCGGCAACATACTCGGCTTCTGTAGTAGACTGGGCTACGTTCGACTGCTTGCGAGAAGACCACGAGACCAAAGAAGAGCCAAGAAACTGACAAGTCCCAGAAGTAGACTTGCGCTCAAGCCGACAGCCGGCAAAATCCGCATCGGAATAACCACAAAGCGAAAGAGTCGAAGAAGAAGAGTACCAAAGTCCGAACTTAGGAGTGTATCAGAGGTACCTCATGATGCGCTTGACTGCTTGCTTGTGGGAAGTCCGAGGAGACGCCTGAAAACGAGCGCACAGACACACAGAAAACTGTATATCTAGCCTCGTCGCCGTCAGGTACAGGAGCGAGCCGATCATGCTCCTGTACTCCTTCTGATCAACCGGCTCTCCGTCCTGGTCTGCATCCATCGCAGCAGTCGTCGGCATGGGTGCCGTAAGAGGCTTGGCCTCACCCATGTCGAATTTCTTCAGGATGTCCTTCGTGTATTTTCCTTGATGCACGAACGTCCCGTCTCGGGTTTGCTTAATTTGCAACCCGAGGAAGAAAGTCAACTCGCCCATCATACTCATCTCGAACTCCCTGCTCATAGTATCTGAAAACTTTGCAACAAGCGCATGAGAAGAGCCACCAAAGATGATGTCATCCACGTAAATCTGGACTAACAGAGTATCGTTGCCTTGCTTGAGGAGAAACAACGTTCTATCGACCCGTCCCATTTTAAAACCCTTGGAGAGTAAAAAGGTTTTCAAATGATCATACCACGCTCTCAGGGCATGTTTCAAACCATACAATGCTTTTGAGAGTTTATAAACATGGTTTGGAAACTTGGGATCCTCGAAACCAGGGGGTTGCCTAACATAAACCTCTTCCTCTATGTACCCATTCAAGAAAGCACTCTTGACATCCATCTGGTAAAGCTTAAAACCCTTCGAAGCAGCAAAGGCTAGAAGGATTTTATTGGCTTCTAAACGGGCTATAGGGGCAAAGGTTTCCTCATAGTCTATCCCCTCTTTTTGGCAAAAACCCTGGGCTACTAGCCTAGCCTTGTTCCTCACTACCATCCCATCCTCACCCTCTTTGTTCTTGAAAACCCATTTGGTACCTATAGGGTGGCATTCTGGTGGAGGTGGAACTAGGGTCCAAACTTGGTTTCGCTCAAAGTTTTCTAACTCCTCATGCATGACATTAACCCAGTTAGAATCAGAAAGTGCGTGTCCAACATCTTTGGGCTCAAAAGAAGCAACAAATGCAGAATGAGCAAAGTGAGAGATTCCATACGCTCGCGACCGTGTGACTCGCTGGTCGATGCCGCCGATCATCTGCTGCGGGGGCTGAACTTGCTGAACGCTTCGGGGCGCTTGCCTCGCTGAAGTCGCCTCCCCCTCGCCAGATGCAGTCGCTCCCTCAGGTGCAGCGGGTGCTCGCTGGAGAGGTGGCTCAAGAGGACCCCAAGAGGAAGACGTCGTGGGATCGAGTCCTCAAGCTGAAGTGGACGTCGCAGGGTCGACGGGGGCAGCCAGTGGAGTTGGCTCAGGATCACCCTAATCGGCATTCTCCTGCTCCTCCTTCACAAAAATGGTCTCTCCCAGCTCCTATTCTCCTGCAACATCAAAAGTAGAAGAAACACAAGGCATAGTTTCGTCGAATGTTACCTCGCAGGTCTCCACTATCCGGTTAGTTTCCAGGTTAAGAACTCGATAAACACGTAAATAAGAAGCATAACCAAGAAACACCCCATCAGCAGAGCGAGATTCAAATTTGTCCAAATTGCCTTGCTTCAGGATGAAGCACTTGCACCCAAACACCCGAAAATGAGACACCTTGGGTACCTGTCCAAAACGCAACTCATAAGAAGTCTTTTTCATCAAAGCACGAAGAAAGATGCGATTTGAAACATGGCAAGCGGTGTTGATTGCCTCGGCCCAAAAATGCCTAGGAGTCCTAGGCTCAACGAGCATCGTCCTGGCCATCTCAACGAGGGTCCGGTTTTTGCGCTCAACAACACTGTTCTGCTGGGGGACATAAGGAGAAGAAAACTGATGCTCGATTCCATTAGAAGAACAGAAAGAAGCAAACTGAGAGTTATCAAACTCAATACCATTGTCGCTACCAATAGCTCTAATGGTATCAGGGGGAAACTCTGTTTTCAACCTCAGAATTAAATCAAGAGCAAAAGGAAAAGCTTCATCCTTACCCTCCATAAAGAACACCCAAGAATACATCAAAAAATCATCAACGATCACTAGAACGTACCACTTCCCAGCCGTTGAGAAAACCCGAGGTGGACCAACTGTGTCCATGTGAAAAAGCTCGCCAGGTTGCTTTGTCATCACCTGATTAACAGGTGGGTGAGAAGCAGCAACCATCTTCCCGTGACGACAAGGATGGCAAACAAGGTCCTTCTGAAACTTAAGCTTGGGCAATCCTTGGATTAGGCCAAGTGAGCTAAGTCTTGCAAGCAAGTCAAAACTCAATTGACCGAGCCTCCCATGCCACTTCCACAAATCAGAAGAAGGACCAGCCATCAAACATCTAGCAGAGCCGAAAGAACGAGAAAAGTCGGCTCTAAAAACACGGCCAAAAGGGACAATCCAACAAACAAGATCTCCCCGAGGGTCTAAAACACGACTCAAACCCTTCTTAAACCGCACTTCACAATCATCCTCAAGAAGTTGTGAAACAGAAAGCAGATTGTAATGCAGGTTAGAAACCAAAGCAACATCCTTAAGGACAAAGTTCTCATTGAGCCGAATAGCTCCTTGAGAAACAACCTTACCTCTACTATTATCACTGAAAGTGATGTACTCCTTGTGCATCACGGGGCTAAGGCTGGAGAACAATTCCTTCTTTCCGGTCATGTGGCGCGAAGACCCAGAATCCATGAGCCACATGTTCTCCAACCGAAGTTCCTACATCAATAGAAAGGCAGGAAGTTAGCATATGGCACAACACTGGGGTTAGTATACTGGGAAGGATACTAGTGCTGTGTCATAGGCCCAGAAAAAGTGTTAGGAGCAACACCAAACTGTCCTCGTCCCATGGGTGGATAGCGATCACCACCGAACTGAGAAGGTGGTCTGCTATGGGACTGAGCAGCAAAACCTCCAAACTCACCACTATGTCCCATCTATGCAAAGCGATCACCACCATACTGAAAAGGTGGTCTGCTATGGGACTGAGCAGCAAAACCTCTTATACTCGGCTCACGATCGTATTGAGGACGACCAGAACCGCGACGGGCACGACCCCCACCCCGTGGTCTAGCTGCCTGGGGCCTAGCAACCTAAGGAGGAGCACCTCCAGGTCTAGCGCCCTGCCTCTGAACTTCCCGACCTTGCACACCGTGGAGAGGGTGGTGCCTGGCCTGGTTGTTCAGCTCCAACTCCTTCCTAGCATCTCTCTTCCTCTGAAAGCAAAACTCAGCTAGGTGACCCTCACGGTGACAGTACTCGCACTCAAACCTCACCACTCTCTTGGGTTGTTGGTTCCTAAAGTTGCGAGGGTTGTTCACACTGGCTGGCTGCTTGCCTCTCGGAAGGGGATCACTAGAGACGTCAGGAAGGGTGTCAAGTGTGTTCCTAAGATGGTTAGGTTTGGGAATCCACACTTGCTTGCGAGGTGGAGCCTTGGGAGGTTCATCAAGGATACCATCCTTGGTGATAGGCTTAGGTGGTTCAGGTGGGGTGATCTTGGTAAGCTTAGGGATAGCGGATGGCTTCTCACTTGGGTTCACACCGCTAAACTCACCGATCTTGCCAAAGATACTAGCGCCCTTCCCACCTGAAGCAAAGCCTACTCCCGAGCAATCAGTTCCCCTCTTGAACTGACTGATCATCATGCCCAACTGCGGCTCACTGCATGACACCCAACTCAGGATGGACCGAAGGTATGTGTTTTCCTCCTCGGTTTGCATCCTGTCATGCCAACAGTTGGCAATCTCAAGCTCCATCCCCACGCATAGCTCACATGGAGCGGTCAAAGTGCTAACTGAGCTGGCCTTTAAGGTTTCAGCAAACTTGGCATTAACTTCTGCCAACTCAGTTCGCAAGCTAGGACAAAGCTTGCACGCACCAAGCAAGAAAGACCTTGCCTTCACTTCCTCCAGCTCCTTCTTCAGGGAGGGACACTCTCTGCAATCACCCACCAAGTCTAGTCTACTCTTCAGCTCATCATACACCTCAATCAAGGAGGCATACTTGGTTTGCAGGGTGGCAAAGTTTGTCATATGCATCGTGCACTCCTCACACTCCTCCACATCGGTCACCTTCACCTCAGACTTAGCTAACTCAAGCTACTTAAGAACCTCATTCATCTTAGCCTTAAACTCATTGCGCTCTTAGATAGCTCGCTTGAGTTGCTTGTCCTGAGCGAGAACTATGTCGACAAGAGAGTCGCGCTCATCGGTAAGACGATCGACAAGAGAAGAGGTTGATACCTCGGAAGCATCGTCATCGTCGTCGTCGTCATTGGTGTCGGCGTTCTTTGCCTGGCATTTGGCGTTCTCTTCGTCCAAGGCCATGGTGCAAAGACCCTTGGAGGAGTGGCCGAAGAAGCAGAGTTCATTGAAGCGTTCTTCAGTCTTGTGCTCGGACCCATCGTCACTGGAGTCGCTGTCGGAGGTCTTCTCGCAGTCACTGATGGTGGCGAGGAAGGCACGACAATCGGCGTCGAAAGCCTTCTCCATGTCCTCTCGGCGATAGCTGCCCTTCTTCTTCCCGGCCTTGTTCTCCGGCTTGCCCTTGCGCCTGGAGTTGCGGTTCTTGCTGGGGAAGTTCTTGTCATTCTTGGGGAAGTTCGCCATGAAGTGGTCTAGATCACCACACTTGTAGCAGCCCTCGCGTGCGCCACCACGCCGGCGATTCAGGCGGTTGTTGTGAAACCGCGAGAACCGAGTGATGACGAGGGCGAGCTCATCGTCTCCAACCACCTCCAACTGCTCCTTCGTGACTGTAAGCAAAGATGACAACGAAAACAGAGGAGGTGAGGGGTCAGCAGAGAAAGTCGATCCACCTGTGCCAGAGACCAAAGCCATAGTATGTGAAGATGGGTTCTTCAGCTTGGCCTGAGTCAGGTGATCGATCTCGGTGGACTTGAGCTTGCTGAACAGCTCGTCCACGGTGAGGGTGTCTTAAGATGTAGACTCTATGATGGTCGACACCTTCACCTCCCATACCCTCCGATCCAGGGCGTATAGCAACTTGAGAGCCCTCTCATGATCGTCATAGGGTAGGTTAGCCCGATTGGCACGCATCTTGTTCACAATCGTTTGGAAACGAGCGAACATGGCGTCAACCATCTCTCCCTCCAACTGAACAAAGTTCTCGTACTCGCGCTTGTACATCTCAAAGAGTCTGGTCTTGACCTGAGCGGTCCCCTCGTGATAGCTCTGAAGCTTCACCCATATCTCTCGTGCCGTCTCAAGCTCAGAGACACGCTCGAACTCAGGAAGGGAGATGCTGGCCAAAAGAGCGTTACGAGCCTTGGAATTGGCCTCGTGCTGGTCAATCTGGATCTGACCCACACGAGCCGCAAGGACTACGTACTCAGCGTTCTCACATATCTCCCAGACAGAAGATCCGATGCTGTTGAGATAAGCACGCATCCGAATCTTCCAATAGGGATAGTTCGTTCCATCGAACCACGGGGCCTTGCCGTTCCCTCGTTCCATGTCGCCCTTAGGATCCGAAACTGATTAAGGTAGAGAAGATCCTTAATCGGCTCCGATACCAATTGAAGGACCGGATTAGCAACCAGAGGGGGGTGAATGGGAGCCTCAAATTCAACACGTGAATAGTATGGCCTTTGTCCCAGAAAGTCACCCCAAAAGCGAAGACTCAAAACGACCAGAGAGTTCACGACCTACGAGTAGGTGGATACCAAAGGAGATGTCCTAGTAGTACAGCGGAACCTCCGGAGAAACTCCAAAACCAACTGCCAAAGTCACGGAACAAAACTGCACAATCAGCAGATTCGCGGACTGTCCGGGGTCAGAGTCCCGGATTGTCCGCCGTTGAGTCCCGGACTGTCCGCGACTGGGAGCCGGACTGTCCGCCGGCAAAAACGCAGAAACCAAACAGTACTGCAAGTCTGCTGGACAGGTCCTGGACTGTCCGCGGGTTTGTACCGCGGACTGTCCGCCGTTCACTTGACAGTGAACAGTCAGGGGTCTGATCCTGAAGAATCCCGACCCGCGGACTATCCGCCGTCTGGGGCGCGGACTGTCCGCCACCACCCAGAAAGCACAAACTTGCTCGGGTTCAAACACAAATCCAAATCGATCTCAACCAAATCGAGAGGAACTTCGATCAAACTCCTCCGAGGTGATCCTCTATGTATTGGGGTGCTAATCCTAAGAAATCATCGCACCAAACCAAGTTAATCAAGAGAGATTCGTGGATCACCGAGAAAGGGGGAAGAACGAAGAACGAACGCGAAATCAACCCGATCTGTGGATTCGTGAGGTTAGCAGAGAAATCCTTCAGTAGAAAGAAGGGGCTCACGACCAAGAACAAATTGATTCAAGTGGAATCGAAAATCATCTCGCAGAGAGGGAGAACGAGGCAAATCTCCGGGAGATGAAAAACCAAAACGTGAAGAACACAAAACACGATTCAATTTCAGCCGAAATTCCTCCACACGAGGAGACAACGAGAATACGGTCTCATTTCCTCAAAAGATCCAAATACACAGAGGTATGATTTCCGTCTCTGCGGATCGCTTGCAGCGAGGTGTGATTAGAACCTAAGCAGAGGGCTAGAGAGAGAGAGAGAGAGCTCAGGAACAAATGACTGCAAGGATACAGGGAGAGGACGGGTGCCTCTCTTATTTATAGCCTAAAACAATAATCCCCTTTCTACCCCTAGATACAAGAGCGAAGCGGCCAACCGTAGGAGTATCCCGGTCCAACTATGCTGATAGCCGATCCGACGGCCACGCGCCCATCTCATCCTTAGCTTCGCCTTGATGCAAGCCTCAGGATGCCACCACGTGCCGCCCTGTCGACCACCGCGCCTACTTCGTGAATAGCTGCGCCGCTGCGCCAGCCTCTTCACGCCGCCACGCGTCGACCCTCCTTTTTATGGACCTCCCCCCGGTTTTGAGGCCAAAACCGGGAAACCTGGGCCTTCCCCCGGTTTTGAGGCCGAAATCGGGAAAGCTGTCCTCAGGCTGAGTTTTGTGGCCCAAACTCATAAACCTGCGCGCCCAAGTTTTGAGGCCCAAACCTGGAAACCGTCGACCCCGAGTTTTGAGGCCCAAACTCAGAAACTGGCCACCCCGAGTTTTGAGGCCCAAACTCGGAAACCGTCGAGGGTAGCTTTTCGAGGCTCAGCTACCGAACCCGTGCCGTAGACGGGATGTGGTTCGTACACCCCGTGTCCCAGCACCGATGCCGGAGCATGTCCAGCCTCCACGCCGGGCACAGTGCATTCGCCTTCCTTCTCGGCCTCCCGCCAAGTGTCATGACGCCATCACCTTCCTCCTGACTCGGCCGATGCACCGCACATCCCCATGTGCTCTTGCTTGTCAACGCCACGTGCCAGCTACGACAGCTGGTCCTCAGGTCTCCCGGTCCGTCAGTCCAAGCTCCACGTCCGCCCTTCCCCGCTCACGGTCCGTCGGCACGGCACGTCCCTACTTGACCTTCACCTCACCTTCGACCACTGCCCGAGCTCCGCACCCGTACATCAACATAGCCAAGAGACATGTTGCCCGTTGATCGATCACTCATCACTCAGGAAGGGAACCACAAGGGCACATATCAACCTCGTGTTCTCATCCTTTAGTAATGGCTCTCTGGATCATATCTCTGAAAACTCTACAATCGTTAGTAGTATGATTTCCAGAGTTATGGAATTTGTAGTACCTTTTGTTCTTGAGCTCCTCAGTCGATATGATGTTGTGGTTCCAAGTCAATTTGATTTGACCTTTTTCCAACAAGTAATCAAATATCTTATCGGCCTTAGTGATGTCGAAGCTGTATTTCATATCTTTTTCAATATTCTTAGCCTTTGCCCAAGGTAGATATTCATTGGTTTTCCATGTCCAATCAACAACAGCTACTTCATCCTCGCTTTCATCACTTGAATTACTATCTTCTTGCAAAAAGAAGTGGCTTTCTGCATTATAGGCCTTCCTGGGCTTGAAAACCTGGTTGTATCTATTCTGGGCATCAATATTTGCCACTTTCTTGGCTAAATCAGCCATACTGGTACACCCGAAACCAATTTTTCTCTCTTATGGCTGGTATTAACCCTCGAATTGCATTGCTAACTACCTCAGGATCTGATAATGACAAGGTATAACATTGATTCTTCATCTCTCTGAACCTCTGAAGATATTGGCATCCAGTCTCGTTGTTTCCCTGCTTCATATCGACTAGGTCCACAACTCCCTTTTCCAAAACTCCAGAGTCAAAGTATTTATGGAACTTATCTTCTAAATCTTCCCAGCTTTGAATGGAATTGGGTGGTAGAGATGAAAACCACGAGAAAGTCGAACCAGACAGAGATAAAGGAAACATCCTGACTTTAAGTGCTGGTCCATCGCCAACTTCCCCAAGCTGGACTAAAAACTGAGTTATATGTTCCATAGTTGTCACTGAGCCTATTCCTGTGAACTTGGTGAAATCAGGAACTCTATACCTTGGAGGAAAGACAACCTGATCATACCATTCTGAATATGGTTTCTTATAGCTAGTCAATGTAGTTTTCGGCGTTAAGCCAAACTGTTTCTGAACCATGTCGGTGACTCGACTCATCAACTGATCTACTTGATTCACCGGCCCTTGATAGCCGATGTTCTGCCCCCCGAAAGTATTGCCATGATACCCTGGATTCTCCTGAGCATCCAAAGTATAAAAATCCGACACATAGTGATACCCAGGAGGAACATCACCAGGTGCCACATTCCCTTGATAAGGTGGTGCATTGAAATCCCTAGTAATCCTTCTTGCATGGGGAGCTATTTTTGTAGCCGATGAGTATATATTGTTACTCATATTCGGCTGTTGCATTGGCTGCGGTGTCATGCCCCCAGGGCTAACTATCATTTGATTTCCATTGCCATTGGGGCTATTCATCTATAGACCCCTAGAAGTTCCAGCTCCTTGATTACTTCCAACTATATGTGTTGGACCTCTTCTATCATTACCCAAGTTGAAAGCCTCCTTTATGGCATTTGAAAGGCTATTGAGTAATGTCTCATTGTGATTCATCAACATGGCAGACATTGCTTTGCTAATTGTTTCTGGCATGGCATTATGTTGGATCTGAATCATTGGATCGACATGACCTTCCAGAACCACCCTTGGAAGATGAGACTTCTGGATAATTTTCATATCCCTGGTTCTACTGAAACTTAGCAAACACATGTGCCGATATTGCTCAACAGTTTGTCCGATGTAGCCATTGTTATAGGATGTTGACTAGAAAGTCATCTCCTAAGGGAAAGTTGAAGCATTGACATTATTTAAAGCAAAATGGCAGTTCTACATAAAAAGAAAGTATTTAGAGTAAAGAACAGCTGATAAGTTTGAACATGGATATTTATCAAAGATCTATGTATACACTTAAATGGCATGGAGTAAACGAATCGACTAATCGCATATGCAGTTCTTATCTATTAATTGTGGGGTGTTTCCATACAACCGTAATAACAAATAGATCGATGAAGTAGCTTAAATATCAACAATGGCTGTCTCCATACAGCCATAATGATGACCAAGCTAGATCACGTCCGATGCAACGAGCAGATCCATTGATTCTAGACCACTTAAGAGTATACATTATGAGGGGAGAATAACTGGATCGGCTATTTGAGCCGATACAGGGTTCATGAGGCACGAACAAGATCTATTCGATAAAACCACGATTTGACTCAAGATCAAACAGATCTAATCTATCATGTGTATCAGTGGGGTTCGGAAATATAGTCGTAATAAACATGCCAGATCAAATCTACTTGTTTCTTAGATCAAACCATGATTTAAACGAATATCTCGAACGCACAACATGTAACAATCAAGATTGACAAAATAGTCGATGAGAGGCTTAGATCCGCTATTTTCCTTGATGTAAGCGTGTAAGCCTTTGGATAGCCGAAACTAAACAACATTGAAGCTTTAGCTGGTTTGTCAATCTTGATTGGCCAAGATATTGTTTAAATCTAAAGAAAAACATTAAAGCATAAACAACATCGATAACTTGATGAATCTATTAGCTTGCCAAAACCAATAGAGCCGACAACTAGTCAAGATCAACTAAAGCAAGAGATTGATCAGAGTCAAGACATTCTTACAAAAGGCGAACTTAACCGATAACTAACCCATGTCATAGCTAAACAAGAGTTTGGTCGATGCCAAATACAGCCTTATTGAACGATAACATGAGCCATTGGTGAAACTTACAAGCAAACCGGAGGTCGGTCTAGCCTATGCAGCCCTGCCTGGTTGAAGGTTCCGCCGAGTTCTACCTTACTCCTACTCCTAGGGTTTTGGCCGGTGGCCGATGTGTTGATTGATTGATTGTGTTTACAAAATCGGGTTTCTAGCTACTTATAACCCGACAGACTCCTGTTATAATACGACTAGGATACATAATAATAAAACAAAAAATGACCCAGACTTGAACTCCTTGGCTGGGCTCGACACATCTTCACGCCTAGCCTATATGAACTTTGGTCGTGTCTGGATCCAAGTAGGCTTCTTTTATTTTTTCTAGCCGATCCTTTTATTAACAAATTAGCCGTTTGTGCTCACAAAATAATAATCCTTTTTGGTCCAAAATCTGGTGTAAACAGCACCCAACCTTTGCCAAGTCTCTAGATTCCCCGTACCCAATTTGGCTACTCACTTCCCTTTCGGGACCCAAACCTTTTTGGTGCTCTTCATAGTTGAGATAATATCCTTAGGCACCCAAATACATTTGGCTCCATTGTTGGCTTGCTTGTTTGCTTTGACGGCCACCACCTTGTCATTTTTCTTCTTCTTCAAAAGATAAGGTGTGGAGGCCATCTTGTTCACCTTGTTGGTGTAGGTGTTGGAGAGCTTGCTTGTTTGCTTTTTGTTTTTCTCTTTCTTCTTTTTCTCTCCCCCATGCTTCACCTTGCACTCATAGGACTTGTGGCCTTCCTTGTGGCACACATAACAAACCACGGTTTGCTCCTCATCAAGCTTCTTCACTCCCTTGACGGTGTTATCTTGATGAGTTCGAGTTTGCTTTGTCTTGCCTTTGGCTTGAGTCAAGTCCATGGTGAGGCGAGCCACTTCTTGCCTTAGTTGCTCATTTTCCATTGCAACTTCTTGTGTACATGTTTCTACAATCACATTCTCAACACAAGCTTGTTTGCACATGGGTGTGTCTAAATCAAGTAAATCAATGCAAGAAGTAGAGGCATTCTTTTTAGGCATATCAAAGATTGATTTCTTAATTTTAGGTGCCTTGGTCGGGTTTGCTCCGATGGTTTCAAGATTAGCAACTTTGTTAGTTAGCTCATCACAATGTTTGCACATGATTTCCATTTTAGCAAGCAAACTTTTGTAAGCATCTTGTGTGCTAGCTAACTTTGCTTTTAATTTTTCATTTTTCTTAACAAGTTGCTCATCATTACTTGTGCTATCACATGTGCTTACACTAGCCTCAAGTTTCTCAATTTTGTTAGATAGCTCAACATTCAAATTTGAAAAAGTTTCATATTGTTCAATCATAGCATTGTACGCTTGTTGAGAGCTATCTAATTTTTTTAAAGCATTGATTTTCTTTTGTTGGCTAGTACAAGTTTTAGCATATTTGAGATTATCTTGCACAAGTTCATTATAAGAAGGTAGCTCATCATCACTATCACTATCACTACCACTAGAGATAGAGCTTGTGTTACCTCGTGCCATAAGGCACATGCGTGAGGAGTTTGATGATGAGTGCTTGTGGTCGCGCCTCTTGTGTTGGGCTTCATCATCACTTGACAAATCATCCCATGTCTTGATGGTGGTGAGGGCTTTGACCTTGCATCCCTTCTTCTTCTTATCCTTGGGTGTGGGCTTTTGTTTTGGACAATCTTCCATATAATGCCCTCTCTTGCCTCATCTATAGCAACCATTTTTCCTTTGCTCTCTTCTTTGATTGGTGAAGAGGCAATCTTCAATTGTGTTGGGCACACCCTTGACATTGAGCTTGCAGATCATCCTCTTCAATCCTTGCATTAGCTTGATTATTTCTTCTTCATCTAAGGAGGAGTCAGATGAGGTGGAGGCTCGATCATCATCACTTGATTCTTTATCATCATCCTCTTCTTCTTCCTCATCTTCACTTGAGGAGCTTGGGCTTGTCTCAATTTGCTTCTTGCCCTTCATCTTCTTGTGCTCATCACATGTGAGAGCTATGCCTTTGCTTGATGAAGTGGCTTCTTCTTGACCCATCTTGCATGACATCTCAAATGCCACCAATTTACCAATGACAATGGTCGGGGTCATTGTGCTCAAGTCTTCCATGTTGTGGAGGATGGTGATGATGGTTGCATACTTGTTTTTTGGAAGCACAGAGATGATCTTTCTCACAATGTCTGTATCACCTAGCTTTGTAATGCCAATAGAATTGAGCTCATTGATAATTAGATTCAAACAACAATACATATCACGAACAAGCTTATTTTCATTCATTTTAAAAAAGTCATAACTTGATTTGGCTAGGTGATGTTTTTGCTCTCTAACATTACTTGTACCATCATGGAGCTCATAGAGTTTTAAACAAATTTCATGAGATGTTTGTAAAGTAACACATCCATGCTAAAAGATTCAAATAGGCAATTTTTAGCTCTAGCATTAAGATGAATTTCTTTTTCATCACCCGCGGTTAACTTGATGGGATTCTTAGGGGGTCTCATCCCATCGCGAGTGACTCTCCAAACACCTAGATCAATCGCTTCTAGGTAACAAGCCATTCTAGCACTATAGTATGGAAAGTGTGTGCCGTCAAAGTGTGGAGGCGTAAAGGTATCCATCCCAACCACTCTTATGGTCGTCGACTCGAAGGCGGTGAAGCCAAGAGTCCACAAATGAGCCAACCGGATTTGATACCAATTGAAAGGACCATGACGCCTAAGAGGGCGGGGGTGAATTAGGCAACTTAAAACTTCTACTCTAAACTATGGCCTCTAAATTCCACCTACTCAAAACCTATGCAAGAAAGTAAACTATCCAATGTGCAACTAAAGTTTTGCTAGGTGTTTGGCTATCTCTACCGCAAAAGAGTTTTGCAACCTATGATCCAAACCTATCAACTAGCCTATCAACTAAGCTAGGAAAGGTAAAGCACACAACAAAGGTAGCAAGTAAATGCGAAAGCTAAAGGGTGTGGTAGAGATGCAAACTCCCGTCGACGACTCCGATATTTTTACTGAGGTATCGAGAAGCGCGCAAGCTTCCCCCTAGTCCTCGTTGGAGCCCCTCGCAAGGAATCCCTCACAAGGGCCAAGCTCCCGGTCAGGTAACTCCGTGGATAGCCCCGAGCCTTCCCCACGCGCAAGTGGGTCTCCGGTTAAGCCCCTCGTGGCAAAGCCTCTCCCGGACGCTCCCCGCCGTCTTCACTATCAAGATTCCGGCCGAACCGCCGCGGACCTTGTTCCCTTCGGTACACGGTGGTGGCCACACCACAAACGCGGTTGGTGTGGTCTTGCAAGTCTACAAACCCCTCCGATGTACAACAACGGTGTGCGCAAGCACCGGTAGATAAGAGGTATGCAAACCTCACTAAACACTAGGCCTAACACCTAGAGGAAGCACAAAGAGGTGGTCTAACTAGCCTAAGCACTTCACAAAGCACCTACACTAATCACCTAGTATATCACTTGAGCACTTTGGTGGCTAGAGCAACTAAATATGTGTCTATGCACTTGGTATACTTACTTGAGCTCCAACCTCAATGTTTTGGCCAGCCATGGGGTATTTATAGAGCCCCAACCAAATAGAGCTATTAGAGATGTCTTGGACTTCACAGCGTAGCATCGGACGCTGGAGTCGAGACCATCGGACGCGTGTCTGATGCTCCTTTAACGGCTAGATGCTAGCCTGACACTATGTCGCAACGGCTATCTCAGCGTCCGATGCTAACAGAGCCTCTCTGGAACCTCTCTGCATAGGCATCAGATGCAGGGTCCTGTAGCGTCCGATGTTACAATGGCGCGTCTGATGTACGATGTGCAGGTTTGCACAGTATAACCGCAGCGTTAGATGTGGCGACAACGGCGAGTCCGATGCTTCTGCTGGCGCCAACCCGAGCTAGGGTTTACTATCGGTGCGTCCGACGCTTCTGAGCCAGCGTTCGATGCAGCGTCCGATGTCCCTATCTTCTAGTTTCTTCGTGATTTCTTGCACCGTCTTGGTTCCATTCTTGTGCCTTGGACTTTGCTTGATATAGAGAGTCTTCTACTGAGCTTCAAATGTCTTGCTTGAGGTGTTGATCACGTCGCCTTAGTCCAAGTCACATTTGCACCCTATTGAACTACAAAACAAACACTTGCAAACACATTAGTCCAATATGGTTGTGTTGATCATCAAGCACCAAAATCCAAAGTTAAATGGGTTGAGGTCCATTTTCCTTACACGCCTGGACCACTTCAAGGGCTTCACGCGACTCCTTCGTCGACTCCAAAGCCTGCAGCAGGTCCTGATCAGCCCCCTCACGGATTAATTTGGCTTCGTGAAGGTTATTTTGTGCATCAGCAAATACCTCTTCAAGATCGCCCTCCTTTCGGTTGAAAGCATTCGGCCATCCTGTCGCAAGATTCTAAGCTTCTGCACAAGTCAAGGCAAGACATGGGATGAGCAATATGACGACGCAAAAAGATAGGATGAAGCTCTTTCGACTAACCAGCAAGGCATTTCTTGGCAGTCTGAGCTGACTCCCTGGAGTTCTTCTTTACCGTGGAGAGCTTGGCAATCTACTCAATCTCCCGTTGATTAGCCTCATCTCGTTCACCGGCCACTATCTTCAAGTTTTGTTGCAGCTCATTTATGCGGTTGCTCAGTATTTTGAGTAGCCACCTTGTGGCTTATTAGCTCCTGAGCAATATACTCCTTCAAAGATTGAGCTTCGGCGGACAGCTCCTGGCGAATCTGTTGGACCTGTTCGGTGACTTTCACATCGAAGCCCTACAAAGGAAATATTTTAGTACTTAGATCGATCAGATAAAGCTAAGGAGATAGTGATTACCTCAATAAACTCTTTGAGCGCCACGGCCGGTGCCATGACTTGTTCTCCTAGCTCCTTTAGCTGAACAAGGTCCGGGTTGTACCCCACGACCTCAAGCCTTGACCCTTGACGAGAGGACTCAGGGGCTTCACCGGAACTGTTGAGCGGACGAACGGAGGCTTCAACATCACCCCCAGGACTGATGCCAGCTTGAACTATCTCTAGAGACAGCTCACTAGGTTGCCGGGTATGAAAGAACCACTCGTTGATTATGGTCATGCTCCAATTGATCGGGAGAACGAAAGATAGAGTACGGAGCACCAACATAGGGATTTGGAAGAAAATCTATCTGAAGACTCTTCTCAAGAATATGGTCATCAGCAAAAGAAGGGCTTGGCTCGATATTCACCTGGCCGGAAGCAAGAGAGATGACCTCCGGCTCTGCCTTTCTCTGCACCTCAGGGGCCTCATCTGGAGGAGCCTCAATATTCTCCACAGTCCTAATGACAAGTGCATATAACTACTATCAATCAAGAACAAAGATGCAGATTATCAAAAGGTTATACATATTCAGATATGGCTTACCTTGCCAATTTTAATGACTTGGGAAGCTTAAAACTCCGCTTTTTTGGCTGTTGGTCTAGGAGAACATCCTTCCCCGCAGCTGCCCCACCTGCGGAAGTAGCTTGAGTATCCCTCTCCATGGTCGTTTCAACTGAGGAAGAACCCTGAGCAGTCTTCTCATCTACATCAAAGAAAGATATCAGATATAAGACATTATATAGCTCGGAAGAACAACTAACTAATAAACGGGTTCCCTTACCAGGAGTACCCGGATTACGTTGTTTATCAACCAAGACTTTGGAAGAAATAACTTTTTGACAAGCACGACGATTACCAGTGTGAACCTTCTTGGGGATAGCTTTGTCAGCATTATGAAGTGGACTCGCAGATTGCTTCTGACTACTTAGTTGATTCCGACTATGTAGTGGGATCTAGGATTACGATATCAGAAGCAGTTGATTCTAAACTGGATCCACCAAGATCACCAAGCGGGTCCGACTCACTGTGAAGGTCCTCGCTCCGGATAGGACCCTCATGGACAATTCCTCCCACTCTTCATTAGCCGGGGCAGAGGAGGGCAATCATTATTATTGCACCCTTGATCCTACAAACAAGAAGGAAGGAATTGAGTTATCAAGCTATTTAAAGATAAGTATTCAAATGACAGATATTAAGAAATCTTACCTCCAATGGCGAATTCATAGCAGAAAACGTCACCATAGTAGGGACGAGATACTCTTGGCTCTTCACAAAGCCTGTTCATCCTTCTCAAGATCTCCTCGTTTGACAACTCTTTGGCAGTGTGTCAGGACAGGTCCTTTACGCCAAGATACTCGAAGCCAAAATTGGCTCGTTGTTGAAGTGGATGGACTCAACAAGCAATGAAATCCTGGACAACGGTATAACCAGTCAGTCCGCTCAACTTCAATGCGGCTATTCTGTCGATCAAAGGCTGGACAGTTCCATCTCCTCATTGTTGACATCACTTAGCATCACTTTAGATAACGGCGCCAGAAATGCAGGTAGACAAATCTAACAACATTACCCTTAACGCTAGGCTGTCACCACTAGCAGCGACACTAGAGACGTGGATGGTATTTATGATCTTGCCCTTATAAAATATGAAACGAGATTATCTGCAAGCGCACAGATAAAATACATCCACTGTAGCATTTCACCAAGGAGAGTTTCCTAGGTATCGTTATTTATAACGGAGCAATGCATATCATCTATTACCCGGTAGGAGATAAACATCTACAACTATGACACACACATGTATGATTATGATAAGAGTTCCACTAGATCTATACTCAACACAGGAATCAATCATAAATGATAAATAAGATAAATGTAAAAGAACAGAGTAAACCATATAAAAGAGTTCCAACAGAGCATTCCCACCCAAGGTCAGATCGTAGCCAAATCTAGAAAGAGACAAATTAACTTCCTAACATGGTTCTAACTATAGGTCATAGACTACATCAATTAGTGCAATTATGTTTAGCAATCATGGTTAGAATTACTTATATTTATACGCAGGAGACATCACGCATGGAGGATCAGATCCAGAGTCTATCACCTTCGGGTGACCAGGTCTTGTCCTACATTCGGGGAGTGGACTACAAAGGACTAAATGAGGCTATAAGAGTCACCCTCGCGATCTACCACTTGTTGGCCCGGAATATAGGGTGCATTCGCAGGTAAACAACGTATAAGCGCCAAGCTTACACAATGTTGACCACTCACTCCACGATCGACAGAATGATCGCTATACGAACAAGAGCATAAACATAGAGATACCCTAGCTATGCTAGACATATAATCAAAGTAGACGATGAACATTATAATTATGAACACGAAATAGTAACAAGTCATGACATGTATCAACTAGAACACAACTAGAAGATGAATAAGAACTAGATGAACAATTAGAAGTAGATTAGAACACATAGATGAACTAGAGAGGTAATTAGAACTATATTAGAGCACAAAGACGAACTAGAGAGATTAGAAGATGAACTAGAACACAATATAATGAACTAGAAGACAATTAGACAATTAGAAGAACAATGTTGATACAAGATCGAAGACAAGGCTAATTACCTAGCTCCTCTTGACTAGATCCGGAATCCGAGCTTCCCTCGACTCTTCTAATTCTATTCTAGCTACGCCATTGGATGGTGGAGCTCCTGGTTGTCTAGGCTACCTCTACTCTAAATGATTGATCAATGATCTAAGACTAAGATTGGATGAGATGCCGGGGGGTCTGGGGTTTCTTATATAGCCCGGTGGGATGAACCGCAGCCCTCGGATCGAACTGACATTGAACAGCGGCCAAGATACAAAGTAGAGGTCAGTTACGTCACGCCACACGAAGGAGTGGCTGACATGTGGGCCTAGGCCGGCTGGCCTAGGGTTGAGGCCGGCCGGCCTCCCCCAGGCGCCGCCTTCCTCTTCCTTCGATCGGAAGTCTTCTAACACCTTCCTTATTCGCATAGAGTCCTTGTTCAGTTGGTTTGCGCAACTAGTCGTACTGAGAACATATATGATGAATGATTGACTTTTGGGAGGAAGGTTTGAGGCTTTTCCCAGTTGAGTCTATATCTAGCTATGCGCTTAATGTTTATGACTAACCGGTGGCGTTGAGTTGTGGTGTTTTTGTGTTGGTGTGCGTGTGCAACATGTGTCTCTTGGCTGTGTTGATGTGCAGGTGTGGAGCTCAGATACAGTGGTCGATGGTGAGGTTAAGGTCAAGTAGATACTTGTCGTGCCGACGAACCGAGAGCGGTGAAGGATGGGCGTGCTGTGCGGCGGACGTGCCATGCCGATGTACCCAGAGAGGTGAAGGGCGAACGTGAGGCTTGGACCGACGAACCGGAGGGCCGGAGGACCTGCTGTGGTAGCTGGCACGTGGCATCAACGAGCGAGAGCACATGGGGATGTGCGATGCATCGACCGAGTCGGGAGGAAGACGATGGCGTCGTGGCACTTGGCGGGAGGTCGGACACGGGCTTGCGTGCGGTGCAAGTGCCGTCGGCCGAGTCAAGAAGGAAGGAGAAGGCGTTGTGCCCGGCGTGGAGGCTGGACATGCATCAGCATCGGTACCGGTGGTCGGTGTGACACCCTAGTGTCAAGCACTGCATTAGGAATTGCTTTTAGCTACTAATATGGATAAGCAAAGCATTGCATCATTTCATGTGCATAAGAGTGCTTTTTGCCTTTTGTTGTTTATTGGATCTTAGGTTTCTATTGGACTTGATGGTTTAATTGGATTTCTGACTTGGCAAATAACTTTATAAAGTGGAGAATAATGAGCCTAATGTTTCCTATGTTGATACCTTGACCTAGTTCAAAATGGTTTGACAAATAAAAATGAGGGAAACAAAATAATTTACAGCTCAAGATTTGGCTTTATTTCAGTGGAGTTTGAGAAAATGCTTTTCAGCAAAAATGTCTTATATAAAAGTTGTAGAGAAAATTATTTTGAGCAACTTTTATTTTTGGGTCAAAGCCTAGTTTGGAGTTTTTGAAACTGTTTTAAATGGTCAAAGTTTGAAAAGTTTTAGAGAAAAAGAAAAAGGGAAAATCGTTTTCTTCCGCGCCCGCCTTTCGACCCATCTGGCCTTTCGGCCCAGCCCCGCACCGCGTCGGCCCATGCCGCACCCGCGCCTCGTTCGCGCACGCGTGTGCGCCCGCACGCGCACGACGCGCCGGTCGCCCTGACCGCGGTCGCGCCGTACGCCGGCGAAGCCGCCGCGTGGCCGCTATTCTCTGCACCAAATCCCCCTCGCCCACTCCTCGCTCGATTCTTCTCCACCCGATCACGCCACAATCGCGCGCGGCCACTCCCCGCTCACCTCGCTCGCCGCGCCCATGCCACCGCCTGCACTCGCCTCGTGCGCCGCGACGCCGTGGCCCCCGCCACGACCGCCGGCCGGCCAAACCTGCAAGCAAAACCCGAGCGCCTCCCTTCGCTCCCTCATTCGCTCACTCATTCGCACACCACCTCGCCACCACCTCGGACCCCCGATGCTCGCGCTAGCACCACCTCCCGAGCCTCACCGACGTCAGAACCCGAGGAGCTCCGCCGCCGGTGCCATTGACGCCGCCCAGAGCTCGAAGCCGTTCTCCCCCGACCAAAGCTCCGCCGCCTCCCTCCTTCACCGACAAGCTTCATCAGGCCAAGGCACGGTGAGAACACGCCTCCGCGAGGTCTCTACCGCCCCCTAGCCTCCCACTCTTGCTCGACCGAGCGCCATGGACGCCGCCATGGCCGCGCACGTGGTCGAGCTCCACCGGAGCTCCACCGGCCGAACCATCCCTTCTAGTAGCCTTCCTAGGGTTCACGTAAGCTATCGCCCCCGTTAACTTGGCCGGTGACCGCCGGAAACGGCGTAGCCATGCGTCACCGCCGTCGCCGTCCGCCATCGCCCACCGCCGGCGAGCTTCGGCCGTGCTCTAGCCCAACCATCACCACCACTCGGTCCGCCTCGTCAAGGGGAACACGCTGAGCACCACCTCACCGCTGGCGACCTCACCGCCGGCGAGAACCGTGCGGTCAAATCCACTCCCCTGTTTTCTCTCTCTGACCAGTGGGTCCCATTGACCAGCAGGTCCCACGCGTCAGCCGCTCACGGTCTATGGACCGGGTCTGCGCGAGTTGGGCTGGAGTTTTCAAATGTTTTTCCCTTTTTGTTTTAATTTCCAGAAAAAGCTTGTTATTTTTGTGTAGCATGATTTAAAAGTCCAAATGAGATGATTTCAGTTTTGGTAGCTTGCTCATGAGTAGTTCTATCATAAAAAAATATGAAAGTATTTTTGGTGAAAGTTTATATTACTGTTTTTATTTATTTCATTTTATGTGCTTTTGTTGAGATAAATGGATATATATGTTTTCGGATCGACTTAATTCATGGTAAAATTTGTGAAGGTTCCTTACCATGTTATGTACCGGTGAAAAATATGTGAGGCACTGTTTGTGCAGAAAAGTGCCTGTTAGGGTTTAAAGTCCTTTTTGGTAGTTTTCTTGGAAAAAGTGTTAAGGTACTTTACATGTGAAAATAAAATATGGGAAAATTTGTGCAGTCTCTGTGTGTGATATTCGAGTTAGGAAAAATGTTAAGCATAGGTTGTTATATGAAAAAATGAATAGTTGCTGTACAGATGTGATTTTCTGTGGTTTTCTTAGGAAATTCATGTAGTAAAGAATATAATGTTTCTGTTCATGGAACTTCCTTGATAAATATGAAATGTGGAATAGAATCTGGGAAAAATATGAAAATGAGCATGTCACCCTTTTCCAGCAGGGTTGTAGTTCAAATGGTGTATTTGGGGACAAACTTGTTTATTTTGTGTAGGGTTATGTGTTTATGCTTTGACCGTAAATTTTCTGCAGTAGAGTGTTTATGGATAGGTAAAGCTAGGAAAAATATGAAACTTATTGTTTGACACTTTTCATGTGGGAAGTTAGTTCAAAGCACCCTTTTGAGCATTTTGTTTCATCTTTTTGTACCTGCTATTCTGTATTTTATCTCTTGCTGGAATTCGGGCAGTGAAGTCCAGTTAGCATCAGTTACCTTCCGGAATTTTTTGGAATTTTCTGAGCTCATAAAAATGTACTCGCAGTTCAAACTTGAGTTTCTTCGATTTAATAAATAGGAAATAGTGGAAATAATGGTTTTGTTTTATGTGTATTTAAGTGGTTCAACAAGTTGGCTTTGTTGGTTTGCAAGGAATATCTGCATTCATATCACCACGTCTCGCACCCCGCATTGATTGTTTAATTATTATTCACCGCATGCAATAGGTCGACAGTCTCGGAGCCCAACCAGGAGCCAGAAGCAAACGACGAGCAGGAGATCCCAGAGCTACCCAGAACCGACGAAGCCGACCCCGCGCCGGAAGCTAACCTTCCTGAGTGCTCTGCTCACGAGGCCTCAGTCTTTTCCCAAGGCAAGCCCCGGAGCATCCTTAAGTCTCCTAGTTTTTTTATAATTAATTTACTTGGGTATTTTATATTGTGATGCATTAGGTATAGGAGTTGATTGAATCCTACCTGCTGCATTACCCTTCCTTGAATATTGTTTATACCTGCCTTGTCATCCTGTTCCTTATTTATAATGTAGAATTGCTTAGTTGCTTAATAAAAGTGGTAGTTAAGGATGTTTCCGAAATACCCTTGGTGGGTATTTACCGGATCACGGTTGGCTATATTTGCTATCGTGGAAAAGAACCTGAGTAGTAATGAAATATGGTCAACTGAAAGGCAAGGCACAAGTTTGGAAACTTGGGGCAGTCCGTCCGTTGGATCGTGTAGGTTTGTATCGATGTTGGCCCTCGTTCATTTTTGAACGCGCCCTTTTACTTAGGGATATGTCAGTGCCATAATCATCGACCCCAAAGCCGGTTAGAAGCTGTTCGGGCTGGTCTCAACCCGTGTCGCACCCTCTAGTATGGAAACACGATCTGCCGCGGAATGGCCATCGTATAGTTCCAATTGGGTGGTCCGTGCTGTGAGCCGTGACGATTACCACCCCGAACAAGCATCGAGCGGTTACCCAATGCATGGACCCGACCGGGAAAGTGTGGGTTGGTATTAAAGGTCTTTCACCAGCTGGTTTGGAATTCGATTCGAGTCGGCGTCTCCCCCGATTTGTGGGAAACTATGGTGAGCTTCACCACGATGCAACTCCATGTGATGTTTAAAGGTTCAACTAAAATATGGATAAGTCAACTGGATATGGTTATATTATTGGTTGTTAGACTCAAGTGTGTGTAATAGTTCAGGTGCAAACCTAGATTAAGAGGTAGGTTTAAAACTGACAGCTCATCAACACAATTAAATATTCCTTCTCTCAAATTTTGAGCTTTTCGCAACTAAAAGATCCCAGCTCCACCAAAAGCCTTGCATACCCTTGGTGTCTTTATTTTCAATTGGACGGGTAAGTCTAGCTGAGTACATTCCCGTACTCAGGGTTTATCCCGTTGTTGCAGATGGCCACGTGTACTATGGCTATTGTAAGCACTGCCTCTACCCAGTGGAGGGTGATGAGGAGTAGGCCCTGGGCAGGGTCGTCAAGAAGCTTCCCTTTCTCTTTTGCCGGACTGAGACTCCTAGTGGCACACTATCTAAAAAAGGAGGAGTGAGTTGTGTTGGGTGAAGATTCAAACAATGTTTTATTTGGACCACATGTGTAGTGGTTGAAGGACCGAGAAAGCACTAGCAAGGCGACCAGAGGGGGGGGGGGGTGAATGGGAGCCAACAAAATTTCTCTCGAAACTTTGGCCAAATGTCCCAAAATCAACCCCCGAAAGCTACGACCGAAACCGTGATGCCCACGACCCTTGGAAGAGGGTGGATGATCCCTAGGATCACAGCGAGGCACCACAAAACGATAACGAACCAAACACCAAAAGCTTCGGCACAAGTCCGACCCTTGAAAACCGAGTCCCGAACATAGATAGATGGCTACGTCAAGAAGTCTCCAAATACCTATGCTAACAGGTAGCAAAGATACCTAGAGAGGTTCCTTGGTCAACTCTAGGACCAAACGAGAAGTCCGGAAATCAAGCGAAGAAGCCAGGAGAGCAAACACACAAAACCGGAAGCTTCAGCAGGGTCCCGGACTGTCCGGACTGCAGGTCCCGGACTGTCCGCGGGTACTGCGGACTGTCCACGAGGAAGGCCCGGACTGTCCGCCGGCAAAATCCTCAAAACTGCAAGTCTGCTGAAGTCCCCTGGTCGACTCCCGGACTGTCCGCTAGTCCCAATGGCGGATTGTCCGCGGTTCAAAAAGAACTTGTCCATACAAGCTACGCAGCCACGAACTTGGCTGGAGCCCGACCCCCGGACTGTCCGCGCCCCTAGTGGCGGACTGTCCGCGAATGAACAGAGAGGGCGATTTTGATCGCCCTTCTCACGAATCCTCTCAAATCTGAATCAAAACTCAATCCCACGTTCCCAAACTTGGAGAAGATGATCACGAGGTAGTTAGGAGACTATCCCCAAGAAATCATCTGCTCAAATCAACTCAAACACCGAGAAATCGAAAGGGGAGGAGAATGAATCGAAAAAGCGCCACGAAAACGAAATCAACCCGATCTACTTGTTCGTGAGGAGTTAGATGAATTCCTTTGGTCGAAATGACCTCCTCACTATAAGATTCAAACGGATTTCGCAAAGACGCACTAGAGAGGGACATCGAGTGACGGGAAAATCGCGGAGAAACGAAGAACGCGAAGAACACGAACCAAAACGCGAATCAAGTCATTGATCTGCAACCGTGTGGCTACCACACGCTACAACAGTGAGGTTACGGCCTCACTTCCTCAAAATCTCCAGTACACAGAGGTACGGTTCTCTGCGGATCTCAGCTAGCTACAACAGGGGATTAGGAGAGCAGGAAACCCTAGAAGCAAAGAGCAAATGACTGAGATACATGGGGAGGTGGGTGTCTCCCCCTACTTATCCTAATTCTAACTATTCCTAATTTCCACTCTACCCCTAACTACTTACAGAGCGAACCAGCTAAACCCTAGGGTTATTCTGGACCAACTCGATGGTAGGTGGATCCGATGGCCACGCCCGCACAACTGGTAGCGTTGCCTCGACGCAACCTCACCGATTGCCGCCACGTGCCTCCACTGCTCTGCTCGTCCTTTTCACGGACCTCGCCCCCCGGTTTTGTGGCCAAAACCAGGAAACCAGGCCTTCACGTCCACCCCCAGTTTTGAGGCCCAAACCGGGAAACCAGCCTCCAAGTCCATCCCCTGGTTTTGAGGCCAGAACCAGGAAACCCGCCAGCGCCCAGGTTTTGAGGCCCAAACCTGGAAACCATCCTCAGCCCGAGTTTTGTGGCCCAAACACGGAAACCCGCAGCGCCCAGGTTTTGAGGCCCAAACCTGGAAACCGTCCACCCAATGGTTTTTCTCTGGCTCTACCACCAAACTAAAGCTGTAGAAGGGATGCACCGCCCGTGCACCCCGTCCACCGACACGTGTCCCCAGGTCCTCGACCCAAGCAACACCGTGCCCGCAAGTCTTCGCTCGTCGCTGTCCCAGGCTGCCAGCCACCACAGCTGATCCTCGGGCCACTGGTCCCTCAGTCCAAGCCTCACGTCCGCCCTTCGCCACTCTCGGTCCCTCGGCACGGCACATCTCTACTTGACCTTCACCTTGCCTCTGATCATTGTATCCGTGCTCGACACCTGCACAACACAAGCCAAAGAACATGCGATCAAACCCGTTGATAATCACTCATCACTCGAGACTCGGCATACACCCATGTATCTGCAATCTCCCCCTTGATGAGTGCATTGTCAACTTCACACACAAATCATGATGAAATAGAAGGAGGAAGAAGCAGAAGAGAGAACTCGACCAAATGACCCAAAAGCATAGCAAAGCCAAAGAAGGTCAAGTGGAAAGAGCAAGACAACTTGGTCCCCAAAGACATGGGCAACGGCTCGACGCAACCAAGCAAAGCAAAGCTAGCCCTCAAGAAGAGGTAGAATAGGCTCAACACCGCTAGCAGATACCAATTGAAAAATCAAAGAAAAATGCTAGTCCCTCAAGACAGAGGCACAGAGGCTCAACACAACTAGCAGAAAGCTCGACATCATCTGAAAAGCTCGATACCAACTGAAGTCAACTGAAGCAAAGGTGCGACTGCTAGTCCCTCAAGATAGAGGCAAAGGCTCAACACAACTAGCAAAGCGCTTCGAACCAATTGGAAATTTCATAAATTTAACACACGAGCCAAAACTCCCCCTTGCATGGTGCACACAACCGATTCCTCTCCCCTTAGTTGAACATGGGAGGCATGATTTGTCCAAATTCTCCCCCTTAGTTGAAAATGCACCATCAAGCAAAAGGAGCCGAAAGCAATTTTCTCCCCCTCAGAAAAGGCACCATCAAAAGTGTCAACAAGAGAAGTTCTCCCCCTTCCAAAATGCATATGAGTCACAATGCAAGTTAGCAGCTTCAGGAATATAGTCAAGAAAATGCAAAGATGCTCTAAACAGTTTAGCTCCAACGACTCACTGGAAAGCATACAAGCTAGCGAAGGCTCAAACTGATCACCAAATATGAAATATGAACATATGAGCAAAATGAGCAGTTTTTAGCGAAAAAGGTATTCACCATCAAAATAGCACAAGACATGTATAGACAGGAAATCAGACAAGTGCTAAATATGTATGCAAGGTGAACTACCCCTAGCAAAGTTCAACCATCATGCTATCGAATGAAGCATAAACTTGTGAATTCAATTTTAATCGGAGTTGCAGCGGTTAAGATTACACAAGTTCAAATTTTCAGCATGTGATTGCGAGAGGTTGAAAGCTTGTCATTGCCTAACTTTTCAACTGTGCGAAGCCTATGCAGAAGCAATCAGCAGCTTAAAGCAACAGTTTCGGTCATACACTACACAGCTCAAGTTTAACTCAAAGTGCAATGAGAAACAGTCTCAAAACTGTGATGTGTTGACAAGCAATCCCATCTCGATCTTTTCAATTCACTTATCTTGGTTCAAATTTTATCTCAGAATATGAACATACCAAGCAAGTGAATGACTCAGAACGAGAGACATAGAAACCTAGCATATATGAAAAGCACGAGTGAATTCTACACATCCTACACATGCTAGTTGCATATCTCAATGGTGAACATTTTCAAGTTTTATGTTTGTTAAGCAGGTTCACCATTCAAAAATAGCTCAGCTCACAACATGTATTAGTGATCAGAAAGAGCATAAGCTACTAGCATCAACATATAGCATCAGAGCATACTAAACAGAGCATAATTACATTCAAAAGATTATATACATGATGCTCAGAATGTAAAAGCGTATGTTGAAATGCAAAAGAAAAACAAAGCAAACGAGAAAATAGTCAGTCTATGATACAAGTTCACCCCTCAACCGATTAAAGGTTGATTCGTCCAAAGGCTTGGTGAAAATATCAGCCAACTGATGATGAGTATCGACATGGCGAAGGTCGATATCACCCTTCTCATAGTGGTCTTGCAGAAAATGAAAGCGCACATCAATGTGTTTGGTCTTCGAGTGAATCACGGGGTTCTTAGCAACGTAATCGCACTCGTGCTGTCACAAAGCAAAGGAACACGAGAAAAGCTCAGACCAAAATCACGCAAAGTGGCCATCATCCAAAGCAACTAGGAACAGCAGCTAGCCGCAGCAACATACTCAGCCTCCGGGGTAGATTGGGCGACACTAGACTGCTTGCAAGAAGACCACGATACAAGAGAAGAACCAATAAATTGGCAAGTCCCAGAAGTGGACTTGCGCTCAATGCGACAACCAGCAAAATCAGCATCGGAATAACCGTAGAGGGAAAGGGTGGAGGAAGCTAAATACCAAATCCCGAACTCAGGTGTGAAACGAAGGTACCTGAAAATGCGCTTCACCGCCTGACGGTGAGAAGTGCGCGGCGATGCCTGAAAGCGCGCGCACAGACACACCGCGAACTGGATGTCCAGGCGTGTCGCCGTCAGGTAGAGCAGCGACCCGATCATGCTTCGGTACTCCTTCTGGTCCACAGCTTCTCCATCCTTGTCCGCATCCAGGGCCGTCGTGGTCGACATGGGTGTTGGAAGAGGCTTGGCCTCACCCATATCGAACCTCTTCAGCAAGTCCTTGGTATACTTGCCCTGGTGCACAAACGTCCCTTCTCGGGATTGCTTAATTTGCAATCCGAGAAAGAAAGTCAGCTCGCCCATCATACTCATCTCGAACTCCCTGCTCATAGTGTCTGCAAACTTGGCAACCAAAGCGTGAGAAGAACCACCAAAAATGATATCATCCATGTAAATCTGGACCAAGAGAGTGTCTTTGCCTTGCTTGAGGAGAAAGAGCGTTTTATCCACACATCCCATTTTAAAACCCTTAGCAAGCAAAAAGGTTTTCAACCTATCATACCAGGCTCTAGGGGCTTGTTTCAAACCATATAAAGCTTTATGGAGTTTGAAAACATGGTTTGGAAACTTGGGATTTTCAAAACGGGGGGTTGTTCAACATAAACCTCTTCTTCAATGTAGCCGTTTAAGAAGGCACTCTTGACATCCATTTGAAAAAGTTTGAAACCTTTGGATGTTGCAAAAGCCAAGAGTATCCTAATAGCCTCCAAACGAGCTACAGGAGCAAAAGTATCCTCATAGTCTATCCCCTCCTTCTGACTATAGCCCTTTGCTACAAGTCTGGCCTTGTTTCTAACAACGTGGCCATCCTCTCCTTGCTTGTTTTTGAAAACCCATTTTGTCCCAATAGGCTTACAGTCTGGAGGAGGTGGAACTAAAACCAAAACCCGATTTCGCTCAAAGTTCTCTAACTCCTCATGCATGGCATTGACCCAATCCGGATCCGTCAAAGCGTGTCCAACATCTCGGGGCTCAAAATCAGCAACAAAAATAGAATGAGCAAAGTGAGAGATTTGTGACCTGGACCGAGTGACACGTTCGTCGATGCTGCCAATCATCTGTTGAGGTGGGTGTTGGCGCTGGATGTGTCGTGGCGCCTTCCGTACAGAAGTGATCTCCCCCTCAACAACAGCTGGTGCCTCCCCGGGTACAAAAGGTATCGCTCGGGGTGGCGGATCCCACGGCCCCCAGGAAGAAGACGTGTCGGGGCCGTGAGTCATTGTAGAAGCCGCTCCTTGCGGCAAAGCAGGTGGAGGGGGTGCTGGATCATCCATATTTTCAGCATCCTCGTCCTCGTCATCAAAAAGAGGCTCACCAACCTCATGATCACATGCACGCTCAAAACGAGAAGGACAAACCATGGTCTCGTCGAAGGTGACATCGGATGTCTCCATGACTCGGTTAGTATCAAGGTTAAGTACACGATAAGCTCTAGTGTGAGTGCCATAACCCAAAAATACACCGTCAGAAGAATGAGACTCAAATTTGTCCAGGTTGCCTTTCTTCAATATAAAACAGTGGCAACCGAAGACTCTAAAATAACTCACCGTGGGTTGTCTCCCAAATCGCAACTCATAAGAAGTCTTTTTCAAGAAAGCTCGGAGGAAAATACGATTGGAAATATAGCATGCAGTGTTCATAGCTTCGGCCCAATATCGCCTAGGAGTCCTATGCTCATCAAGCATCGTCCTGGCCATCTCTACAAGGGTCCGATTCTTCCTCTCTACAACACCATTTTGGGGCGGTGTGTAGGGGGAAGAAAACTGATACTCCAAACCCAAAGAGTTACAAAACTTCCCAAATCTGAATTCTTGAATTCGGACCCATTATCACTTCTAATAGCTCGCATCAAGTTCAAAGGGAACTCGTTCTGAAGACGCAAAATCAGATTGCGAGCCAAAGAGAAAGTCTCAGTCTTCTCAGACAAAAAGAAGACCCATGAATACCTCGAAAAGTCGTCAACAACAACAAGCACATACCACTTCTAAAGGGTCGAGATGGCGGACTAGAGGGGGGTGAATAGTTTTTTCTAAAACTTAAACATAATCGGAGCGGCTAACCGAAACAAATACGGAATTAAAACTACCGGTCTAGCCAAGACTACAGCCCTCTACTTATACTCTATGACACCTTACAAAAGAACCTAAACAAAGCAAATAAGGTGTCGGGCTAGCTAGAGCTCACCTAAACAATTCTAGCTTGCAAGGTTACACAAACCTAAGCAACTAGTACTCAATCAACCGTGGAGCTCCTACACATGCCACTAAGCAAAAAGCACAAAGCCTAAGCTCACTAGCAATGCTCAATAACAAGGCTACACAAGCCAAATTAGAGAGCTCAACTTAGCTACACAAACTAAGCAATGTGACTAGCAAGACTACAAGTCAACTAGTCACTCACGGGATCAACTTCTATGCTACACAAGCAAGGAAGATAACTAGCAAGCTACACAAGCTAACTAATCACAAGAGCAACTACACAAGCACAATATATATGAAAGTAAATACAAGCTTGTGTATGGAGATAGCAAACCACCGAGAAGATGTAGACAATGTTGACACGGTGATTTTATCCCGAGGTTCACTTGGTTGCCACCAAGCTAGTCCCCGTTGTGTTGACCACACATGTAACGTAACGGCCCTAATCCCATGGCCCACCGGTCCCTGTCATCCACTGACAGCCGAACTGATGTTCCGTGTGATTAAGACTGTTCGTCACCGGGCTGCATCAGCGCCCATTGTCCGCAGGATCATCTCACCATTCGGTTACAATACTTGGATACTTTTACAAATAACATCGGAATACAGAGCGGAAGACTTAAATAACATTAGTTTTACAAACTGAGTTTCCAAATAAGATTAAAGGTGCAGTTATTACAAACCAAGTTCGGATAATAGAAATTGGAAATAGAAATAGGCAGCGTAGCGGAGTACAACGAAATAAAGATACTTGCAAACACCCAGCCCGAGGGTGCACAACTATTCTTCGGCCTCATCGGCCTCTTCCTGGACGATGGTCATGCAGCAGGGTGCAAGACAAATCGGGGACTCAGTCATACCTGCAACATGGGTAACAAACCCTGAGTACTGGGGTACTCAACAAGACTTACCCGACTAAAGAAAAGGGGAGAAGACTCAGGAATGGGAGGCTTAGGGTAGTCAAGGTAAGGCTTAAGCAATATCAAGTATTTTGCAGAAAAGCGTTTTGCAAACCTTGTTCTATTTTTGGAAAGATTCAAGTATTCCTCAATTCTTCATTGTTCATGATTCATTTTACTTTTCAAAACATACCTAGTTGAGAACCACTCTCCGTTGACAGTCAGTGACCAAGTCTCCATAACCGAGGAGCAACGTTAATCCAGATAAATAATACTCAGCTGAGGATCCCTATCCACACTGCATATGTAGCACCCAAGCTTGCATATGTCAACTCGTCTACCACGATTCCTCCAAGATTGGGCCCGGTCCTACGCCACCCGGAAGTACAGTACACCACTCCTATCCAGGTACGACGACCACGTTGGTACATGCTACTTCCGCCATCTCTCCACTCCCAGTGCGCGGTTGTCGGTCCAATAAAGGATTCCTCGGAGCCAGAGCTTTCCGAAGTATGTGAATAGTTGCAAGTCTTGACCAGCAGGCCCCCATACGGATGGTCCCTAAATTTTTCCGCCAGCAACAAGCACCTCGGGACTCTAACCCAAGATTACAGGTTCTGTCGGTTTTTCAACCCTGTCCCGGCCGGTGTCAACTGTTGAGTCCCGGACTACAACATGACGGCATCGTACGCTCGGACAACCTTTCCTCGCTGTTGACTAGGTACGGATCAGATACCTAGCCAACAGTCGGGGAGTAAAGCCAAATTCCCATAAAAATTCTTTGAGTGATCACACTTTTAAAATTGGCATTTTTATTGCAAATCTATTGTATAGCATCACTAAGCATTTTGCAAATAGTTTTTAAACAGGGCAGGTGGATATTCTGGTGGAGGTAGACAATGCAGGTAATAGGTCATCACACAACTCTTATAACCTAATGCAATAGTTTTAACTCAAAATCATTTAAGTAAACTTTTGTAAAAACAAGGAAGGGTTAAGATGCACCGGGGCTTGCCTTGAAGAGCAAAGAGGACAGGCTTGGGGTCGGCAGTGCAGGTGTCGGAGCTCGGGGTCGCCTCGGGAGTAGGTTCGTCACCGGCTGAGTCGGCTTTGATGCCTTCTCCTTCGGTCACTATACGGATGCAATGATGTATGCTTATGAGGATGCTGACATGAACAATACAGCACATGACAAAACCACTGATTCTAGAGTACAACTTTCTATCGTGTAAGTAATTTCTAGAATAGACATAAAGTTACTTATCTCTACCCTTAAGCAAGATTAATCGAACTTATTAAACATCTTTTACCTGACCTAAACACAAGTCATTGCATGGCATCACAAATATCATAGACCAGTTGGGTGGGGGTCTATGAACAGCAAACAATCCCAAAGTCACATCACAGGGCATACAACATGAACCCTAAGTGCTTTTCTATTTTTCCTAATTATTTAAAAAAAAGTCATTTTATACAGTTGCTCCAAAAGGCCTCAAAATTCTACCAGAGACTAAGCATGACATAACTAGCACATAAAAATTTATCTCATAAATTTTGGAACTACACATGATTTTCTAAAAATCTAAAACCATCCATTTCTTAATTAAAAGAAGGATTTTTCATTTTCTAATTTTTGCAGAAAGGTAGAGTTTCTTATTTTTCTAAAATTCTACACAGTGCAAGGAGCATACCATATTTTTCTCAAGATTTATGGAACAACAGATTAATTCTCACAAAAAAGATAAATCAGAACACTGTGCTCCTTCTTCGCAGGGCTCGGGCGAATCGCGCGACGGACCGCAGGGCTCGGGCGAGACGAAAACAATCGTTCGTCCGAGGCCTGGCTGGGAGGCTCGGGCGAGACGGAAACAATCGTCCGTCCGAGGCCTGGCTGGGAGGCCCGGGCAAGACGGAAACAATCGTCCGTCCGAGGCCTGGCTGGGAGGCTCGGGCGAGACGGAAACAATCGTCCGGCCGAGTCCTGGCTGGGAGGCTCGGGCGAGACGGAAACAATCGTCCGTCCGAGGCCTGGCTGGGAGGCTCGGGCGAGACGGAAACAATCGTCCGTCCGAGGCCTGGCTGGGAGGCTCGGGCGAGACGGAAACGCGGGTTCGTTCGAGGCTTGGCTCGGGGGAAGCGGAGGGTGCACGCTTGCTCGAGGCTAGGCTCGGCGAAGTGGTGAGGGTGTGTGTCTACTCGAGACCTGGCTCGAGCTAGACAGTGTGTGAGTACTTGCTCGAGGCCTGGCTTGAGCAAAGCGGTGTGGGTGTGTGAGTCCGCTCGAGGCCTGGCTCGAGCGAGACGGGAAACGTGTGCTCGAGGCCTGGCTCGAGCTAACGGTGAACGCGTATCCGCTCGAGGCCTGGCTCGAGCTTTGCGCCGTGAAAGCAGAGACCGGGGGGCTTTGAGTACTCACCACGGGTCGGGGGCGAGGGTCGGCGAGGCGGAACAAGGGTCGAAGGAGGAAACTCGACGGTGGCGGCGCCTCGGCGGAACTCCTCGGCGGCGAGCGGCGTTCCGGCGGCTCTGTCCACCAAGAGGGGTTACCGATGTGCGGATAGGAGCGCAAGGAGACAAGGAAGATGAAGCAAGGGTCGGGGAAAGAAAATCACGGCCGGGGAGTAAATATTTCTCAATCCCGTGCTTACCGGTGTTTCGCCGGAGTTTGGGAAGATGGGGTTACGCCGGGCGATTGGAGGCGGCAGAGGTAAAATTGAGGAGGGGAAAAGCTTCGTGAGGACACGGCGGAGCTTCTGAGCTAGGTGGTTGGATGGCGGAGGCTCTGGACTGGCCTGGCGACGGTGGCGGAGGTGGGTGAGAACTCGGGCTGACCGGCGGTGGTTTTTATAGGCGTGCTCGGGGGCGGATAAGTGTCGCGTGCAGGCGGATAAGCTTGGCCGAAGCGTGCGCAATCGATTGCACGCTGGCGGAAGGACGGGCGTGCGCGCAGGGACCGGGCGTAAGCTCGCCGGCGTTGAACACGCGGCGGCGGCTTGCTGGGCACTGTGGGGGACGGGAGAGGAGGTCAGCGCTTTGCGCGTGCGGGGGCGGAATGATCACGCGGCCGCAGGCGGCAGGTCGGGAGCAGGCGAGCGGCAGCCCAACGCGTGGCGCGCGCAGCTCCGGCGGGGTGGCCATGGCCGGGCCCCCCCTAGCTCTAGGTTGAAGATGAACAGGAGTAGGGTCTAGGGTTTGACTTTGAACTGATTTCTGTATTTTGCAAATAACTCCCAAAATTTGAACTGAGCAGCAAAAACTCAAAACACCAAAGTTATGCAAAAAAAAGAGATCTACAACTTTGTCAATATGAACATTTTCAAAATCCAAATAGTTTTTAAATCACATTTGAAATTTGATAAAGGGACACTTTTGGGATTTAAATAAATTCAAAATTATTTTTTAATTTTATACTGAAACTTGAAATCTGTAAACATGCAAGTTGTTCCTTTTGTTAAAACCTATAACTTTGCTATTATACACTTTTTCCGAAACTCATTAGTTTTGAAATTATTTTGAAAACTAAAAAGGGGACAAAAACTGGAGTTTGAATGAATTTGAAATTACTTCAAACTTTGTACAAAAACTTGAAAATTTGTAAATACCAAAGTTGTTTCTCTTGATCAGATCTACAACTTTGCTTTTTGGACCAACTCCAAATTTTGAATCGTTTTTAAATTAATAAAAGAGGGGTAAAAACCAGGGTTTGGAAATCAGGGTTTTCCAAAAGTGATTTGAAGTCTGTTTTTTTTTATTTTTAGTTTTTTGAACACACAACAAAGCTTCAAGACACTAAACTGCACAAGAATTACACAAAGCTAGGCACAGAGGTGAAATTACCATTTTGCCCTTATAGGAGGATTTGGCCTTTTAGGGTTTAGAAAAAAGGAATCACTACACACAAAATACCTTTAGCAAAGGTAAAGGCAAGCAATCATAAGACAAACATTAATGTATGACAAGAATGATTATGACTTAAGATGATGACATGTCAGGTTAATTACAAATTAATCACCAGAGGTGTTATAACACACTTTGGTAGTTCGGCGGCAAATAGGCACCACACCTAGCTCGACACTCGAGTGCCGCAAGAACTCACCCATAAGTGAGGGTAACTCAATGACACGCGCAATCCACTAGAGTTGCTCTTCGCGATCCCCGCGGGGCGAGCACAATGCCCCTCACAAAGCATTCTCCGGAGCCACACACAATCTTCTTGCGGGCTTCACGACGGAGACACAACCACCAAGCCGTCTAGGAGGTGGCAACCTCCAAGAGTAACAAGCACCACCGGCTTGCAACACGATCACCTAGTGCCACTCGATGCAATCTCTCAAAGCAACGCACTAGAATCGCTCACTCGCAATAGATTCACACACTAGCAAGCACAAGCGAGTTAGAGGGCTCTCAAGCACATCCACACAAGCCACCAAGGCTTTTGGAGTGCTCAACCACCAGCCCAAGGCCGGTTACCAACGCTATATATAGCCCCAAAGGCTAACTAGCCGTTGCCCCTTCACTGGGCATCCTGCGCCACCATCGGACGCTCCGGATCGGGACCATCGGACGCTGAGGCCAGCATCCGATGCTTGGATGCTCGCCACGTGTCCCCCACGTTCAACTTCGGCCGAGCGATCCCAACGGCTATATCACTTCCCGCACCAGTTAAAGTGGCATCGGACGCGCCGATGCCTAGCATCGGACGCTCTGATGCCTCTGCTCAAAACTGCGCAAACCTGCTCTCACATCGGATGCGCGGGACCCTTAGCATCAGACGCTAAGGGCCAGCGTCCGATGTCTATGCAGAGAGCTCCCCGACAGCTCCATTCTACATCGGACGCGTCAGATGGAACCACATCGGACGCAGGCCAGCGTCTGATGCTCCTTGAAAGGCTAGCTCGTGCCACGTCACCTGCATCGGACTCTGCAACAGTGATTTCTCAGCGTCCGTTGCCAGCGTCCGATGCTCCTTCAACTTCTAACAGAAACTAGGGTTAGCCATCAGACGCTCGGCCTAGCGTCCGATGCCTCTCGGACCAGCGTCCGATGCTCCCCGAGCACTACACTTCCCCTCCGAAAACCGCTGAATCTTGCCTCGCAAGCTCGGCAGGAGGGTGAGGGACTATACACTAGTTTCTCCCACTTTTCCACACCTCCTTTCAACACAACTTCTTCTCCAACAACTTCTCCTTTGCAAATGTGCCAACACCACTAAGTGTACAACATCATGTGCATGTGTGTTAGCATTTTGACAATCATTTTCCAAAGGTTTTTCACTTGCTCTCACTACGCCACTCGATCCTAGCAACATCGCAAAGTTAGATCGCTCAAGTGGCACTAGATGACCGATATGCAAACAAGTTTGCTCCTCTTAATAGTACGGCCATCTATCCTAAACCCAGTCATAATCTTCTCTACACACCTATGACCGGTGAAATGAAATTCCCTACAAATATACCTTTGCCTTGCGCATTCCATTCCATTCCATCTCCTTCGGTGTTGATGCAACACATGCACCAACCTATCTTCAAATGATATGATCCACTTCATATCATCACATGGCCTCCATGGTCCATCGATCTTGACCTCACTTGTTGTTCACCGTTGCTTCGGTCCTTCGGCGCCAAGTCTTTGCTCAAGCCTCCCGACACTCGGTACCAACGGCTTCAAAGCCTCCAACTTGCCCTTCACCTTTGCCAACCGGTCCATCAAGCCAAGTCTTGCCTTGATCTTCACCATCTTAACCACATGACCACATGTCATGTCACATATGCAATAAGCTCATTCTTCATCACAAGCATGAGCATTGCAACATCCTTCAAGCCATTTCACCTCTATGGCATATGTTGCTCATACATGATCACCTGTGGACTTAACACCTGTGTATCTCACATAAACACCATTAGTCCACCTAAAGTTGTCACTCAATTACCAAAACCAAACTAGGACCTTTCAATCTCCCCCTTTTTGGTAATTGATGACAACTCTACAAAGATATGGAAATTAAGCTTATTCCAAGCTAGCACTTCACAAGAATGTAAATTGCTAACTTGGTTTGGATTCATGTTGCTTGCCCAAGCTATTTTACCATGTGTAAAAGATTTTGGACAAGTAGCACAAACCCGAATTGGTAGTATTAGCTCCCCCTACATACATGCTAAAGTGTTTGAAAATGAAATTTGCACATATGCATAGATATTGAAGTGTGGGAGAGTAATTACTACCAAAATATGCTAAGGTGTATAGAATAACCTTTGAAGCGTGTTATCGATGAAGTTCATAGTTGTACACCTTCCTTAGCACAATGAGTAGCTAGACATCATAAAAACTAGAAAACCCCGTGAGATCAACATTAATAGCAAAGGTCTAGTTTTGCATGAAAAGCACAAGTCTAGCTATCAACCTATGCATGCTAGTTATCAAATCATCAATTAAATCTTATAACTAGCATACACCACACAAGCATGCATATAAAATTTTAAAACTTATGCAATGCAAGCAAGCACATGATTATGCACGTATCAAATGCAACAACCAAGTTCATGAGCTTGCTCCCCCTACTTGTGTGCTCTCTTTGTCCAAGAATTTTGATCCTTTGCATTATCCAATCTTGCTCCCTCTTGATCCATGTCCATTTTGTTTTCTCCCTCTTTGTCTTTGACATATCTTTACCACATCTCCCCCTATCATATCATATCTTTGGCACTTTCTCCCCCTTTGTCATCAATGACCATAAAAGGTATGCTCTTTTCTCACAAAGGGTGACACTAGGGTAGATGGTTGACACTTGAGTCTTCATTTTTGATGGACACCACCATATGTGTTGGAATGACACCATGTGTAGGATCTTTGACCTTGATACCAATAGGTGGGGCACCTCCCCTATGTCATAGCATGGGTCATCCAAATGATAAACTTGCGCTCTTGTTTGTGAGGGATGCTTTGCTTGATTTGATCACTTAAAGTTGAGGATCACTTGAAGTCTTGTAGGATACCACTTGTGAGCTTGATCTAGACACCACTTGGTAAATATCACTTGAAAGATCATATACCATCTTGAATAGATACCATGTGAAGAAATGATGAGTCTAGATACCACTTGAATGATAGTTTAATCTTGATATCCATTTGCATTATTGTCTTCTTCTTGAACTCTTGTCATGAGCCTCTCATTTGTGACTTGAACTATTAAACTTGCACAAGATATCTAACTCAGTTTGCTCTAGAGTAAGCTTCTTCACACATCTTTCAATGGTTATCTTACTCACGTTGAATTAGACACTTGAATGCTTATTTTCTAGATCAAGTACTTGGGTTTACTAGCTCATGAACAAATCCATATACTAACCACTAGATCATATAATCAAACAAGCAATAGTGGTAGGCTATGAATTTAAACTTTTCATTTGTTATGCATGATCCTATTAAGCATGTACTATATGCACTAACCACATATTAGTAAGGGATGAAATGATCATGCACATTACAATGATACCTTCGCTATCTTGGAGTAGAGGATAGTCATTTTAATTCCAATTAAGCTCCAAATAGCAATGTGAAGTCCATGGTGAAGACCAATAGATACCAATTGATAGAACAAATCTTCACCCATATGATCAAGTGCACTAGCTCAATGTTGTGGTTGACATTGCTTCTTCATTTGATTTTTGCTTGCATATAAATACCACTTGAGTTGGCATGATTTATGTAACACCTCTGGTATTTAAGCATGTAATTAACTTGACATATCATCATTAGCATCATTAATCATCTTGATCATGATTTCATGTGTATGCATTTGCTAAGTGTATCATTTTATGTGATGTACCTCTATTGCAAAAACCCTTATTAGCCCACTCCTTCCTATAGGGGCAAAATGGTAATTTCACCTCTGTGCCTAGTTCTATATAATTCTTGTTCAAATTTAGTGCCCTGATGTTTGTTGCTTTGATCAAAGTTCAAAAATCAGATTTGAATTGAATTTCCTTTTGCAAAACCCTAAAATCCCAAATCCTGGATTTATTCCCTTTTAAATAACTTTTTCAAAATTCAAAATTTTGAGTTGGTTCAAAAAGCAAAGTTGTGAATCTGACCTAGAGGAACAACTTTGGTATTTACAGATTTCCATGTTTCTATATAAAATTTGAAGTAATTTCAAATTCATTCAAATTCCAGTTTTTGTCCCCTTTTCAGTTTCAAAAATTTATTCAAAAACTTTTGAGTTTCAGAAAAAGTGTATATTAGCAAAGTTATAGGTTTTGTCAAATGGAACAACTTTCATATTGAAAGATTCTCAAGTTTCAGTTTGAAATCCAGAGTAATTTTGATTTGAATCAAGTTTGAAAAAGTGTCCCCTTTTCTGTTTTTGATTGTAGTTCAAAAACTATTTGGAATTTGAAAATGTTCATATTGACAAAGTTGTAGATCTCACTTTTCTGAACAACTTTGGTGTTTTGAGTTTTTGTCGCACAGTTCAAATTTTGAAAGTATTTTGCGAAATACAGAAACTAGCCAAAAGTCAAACCCTACACCCTAGACTGTTCATCTTCCCAGGCGAGTCAGGGGGGGGCCCGGCCGCGCGCCCTCGCCGGAGTCGCGTGCCGCCGCGTGTCCGAAGCTCCTTCGGCCAAACCGACTCCACGCCGATGCTCAGCACTCGATTGCGCACGCGAACCGTCTCCAGCTGACTTTGTTCCCGTCCCCTACCGGCCGCAGTGCGTCGCCGCCACGCGTTCGCCGCCGGTGAGCCGTGCGCCCGGCCCCTGAGTGCCAAACCGCTGACCTCCTGGTGTGTAATCGATCGCGCACGCTTCACTCGTTCTTATCCGCCTCTGCTCAGCCGATTGCTCGCTCTCGCCGCGACTATAAGAACCCCGCCGAGCCGGCCGGAGCAGAACCCAACCCCGTCACCGTGGCCAGAGCGAACCCGAGCCGCCGCTTCTCTCCCAGCTAGCCCAGAAGCTCCGCCAAGTCCTTGCGCAGCTTCACCACCCCTCAATTTGGTCGCTACCGCCTCCATTCGCCCGGCGTAGCTCGTCGTTGTCATCTCCGGCAAGAATCCCGTCGAGGTCGGGATCGTGAAATACTCCCTCTCCGGCCTTGATCATCCTCCACTGACCCCCGCATCACCTTCCTTGCTCCTTTGCGTCTCTGACTGACCCCTTGTGGTCGCTTGTGTCGCACAGGAACGCCGAGTCGACGATCACCGCCGTCCGCCGTCCGCCGGTCACCGTCGAACTCACCCCTCCGTTCATCCCCTCACCTCGCCGAGCCCCGCAATCGACGCCGGTGAGCTCCCTGTTGCTTCCCGTACCCTCAGTTTCGCCGCGGAGCGCCCGCAGTGGCCGGCGTAGCAGCGCCGCCGCCGTCCGGCCGCCGGCAAACGCGGGAAGGAGAAGAACAGTGCCGTTTTTCTTTTTCCAAACATGTGAATAGTGTTCAAATTTCATCTTTTTGTATGATTTTCTGTGTGCATCCAAAAATGCTGAAATTTTTGTGGTAGACTCTTTATGCTCTGGAGTATTTTATAAAAATATAAAACTTGACTTTTCTGCAAAAATTTGAAAATGAAAAATCTCCCTTTTAATTAATAAATGAAGGTTTTGGTATTTTTGGAGAGTGATTTATAACTCCAAAAACCATGAGACAAATTTTTGTGAGCTTCTTATGCCATGACTAGTCTCTGGTAAAATTTTGAAGTCTTTTGGAGCAAGTTGTTTTTTGAGCTTTTATTTTAATTCTTGAATAGTGCCTTTTGTTAATTAAATGTCTAGATTTAATTGAGCACCTTAATGACCTCCAAAAATTATGAAATTTGTTTTGCCATCTATCTACACCATGATGAACATATGTGATTAATTTGGTAATTTTTGGAGCAACTTCATAAAATGACCTTTTTAATTAATTTAAGAAAATAGAAAAGAGGTTTAGGGTTGGTAATAAGTGTTGATGATGTGATCTTGGATTGATTGATGTTCATAGACCCCTACCCTTTGGTCTATGATGTTTGTGATGCTATGTTTGGTTGATGCTTAGGATAATTATATTAAGGGTTAGTTAATCAATATTGCTTAAGGAAGAAAAGGTTACCTTTAATGCTCAACCTAGGGTTCAATCATGCCTTGCTTAAAAGTAATCTAGAATCAGTGGAATTGTCTTGCACCATAAGTCCATATCATCATTCTCATGTGCATTCATCATTGCATCCGTATAGTTGACGAAGAAGGACCTGAAGTCGAGGTAGCCACCGAAGGATCTGTCCCCGAGGCAACCCCGAGCTCCGACACCTACTCCTACCCCGAGTCTGCTCTCTTTGCCATCCAAGGCAAGCCCCGGTGCATTTAACCCTTTCCTTGAATTTTATAAAATGTTTCCTTAAATGCTTTTGGGTTAAATTATTGCATTAGGTTCATAGGAGTTGTGTGCTATCCTAATTGATGCACTATCCACCTTGACCACTGATACACCCGATACCTGCTTTTCACAAGGTATTTGAAAAATGCTTAGCAATGCTATTAAATAGATTTGCAATAAAAATGCCAATTTCAAAAGTGTGATCACTTAAGAATCTTTATGGGATTTTGGCTTTACTCCCACTATTGGCTAAGTATCTGATCCGTACTTAGTCAATGGGAAGGAGAGGTTGTCCTTGCGTACGGTGCCGTCATGTTGTAGTCCGGGGCTCAACAGTTGACACCGACCGGGACAGGGTTGAAAAACTGACAGGACCTGTACTCTTGGGTTAGAGTCCCGAGGTGCTTGTCGCTGGCTGGAAAATGTAGGGACCATCCGTATGGGGGCCTGCTGGTCAAGACTTGTAACTATTCACATACTACGGAAAGCTCTGGCTCCGAGAAATCCATTATTGGACCGACAACCGCGCACTGGGAGTGGAGAGATGGCGGAAGTAGCATGTACCCACGTGGGTTAGAGTCCCGGATTGGAGTGGTGTACTGTACTTCCGGGTGGCGTAGGACCGGGCCCAATCTTGGAGGAATCGTGGTAGACGAGTTGGCATATGCAAGCTTGGGGGCTACATATGCAGTGTGGATAGGGATCCTCAGCTGAGTATTATTTATCCGGATTAACGTTGCTCCTCGGTTATGGAGACTTGGTCCACTGACTGTCAACGGAGAGTGGTTCTCAACTAGGAATGTTCTGAATTGTAAAATGAATCATGAATGATGAAGAATTGAGGAATACCGAATCTTTCAAAAATAAAATAAGGTTTACAAAATGCTTTTCTGCAAAATACTTGATCTTGCTTGAGCCTTACCTTGACTACCCTAAGCTTTCATTCCTGAGTCTTCTCCCTTTTTCTTTAGTCGGGTAAGTCTTGTTGAGTACCTTTGTACTCAGGGTTTTATTACCCATGTTGCAGGTATGGCAGATTCCTCAGTATGCCTTGGACCCTGCTGTGTGACTGTTGTTCAGGAAGAGGCCGATGAGGCCGATGAGTGATTAATCACCCTCGGGCTGGGTGAAGTATCTTTACCTTCAGTTGTTGTCATATGCTACTCTGTCAACTCTATCTATTTGAACTATGGTCTGTAATAACTTCACTTTAATTTTATGTTGAACCCTGGTTTGTAAAACTATTGTTATCTAAGTCTTCCGCTATTTACTCCGATGTAATTTGTCAAAATGTTCAAGAGATTGTAACTGAATTGTGAGATGATCCTGCGGACAACGGGCACTGATGTAGCCCAGTAGCGGAACCGGTCCTAATCTCTTGGCTGTACGGATCGACTGTCAGCGGTTGACGGTGATCAGTGGGCCATGGGATTAGAGCCGTTACGTTACAGAGTGGTATCGGAGCATCTCACTATGACGTTGCAATCTTTTTGCGAAAACTTCAAAATGTTTTTAACAAAAACTAAACTTGACTATTTTGAGTCCAAATTGCTTCTCTCATCTCATCTTGTCTTTGGCAACTAGTAGCAAGACAACTTGTATAAGCCCTATGTACTTTACCTTAGTAGTTGCATTGCCTTGTTCCGTAGGAACGATTCATGCATCATGTCACATTCACTTAAGTATACAAATGAGTTCGTTGGGTTAGTATGCCTATACCTTTTTCTTGCTAGCCTTTCTCATCTATAACCTCTTGTCCAGATATGGCCATCATCAAGCGGACTGCCCGCAAGTCGACTGGACCACACGGTGTGCCGCGTCACCAGCTGGCGCCACGCACCGGAGAAGAGACTGGAGAATCTTCCAATGGTCGTCGCTTTCCCCGCCGCACCCGCAAGCAGCTGAAAGAGGAAATCAAGAATCTGAAGGCTGAAATGGAGAACATGGAGCATGACTTCTACCTTTCCCGCATGGAGTTTTATGAGGCACGAGCTTCCCTGGAGCAGGCTAACCGGAACACGATTCGCGCTATCGAGCAGCGCAATGATGCTTGGACCCGCGAGGACGTGGTCAGAGCCCAGCTCCATGGACTGCAGCAATACACCGCCCAGATTGAGCAGTACAATGATATGCTTCATGAGGAAGTGCATCAGCTACATGATCAACTCCATCCCTTGGTACCCCCGGTTATGGAAGACCCCGAAGATGGAATCGTGGAGGAACCTGAAGTGGAACACGAGCCTGATCAGAATGAGGAAGTGGAACCTGCTGAAGATGTCCACGTTGAAGATGAAGAGGAGGAGGAAGAGCCTGAGCTTATCATCGAGGATGATGATGATGACGAAGAGTTGATCTTCATCGATGATGACTAGACTCCTTGTGTCTGTACCATCTGCTTACCTAAAACCTTAGCCTAGGTTTGGGAGCGTTAGTCTGTCTGTTGCCAAGTCTGGCATGTATCTTTCTTTTCGTACCTTATCAGTCTGTTGTCATCTTTATCAAGTCAGCTATCTTTGTATCAGTGAAGCTATCAATCAAGTTGTTTCAGAACCCTTGTCCATATATGCTGAGTTCCGACTTGCTTATACAGATGCCTGTGAACACCCGTACCGGAGCCGGAGGTGCTGGAGATGACCGTCTCCCAAACCCTCCACCTGTACCAGCTACCCTAGCTGATGCCATTGCAGCCTTGGCCGCCGCTGCCAATCTGATGGCTCAGAATCAAGGGCAGCAGAACAACGGTAACCGTGGTCGCCGCAACAACCAAGAGACAACCTATGTGGAATTCACTGAAACACGCCCACCGGTCTTCACAAAGGCCGATGAACCTCTCGAGGCTGACGACTGGTTACGCACCATGGAACAAAAGTTCAGTCTTCTGCACTGCACGGAGATCCAGAAGCCTCGGTTCGCTTCTCAGCAGCTCCGTGGTCCTGCAAGTGCCTGGTACGCCAACCTGTTGGCGGCCCAGCCGGAAGGTCACCAGCTGACCTGGGAAGAGTTCCGCACTGCTTTCAGAGCACATCACATCCCCTCGGGATTGATGAGAATGAAGTTGGATCAGTTCTTGGCCCTGCAACAGAAAGATTCCACCGTCATGCAGTACGTGGGACAATTCAACCACCTCAGTCAGTATGCCTCTGACTATGTCAACACAGAGGAAAAGAAGAGAGATTGTTTTCTCAGGGGTCTGCACCCTAAGATTCGCAGAGGTCTGTCCAACAACCTAAACGGATCCTACCATGATGTCGTTGACCGTGCTGTTGCTTTCGAGGAAAGCAACCGCCAGTATCAGGAGGAGAAGAAGAAGAAGAAGGCTGGGTCTAGCAGTTTCTCCAGCAACCATAAGCGCCCAAGAATCATCTACCACCCCAGCCACCACCAAAACCGTGCCCCATACCCCCATCAGCAAGTGGTCGTTCGTACCGCGGCCACCACCCACAATGCCAACCAGCAAAGTGCCACTCAGCCGAACGCCCCTGGTGTTCGTGTCACCACCCCACAAACAGCTTATAACCATCCATGCTACAACTGTGGCCAAGTTGGTCACTGGGCTCGCGAGTGCCCAAAACCCAAGAAGAATGCCCAGCATGCACAGAAAGGCCCTGGAGGATCACAGCAGCAGCACCGTGCACCGCAGCAGCACGTCCAGAAGGGCAAGCTTGTCAGGAAGCACGGGCAAGTCTACTTCACCACCGTCAGTAACATCCCAGACGGAGAGCCCGTCATGCTTGGTAGGTTTCCTGTTGCCAATCATCCTGCAGTCGTCTTGTTTGATTCTGGTGCATCGCATTCCTTCATCAGTCGCACTTTTGTCATCAAGCATGAGTTGCCCATGGGGGAGTTAAAAGAAAGTTTCTGCATACTTTCGCCTGGAGGGCGGATAAATACTAAGGAAGTGGTCCGCAGTATACCAGTAATGTTGGGGAAACATGTCTTTCCTACCACCATGATAGTACTGCGCGATCAAGAGATAGATGTCATCTTAGGCATGAATTGGATGTGTCAGTATAAAGCCATGATTGACATCTTGAATAGAGTTGTGAGAGTGGATATTCCTAACAGTACCTCCAAACTCCTTCTCCAACTTCCTATGCCTTCAAAACCAGCTACCACACAGCTAAATGCTACCTATGATCAAGGGATCCGAGACATCCCTGTAGTCTGTGAGTTCCCTGATGTTTTTCCTGAAGATTTACCTGGTCTGCCTCCTGACCGTGATGTTGAGTTTGCCATAGAGCTAAAGCCCGGGACTGCTCCTATAGCCCGTAGAGCTTATCGAATGCCTCCCAGAGAGTTGGCAGAGCTGAAGATCCAATTGCAAGAGCTATTGGATAAGGGTCTCATTCGCCCAAGTTCATCTCCTTGGGGCTGTCCTGCTATCTTTGTGAAGAAGAAGGACAAAAGCCTTCGTCTGTGCGTTGACTATCGCCCGCTCAACGAGGTCACCATCAAAAATAAATATCCCTTGCCTCGCATTGACCTTCTGTTTGACCAGTTATCTGGAGCCAGAGTGTTTTCCAAGATCGACCTCAGATCTGGCTATCATCAAATAAAAATTCGTCCCGAAGATATTCCCAAAACAGCTTTCACCACCAGATACGGTCTATATGAGTACTTGGTCATGTCTTTTGGCTTGACCAATGCCCCCGCTCATTTCATGTATCTCATGAACTCTGTGTTCATGCCAGAGCTCGATAAATTTGTAGTCGTGTTCATTGACGACATCCTTGTTTATTCAAGAACTCCTGAAGATCATGCCAATCATCTTCGTGTCGTTCTCTCTCGTCTCAGAGATCACCAGCTGTATGCCAAATTCAGTAAATGTGAATTCTGGCTAGATCGAATTCAATTCCTTGGTCATGTCCTGTCCGCTGAAGGTGTGTCAGTTGACCCTGAAAAAGTGGCAGATATCTTGGATTGGAAGCCACCTACCACTGTCCGAGAAGTTCGCAGCTTCATGGGAATGGCTGGATACTATCGCCGTTTCATCCCAGACTTCTCCAGAGTTGTCAAGCCTATCACAGAGTTGTTGAAGAATTCCGTGGATTTTGTTTGGTCAACAGCCTGTGAGCAAGCTTTTCAAGCCTTGAAGAAACTACTGACTACATCACCAGTCCTAACTCAACCAGACATCGAGAAACCCTTTGATGTATACTGTGATGCATCTGGTACTGGGTTAGGCTGTGTTTTGATGCAAGAAGGTCGAGTGATCGCTTATGCCTCACGGCAGCTTAGGCGACATGAGGAGAATTATCCAACCCATGACCTTGAGTTAGCAGCAGTGGTGCATGCTTTGAAGATATGGCGTCATTATCTGTTGGGCAGTACCTGCAATGTGTACACTGATCATAAGAGCCTGAAGTATATCTTCACTCAAGAAGAGTTGAACATGAGGCAGCGAAGATGGCTTGAGTTAATCAAGGACTATGATATCGAAGTGCATTACCATCCTGGTAAGGCAAATGTAGTTGCCGATGCCCTCAGTCGCAAGTCATACTGCAACTGTCTGACGACGAAGCTCTATGATCTTTCCTTGTGCCATGCTCTTGAAAGGATGGGTATTGAGATAGTTCCGCAAGGAAGCCTGAACAATGTCAGGATAGAAACATCGGTCAAGGAACAAGTCATCGCTGCACAGAGAGATAACCCTGGAATCAAGCACATCATCGAAAAGGTCCAGACCGGTAAGGCTGATTGTTTCAGGATCGATGATGTAGGAGTTGTTTGGTTCAAGAACCGTCTAGTAGTTCCCAAGGTGCCTGAGTTGAGACAGTTGATCCTTGATGAAGCACACCTGTCTAGGTTTTCCATCCACCCCGGCAGCAACAAGATGTACCAGGATCTAAGGCAGAGATTCTGGTGGACAAAGATGAAAATTGAGATCGCTCGCTATGTCGCTCGCTGTGATACTTGTCAGAAAGTCAAAGCCGTGCACATGAAGCCTGGAGGAGAATTGCAGCCTTTATCTGTACCTGCCTGGAAGTGGGAAGATATCAGCATGGATTTTATCAATGGACTACCCAAGACTCGGAAAGGTTTTGATTCCATTTGGGTAATCGTGGACCGACTCACCAAACAAGCTCACTTTCTGCCAGTCAAGACCAGCTACGCCGTCCCCACGTATGCCGCCTTGTACAAGAACAACATAGTGAAGCTTCATGGAATACCCAAGACCATTATCTCAGATCGTGGTACTCAGTTTGTCGCAAAGTTCTGGAAAGCGTTCCATACCTCACTTGGAACCAAGCTCTTGCATAGTACAGCATATCATCCGCAGACTGATGGACAGACTGAGAGAGTCAACCAAGTGTTAGAGGATATGTTGAGGGCATGTGTGCTCACCTTCGCAGATACTTGGGATGACTGTTTGCCCTTGGCAGAGTTCTCATACAATAACAGTTATCAAGAAAGCATCAAAATGGCACCATTTGAAGCACTGTACGGTCGTCGTTGTCGTACACCCCTCAGTTGGTCTGAGCCCGGAGAAAGAGAATTCTTTGGAGTTGACCTGGTCAAAGATATGGAAGAGAAAGTCAAGCAGATACAAGAGAACATGAAGATTGCCCAATCCCGACAAAAGAGTTATGCTGACAAGAGACGTCGACCTCTGAAGTTTCAAGTTGGAGATTACGTATATCTCAAGGTCTCACCAACCAAAGGAGTCACTCGTTTTGGAGTAAAGGGAAAGTTAGCACCCCGCTACATTGGTCCGTTTGAGATTTTGGAATGTTGTGGCAAGGTAGCTTACAAGCTGAAGTTGCCCGATCATCTCTCTGCTGTCCACAATGTTTTCCATGTCTCCCAACTCAAGAAGTGCCTCCGAGTACCAGAACATGTCGTGGAAGTTGAAGGTGTCGAGCTAGAGCCTGATCTATCCTACTCGGAGTATCCAGTTCGCGTGTTGGATCACAAAGATCGAGTTACTCGAAGAACTACCACAAGGTGGTACAAAATCCAGTGGAACCAGCACTCTGAAGAAGAAGCTACTTGGGAATCTGAAGACTTCTTGGCAAAGAACTATCCCGACTTTCTCGAATCCCTGTCTATGTAAAGTTTTGTCTTTTCCCTTCTTTGTCCTTTCTTAAGACGCAGAATCTCGGGGCGAGATTTCTTTAAGGGGGGAAGGCTGTAACACCTCTGGTATTTAAGCATGTAATTAACTTGACATATCATCATTAGCATCATTAATCATCTTGATCATGATTTCATGTGTATGCATTTGCTAAGTGTATCATTTTATGTGATGTACCTCTATTGCAAAAACCCTTATTAGCCCACTCCTTCCTATAGGGGCAAAATGGTAATTTCACCTCTGTGCCTAGTTCTATATAATTCTTGTTCAAATTTAGTGCCCTGATGTTTGTTGCTTTGATCAAAGTTCAAAAATCAGATTTGAATTGAATTTCCTTTTGCAAAACCCTAAAATCCCAAATCCTGGATTTATTCCCTTTTAAATAACTTTTTCAAAATTCAAAATTTTGAGTTGGTTCAAAAAGCAAAGTTGTGAATCTGACCTAGAGGAACAACTTTGGTATTTACAGATTTCCATGTTTCTATATAAAATTTGAAGTAATTTCAAATTCATTCAAATTCCAGTTTTTGTCCCCTTTTCAGTTTCAAAAATTTATTCAAAAACTTTTGAGTTTCAGAAAAAGTGTATATTAGCAAAGTTATAGGTTTTGTCAAATGGAACAACTTTCATATTGAAAGATTCTCAAGTTTCAGTTTGAAATCCAGAGTAATTTTGATTTGAATCAAGTTTGAAAAAGTGTCCCCTTTTCTGTTTTTGATTGTAGTTCAAAAACTATTTGGAATTTGAAAATGTTCATATTGACAAAGTTGTAGATCTCACTTTTCTGAACAACTTTGGTGTTTTGAGTTTTTGTCGCACAGTTCAAATTTTGAAAGTATTTTGCGAAATACAGAAACTAGCCAAAAGTCAAACCCTACACCCTAGACTGTTCATCTTCCCAGGCGAGTCAGGGGGGGGCCCGGCCGCGCGCCCTCGCCGGAGTCGCGTGCCGCCGCGTGTCCGAAGCTCCTTCGGCCAAACCGACTCCACGCCGATGCTCAGCACTCGATTGCGCACGCGAACCGTCTCCAGCTGACTTTGTTCCCAGTCCCCTACCGGCCGCAGTGCGTCGCCGCCACGCGTTCGCCGCCGGTGAGCCGTGCGCCCGGCCCCTGAGTGCCAAACCGCTGACCTCCTGGTGTGTAATCGATCGCGCACGCTTCACTCGTTCTTATCCGCCTCTGCTCAGCCGATTGCTCGCTCTCGCCGCGACTATAAGAACCCCGCCGAGCCGGCCGGAGCAGAACCCAACCCCGTCACCGTGGCCAGAGCGAACCCGAGCCGCCGCTTCTCTCCCAGCTAGCCCAGAAGCTCCGCCAAGTCCTTGCGCAGCTTCACCACCCCTCAATTTGGTCGCTACCGCCTCCATTCGCCCGGCGTAGCTCGTCGTTGTCATCTCCGGCAAGAATCCCGTCGAGGTCGGGATCGTGAAATACTCCCTCTCCGGCCTTGATCATCCTCCACTGACCCCCGCATCACCTTCCTTGCTCCTTTGCGTCTCTGACTGACCCCTTGTGGTCGCTTGTGTCGCACAGGAACGCCGAGTCGACGATCACCGCCGTCCGCCGTCCGCCGGTCACCGTCGAACTCACCCCTCCGTTCATCCCCTCACCTCGCCGAGCCCCGCAATCGACGCCGGTGAGCTCCCTGTTGCTTCCCGTACCCTCAGTTTCGCCGCGGAGCGCCCGCAGTGGCCGGCGTAGCAGCGCCGCCGCCGTCCGGCCGCCGGCAAACGCGGGAAGGAGAAGAACAGTGCCGTTTTTCTTTTTCCAAACATGTGAATAGTGTTCAAATTTCATCTTTTTGTATGATTTTCTGTGTGCATCCAAAAATGCTGAAATTTTTGTGGTAGACTCTTTATGCTCTGGAGTATTTTATAAAAATATAAAACTTGACTTTTCTGCAAAAATTTGAAAATGAAAAATCTCCCTTTTAATTAATAAATGAAGGTTTTGGTATTTTTGGAGAGTGATTTATAACTCCAAAAACCATGAGACAAATTTTTGTGAGCTTCTTATGCCATGACTAGTCTCTGGTAAAATTTTGAAGTCTTTTGGAGCAAGTTGTTTTTTGAGCTTTTATTTTAATTCTTGAATAGTGCCTTTTGTTAATTAAATGTCTAGATTTAATTGAGCACCTTAATGACCTCCAAAAATTATGAAATTTGTTTTGCCATCTATCTACACCATGATGAACATATGTGATTAATTTGGTAATTTTTGGAGCAACTTCATAAAATGACCTTTTTAATTAATTTAAGAAAATAGAAAAGAGGTTTAGGGTTGGTAATAAGTGTTGATGATGTGATCTTGGATTGATTGATGTTCATAGACCCCTACCCTTTGGTCTATGATGTTTGTGATGCTATGTTTGGTTGATGCTTAGGATAATTATATTAAGGGTTAGTTAATCAATATTGCTTAAGGAAGAAAAGGTTACCTTTAATGCTCAACCTAGGGTTCAATCATGCCTTGCTTAAAAGTAATCTAGAATCAGTGGAATTGTCTTGCACCATAAGTCCATATCATCATTCTCATGTGCATTCATCATTGCATCCGTATAGTTGACGAAGAAGGACCTGAAGTCGAGGTAGCCACCGAAGGATCTGTCCCCGAGGCAACCCCGAGCTCCGACACCTACTCCTACCCCGAGTCTGCTCTCTTTGCCATCCAAGGCAAGCCCCGGTGCATTTAACCCTTTCCTTGAATTTTATAAAATGTTTCCTTAAATGCTTTTGGGTTAAATTATTGCATTAGGTTCATAGGAGTTGTGTGCTATCCTAATTGATGCACTATCCACCTTGACCACTGATACACCCGATACCTGCTTTTCACAAGGTATTTGAAAAATGCTTAGCAATGCTATTAAATAGATTTGCAATAAAAATGCCAATTTCAAAAGTGTGATCACTTAAGAATCTTTATGGGATTTTGGCTTTACTCCCACTATTGGCTAAGTATCTGATCCGTACTTAGTCAATGGGAAGGAGAGGTTGTCCTTGCGTACGGTGCCGTCATGTTGTAGTCCGGGGCTCAACAGTTGACACCGACCGGGACAGGGTTGAAAAACTGACAGGACCTGTACTCTTGGGTTAGAGTCCCGAGGTGCTTGTCGCTGGCTGGAAAATGTAGGGACCATCCGTATGGGGGCCTGCTGGTCAAGACTTGTAACTATTCACATACTACGGAAAGCTCTGGCTCCGAGAAATCCATTATTGGACCGACAACCGCGCACTGGGAGTGGAGAGATGGCGGAAGTAGCATGTACCCACGTGGGTTAGAGTCCCGGATTGGAGTGGTGTACTGTACTTCCGGGTGGCGTAGGACCGGGCCCAATCTTGGAGGAATCGTGGTAGACGAGTTGGCATATGCAAGCTTGGGGGCTACATATGCAGTGTGGATAGGGATCCTCAGCTGAGTATTATTTATCCGGATTAACGTTGCTCCTCGGTTATGGAGACTTGGTCCACTGACTGTCAACGGAGAGTGGTTCTCAACTAGGAATGTTCTGAATTGTAAAATGAATCATGAATGATGAAGAATTGAGGAATACCGAATCTTTCAAAAATAAAATAAGGTTTACAAAATGCTTTTCTGCAAAATACTTGATCTTGCTTGAGCCTTACCTTGACTACCCTAAGCTTTCATTCCTGAGTCTTCTCCCTTTTTCTTTAGTCGGGTAAGTCTTGTTGAGTACCTTTGTACTCAGGGTTTTATTACCCATGTTGCAGGTATGGCAGATTCCTCAGTATGCCTTGGACCCTGCTGTGTGACTGTTGTTCAGGAAGAGGCCGATGAGGCCGATGAGTGATTAATCACCCTCGGGCTGGGTGAAGTATCTTTACCTTCAGTTGTTGTCATATGCTACTCTGTCAACTCTATCTATTTGAACTATGGTCTGTAATAACTTCACTTTAATTTTATGTTGAACCCTGGTTTGTAAAACTATTGTTATCTAAGTCTTCCGCTATTTACTCCGATGTAATTTGTCAAAATGTTCAAGAGATTGTAACTGAATTGTGAGATGATCCTGCGGACAACGGGCACTGATGTAGCCCAGTAGCGGAACCGGTCCTAATCTCTTGGCTGTACGGATCGACTGTCAGCGGTTGACGGTGATCAGTGGGCCATGGGATTAGAGCCGTTACGTTACAATTTACTTGTCTATCTTGGATGTTGCTTGCTTCTTTAGATCAACCCTTTTGATATCTTCAACTAAGCATCTCAAATGACACTTTAGATCACCACTTCCATGTTAGCCTTCCAAGCCTTTCTTGGTTAACCTACCAAAGGCGGCAAGCCCCTACAAAAGGGAGAAGTGACCTTTCTCCAAAGAATCATCCTTAATACTCACTTGAATTGATTTAGTTTGATTGATCCAAATGATGAACTCTTCTTGAGATATGACATTGAATCCTTCTTTGAGTCCTTTTCTTTCTACCAAATGATCTTCATTTGAGATTATAATTTGAGCTTCATCTTTATTTTGATGTTGGTCTTGATCTCCAATTTGAGTACCATATGTGTGCCAAATACACTTCTCAAACAAATGAACTTGTACTCATATTTGTCATACTTCTAGCTCATTTCAAAACCAAACATAGGTCTCTCAATCACTTATAAACATAATTCCAACTTGAAGGCCTTTCAATCAAAGTGACTCTAGATCAATTCATTGTCACTTTTCTGGCAGATTCTGTCCTTCTCAAAGAAACATGCATATCTCCCAAAATATAAGTCTAATGACCATGACATTTGGTGGAGATGTGCTTCTCTATGTGTTCTAGCAGCCATAAAAATTTGAGATTCATTGGCTTTCTAGATTGCTACCAGATTTCAATTCTTTCCATAGTACTACATGCTGAAAACTGCTGCACTATAGTTGACAAGATCTACTCCAAAACCGAAGCATCACTTATCCAATTATCATGAATTTTGCACAAAAACTAGTACCATAAGTGTAGAGAATGTGTACCAAATTTCAAGTCAATCTAATTAGATTTGATCATCCAAACATGGCTATCTTCTCAGCTCACTCAGATTTTGCAATATTGAACAACTTTGAGCAATTGAGCTATACTCTATCAATTTGAATCAAACTTGATCTAACTTGTTTGAATACTCTCACAAGACATATATCCATTCAAATCACTTACTAAAAGAAGTCTTATGAACATATCCATTCAAACTAACTCAATTTTGATCACTAAGCATCAAATCCATTCAATCATCTTATAGCAAGCAACATATCCATATATATCCAATTCAATCAACTTATATGCATCTAAAATATCATGATTAACAAGAGATATACCTTAGTAGCTCATGATCATCAAATAGCAATCTTCTTGATCTATCATTTGCAAGCCTTCAAATATCTCCAATCTACCACCACAACTTGATCTTTTGCACTTGTATGTTGTAGCACTTGGACTTCACTCTTTTGTCTTGGCATTGGGATGGATTTGCACTAAGCTTCATTACTTCACTCAATCACATGATGAATAATATGAAATCAATTGAATCAAGCCTCCAATGCCATGGTACCTACACACATTCATCCACTAGTTGATGGTACCCAAACTTGTTTGGGTCCTCTCAAGTTAGGTGCAACATACTTTGGCATAGCCTTAGTATGAGTAGCGAGATGAGTTGCAATAGTAGCCTTAGAGGTACCATTTTCATCCTTTCTAAGCACAATATTATCATCAATTGAAATAGGCTTAGAATGGTTACCTAGGGGACATGAATTAGCCATGTGTCCTCTTTCCCGGCATGAGTAGCAACTTCTCTTTGATTGAGCCTTCTCTTCCTTGCTCATTTGTTGCTTCTCATTGCCTTGCCTCTCATGAGTTGCTTGAGCCTTGTTCTCAAGCTTGGTAGGACACTCCTGAGGCAAAGTGTCCCATGTCACCACATTTGTAGCACTTGATGTGAGCCAAATCTTTCTTCTTTTCTTCATTCTTGCTCATCATCATCTTGGCATCTTGAATGTGAGTTGGATGCCTTGCTCTTCCACCCCTTCTTGTTTTCTTCTTCTTCTTCATCAAGTCACCACTATCACGGTTGATCTTGACTTGATCTTGGGGCTCCTCTTTTTGCTCAACTTGTGGCTTTGGTTGAGACTCTTCTTGTTGCTTCACCAATTGCTTGGTTGGGCACATAGAGGTGAGATGTCCCCTAGTGCGGCACTTGAAGCACTTGACATGCTTGAGTCTCTCTTCTTCCTTCTTCAACTTGAGCTTCTCCTTGTTGGGGCAAGCATTTGCAAGATGTCCCATCTCATGGCACTGATAGCACATGAAATGAGATAGCTTTTCTTGTTCTTGCTTCTTCATTTCTCTTTCATGCTTCTTCTTTCCCCGTCTCTTGCCTTTGATCTTGATCTTGTTGAAGCCAATGCCACTCTTGTCACCATAGCTCTTTTGATTCTTCAACATGTGCTCAAAGGTGACTTTGGAGTTGTAGCACCTCTCTAACTTGTTGCTCAAATTGTTCACTTCACTTTTGAGCTCATTGTTCTCCTTCAAAATGTTAGTCTCACAAGACATATAAGTAGAACAAGCATCTATATGTGAAGAACATGGCATAGATAATAAATCATCACAAGAGGTGGATACATGCTTCTTCTCTACATCACATGGGTTAGCACAATTATGTGATTGATCATTTGACCCAAATGATGAGCTCTCACTAGTTTTAGTTTCTTCATTAGAAAGCTTCTTAGTGAGAAAAGCATGGTCTTGTACCAAGTTGTCATGAGCAACACTAAGTTCCTCATGAGTCAATTTAAGGTTATCATGTGAACAAGTAGTAACATAAAGTAGATGCTTTTGTTGTTCACATGCATTCTTTAGAAATGAGTTTTCTTTTGTCAATTTCATTGTTTTAGCCATCTCATTTTCTAAAGCCTTAGTGAGTCTACATACAAGCTCAAAATTTGGATCATCACAATCAACTACCACATTAGCAATTGATACCTTAGTGTCACCATGTGACATGAAGAAATGTGGTGTAGTAGAAGAGCTTGAAGAGACATCACTTTCATAGCCATCATCATCATCATCATCAAGTGTGCATGGAATGGCATCATCATTTGCACCACTTGAGCTTTGGCTATGGTTACCATCATCCTTGTCAAGTGATCTTGTGGATTGATCATCATCATTATCATCACTTGACGATGAGGTGGAGCAATCCTCCACAACTATCATGTTGTGGTCATGCTCAACACCCTCATGTGCCTCTACCTTGAGCTCACTAACATCATCATCATTTGAGGCCCTCCCATAATTGTTGTTGAGAAACTTCCACATGTGATGGGAGGACTCCATATCCATGATCTTACTAAAGATATCATCATGCAAAGATCTAAAAATGATGTTAGTAGCTTGGCACTCGAGATCTAGGCATTTCTCTTGTGCTTGAGTTAGATTCGTTTCATCCAACACATGAGAAAAGCCTACATCTACGATCCACCACATTTGAGGACAAATAAACTTGAAATTACACATCATCCAAGTTTTCCATCGTGTAAAGTGAGTGCCATCAAAAATGTGTGGACAATCAACGCCTAGCCCGTAAGACGCCATCCTCTCGGGTCGGTAAAGACCACAAATGAGAGACCTGGCTCTGATACCACGTGAAGGGTCGAGATGGCGGACTAGAGGGGGGTGAATAGTCTTTTCTAAATCTTAAACATAATCGGAGCGGCTAACCGAAACAAATGCGGAATTAAAACTACCGGTCTAGCCAAGACTAAAACCCTCTACTTATACTCTATGACACCTTACAAAAGAACCTAAACAAAGCAAATAAGGTGTCGGGCTAGCTAGAGCTCACCTAAACAATTCTAGCTTGCAAGGTTACACAAACCTAAGCAACTAGTACTCAATCAACCGGGGAGCTCCTACACATGCCACTAAGCAAAAAGCACAAAGCCTAAGCTCACTAGCAATGCTCAATAACAAGGCTACACAAGCCCAATTAGAGAGCTCAACTTAGCTACACAAACTAAGCAATGTGACTAGCAAGACTACAAGTCAACTAGTCACTCACGGGATCAACTTCTATGCTACACAAGCAAGGAAGATAACTAGCAAGCTACACAAGCTAACTAATCACAAGAGCAACTACACAAGCACAATATATATGAAAGTAAATACAAGCTTGTGTATGGAGATAGCAAACCACCGAGAAGATGTAGACAATGTTGACACGGTGATTTTATCCCGAGGTTCACTTGGTTGCCACCAAGCTAGTCCCCGTTGTGTCGACCACACACTTTGGTAGTTCGGCGGCTAATAGGCACCACACCTAGCTCGACACTCGAGCGCCGCAAGAACTCATCCACAAGTGAGGGTAACTCAATGACACGCACAATCCACTAGAGTTGCTCTTCGCGATCCCCGCGGGGCGAGCACAATGCCCCTCACAAAGCCTTTTCCGGAGCCACGCACAATCTTCTTGCGGGCTTCACGACGGAGACACAACCACCAAGCCATCTAGGAGGTGGCAACCTCCAAGAGTAACAAGCACCACCGGCTTGCAACACGATCACCTAGTGCCACTCGATGCAATCTCTCAAAGCAACGCACTAGAATCGCTCACTCGCAATAGATTCGCACACTAGAAAGCACAAGCGAGTTAGAGGGCTCTCAAGCACATCCACACAAGCCACCAAGGCTTTGGAGTGCTCAACCACCAGCCCAAGGCCGGTTACCAACGCTATATATAGCCCCAAAGGCTAACTAGCCGTTGCCCCTTCACTGGGCATCCTGCGCCACCATCGGACGCTCCGGATCGAGACCATCGGACGCTGAGGCTAGCGTCCGATGCTTGGATGCTCGCCAGGTGTCCCCCACGTTCAACTTCAGCCGAGCGATCCCAACGGCTATATCACTTCCCGCGCCAGTTAAAGTGGCATCGGACGCGCCGATGCCTAGCATCGGACGCTCCGATGCCTCTGCTCAAAACTGCTCAAACCTGCTCTCACATCGGACGCGCCGGACCCTTAGCATCGGACGCTAAGGGCCAGCATCCGATGTCTATGCAGAGAGCTCCCCGACAGCTCCATTCTACATCGGACGCGTCAGATGGAACCACATCGGACGCAGGCCAGTGTCCGATGCTCCCTGAAAGGCTAGCTCGCGCCACGTCACCTGCATCGGACTCTGCAACAGTGATTCCTCAGCGTCCGTTGCCAGCGTTCGATGCTCCTTCAACTTCTGACAGAAACTAGGGTTAGCCATCGGACGCTCGGCCTAGCGTCCGATGCCTCTCGGACCAGCGTCCGATGCTCCCCGAGCACTACACTTCTCCTCCGAAAACTGCCGAATCTTGCCTCGCAAGCTCGGCAGGAGGGAGAGGGACTATACACTAGTTTCTCCCACTTTTCCACACCTCCTTTCAACACAACTTCTTCTCCAACAACTTCTCCTTTGCAAATGTGCCAACACCACTAAGTGTACAACATCATGTGCATGTGTGTTAGCATTTTCACAATCATTTTCCAAAGGTTTTTCACTTGCTCTCACTACGCCACTTGATCCTAGCAACATCGCAAAGTTAGATCGCTCAAGTGGCACTAGATGACCGATATGCAAACAAGTTTGCTCCTCTTAATAGTACGGCCATCCATCCTAAACCCGGTCATAATCTTCTCTACACACCTATGACCGGTCAAATGAAATGCCCTACAAATATACCTTTGCCTCGCGCATTCCATTCCATTCCATCTCCTTCGGTGTTGATGCAACACATGCACCAACCTATCTTCAAATGATATGATCCTCTTCATATCATCACATGGCCTCCATGGTCCATCGATCTTGACCTCACTTGCTGTTCACCGTTGCTTCGGTCCTTCGGCGCCAAGTCTTTGCTCAAGCCTCCCGACACTCGGTACCAACGGCTTCAAAGCCTCCAACTTGCCCCTCACCTTCGCAACCGGTCCATCAAGCCAAGTCTTGCCTTGATCTTCACCATCTTAACCACATGACCACATGTCATGTCACATATGCAATAAGCTCATTCTTCATCACAAGCATGAGCATTGCAACATCCTTCAAGCCATTTCACCTCTATGGCATATGTTGCTCATACATGATCACCTGTGGACTTAACACCTGTGTATCTCACATAAACAGCATTAGTCCATCTAAAGTTGTCACTCAGTTACCAAAACCAAACTAGGACCTTTCAACTTCCCCCCAACCGAGCTCACCCGAGCCGGACCAACTAGGTCCTTGTGTAAAAGCTCTCCAGGGCGCTGTGTCATGACCTGAGCCACTGGATGGTGGGGAGCGGCAACCATCTTCCCATGTCTACAAGAATGGCAAACAAGATCCTTCTCCATTGACAACTTGGGCAATCCTCGGATTAGGCCAAGTGAGCTAAGTCTCGCAAGCAAGTCGAAGCTCAAATGTCCTAGTCTCCTATGCCACTTCCAAAGATCAAAGGAGGAAGGACCAGCCACAAGACAGCAAGAAACTCCAAACGACTCTAAGAAATCCGCACGAAAGACTTTCCCAAAGGGCGAAATCACACAAACAAGAATGCCCTGAGGATCTAAAATGCGACTGAGATTTGGTTTAAAACGAATCTCATAGTCATCATCCAAAAGTTGTGAAACAGAAAGAAGGTTAAAATGCAAGTTAGAAATAAGAGCAACATCGCGCAACACAAAGTGCTCATTAACTCGCACCGACCCACGAGACAACACTTTACCTTTGCTATTGTCGCCGAAGGTGATAAACTCCTTTCCGGCGACTGGACTAAGACTGGAGAACCACTTGGCGTTTCCGGTCATGTGCCTCGAGCAACCGGAATCCACCAACCAAACGTCCTCCAATCATTTTACCTACATCAATAAAAAGACATAGGGTGAGCATACGATCCAACACTGGGGTTAGTGAAGTAGGAAGAATACCAGTGTTGGGCCGGCTGCTCAAAAGAACGGTTAGTAGAAAAACCATTCCTAGCACGCCTACGGGGGAAGCGATCACCACGTTGAGGAAAACGTGGTCCGCTAAGGGAAGAGCGTCCATCGCGATACTCAAAACGCGGTGGGGGAAAACGATCTACAACAAAGCCACTGCCACGGGGTCCATAGCCTACAACTGCAGGCTCTCACCGGGCACGTCCTCTCCGCTGCCTAGGCCTGGGAACTTGAGGTTCTGGACCTCTGGGCCTAGCAGCACGTCTCTGAACATTCGACGCATGTACATCATGGAAAGGACGGTACATGTTCGCATTGTTCATCTCCCTTGCACGGCGCGCCTCTCTCTTGCGCCGAAACCAAAACTCACTCAAGTGTCCATCTCGCCCACAGTGCTCACAACGGTACCTCACCGCTCTCAAAGGGGGTTGTTGGTACTCACGGTAGTGGGTGTGGATCACTTTGCCCTTCTGTGGCATAAGCTCCTCTTAGATGGGTGGCATGGTGTCCAGCTTGTTCTTGAGGTGGTTTGGTTTGGGAGCCCATGATTGTTTCTTGGGTGGAGCTCTTGGAGGCTCAACTAAGACCCCATCCTTGGTGTTAGGCTTGAGTGGCTCTTTGGGTGGAATCTTGGTAAGCTTGGGAGTAGTGGTGAAGTTGGGCTTCTCACATGGGTTAAGACCACTCGACTCTCCAATCTTCCCAAAAGATGAAACATCAACACCCAGAGCAAAACCTACACCAGGACCTCTAGCAGCTCGCATGAATTGGGAGATCATCATCCCGAGCTGTGGCTCACCACTAGATACTCATGACAAGATGGTCCGAAGGTATGTGTTTCCTCTTCAGTTTGCATCTTGTCATGCTTCACATTAGCGATCTCCATATCCAAAACCTCACAAAGAACACACCTAGCCACACATGTGCTACCTGAGTTGGCCTCTTCAAGAGACACAATCTTGGCATTCTTCTCTGCCAACTCAAATTGCAAGACAGGACAAGTCTTGCACGCACCCAACAGCGAGGGTCTAGCCTTCAGCTCATCCAACTCTCCTACCAACGCAGCATACTTACCTCTCAAGGTGAGAAGGTCAGTCATGTGCTTGGTGCACATCTCACACTCCACCTCCTCAGAAACGACCACGGTGGACTTAGCAAACTCAAGCACCCTCACTGTGTCCTCCCACTTCTGCCTAAACTCCTTGTGCTCTCTAGCAGCACGCCTAAGCAACTTATCTTGACTAAGCAAGGTGGCAGTAAGCTTCTCAACCTTAGCAGAAAGCTCGTCGTGGGTGAGAGATACCTGGGAGGTGTCGTCGTCGTCATCGTTCCGAGGGGAGTCCTCCAGCTTGCCGTCGATCTCATCACCAAGGGCCATGGTGCAGAGGCCGTCGTCGTCGGCGAAGAAGCAGAGACCGTTCAACTTGTCCTCGATCCTCTTCTTCTTCTCGGACTCGTCATCGCTTGAGCAAGCGGAGTCGTCATCCGAGCCGTCGACGTCGCTGAGCGTCGACGTTGTTTGGCCTTGCGCTGTGATCGAGTAAAGTTTTCAAAACACGTTTGTTAGGTCGTCTATCTTTATCCGGTACGTTTCTGTCTTGTTCCAAAATAAATTTATCGTTCCCAGCTCTATCCTTTTGTTGGACTTTTCCAAAATTCTTTTCTTGTGTCCCAAATTATTTCTTTAAGTTCATCATCCATCATCATATCACTACAAACTTTTTGGAAAATTTTCCGGCTTTTTCTGGAATATTTTCTAGTTTTTCTGTAAGCAAATTCTATTTTTTAGATGCTCCAAAATATCTTTTCATGAGCTCCAAATACTTTATTTGAATTCATCATATTCCAAAGTGTCTCTGGAAATTTTTCCAGCATTTTCGGAGTCATCAGAGTATTTTTTCGTGGTTTAAATAACAATTCTAGACTTTTCTGGAATTATTTTATTCCCGAAATTAATTAATCCCGAAATTAATAAAATATCTCGTTTTTCCATCTTATCAAAACCCTACATATATATACATGCCGGTGTTCATCTCAACGCGAGGATTCCAAAAGTATGTCCCGTTTCGCGAGCCGCCACTTCTATAGATCCAGATGTGAAGCCGAAGTTTCACAACCCTAAAGGTCCGGCGAACTTCCGGCGAATGTTCGGCGATCGTTTCCGATCATCTCCAGCGTCTCCGGCGAATTCCGAGACAACCACGAGGTAGCCCTTTTCGTTCTCTACACCGTCACATATTCCTTTTTACGCATTTATCACCCGTTGATCGCGTCTTCTTTCCTCTTTCTCTTCCGATCAGGCTTTCCGGCGAACGTCCATGGCAGACAACATCTCTTTGGTGCTTTCCCGCAACGGGCACGTCCTCCCGATCGACAGGCCAGGATCGCACCACCACTGCGTCCCAGCCCCGCACTCCTCGCACCCGGGCCACCTCCTCGCGGACCCTGCAAGCAGCCGCAGCGCCTTGCTGGTGCAGCTTGGGCAGCCACGGGTTCCGCGGCCGTGGGCCACCACCGCGGTCGGGCGCCTCGCGCCGCCGAGGCCAAGGCCGAGTGCCTCTCTCCCTCCCACACGATGCAGCAACAGGCAGCCATCAGCCATGGCTATGGTAGCCATGTCCAGCACGTACGGTATCTCAAGGAACAAAGACAAAGTAATTACGAGTTTGCCACTGGTTTGTAATCTCGGTTCAATCTCCACCGTTTAATCATCTAATCTCCGTTTTAATCTGTTCCAGTTGCATTAGTTTCGTGTCGTCGCGCTTTACACAGCAGCACTAGTGTTTATCTTGTCATCCAATTATGAATTTATTCAATTAAATATAATTTGATTAATATTTATTTAATATCTTCCTAACTAAAAGCAACTTAGAGTTTAATCTCCGGTCTTTTATAAGTAAATCATAACTTGATTAATGATAATTTTAAGGTGTCTTTATTAATTATAATTTGATTAGTTTAAACACGAAACATATATCATGATTCGATTAGTTGCTCTTACATGATCTATGTTTTCTAAAATTACAAATGTTTAAATGGCTTAATTAATATTATAGAAATATTTATGAGTTAAATATGATTAGTCTAATCTGGCTTGAAAATTAAAATATGTTGTTCTCTAATCTGAATTAATATTTTGTCATGAGCTTATTTAATTAAAATAAAACGAGTTGGTAGTTCTTTCTTTTATAATATAAAACTCTCGATAGACGTGTCTTTTAACAGGATCCCGCGACCATAGTACGAGCTCTCTTTTAGTACATGATTTTGTCTCGGTTGTGTTGTTCTTAGTCGTCTATGTTGTTTGTTTGTATGTTCGCCTCTGTGTGGTTCTTGCTACGAGTAGACGACCACCGGTTGTGTGCGATGAAGATCAGAAGGTGATGACCCGAAGCTGAAGATGTGAGAATTGATCAAGAGTATCAGACAAGTATAACATGGGACCATCCTTGTTGCCTATTCATTTAAAATTCACTATTCATATGCATGTGTCTAATATGCAAACCATAGGTTTTCCTAGTTGATTCAACTTTATACCTTGCTACCATAGGATATATGTATATGGGTAGATCTGCTAGTGCTTAACTCCAATCTATATGAACAAACGAGATAACTAATAATATGTGCAACACATACTGATAACTTATTTCCATGGTAATGTGAACATCTGACCCTCTAAATGATCTTCTGCGGGCAAAAGCTAGGACATAGAGTACAACCGTTAGGGCTACATGGCTCTGGTTTTAGTTGGTTCGAGGACCTCTCCTCGCTCGATGGTGGTTACCTGAAATGGCACAAAAGGGGCTTGACGAGACGGTTATAGGACAGCCTCTGGTCTCATGTGTATAGCTGGGAGGGAATGTGCCATCGGAAAGGGGTTCCTATGTCTGCTTGCCGATTGGAAACCTAGTGGCCACTATCTTGTTAGGGGAACTTCGAAAGACTTCATAGTGTACCCTGTCACACTTCCTTAGTAGAGGTGATATGGGCTTTGCAACCCCTGGCACATGGGGATCACGGCTCATGGGTAAAGATGTACAAACTCTGCAGAGTATTAAAACTGATATATCAGCCGTGCTCATGGTCACGAGCGACTCGGAAAACTTGCAGGCTAATAACTAAAACAAAATATACTTTATGTTCATATTACTACTGTTAATTTGTTAATCTTTGATGTGGTTGCTCATAGTATTATTCATGTGGTTTGAATGGGATGTAAGCACAACTTGATGACTATCTAATGCTAAAATATTGGCTAAACTAAAAGTGCTAACCGCAGTAAACCAGTGTCTGGCCTTTTGAGCTTCATAACCCCATGTTGTATTTGCTGAGTAGGACATGTGCTCACCCTTGCTATTTCCCCCACACCCCAGTCTCCATCAGAGTTGCGCAGCAGAAGTGTGGTGAAGACACAAATGACTTTCTAGAAGACCGAAGGAAGTGATAGGGATATGTTACCCCCAGTCAGCTGTCCCTGTGAAGAATGGAGTCTGAAGAGAAGTTTAGTATTCGTTCCGCTTAACTTTGATGTAAGTTTTAGTTATAGCTGTGTTTTCGATATCTAGAACACTATTTTTGATATCTTTTCCCTCTGTAGTTGTATGTGTGGACTTCCTTGGCACACATATGACATACCTGGTTTTGTTCTTTAAAACCGGGTGTTACAGCCAGTCCCGCAGCCAGCCCGGCACGGCCCAGCGGCCAGCGTGGCCCAAGCCAGGCGCGACCTTCGACTAGGGAGCGCGGCCCAACGACCAGCGTGGCCCACGGTCAGGCAGGCACGACTCGCAGCCAGTGTGGCCCGTGTGCGGCATATAAAGGGCAGCGGTTAGGGTTCACAACCATAACCGCCCCCAAACCGCCAGCCGCCGCTGCTGTTGGTCCGCTGCAATCTGCCTTGTGCCGCCGTCACTGCTCAGCCGCCGTGGGTCACCCCTACCATGGTCGCCTTCTGCGCCAGCCGCCATCAGAAGCCAGCCGCGGGCCGACCGTTGGGGCACGGGAGCCACGCGACTTAGGGCGCGTGTGGCCGCCGCCGGGGCTCGGAGCCATGGCCAGAGCGCGGGCGCCGGCCGCCGGGGCTCGGAGCGTCCAACTCTGCAAGCGTGAGGACCGACGGGGTCGCTGCGCACACGGCCACCATCGTCGTTTGCAGCCGCCGCCTTTGTCCTAGGTTCGACCGCCACGAGAGACGTGCGTGTTGCTTCTCTGGCCGCCACCGGGGACGCAGACGCGGTGCCGGTGCTAGGTTCGCAAGGAGCGGAGGAGGACGCGTGGTCGTCTTCTAGTCCGCGGCACTGAAGCCAGCCAGCGAAGCATTGCCATCGCCCTCCACCGTAGGGCGCGAGGGAGAGGGAGCCGCCACTGGGAACAGCCTGCCGCAGGCTCGGAGCCGCGCGTGGCCGCGGGTTGGCGCATGGCTCTGGACCCAGTTTATTCGCAAGCGCACAGATAAAATCTATCGATGTAGCACTTCACCGGAGTAACCCAGTTTTAATATCGAACCCAAAGGAACAGATAGTGTTAAGTCTCAAGTCTAACCCCTGAGTAGCTAACAAGGACGGAGAATCTAGAAGCATAGAGGGGATCACTAAGGTTGTCTAATTCCAATTTAAGAGTGATATATTTATATTATTCTTAGTGGGGAAGTTGCCATAAAAGGTCACAAACAGAGTATGAGTCTTTTATGCAAATGTATAATCCTACCGAGCCTACACACGGGTAAGTGGACTATAGAAGAATCAATAAGGCTATAAGAGTCACCCTTGCGAACAACCACTACTACCGGCGTTATAGGAGGCATATATGAGCTATCAAGTCTAAGCACCACGCTTACACTATCCAACTACTCTAACTCTAGAATGACTAGAATTAAAGTACTCAAAAGAGAGTCACAAACCTTAAGAATAATAAGAACAATAGCTCAAACTTAAATATAGACGTTGATTACCGAAACAATCACTGAAGCAAGTTGAAGAAGAACTTGAATCCGCAGGTACAAGATGAAGAAGTGGATCCGATAGGCCGAAGCTCCTTCTTGATCTCTTCCTCTCTCTCTCTTCTAGTTCTAATATAAGACTAGGTTCTAATCCTACTAGAGGGGTATCTAGTCTTCTACTTGATAGCTGGCTCTTGATTACAACTAGATGAACTAGAGCTAATTCTAGATGAACTAGAAGAGATTCATCTAGAGGGACCTCTACTTCTAATTGAAACCCTAGTTTCTGATGTGGAGATGAATAATGAAGATGGAGATGCCTGGAGAGGAGGGTCTGGGTCTGCTTATATAGCCCTGAGGGATCAACCGCGGCCGTTAGATCAAACCGACTTCAGGGATCGTGGAGATGAGTCCTAGGGTTCGGTGGAGGAAGCTTGCAGAAGACGGAAGCCAGCGGGCCCAGGGGGAGACCGACCAGTCTCATGGTGGGACCGGTCGGTCCCACCTGTCATCCTCTCGTGGTGGTCGACCTCCTGGTGTCTTCTTGTGTCCTCTGGAGTCTTCTAGAATATTCCTGACATGACGGTTGCGTTATCTCGCGTCGGTTTCCTTCTAGGGGAAGCAATCAGTGCTGGTTTCCTGGTTTAGTCCCTGCAGAATCACAATTCACCAAAACTCGTGGAATATTGTCAATTAAAACCCTAAACCTTTATTGGTGACTGAATTCATGCCCTTTTCATATTTATTTATCCTTTAATTTTGATAGATAACTAGTGTCAACAATTCCCCCAAGCTTACCCATTGCTAGTCCCTTAGCAAAACCAAGAATTAACAATGGATCAGGAGTTGCTACAATATCTTCATTTCCAACAAGCAAGTATACCTGTTGTTAAACAAAAGTTCTCTGAAACATATCATGTTATTATTCATGGGGCTTATTACTTTTACCTTAGATCTTAAATAATTGAGAGATTGAACGATCAAATCAAGCACTATGTCTCTAGTTCTTTCACTTCACCTTTATCCCGGAGTTTTAATTAATTTTCAAAAGCATTAATACATATGTTGTCAAATTAAACAATGGATCCAAAGAGAAAGTCAACCAACCATTGAATCAACAAGTGCATGTGTATGGAAAATGGAGTCGAATGCTCTTTTGAATATATTCACTCTCTTCTGTCTATCAGAGACATATGGCTATGAGGCTAATTCTACTATCGGGCACATGCCCATTTTTTCTGACATTTTTTTTCTTCTTCTTTTTTTCTTTTCGAGGTTCCGGACACTTGTCCCTTTTTATTTCCTCGGGATTTATCTTTTTGAGGTTTCGGACACTTGTCCCTTTTTATTACCTCGGATCTTTTTTTTCTTTTCTCTCTTTTTTTTAAAAGCCATATGCTTCCAACAAACTTCTGAGAGGGTAGCAACAGATAATTATGAGCATTTATGCGGAAGATGGATGAAATGTGTAAGTGATCTCAATTCAATGGCAAGATAACATCTCACAGGGTCACAAAGCTTAATTTAACTCAATGCAATTATTAGTCATATTCATATTTAGAAATCTCCGGAACTTTAGTGTTGTTTAGAACAAGATAATAGCAGCTTAGATCATCACATGACATATCCCAATTACCTAGACCTTAGATTAAGTATTTGCCATCCATGTATTTAATTTTATTTTAAGGCATCATTATTAATTAGGAGAACTCATGCTTGAAGGCTAGGTACTTAAAAGAAATTAGATAGAGCAACTATTCATTATTTCCATGCAAAAGATTAGAGAGAGGGTTCTTCTTTAGTTATCAACTTCTTAAAACAAACTAGACACACTATTTTATTTATTTAATCTAACACACTTTAAGATATAATATAAAAGCCAATAATAATAGTAGTAGTAATAATAATAAAGACATACCTGAATCGCGAAGATAACGAGGGTGCGTCTCCCCCAAGCTGTTTCCCTTAATAGTGTTGAGCCTTCATGTGCCCATATATTTTTTGTCTCTTTTTTAATTAATGGTGAGCCTTCATGTGCCCACATATTTTTTTTTGTTCTTTTCTTTTTAACGGTGAGCCTTCATGTGCTCACATATTTTTGGTGTTTTCATTTTTAAGAGTGAACCTTCATGTGATCATATATTTTTGGTGTTTTGAATCTGTTTATAGAATGAAAAACTTAAGAGGATAAAGATACTTACGGGGATACATGGGGTGCCTTCCCCCAAGCTGAATGTTGACGTAGTCGTTCGATCTTGGAATGGAGCAGACTGGCAGTGGATATGTCCTTCCTGTATCAGAGCTTTGATTGATGTTGATGTTTGTTGAGACAATGCTCCAACCGTAGATGGAGCATTTACTTGCTCGTCAGCCTTTCTTGGCCTTTCAAATCCTGTGAAACTCAAATAGACAACAAAACTTGTGGAACAGATTAAGCGTTAGTGGTTGGCCACTTAAGTCTTAGTTGTCTAGAATTTCAGTAAGATCTTTCTTAATATTTTTGTATTTTATATTTTTATGATGCAAGAGAAAATGCACAGGATGAATGCATGCATATTTATTTTTATTATTTTTATGCCACCATGGTGAACATTCTTGTGGGTTTTTACACGCCATAGAATTATTCACATGGGGCTTTATGATGCAGTGAAATATTTTTATTTTCTTTTCTAATGCAATGCAGAAAAATGTGTTGTGAATTAAATATGATGATGTAAGAAATGGTTATGGATTAAATATGAGAAATATGCAGGAATGTAAATACGAGGATAACTACCAGTTTTTACCTTTTGGCGAAGGTTCGGATATTTAGGTCCGACGAACCGGACCTTCCCTTGGTTCAAACCTCCCAAGGTATGTCAGACGTTTGGAAAGTTGTTATTGATTGTACTTCTGAGGTGCAGACTTTTTCTTTCATACTTTCTTGGTCTGAGTCTTCACTTTCTGTGGTTCACTGCCTTGGGGTTTCTCTTGTTCTTTCTTTTCTGACACAGTGTCGATAGCTTCTTCTTCGTGATTGGCCTCTCTATTCTTGATAGTTTGTCTTCTTTGTCTTTGAGAGCGGTGTCTTTCACTTCTATTCTTCTTGGGTGCTTCATTGGGCATGTAGTTGATGAAGTTGCATCGTGTCTTTTCTCCAGGAAAGTAAAAATAGATTTCCTCTTGTAAATGATTGTACTTGTGGCGTAGAGGAATGGTCTTCCTAGGATGAGGTGGACATCATCGTCTTCTACCATGTCGAGGATCAAGAAGTCTGTGGGGACTTCATGACCTCTAATTTTGACTGCGACGTCTTTCATCATTCCTTCTTGTTTATGCCTCTTGATATGGTGTCACTCATGTTCTTCGTTCGTCCAGCAGTTTGAAGTGAAGCGTTAATTATGGAAGCTAGCAGAATCTTGCTCAATGTGCATGTTCTTGTAGATCTAGGACCTTTACTATGTAGATTTTGGAAGTGATAAACTTCTTCATGTTTGCTCAAGAGTGTGTCCTACTCATAAAGACAAGGTAGAGATCAAGTGCATGGGCTCTGTTGGTGGAAAAACACCAACAGAACCAAAAGTTTTGTTTATTCCCCTCTAACCTTGGGCACATTGTACAAGACAAACTTGTTGTTTATGTGTTCTATTCAATTTTAACATGAATGATAGGATCAGAGGATGAGCATGAAAGTAGCATCTTAAAATATTTAACAGATCAAATTACTTAACCCAAGGAAGGATAATCTATGCATAAAGTGTCAATCTTTTCATGATTAAGATATATCATCTTCGAAAGGTTAGATGCACAACATTTTAGCTCATGTAGTTAAGACAGTGAGATTCAAGAGAGTAAAGCTAGGAACAAAGATCAAAGGACTAAACATGTTGAGTTGATTAGGTTGGATCAAGTGAGGTGCAACTTAAACATGTTTTGTTCTTTATCTATGTTCATACTAGAATCAAGAAGAAGCTTTTAAAGTGATGGTTACTTACCTTGAAATGTTACTTTGTCATTGAAGAGTGATGTGTCGAACCACCTTGTGGAAGCTTCTCTTGTCTAGCTGGCTTGTCTTCTCTTTTTTGTCTCACAGTATGCTTGAGAGCAGGAAGATCACAGTGGAATCATCTTTAGAGGTATCGACCTTCCTTCTCTTGTGTCGACTTATAAGTGAAGGCGCATTGTTCCTCGAGTATGCTGACTAGGATCCTCTCTCTTTCTTGTACTATGAGGATGTAGGGACAGTTCTGTATTCTTCTCGTCAACCTTTCTTGTTTTCCTTTAATCATTGGGTTGGCAAGAGACTTGAATTTAGAGCTGCTACTCGAGTGCCTACTCGAGTGCCTCTATGATAGTCTTTGTCTTGTAATGTCATAACTGAGACTTGTCCTCTCAACAGTGTCTAGATGATGGAGATCTTATCGGCTGTTCTTCTTGATTTACTGGCTCAGGTATTATCTCTCCATCTTCTAACTCATGTGGTGCAGTGGCTTCATCCTTCATGATGCCCTCCTCAATTCTTGGCAGTTGGTTCTCCCTTCGACGTCTTCTCTTGGTTCTCTTTGGCTGCTCATAAGTGATGTAGATGTTGAAGGTGTAGCGAAAGATCCAAAAGTTGACTTCTCCAGGTCCGATAAAGATGATAACATTGATGGTGTTTAAGAACAATCTTCCAAGAATGAGTGGTGGATCATATTCTTCTTCTCGTCTGGGACAACATCTAGTGGTTTGTACTGATCAAAGTGATAGGTATGAGATCAATATGTCTTGAAGCTGGTTTCTCCTTCCTCCCTTTGATTGTCAAACACATCTAGACAACGGAATTGTCTCTCTGAGGCTGGCTTGTGATGTAGATGGACTCCCAATAGCATGTTCATGTGTTTGACTTGTAGATCTTGCTATTGTTGTAGTGGTACCATCTTGTCTCCCAAGCTAGCTCTTGATTAGAAAAGAGGATAACTTCCCACTTCTTGTCTGGATATCTTGGGCAATGATGGTTGCAGGCATAGGTTGTTTCATATGAGGTAAGTTGCATCCTGTTTGTCATCAGCGCCCAAGCAAGACTCACCCGCACACCTCCGGAGAAGGTGGAAGAGGAAATGAAGAAGAGTTGGGCCTTGAGGCCTTGGACAGGCTTCAAGCCGAATTGCAAGAAAAGAAAAGGCGCCTAGACCAGCTTGAAAGGCATAACCAGCTGCGCGCCATCAGGCAAAAGGTGGATGAAGCAAGGCAACAGCTTCGCCGAATGGAGGAGTCCCTCGCGGCAGCTGAGGCCGAAGCTGAGGGTTGGAATGATAGAGAAATGCCGCAACTTCAAGAGGGGAATGAGGAGTTGGGTCAGGGCAACGCCCGTCAGCCACCGCCACCCCCACCACCACCAAATTTTCGCCAACTTTACCCAGAAGAGTGAGAGCCAAACCTTCGCATTCAGCGAAGGGCCCAACAAGACCAGATGCCCTACGACCCAAAATCACCACTCTCCCAGATACTACAAACCCAACCCTGGCCACAATGCTACAATCCACAAAATCTCCCCCGTTATGACAGACTCACTGACCCTCGCCAATTCATAATGAGCTATGAAGCGGCAGTGGCCGCAGCAGGGGGAGACGACTCAACAATGGCGAAGTCTTTCATAATTATACTTTGCGACATCGCCCAGACTTGGTACAACAACCTCCGCCCCGAAACTGTCGATTCCTGGGCCAACCTCAGAGACAGGCTCTGCATAAACTTCAACGGTATCACAGCAGCCCCATCAAATCCTATTGACCTGTTCAACTGCAAACAAGAAGAGCGTGAACCATTGCAAGATTACTGGCAAAGGTTCATCCAAATCAGAGCAAGAACTTCTGGGATATCTGACGAAGCCGTAATCCTCGCAGCCGTAAGCGGTCTGTGCCCAGGACCCTGCTCCTCGAAGTTTGCTAGGAAGCCGACAAACACAATTGAAGAACTACATGAGACAATGGAGAGATACTGTATAGCGGACATGGACTTCAGGGCAAAGTCCGACGCCCGAAGGTCTCAGCAGAAACCACAGCTGCGGCCCCAATCAAGAGAAAACAACCCTCGCCAAGATCAAAGTAACATTGGCCCAATCAACAAGGCAAATCCACTCGAAGAACAGAGAAGGGGCATTCAGCCTTCGGGCAACCAAAATCCACAAGGATTCCCACCTCGGCCTGACCAAAGAAACCAACAGAAGGATCCCGCGAAAATGTATTGTCATTTTTGTGGTCCCGGAAAAGGGCACACCTCCAAACAATGTGAGTGCTTCGCCAAGGGAAAAGAATACCAGGAATCCAAAAGAGCCACATCGGCAGAAAACCGAACAATCAATCACACCAGAAAGCCAAACTACAACCCAACCCATCCTCCATACCAGTACACCCCAATAAACTACGGCTTACCCTCGCATCAACCATTTTAGACTCATCACCCACACTACAACCACACCTCTTATCAGCCAACCTCCATCCCCCAACGACAAAACACACCATACACTGTCACATACCTAACAACCCCTCAAACCCAAATCAACCAACAAGCGAGCAACGCTTTACCACCACCACCACCAATACCAACACTGCCAGCCCCTCAACCTATCAAATCCGAAGCCCAAACCCAGACAACCATCAACAACCCAACATCAACCTTCGGTGTAATACTTGCCATCACCGGGGGCTCCAACGAAGATCATGGTAACAAAAGGCAAAGGAAAGAGCATGCTAGAAGAGTACACCACGTAGCCGTTGAAGGACCGCACAAATTTGGACGATGGTCTCATATCCCAATAACCTTCGATTCCTGTGACATGAATTTAAGGGACTACCCTCATACTGACGCTATGGTGATCGAAACTAATCTAGCAGGGTGGACAGTCACCAAAATCCTGGTCGATACAAGAAGCTCCACAGACATTCTGTTCGCCACAACCTTCGATAGCATGAAGCTTGACAGAAACCTCCTGCAACCTGCTGGCAACCCCCTATACGGTTTCGGCGGTCAACAAGTAAGAGCTATTGGGAAATTATCTTTGCTAGTAACCTTCGAAGACCAAGTGAACTACAGAACAGAGCACATAACCTTCGACGTGGTCGACATGTTTTATCCTTACAATGCAATATTTGGCCGAGAGGTCACCAATGCCTTCAACGCCGTCATCCATCTTGCATACCTCTGCATGAAGCTCCCTGCCCCAAAGGGGGTCGTTGCAGTATACGAAGATCAAGACATTGCAAGAGCCGCCGAAGGAACAGTAGCACCTGGGCAATGCAATGTGCACAATTTAACAAACCACCAAGTATCAAAGCTTCAAAGCGAAGCTGAAGAAATCAGTGACCAAAAAAGAGCATCACGCAAAGAAGAAACCAAACAAGTCCAACTCTATGAGGGCAACTCTGAAAGAAAGGTATTCATCTCAGCCAGCTTAGACCCCCAGTCAGAAAACAACCTCGTCCATTTCCTCAGAGAAAACTCCGACACCTTCGCTTGGTCTGCAGAGGACCTCAAAGGGGTCAATAGAACTTTGATCGACCATAGCCTAAACATAAAGCAAGGTTATCGCCCAGTTAAGCAAAAGCTCCGCAAAATGTCAGAAGAAAGGAAAGAGGCAGCGAGGGCAGAAGTAAAAAGACTCTTGGATGCAAGGGTCATCCGCCCAGTCAAATATCCAACATGGCTCTCAAATGTGGTCTTAGTCCAGAAGAAGAACAAAAAGTGGAGAATGTGCGTAGACTTCACGTGCTTAAACAAAGCTTGCCCGAAGGATGACTTTCCCCTACCAAACATAAGCACCTTGGTTGATAGAGCAGCCGGTTGCCAAATGCTTTCTCTCCTCGACTGCTTTTCGGGGTACCATCAAATCTGGATGAATGAAGAAGACGAAGAGAAAACAAGCTTCATCACACCTTCGGGCACCTATTGCTTTCGAAGAATGGCAGAAGGATTGAGAAACGCAGGATCTACCTTCGCTCGCATGACATCCGAAGTCTTCAAAGATGAACATGTCGTCTCTGCCTACGTCGATGATTTGATCGTTCAAAGTGAACAAAAAGAAAACCACATACCAGACTTGGCAAGAGTTTTCAATAACCTTCGGTCAGCCGGATTGAAGCTAAACCCCAAAAAATGTGTCTTCAGGGTAAGCGAAGGAAAACTTCTTGGCTGCATTGTCTCAGCAAGAGGAATCGAAGCCAACCCCGAGAAGATTGATGCCATCATTAACATGGAACCACCGACAACCAAAAAAGCAGCTCAGCGCCTGTCAGGCCGTTTAGCAGCACTTAGCAGATTCATCTCAAGATCAGCGGAGCGAGGCTTACCTTTTGTTGAAACCTTGAGAAGCACCGCCCCATTCAGTTGGGGACCTCGGTAGCAGAAAGCTTTCGAGGATTTGAAAGGATATCTCACCAACCTGACCGTCTTAACAAGCCCAATCAAAGGGGACCTGCTACTGCTGTACATCGCAGCCTCGCCTCATGCCGCTACCGCAGTGCTAGTCAAAGAATCGCACGAGAACAACAAATCAAGGCAAGCCCCAATATACTATGTATCAAACCCTCGAGGGTCCTAAGCGAAACTACTCAGAGCTCGAGAAGATAGCATACGCCATGGTCATGGCGTCAAGAAAATTAAAACACTATTTTCAGGCACACGAGATCCAAGTACCCTCAGCATACCCCCTCGAAAATATTTTCAAGAACAACGAGGCAGTCAACAGAATAGCAAAATGGGCAGTCGAATTGAACAGCTACACCATAACCTTCGTGGGAAGAACAACGATCAAATCACAGGCCCTAGCAGACTTCATAGCCGAATGGACTCCAGACCCTCACAGAGACAGAGCCGAAATAGATCCATTTTGGACAGTGTATGTCGATGGAGCCTGGGGAGCAGCTGGAGCAGGAGCCTCGGCTATCCTAGTTTCGCTATCTGGGTCGAGGCTACGCTACGCAAAGAGACTCAACTTCAAATGCACAAACAATTCCGCAGAATATGAAGCTGTAATACTGGCGATTTCAAGGCTTCGAGCATTATCAGTCCGAAGGGCGGTCATCAACACAGACTCCCAAGTCATTGCGGGTCACATTGAGAAAAATTACAAAGCAAAAGATGTAGAGCTGCAAAAGTACTTATATTATGTCCGAAGGTTAGAATCTTTCTTCCTCGGCATAACAGTAAAAAAATACCAAGATCCGAAAACAGCGAGGCAGACAACCTGGCCAAAGCAGCTGCACAACAACTACAGTTGCCACCAGACGTCTTCTATGAAGCAGCAACACAGTCAGCCATCGAAGCCACTGACAAAACAGCGAAGCTGATCAATGCAATTCAGAGCGAAGATTGGAGAGCCCCAATCATGGCCTATATCAACGGGTTGCACGAGCCCGATTCCAAAGAAGAAGAAAACAGACTCAGCCAAAGAGCCCGAGGGTACAAAATTGTGGACGAAACTTTGTTCAAAGCCTCGGTGACCTCTCCATGGCTAAAATGCGTGTCACAGGACCAAGGAAAGGACATTCTCAAACTCATTCATGAAGGTATCTGTGGCTCCCATAATGGCTCAAGGGCGCTAGTTGGAAAAGCTTACCGCCAAGGTTTCTTTTGGCCTACTGCATTACGAGATGCAGAAGACATCGTCAAGCACTGCGAGGGATGCCAACTAACAGCAAAAACGCAAAATGCCCCAGGTGCCCCAACAACTCTGATATGCCCAACATGGCCCGTGCAAAGATGGGCAATGGACCTCGTCGTTCCACTACCAACAGCCCCAGGAAACCTTCGCTACGCAGTGGTAGCTGTGGAATACTTCACAAAGTGGATTGAAACTAGACCGTTGGTTTCCATCACCTCTCTAGCCGTCAAAAGGTTTTTCTGGCAGCAAATAGTTTGTCGATTCAGAGTTCCCAAACACCTAACCGTCGACAACGGTACTTAGTTTGACAGCGAAGTCTTCAAAGAATTCTGCACTCAAATTGGAACAATCTTGTGCTTCGCCTCAGTCCGGCACACTCAATCCAATGGCCTAGTTGAAAGAGCTAATGCAACAATTTTCCAAGCCATATCCAAAAAACTACAAGGCAGGCCCAAGGGAAAGTGGGCGGAAGAGCTAACCTCGATCAACTGGTCCCACAACACTTCGGAATGCAGAGCTACCAAATTCACACCTTTTAGGCTCCTATTTGGGGAAGAAGCTGTGTTACCAGAAGAATTGAAATATGGCTCTCTCAGATCAACCCTCGAATCAGATGAACAAAACCAGCTGCTCGATAAAGATTTGCTCGAGGAAACGAGATGCAACGCAGTGCACAACCTTCGCAAGTATCAAGAAGAAACCAAAAAATGGAGAGACAAAAAGGTGAGAATCAAAGATTTGAAGAAGGGTGACCTCGTCCTCATTCGGAAACAAAATGCCAACATGGCGGGAAAATTTCAGCCAAAATGGACGGGTCCATACCTGATAGTAGAATGCAATCGTCCTGGGTCCTATCACCTCTCTGATAGCGAAGGAAACCGCCTGCCTCACACCTGGAATGTTGACGACCTTCGCAAATACTATCCATAGCGGAGCCTTAGCGAGCTCTCGCAACATGTAATTTGCTTTTTTCTCTCTTGTCTTTTTCAGTACCATGCTTGTAACAAAAACAAAGGAGCTGCACTCTTTTTCCTTACGAAAGGGCGCAAGGTTTTTTAACGAGGCAGCATCCAAATCCTTAATACAAGAAAACCCCTGAAAAAAGCAAAACTCCAAAATGTTTCTTTTTCTCCATAAACATCGAAAAAAGCAACTCTTCATCAAGAGCGCTTATAATCGATGAAAACCCCCGAAGAATGCTTCAAAACACAAATTTTTTTGAAACAAACTTGGAAAAAGCAAACTTCAGCTCCACCTAAGCCAAGGGGAGGCGCGAAGTCTAAAAAAGTCGAGCACCCTCGCAAAAAACACCAGGGGCTCGCAAAGCAAACTTCACCTCCACCTAAGACAAGGGGAGGCACGAAGTCCAAAAAAGTCGAGCACCCTCGCAAAAAACGCCAGGGCTCGCAAAGCAAACTTCACCTCTACCTAAGACAAGGGGAGGCGTGAAGTCCAAAAAAGTCGAGCACCCTCGCAAAAAACACCAGGGGCTCGCAAAGCAAACTGCACCTCCACCTAAGACAACTGGAGGCGCGAAGTCCAAAAAAGTTGAGCACCCTTGCAAGACACGCCAGGGGCTCGCAAAGCAAACTTCAACTCCACCTCAGACAAGGGGAGGCGCGAAGTATAAAAAAGTTGAACAACCTCGCAAGACAGGCCGAAGGATCAAAAGGCAAACATTACCTCCACTCGCTAAAAAGAAAAGGAGGCATCGCTGTTTTACTAAACATCTCTCTTAAGCGAAAAGCGAGCCTCGCTAAAAAGAAAAGGGGGCGTCGCTGTTTTACTAAACATCTCTCTTAAGCGAAAAGCGAACCTCGCTAAAAAGAAAAGGGGGCGTCACTGTTTTACTAAACATCTCTCTTAAGCAAAAAGCGAAGCTCGCTAAAAAGAAAAGGGGGTGTCCCTGTTTTACTAAACATCTCTATTAAGCGAAAAGCGAGCCTCGCTAAAAATAAAAGGGGGTGTCGCTATTTTACTAAACATCTCTCTTAAGCGAAAAGCGAGCCTCGCTAAAAAGAAAAGGGGGCGTCGCTGTTTTACTAAACATCTCTCTTAAGCGAAAAGCGAGCCTCGCTAAAAAGGAAAGGGGGTGTCGCTGTTTTACTAAACATCTCTCTTAAGCAAAAAGTGAGCCTCGCTAAAAAAAAGGGGGCATCGCTGTTTTACTAGACATCTCTCTTAAGCGAAAAGCGAACCTCGCTAAAAATAAAAGGTGGGCGTTGCTGTTTTCCTAAACAGCTCACACAAACAATAATCTTACATAAACAACAAGCGAGCCTTGACAAATGACAGCGAGGGTCAAATGCCTTCTTTCAAGCCGCATCTGCACAAAATAATCTTACAACTCTTTCGCTTAAGTACAAATCAACCGCAACATGTTACACACTCACTAGAAAGTATAAAATTACAAGGAACCATCACCATTCCCAATCAACATTAAATCATCAAAACCCTCGCAACCCTCCTCAAATCCCATTTCCACTGGAACTATGGGTCCCCACAACAAAGGAGCCGCAGGAACAATTGGCAGTTCCCCGATCAAAACCCTCGCCCTATACATATATCTCCGATCCATATCACTAATTTCCGAAGGCTCCTCCTTCGGAATTACATGTGAACCATCTGGACCCAGCTCAAGGTTGCTATGTCCAAACAAAAAATCCAAAGTTGCATTCTCATCGATATCATCATCAACAACAAGTTGCGCGGAAGAAGAAGAACCAAACAAAAAGCGTGTAGCTTGCCGATCAGTATAATCTGCGTCGCGCCAAAAACGGCTCGATCGACTGTTCTTCAAGTCGTACCTTCGCACCTTAGACCACCAAAAATGTTCAAAAGACAGCGAAGGATGTTTAAGTTTAGCCCGAGCCCAGGATTCACCAGTTATAAAAGTGTCTTGTAATTTAACGTCAGATCAAACAATCAAGAAAACACTCAGTCTTTACAACATCATCTACATCAACCAAAATGTTACAAATGTCCAAGTTTCAAACTATCCCCAGTTCTCACACCTGCTCGACATCTGGACGCCCCTCCGCATCAACCTCGCCGGTTGCAGTTTCTACAGCTTCGCTAGATGCAGCAGCCTCCGTCGTAGTTTGGTCAGCGCCAGAAGCTTCGGCCGCAGTCTTTTCCTCCACACCAGCCTCTCTAGTGGCGGGGGCCGTTTCGGTCATGGGACTTTTTCCGGCTGATGGAACCTCCGCAGGCCTTTGCTCTGGCACATCATGGGAGCACCCAGGTACATCTTCATTCAACGGTGGCGAGGGTAATGCCTCCTTTCGGGCCTACAAAAAATACATTTAAAAGATTCAAATAAAACTTAAGCAAAATAAATGACAAGCCAAAAACAAAATAATACAATATTTCAAGCTACCTGACGAGTAGCTTCGGCGGCCTCCTCGAAAGCTAGGACTCGACCTCCGCCAGCTATCCAAAACCTTCGGAGCAAACGCATGGCGCAGTTGCGAACCTCCGCATCGTTTATCTTCATAGCCCGGACCTCATCAACTGTTGGAAATACATGGCTCGGCCTCTTCACCTTCCGAAGATGATCACAATCAGCTTGGCGAAGAGTACCCACCATGGCCAAAGGTCCGGCATAGCCCCCAAAGTCAGCTGCATTACCAACCAATGAGCTGAAAACGTCAAGCTCATTAGTCAGCCAACATTCGAAGGCCTCGGCATTATCAGCAGTTAGTGGCTCCCCAGCAGAGCCACCAGCTTCAGTCAAGCAGACGTCAACCTTGTCCTTAATCTTCACCATGCTCTTCTGCCATGCCTCTGACCGAGAAGACAGTTCCGAGGTCAGCTCATTTATACGACTCCTTGCAGAGGCCAAGTCTTTGTCCTTATCACGACAAGCTATCAAAAGTTCAGCATTACGGTTTGCGACCCCCTGCGCTTCCTCTCGGGTTCTCTTAACTTTCTCAAAAGCTCCTTTAAGCTCAATTCCTTTGTTCTCCAAACTTCGCCGGAGGTCTTTGTTCTCTTTCTCAACCTCGGCCAACCGGTTCCTTAAAAAATCATCATTTATACCAGCCCTTCAGCGCGCAGAGCCACTGAGAAGCATCAGCTCGGCCAACTTAACGTCAATATCATCGTGAAGCTCGTCCAATGGCTAGTTGACTAATCGAAGCTCAGCTTCCGACACACAAACCCGACCAAACACACGTCCAAGAAAGTGCCTTTCCTCCAGAGCGCATTGCAAATGGCGCTCTCGAAGGTCTGGACTTGTGAAAAGCTCCGTCGCCGGATCCGAAACTCCAACCTTCTTGGCAAAGTAAGGAAGGCTGGACTCGCTAGCTTCGCCATATGGCATTTTACCAGGGTTTCTCTCCGATTCAAGCTCACCCCTCACCTCAAAACCGTCAACCCAGATGTGTGACCCCGCGAACTTGGGCACCCTCGCTCGGGGCTCTCAGGCTCGAGGTCCCGCAGCATCTCATCAATGCTACAAGAAGCATCAGCGTCAGCGCTCGATGAGACTATCGCTTTACCACGGTCATCATCAATGGACACTTCTTTGTCTGTGTCGCCCTCGTTGCCGGAGGTGTCACTAGCTTCTTAAGTAGAATCATCCTCAGTGCCGGCCTCTTTCTCTGCCTTTATCTCCTCCTCCTTTTCATCTTCATCGAAGGAAACGTCGTCATCAGATATCTGGATCAAAGCCCTAATCCCGCCGGTGCGCGGTACACGCCCCCGACCTTAGCAACACCTCGACCACCCATCACCGATACGATGGCCAAGGAAGAGGAAGTGCCGGCAGTGCCCGACGCCATAGCAACCGTCGTCGCCAGTGTTTTGGTTCGACCGCCAGCGCTGCCGTGGCCCCGACCACGACCCTTCTTCGGCCGTGAGACGACCCCCTTCCCCTCCGTGGACGTGCGTTTTCTCTTTTTTGGCGCATCCTCGCTCGAAGGTGCAAGCCAATCAGGATACGAAATCCTAAGCATATCAAACAGTCTGTTAACTCGACCTCCGCTACCCACCGAGCTGTGGATAGCCTTAACCTCTAATGTAGAGAGCTTACCAACGAGGTCTTCTGCTCTCTGCTGAACCCGCTTATAAATCGCTTCGACACCATCTTCACATTTGGGAAACTTTCGACGAAATATGGTCGATAGTCTACCGAGGGGTATGCCCAAGGTAGTATATTGAGCAGTGGAGGTGTGTGAGACGTCTGCAAAGCGTAAACACAGGAACGAGAGACGGCGATTTAGACAGGTTCGTGCCGGCAAGTCATCGCAATACCCTATGTCCTGTGTTCTGGTGGTTGGTTTGTATTGATGGGTTGGAATATGGCGTGCTTTGGAGGGGATCCCTGCTCGCCTTATATAGTCGGGGAGCAGGGTTACAACTTGCCGAATCCTAACAGATTACAATCGATTCCTTTTGGTAAGGAATCCGGGTCTATCTATTGGATCTTCCTTATCGAGCAAGCCATCAGGATAGTCCTTGGCGGCTGCGACGGCCTGGTCGCGGGCTGCAAGGTCTTCTGGTTGGGCCGTATCTTGCCGAGTATCCCAAGTCGTGCCATGGGGGTATACGGGAGGAATATCCCCACAGCTAGTCCCCGAGCACGTTGCATCCATTGTGCCGGGCGTCGCGAAGTCTTCCGAGGTCCGAGCAGGTCAGGCCTGGTCGCATGTCGGTGAAGATGTCTTCCGACCAGGTCACCTGGTCGCGGGTGCACTTGTAGTAGTTTTTCGAGCAGGTTAAGCTGGTCGCGAGCGTAATAGCCGGGGCTGTAGCTGAAGTGCAGCCGTGCAGAATATTATGTGTCGTCCTGCAAAAGGGATGCAAGGTGCTACAAGAAAAAATTCGAAGATCTTTCATCTGGTGAAGTGTATCCACTTAGGGCCTAGCCAGACTCCAAAAGCTGATGGTGCGCCGGTTGGAGTCCTCGCTAGTCCTTCTCAAGCTGCAAGGAAAGTAAACGAACAATACATTCACCGCGAGGTGAAGTGTATCCACTTAGTCCCTGAGCTTGGGAGTAGGTGTTGTAGGCACGTGGTGCCAAGCTTGTAATTTTCCTGCATGAAACAAAGTCATTTTTGCAGATAAGAGAAAAAATGACGTGTGTACACGTAGTCCCCGGGCCTGCTGTAAGAAGCAGCATGGTTCTTGTAGCAGGGCCAAAGAAAATGCGTTAGTATAAATATGAGGGGGGAGTCCCTGAGTCCGGAGTCGAGGGTCTACAGTCCCCGAGTGTTACTATAGTATCGACCAGGAACTGCAAATGGCGCTGTATCCCTGAAATGAACATGAGTACTAACGGGTGAAGTCAGTCCCCGTGCGTTAGTATCGCATATATCAGCACAGAATAGTTATAACCGAGAAAATGATGAAGGCGAACGGGCAGGCCGTATTTACGAGTCAATGGCCCAGCGGCCCATTAAGGCGGATGCGGAATTGAGTGCGCGCGTGCGTTTGCCGCAGGCGACGTGGCGTCCGTGGGAATGGTGGGCACCGGTTCCCAGGAACCCTGGAGCCCAAGGGTCGGGCCGCACAGTATAAGGGGGGGGGGGCGTACGGCGGCGGTTCCCCACCTGCTTCACTTGCTTGCGCCTCGTTGCCTTCGTCTTCTCCGCTTCCTTCTTGCGCACGAGCGTTCTTTGCCACAGAAGCACTGTAGCCCCAGATCTAGATCGGCGCCCACACCAAGTCGCTGTCAATGGCTGGCGGAAGGCGCGCTCGAGGTGCGGCGGTGAAGGCGATGAAGACGGCAACGGCGGAATCCGTCGACCGGGTTGAGGTTCCAGTATGGGCGCGCGGGTGGAAGCGGAGCGTCCTCCGTCGGGAGAACCTGGAGCAGCTAATCTTCGCCGGCCTGCTCCTAGATAGCGTCACCGGCGGATGGAGGGAGGCGTACCTGGAGGACTGGCCGACGCCGAACTCTTCGGAGCTCGTCGTCTTCGAAGCCTTCTTCAGGTGCGGGTTCGGTGTACCGGTGCACCCCTTCCTCCTTGGCCTGCTGGAGTACTACCAGGTCACGCTGTGCAACCTGACGCCGAACACCATGCTGCACATCGCGGTTTTCATCCACTACTGCGAGGCGTACTTGGGCATCGATCCGCACTTCAACCTCTTCCGCCACTTCTTCCGCCACTTCTTCCGCCTGAAGATCAACGACACGGGAGCGTTAGATATCGTCGGTTCGGTGTACCTCCAGCTGCGGGATGGGATGGCGGAGAGGTACATCGCAATTGCGCTACCTTCGAAGGCGATGGAGTACAAGCCCAAGTGGTTCTACATCCATCATGAGGCGTCGAGGCCGCCATGCGACCCGGCATTCAAGCCGGTGGTGTTGCCGTCGTGGTCGGAGCATCCCGGCGCGGCGGCGATGGAGGAGGTGGAGGAGCTCCTGAAGCTGGTCGACAAGCGGTGCGTCGACGGGGAGTTGGTGGCGTCGAACTTCATCAAGCGGCGCTGCCAACCCTGCAAGGAGAGGGCGCAACCGGCATATGAATATGCCGGGGACACGGATGACCAGACGCGTGAGGCGCCAGAGCCCCTGACGGCGGAGCAGGTGTTTCTGCAGGTCGAGTCGCTGTTCGACCTGCAGAAGAGGAAGGATCTCGAGTATTCGCGGAGGTCGTACTCATTGGAGTACCCTCCGCCGAAGGTTAGTATCGCTGCTCTGCATGTGTTCGTTAAAATGCGCAAGTAGATACTTAGTGTTGTGAAGTATTGACTCAGGGTCGGGAGGCATTCATATCGCGGGCGCCACTGAAGGTGTGGCCGAAGGGAGTGGACCCGCCGCGGGAGGACGTCAACGACGGTGGTCGAGGCGCGGCGGAGGTCGCCGTGGAGGAGATCGGGAGCAGCGGGGAGGAGGGGAGCCAAGTCCCCGAGCCCCGGTCGAGCAGGCGGAAGGCGCGTGAAGACCCGAAAGGGAAACCCGCGGCCTCCCCTGCGAAGAAGAAGAATAAGAAGAAGAAGATATCGCTGGAGACCGGCGGCGCCTTCAACATTAATGAAGAGGCGGCGAAACGCCGCCGCGTAGTCTTTGACTGGTCGGACGACGAGTCGGGCAGCGAAGACGACGTCCCGCTGAGTGCCCGTTTTGGGCAAGGCTCCTCGGCGGGGCGCGGAGGCGGAGCGGCGAAGGCAAAGGCGAAGCCGGCGCCGAAGGTGGCGCGGACGCCGGAGCGGGCGCCGGAGGCACGGGAGTCTTCTGGGGGCAGCCGGTGTGCCCAAGCCGCAGAAGGAGTCCGCGGGTGGCGGTGTGCGTCCGCGCTCTCGCCGCTTCTCGCGCGAGAAGAAGGTGTCGGGCCTGTAAGTATCCCCTGCATATCCTGTATTTACTTAACCTGGTCGGATTGGAATGTTGATGGCGAGGCCGAGCACTTCACAGGTCGGCTGACGTCGAGGAGGTGCCGGACACCGAGGGCGATGGTCGAAGGGAGACAAGCCCTCCGGTGGAGGCGAACATTGGCGGGTCGGCGAAGTCGGTCGCGCCGGAGGAGGCGTCAGAGGCGGCGGTGGACGTCAAGGCGTCGGCAGTCCCCGAGTCTCGAGGGGCGGAGCAGCCAGAGGCGTCGGAAGTTCCCGAGCCTCGGGAGGCGGAGTGGCGTGCGTCCCCAACGCCTGGGAGAAGTTCTGGAGGAGGCGTCGCGGCGGGAAGTGCTGCAGCTCCGGTGGCTGGGTCCCTGGGTCATAACGCCCGGGGGACGAAGAGGAATGTGGCCCCGCCTGCCTCTCCCGAGATCGAGGAGATCGAGCATCCGGAGGAGGACCCGCATCGGCGTCCTGTCCGCCGTTTCCGCGTTGATGGCGACGAGGTCGTCGAAGTTGATGATGAGGCGGCGAGCGCGACGACAGACGCCGTGATTGGAGATGCGTCAAAGCTGCTGGAGAAGATCCAGGTGAGTATGTTCACCTCTTCATGTTGTCTCTCCCCGGATGGCCTTTTTTCATGCTGGTCGTCGTTGCCCTGCAGTACCTGTTGAAGGTCGGGGAGGAGCGTAAGCTCGCCCTTGACCGGATGGCGCCGATGGCCGAGGAGAACGAGCGGCTCCGGGCGGATGTAAAGCGCGTCGAGGGTCAGTTCGCTGGCTTGGAGGCGCATCTGGAGGATGCCCACGCCCTTTCTCGGGAGCTTGAGGAGATCATCCAGCAGCAGGGGCAGGAGAACTTCCAGCTTCAGCTGCAGGCCGACAAGGCCGACGAGTTCGCTGCACGTAAGTTGACGTTGTCTTGCTCCCTTTTCCTTGAGAACGCCATCTGGTCGGAGTCCTAAGCCGTGGAGTTCGTTGTTGCAGAGGCCATGCAGGCGGGCGAGGAAAAGCGTCTCCTGGCCGAGGAGAAGGCGAAGGCCGACCAGGAGGTGTACAAGTGGTAGGCTATGCATGCTGGTGAGTCCTCTGGGAGGAATGTGCTTGGAGATTGTTGTTTGTTCTTACCCTTTGCTTTGGCGTTTGCAGCTTACCGCGAAAATGTGCAAATACAATTTGCAGATCTGGAGCGACGCATCAAGGGCTATCACGACCACTTCTGGTTGCTGGCGGAGGAGGTCGCTCCCTTGGTGCAATGCATCGAAGAGGAGCCTTTCTTCCCGGCGGAGAAAGAGCGGCGGATCGGCGATCATGTCGTCCAGAAGGCGCGTGTCCTTTGGGGACACTTCCAGGCGTATACCAAGGTGGCGTCGCAGAGTGTGGCGGCGCACGGCCTCGCCATTCTTCGTTCGCATTACCCGCGGATGGAGATGTCGAGGTTGAGCGCCGGTTTTGCGGCGAACACGTCGGAGGCCGAGATGGAGCGTCTGGAGGAGGAGGCCGAGCCTACGACTAAAGCCCTCGTCGGAGGTGTAGATTTGTTTGGTGCCGGGCACCAGTAGCTTGTGAACTAGGAGTTAGTCTGTAAATAGACTCTTGGGCAAATGGAATGGAAACTTGAAGCGAGTCGGCGTGTTTCATTCATTCTCCGAATTCCGCAGACGCGATAGTCGTGAGCCGTAGCGATGAACGGTTCGGCCTTGGGTTATCCCAGGATCCGTAGCGTAGAGCGCGGAGCTCGTTTGCGCGTAGGAGTCTAGGGCGTCGCTCAAGGGACCACTGCTGGCATCCCATAGCGCAGAGGGAGAGTGTTGACACTTACTAACGTCGCTACCAAGAGTAGAGATAAACTCTATCCCCGGCAACGGTGCCAGAAATGCTTGTTGACACTTACTAACGTCGCTACCAAGAGTAGAGATAAACTATATCCCCGGCAATGGCGACAGAAATGCTTGTTGGTATAAATTAACGCACACTCTACTTTATCCGCAAGCACACAGATAAAATCTACCGATGTAGCACTTCACTGGAGTAACCCAGTTTTAATATCGAACCCAAAGGAACGGATAGTGTTAAGTCTTAAGTCTAACCCCTGAGTAGCTAACAAGGACGGAGAATCTAGAAGTATAGGGGATCATTAAGGCGGTCTAATTCCAATTTAAGAGTGATATGTTTATATTATTCTTAGTGGGGAAGTTGCCATAAAAGCTCACAAATAGAGTATGAATCTTTTATGCAAATGTATAATCCTACCGAGCCTACACACGGGTAAGTGGACTATAGAAGAATCAACACGGCTATAAGAGTCACCCTTGCGAACAACCACTACTACCGGCGTTATAGGAGGCATATATGAGCTATCAAGTCTAAGCACCACGCTTACACTATCCAACTACTCTAACTCTAGAATGACTAGAATTAAAGTACTCAAAAGAGAGTCATAAATCTTTAAGAATAATAAGAACAATAGCTCAAACATAATATAGACGTTGATTACCGAAACAATCGCTGAAGTTGATGATGAACTTGAATCCACAGGTACAAGATGAAGAAGTGGATCCAACAGCCGGAGCTCCTTCTTGATCTCTTCCTCTCTCTCTCTCTCTTCTAGTTCTAGTATAAGACTAGGTTCTAAACCTAACAAACTAGAGGGGTAACTAGTTTTTCTTGATAGCTGGCTCTTGATTACAACTAGATGAACTAGATCTAATTCTAGATGAACTAGAAGAGATTCATCTAGAGGGACCTCTACTTCTAATTGAAACCCTAGTTTCTGATGTGGAGATGAATAATGAAGATGAGATGCCTGGGAGGGGGTTCTAGGGCTGCTTATATAGCCCTGAGGGATCAACCGCGACTTAGCAAAACCTTTTGCTAGTCCCTTAGCAAAACCAAAACTTAACAATGGATCAGGAGGTGCTACTATATCTTCACTTCAACAAGTATACCTGCTGGTAAACAAAAATTCTCCGAAACATATCTGTTATTTTTCATGGGGCTTATTACTCTTACCTTAGATCCTAAATTAATGAGAGATTGAACAATCGAATCCAGCACTATGTCTCTAGTTCTTTCACTTCACCTTTATCCCAAAGTTTTAATAATTTTCAAAAGCATTAATACATATGTTGTCAAATTAAACAATCGCCATTCAAATAATTGTTTCAAAATTAAACAAATGGGATCCAAAGAGAAAGTCAACCAACCATTGAATCAAGAGTGCATGTTGTATGGAAAATGGAGTCGATGCTTCTTTTGAATATATTCACTCTCTTCTGTTTATTAGAGACATATGGCTATCAGGCTAATTCTAGTGTCGGGCCGTGCCCATTTTTTCGACATTTTTTTTTCTTTTTTTTCTTTTCGAGGTTCTTCGGACACTTGTCCCTTTTTATTTCCTCGGGATTATCTTTTGGGGTTTCGGACACTTGTCCCTTTTTATTTCTCGGATCTTTTTTTTCTTTTCTCCCTCTTTTTTTCTTTTTTTTAATAGCCATATGCTTCCAACAAACTTCTGAGAGGGTAGCAACAGATAATTATGAGCATTTATGCGGAAGATGGATGAAATGTGTAAGTGATCTCAATTCAATGGCAAGATAAATCTCACAAGGTCACAAAGCTTAATTTAACTCAATGCAATTATTAGTCATATTCATATTTAGAAATCTCCGGAACTTTAGTGTTGTTTAGACAAGATAACAGCAGCTCAGATCATCACTTGACATATCCCAATTACCTAGACCTTAGATTAAGTATTTGTCATCCATGTATTTAATTTTATTTTAAGGCATTATTATTAATTAGGAGAACTCATGCTTTGAAGGCTAGGTACTTGAAAGAAATTAGATAGAGCAACTATTCATCATTTCTATGCAAAAGATCAGAGAGAGGGTTCTTCTTTTAGTCATCAACTTAAAACAAACTAGATACACTATTTTATTTATTTAGTCTAACACACTTTAAGATATATAATAAAAGCCAATAATAATAGTAGTAGTAATAATAATAAAGACATACCTGAATCGCGAAGATAACGGGGGTGCGTCTCCCCCAAGCTATTTCCCTTAATAGTGTTGAGCCTTCATGTGCTCATATATTTTTGTCTCTTTTTTTAATTAATGGTGAGCCTTCATGTGTCCACATATTTTTTTGTTCTTTTTTTTAAGGTGAGCCTTCATGTGCTCACATATTTTTTTGTGTTTTTATTTTTAAGAGTGAACCTTCATGTGCTCACATATTTTTGTGTTTTCATTTTTAGAGTGAACTTCATGTGCTCACATATTTGGTGTTCTGAATTTGTTTATAGAATAAAAAACTTAAGAGGATAAAGATACTTACGTGGATACATGGGGTGCCTTCCCCAAGCTGAATGTTGACGTAGTCGTTCGATCTTGCAATGTAGCAGACTGACAGTGGATATGTCCTTCCCTATTAGAGCTTTGATTGAGGTTGATGGTTGTTCAAATAGTGCTCCAGTAGTGGATGGAACATTCACTTGCTCGTCAGCTTTCTTGGCCTTTTAATCCTGTGAAACTCAAATAGACAACAAAACTTGTGGAACAGATTAAGCATTAGCGGTTGCCACTCAAGCCTTAGTTGTCTAGAATTTTAGTAAGATCTCTTTCTTAATATTTTTGTATTTTATATTTTATGATGCAAGGGAAAATGCACAGGATGAATGCATGCATATTTATTTTATTATTTTTATGCCACCACGGTGACATTCCTGTGGGTTTTTACAGGCCATAGAATTATTCACATGGGGCTTTATGATGCAGTGAAATATTTTTATTTTGTTTGCTAATGTAATGCATAAATAAAAATGTGTTGTGAATTAAATATAATGATGCAAGAAATGATTATGGATTAAATATGAGAAATATGCAGCAAAGTAAATATAAAGATAACTACCGATTTTTACCTTTTGGCGAAGGTTCGGATATTTAGGTCTGACGAACCGGACCTTCCCTTGGTTTAGACCTCCCAAAGTATGCCAGACGTTTGGAAAGTTGTTATTGATTGTACCTCTGAGGTGCAGACTTTTTCATACTTTCTTGGTCTGAGTCATCACTTCCGTGGTTCACTGTCTTGAGGTTTTTTCTTTCTTCTTTTCTGGACAGTGTCGATAGCTTCTTTCTTCGTGATGGCCCTCTCTATTCTTGATAGTTTGTCTTCTTTGGCTTTGAGAGCGGCGTCTTTCACTTCTATTCTTCTTGGGTGCTTCATTGGGCATGTAGTGATGAAGTTGCATCGTGCCTTTTCTCTAGAAAAGTGAAAAATGGATTTCCTCTTGTAGATGATTGTACTTGTAGCGTAGAGGAATGGTTCCTAGGATGAGGTGGACATCATTGTCTTTTTATGTCGAGGATCAAGAAGTCTTTGGGGACATCATGACCTCAAATTTTGACTACGACGTCTTCCATTACTCCTTCTTGTTTATGCCTCTTGATATGGTGTCACTCATGTTATTTGTTCGTCCAGCAATTTGATGTGAAGCGTTAATTATGGGCGTTGGCCGCATCTTGCTCAGTGTGCATGTTCTTGTAGATCTAGGACATTCACTCTGTAGAATTTGCTCAAGAGTGTGTCCTGCTCATAAAGACAAGGTAGAGATCAAGTGCATAGGCTCTGTTGGTGGAAAAACACCAACAAAACCAAAAGTTTTGTTTATTCCTCTCTAACCTTAGGCACATTGCACAAGACAAACTTGTTGTTTATGTGTTCTATTCAATCTTAACATGAGTGATAGGATCAGAGGATGAGCATGAAAATAGCATCTTAAAATACTTAACAGATCAGATTACTTAACCTAAGGAAGGATAATCTATGCATAATGTGTCGATCTTTTCATGATTGAGATATATCATCTTCCAAAGGTTAGATGCACAACATTTTAGCTCATTTAGTTAAGACAGTGAGATTCAAGAGAGTAAAGCTAGGAACAAAGATCAAAGGACTAAACATGTTGAGTTGATTAGGTTGGATCAAGTGAGGCAATTAAACATGTTTAGTTCTTTATTTATGTTCATACTAGAATCAAGAAGAAGCTTTTTAAGTGATGGTTACTTACCTTGAAATGTTACTTTGTGATTGAAGAGTGATGTGTCGACCACCTTGTGGAAGCTTCTCTTGTCTACTGGTTGTTGTTTATGAATGGCTTGTCTTCTCTTGTTTGTCTCACAGTGTGCTTGAGAGGAGGAAGATCACAGTGGAATCATCTTTATAGGTATTGACCTTCCTTCTCTTGTGTCGACTTATCAGTGAAGGCGCATTGTTCTTCGAGTATGCTGACTAGGATCCCTCTCTTTCTTGTATTAATTCTGTACTATGAGGATGTAGGGACAGTTCCGCATTCTTCTCTCTTATCAAACCTTTCTTGTTTTCCCTTTAATTATTGGGTTGACAGTAGACTTGAAATTAGAGGTGCTACTCGAGTGCCTCTATGATAGTCTTTGTCTTTTAATGTCACAACTGAGACTTGTTCTCTCAATAGTGTCTAGATGATGGAGATCTTATCGGTTTTTTTTCTTGATTTGCTAGCTCAGTACTATCTCTCCATCTTCTAACTCTTGTGGTGCAGTGGCTTCATCCTTCATGATGCCCTCCTTAAATTCTTGGCAGTTGGCTCTCCCTTCGACATCTTCTCGGGTTCTCTGTGCTGCTCATAAGTGATGTAGATGTTAAAGGTGTAGCGAAAGATCCAAAAGTTGGACTTCTCCAGGTCCGATAAAGATGATAACATTGATGTGTGTTCAAGAACGATCTTCCAAGAATGAGTGATGATCAATACTTCTCTTCTTGACTGGGTCAACATCTAGTGGTTTGTACTGATCAAAGTGGGGGTAGAAGATCAATATGTTTGAAGTTGGTTTCTCCTTCCTCCCTTTGATTGTGAAACATATCTAGACAACGGAATTCTCTCCCAGGCTGGCTTGTGATGTAGATGGACTCCCAACAACATGTTCATGTGTTTTGACTATAGATCTTGCTATTGTTGTAGTGGTACCATCTTATCTCCCAGCTAGCTCTTGATTAAAAAGAAGAAACTCCCCCACTTCTTGTCTTGATGTCTTGGACAATGATGGTTGCAGGCATAGGTTGTCTCATACGAGGTAAGTTGCATCCTGTTGTCATCAGCGCCGAAGCAAGACTCAAAGCTAGGCTAGCACCATTTGTGATCTGAGAGTAGGTTTCTGTGTTTATGGCTTGAGTTTTGGATCTTCAATGTTCAGACCAAACCATAGATGAGCAAAATCTCTCTCCTACGTAATGTTAGTGACATATACCCGATGGATTGCAAGAATTTGAAGCATGGATGTTGTCCACAACTTTATGTATTTTGCATCTATGCTAATAAAAAGATGTTTTTAGGATTATTTTAGCGTAGACTAGTATTTTATGTGTGGCTGCACTTTAACATGATTCAAGGCAAAAAGATAACTTGCAGTAGAAACAAAATAAATAAACTTTGATACTCACAGTTCTTTCATCCATGATGAATGAGCAGAGTCTTCATTGTGCAAAGTTGTTGAAGTTCATTATACGCCTTGCTTCATCTCTAGTGTGAGTTCATCTCCGGACTTTCCTAAATTGATATTGAAAGTTTGCCTGCAGGGGTTAGTCCAACAAAATATCCAACACCACTATAGCATACTGTCGGCTCAAAAATCAACCTAGACACCACGTCTAATTTGATCTAGGAAGGCATTTTAACTTAATTGCTTAAATTAAAAACTTTGAAAGCAAGACCACCACTCCTAAACTAGCACCATGCTTAATTTAAGAGATGTATGAAAGTACTCCAAGCCTAAACATATAATACAGCAATGAGGGTAGCATGAAAGCATTATAGAGATTTTTCAGATGGTGATGAAAGAGCATGATTAGTATATGAGCATATCTTAAAGGTAGGGATAACCAACATAGCAACACGGAAGAGATGCTCTTAGAAAGTCTATTCCCCAAGCTTGGATTTTGCACAAATCAAGATTGGATGAATGTAATTCAATGTTGCATGATGATTGGTGGACATACCTTGTGTTTGTTGTTCCTTCGTTCTTTTCTGCTCCAGATCTGGAAAGGTCAGTGACAAGAATACCCGAAGGAATATTTTCATAATTATATTTCTATGCTCATTACAAGGACAGTGCAGCAGAAAGGTAGGCATAGCTCATAACCAGGTATTATGATGGGGTATAAGGATTCTACTGGTTATAGCTTGCTCATGGGGTAGTGATAGATAAGAGTGGAATTCAAAAAACAACATTCATAAGAATGAAAACAAAAAATAATGAAAGACTGGGACAAAAAGGAAAAGATAAAAATATGATTACAAGGTTAAACTAAGACTTAAGTTGATCTACCGTTCCCCAGCAACGGCGCTAGAAAATGCTTGTTGACACTTACTAACGTCGCTACCAAGAGTAGAGATAAACTCTATCCCCGGCAATGGCACCAGAAATGCTTGTTGACACTTACTAACGTCGCTACCAAGAGTAGAGATAAACTCTATCCCCGGCAACGGCGACAGAAATGCTTGTTGGTATAAATTAATGCACACTCTACTTTATCCGCAAGCGCACAGATAAAATCTACCAATGTAGCACTTCACTGGAGTAACCCAGTTTTAATATCGAACCCAAAGAATGGATAGTTTAAGTCTTAAAGTCTAACCCCTGAGTAGCTAACAAGGACGGAGAATCTAGAAGTATAGAGGGGATCATTAAGGCGGTCTAATTCCAATTTAAGAGTGATATGTTTATATTATTCTTAGTGGGGAAGTTGCCATAAAAGGTCACAAACAGAGTATGAATCTTTTATGCAAATGTATAATCCTACCGAGCCTACACACGGGTAAGTGGACTATAGAAGAATCAACAACTATAAGAGTCACCCTTGCGAACAACCAACTACTACCGCGTTAATAAGGCATATATGAGCTATCAAGTCTAAGCACCACGCTTACACTATCCACTACTCTAACTCTAGAATGACTAGAATTAAAGTACTCAAAAAGAGATCATAAAATCTTTAAGAATAATAAGAACAATAGCTCAAACATAAATATAGACGTTGATTACCGAAACAATCGCTGAAGTTGATGATGAACTTGAATCCACAGGTACAAGATGAAGAAGTGGATCCGACAGGCCGAGCTCCTTCTTGATCTCTTCCTCTCTCTCTCTCTCTCTTCTAGTTCTAGTATAAGACTAGTTCTAAACCTAAACTAGAGGGGTAACTAGTCTTCTACTTGATAGCTGGCTCTTGATTACAACTAGATGAACTAGATCTAACTCTAGATGAACTAGAAGACATTCATCTAGAGGGACCTCTACTTCTAATTGAAACCCTAGTTTCTGATGTGGAGATGAATAATGAAGATGGAGATGCCTGGAGAGGGTTCTGGGCTGCTTATATAGCCCCGAGGGATCAACTGCGACCGTTAGATCAAACAGACTTCAGGGACGGTGGAGATGAGTCCTAGGGTTCGGTGGAGGAAGCTTGCAGAAGACAGAAGCCAGCGGGCCCGGGGGAGACTAGTCGATTTCATGGTGGGACCAGTTGGTCCCACCTGGCAGGGTCCCGCGGTGCCCGACCTCCTGGTGTCTTCTGATGTCCTCTGGAGTCTTATAGAAACTTCCTGACGGGCGTTGCATTATCTCCCGTCGGTTTCCTTCTAGGAGAAGCAATCAGCGCTGGTTTCCTGGTTTAGTCCGTGCAGAATCACAATTCACCAAAACTCGTGGAATATTGTCAATTAAAACCCTAAACCTTTGTTGGTGATTGAATTCATGCCCTTTTCATATTTATTTATCCTTTAATTTTGATAGATAACCAGTGTCAACAGCGGGCGCTCATGCACGCGTAGGGAGGTACCACAGCCAGGGTCTTTTCTGAGAGGCTCGATCGTGGCGTGACATGGGCGAATGGCGACCATTGTCGAGCGCGTGGGTGGCGCATATGCAAGGCACCGAGCACATAGCCTTCAGAATTCTCAGCCCAAGGTAGCCTTTCGTTCATAGCGCAGAGGGCGGACGCTCATGCACGCGTAGAGTGGTCAGGACGTCCCCTGGGAGAACTGTTGGCCGCCATAGCGCAGAGGGCGGACGCTCATGCACGCGTCCAATTGTAACAACAGCCCCGGCTCTGAGTTTTCATCGGTATGAGTTGGGCTGCGTGAAGACCGAATGGAGACCGTGCGCATAACCGGCGCGTACAGGCACTGGGCGTATAGCCTCCGGAGATCTAAGCAAGAGCTTAGCCCTTCCTTCATAGCGCAGAGGGCGGGCGCTCATGCACGCGTAGAGAGGTCGGGAGGTCACTTGGGAGGACTACTGGCCGCCATAGCGTAGAGGGCGGGCGCTCATGCACTGTAACACCTGGTTTTCCGAAGAATACCAAGTGTTCACTATATGTGTGCCCAGGAAGTCCACAAGACACATATAGCAACAAATATGGAATTTTCTCAAAAACAATGATTTATTATATATCGAAACATAGATACAACAAGACTTATGAACAACCTCCCCACTAAGGTAACACTCTATCCTCCAAAGCAATTACCCTAGTGGGACCAGGCCATAACTACATGGTACCCACGTCTTGCCCTTTTGGTAAGCTACAGACGAGGTAGAACACTCAGAGTACTTAGCTAAGACCAGAGCCATGTAGTCCTCGTGGTTGTACTGTAAATCCTGGGTTGCCGCTTTAGGATTCAGAACCAACATTTGTTCCATAAGTCATTAATCAAGATTAATTATCATTTTAATATTTGGTAATTGCAAGCTAAGCAGAACTAACCATATGCACAACCCAAGGTAACAAGGAATACAAATAACAAAGTTCTAGGTAGAATCTCTAGGGTTCATCATATTAGACACATGCATATGAAAAGGTGATTAAAGGTTGCTGGGAAACGAAGGAACTCATGTTATACTTGCCTTCCAAAAGCTCATGTTGATGGTTCCACTTCTTCGAAGATCTTCTTCACGACCACCTTGGTCTGCTCGAACTCTAAACGGGTTCAACAACACCACACAAGCATCCATTCCAATCATCACATGTAGATAAAAATATACTTCTATTAGAACAGTACACCAAGCATCAAAAAAATAGGTAGAGAAACATATATAAAACTATTCTACTCGTCGATACGATCACATGAACGTAAAGATCACTCTAATCGGATCTAAAACGAGAAAGTTATAAAGAAAACAAGTTTTAGGGACTCTTTTGTAAATACAACTCATTTTCTAGGGCTAACTTGCGAAAACCGAGGACCTAAACAAAATTAAACATAGCCGGCTGGGGTTAGCACGCGAAACAGCAAGGTCTGGATTGCGGGCGCTAAAACCAGAGAGTTCAGGGGTTAAAACATAAGAAAACACGACCTAAAAGAGACTCTTTTGAACTAGCTTGGACTGCGGGTTGATTTTTGGAAAACACAGGGGCCTTCCTGCAAAAGTGCGGCTGCAGCGGTGCGGCGGCTGACGCGGCTGCTATGCAGCGCGCGCGGGTTTGCTGGTCCACCAACTGGCCGGTGGACCGCGCGCTGGCCGGGGGTCTACAGGTCCGTAGACCCGGCTCATACCCCTTCGGGGGTTGGGTTCTAATCCTGGCCGTCCGTAGCCAATCGGACGGCGCAGGGAGGCCTGCAAAGCGGGCGGGAGCGGCGCGGATTCGCCGGCGAGCGGCGCGCCATGGGAGGGCTCAGGAGGTCGCCGGGAAGGCGCTCTGAGCCACGGGGACTCAGACGAGGCCACAGGAGTGACCCTTGGGACCTTGCGAACTCGAAGGAGGGGGCTAGAGAGGGTGGAGACCACCGGAACGGCACCTCCTCACGGCGGTGCCATGGCCGGAGATCTGGTGCTCGCCAAAACAACACCACAGAGCATCAAGCTAAGAGAAAAAGGCATGGTAAGGAAGGAGGAGTTACCGCGGCTTGATTTACGGACTCATGACGCCGGGGAAGGCTCTACGGAGCCGGCGCCGAGCGGAGGTGAGGAAGGGAGATCTCGGTGGTGGGGAGGGGAGCAAGGAGGGCTTGGCAGGGGCTTTTATAGGGCCATGGGGTGCGATGACGGGGCGCTGACGCTCCACCGAGGCCACATGATGGCCGAGTGGCCATTATAGCCACCCACCGACGGCGGTTTCAGGAGGCAAAGAGGCGGCGGCGGCGCTAGGCTTGCGAGAGGTAGGGGAAGGGGCGCGGGACACCGACAGGCGGCCCGGCTGGCAGGCGCGCGGAGAGCGGACGCGGGCGCGAGCGCTGGCGACGAGCGGGGAAGCTGGGCCCGAGGTTGCGGGCTGCAGGGCGCGCGCGTGGAGAAGGCCGGAGGTGGCCCGCGCTGGCCGGGCAGTGCGGGGAAAGGAAAAGCAGGCTGGGCCGCTTCCTTGGCTGTGCCAAAAGGGAAGGGGAGGGTTAGTAGAAAAGGAAAAGTTTTTCTTTTTAAATTCTTTTTGAAACTTGCCCAAATTCAAATCAAATTTGAACTTGAACCGCTCAACACTATTCCTGCACTCAAACAAAATATTATGCTCCAGCATGAATGCAACAAAAAGTTTCTAAGCCCAAACTTATTTTATTAATTCCCCAAAAATTATTATTTGACCTGTATGTTTCATGAAAAATAAATAAATAAAGTCATATTAAACTCTAATTTCCCAAAAGTGATTTTCAGGGTGTCACAAATCTACCCCCTTAGGATGAATCTCATCCTCGAGATTCGGACAGAGATTCGAAGAGATTGGGATGCTCTGATCTGAGATCTTCTTCTCCTTTCCAAGTTGCATCATCTTCCGAATGTCGGTTCCACCACACTTGATAAAGAGAACACACTGAGATAAGAGATATTGATAAAGAAATAGGATTGAACCCCAACGATCTAATCCTACAAACTTAAGCCCTAACTTCTAACTAGATGAAGATGTGGTCATCACTCCACAACTCATCACATTCATAACAAAGATCCAAATCAATCATGATCATAAAGTCAAACATACAACCACTTAGTTGCACATGACATACATAAGACTCAACTCAACACTCGTTACTAAACGTTCTTATTCTATGAATGGCAAGTCTCCTATTGGACAATAGAGGTGACAACTTCATTCTAGGCCATGGTAAAACAAGATCCAAAAAGTTTGAGTATCAAGAATTTGTAATAGAATAGAGATAAGGAGGTAAGCATATTTTTTAATCAATTACATGGTAAAGAGAGAGTGAAGCAAACTTTTTAAACGTCCATGTCTAACTAGGTTTGCGTCCTGCAGTCAACATTGCTTTGATACCAATTTGTAACACCTGGTTTTCCGAAGAATACCAAGTGTTCACTATATGTGTGCCTAGGAAGTCCACAAGACACATATAGCAACAAATATGGAATTTCTCAAAAACAATGCTTTATTATATATCGAAACATAGATACAACAAGACTTACATCTAACACAAAGCATAGCGGAAACTACTCTTCAGGACTCCAAAACTCCACAGGGACGATTGACTGGGGAAAACACTCGCCTAGAACTCTTGGAACATCTTGTGTAACTCCTCTCTTGAATCCACCATCTGGTACCCATCCGGGATTTTCATTGATTGTACGCAAAGCAAGGGAGAGCGTACCATACTCAACAAGTATAACATGAGGGATGCAAGGCTCATAAGGCTGACACGGCTGAACAGCGGTAAGCATTTTTAGTTGGTCATATTTTATTTATTAGACCTATGTCTCTATATCATGCTTAAGCTCCCATGGTGAAAGTATAATTAATTGTCATCAAGATTATCATTACCCACATTATTCATAGAACTGTCTCAAAAAGGATCCAGGCCGCTCATGACCGAGAGCACGGCTGATATATCAATTTATTCTTAACTCTGCAGAGTGTGTACAACTTTACCCACGAGTCGTTATTCCCATTTGCCTGGGGTCACGAGCCCCGTAACATTTCCAAGGTGAGCAGGCAGTGTTTCACAATGGAGCCTTTCCAAAGTTGGTCTAACAAGTTGTAACCGCTAAGGTTTCAGTCTCCCAAGAGTTATGAACAACCTCCCCACTAAGGTAACACTCTATCCTCCAAAGCAATTACCCTAGTGGGACCGGGCCATAACTACATGGTACCCACCTCTTGCCCTTTCGGTAAGCTACAGACGAGCTAGAACACTCAGAGTACTTAGCTAAGACCAGAGCCATGTAGTCCTCGTGGTTGTACTGTAAATCCTGGGTTGCCGCTTTAGGATTCAGAACCAACATTTGTTCCATAAGTCATTAATCAAGATTAATTATCATTTTAATATTTGGTAATTGCAAGCTAAGCAGAACTACCCATATGCACAACCCAAGGTAACAAGGAATACAAGATAACAAAGTTCTAGGTAGAATCTCTAGGGTTCATCATATTAGACACATGCATATGAAAAGGTGATTAAAGGTTGCTGGGAAACGAAGGAACTCATGTTATACTTGCCTTCCAAAAGCTCATGTTGATGGTTCCACTTCTTCAAAGATCTTCTTCACGACCACCTTGGTCTGCTCGAACTCTAAACGGGTTCAACAACACCACACAAGCATCCATTCCATTCATCACATGCAGATAAAAATATACTTCTATTAGAACAGTACGCCAATCATAAAAAAACAGGTAGAGAAACATATATAAAACTATTCTACTCGTCGATACGATCACATGAACGTAAAGATCACTCTAATCGGATCTAAAATGAGAAAGTTATAAAGAAAACAAGTTTTAGGGACTCTTTTGTAAATAAAACTCATTTTCCGGGGCTAACTTGTGAAAACCGAGGACCTAAATGAAATTAAACATAGCCGGTAGGGGTTAGCACGTGAAACAGCAAGGTCTGGATTGCGGGCGCTAAAACCAGAGAGTTCATGGGTTAAAACATAAGAAAATAGGACCTAAAAGATACTCTTTGAACTAGCTTGGACTGCGGGTTGATTTTTGAAAAACACAGGGGCCTTCCTGCAAAAGTGCGGCTGCAGCGGTGCGCGCGGGTTGGCTGGTCCACCAACTGGCCGGTGGACCGCGCGCTGGCCGGGGGTCTACGGGTCCGTAGACCCGGCTCATACCCCTTCGGGGGGTTGGGTTCTAATCCTGGCCGTCCGTAGCCGATCGGACGGCGTAGGGAGGCCTGCAAGCGGGCGCGGCCGCGGGAGCGACGGCGGATTCGCCAGTGAGCGGCGGCGCGCCATGGGAGGGGCTCGGGAGGTCGCCGGGAAGCGCTCTGAGCCACGGGGACTCAGACGAGGCCACAGGAGTGACCCTTGGGACCTTGCCAACTCGAAGGAGGGGGCCAGAGAGTGGGAGACCACCGGAACGGCACCTCCCCTCGCCGGTGCCATGGCCGGAGATCTGGTGCTCGCCAAAACAACACCACAGAGCACCGAGCTCAGAGAAAAAGGCATGGTAAGGAAGGAGGAGTTACCGCGGCTTGATTTACGGACTCATGACGCCGGGGAAGGCTCTACGGAGCCGGCGCCGAGCGGAGGTGAGGAAGGGAGATCTCGGTGTTGGGGAGGGGAGCAAGGAGGGCTCGGCAGGGGTTTTTATAGGGCCATAGGGTGCGATGACGGGGCGCTGACGCTCCACAGAGGCCACATGATGGCCGAGTGGCCATTATAGCCACCCACCGACCGATTTCGGAGGCAAAGAGGCGGTGGCGGCGCTAGGCTTGCGAGAGGTAGGGGAAGGGGCGCGGGGACGCCGACAGCGGGCCCGGCTGGCAGGCGGCGCGGGGGAGCGACGCGGGCGCGAGCGCTGGCGACGAGCGGGGAAGCTGGTCGCGCGGGTCGGCGCAGCTGCTGGCGCGCGTGGAGAAGGCCGGGAGGTGGTGGGCCGCGCTGGGACGGAGCGGTGCGGGGAAAGGGAAAAGCAGGCTGGGCCGCTTCCTTGGTTGTGCCAAAAGGAAGGGGAGGGGTTAGAGAAAAGGAAAAGTTTTTCTTTTTAAATTCTTTTTGAAACTTGCCCAAATTCAAATCAAATTTGAACTTGAACCACTCAACACTATTCCTGCACTCAAACAAAATATTATGCTGCAGCATGAATGCAACAAAAATGTTTCTAAGCCCAAACTTATTTTATTAATTCCCCAAAAATTATTATTTGACCTGTATGTTTCATGAAAAATAAATAAATAAAGTCATATTAAACTCTAATTTCCAAAAAGTGATTTTCAGTGTGTGACATGCACGCGTCCGGCGGTTACAGTAATCTCTGCTCTGAGACTCCTTTGGCGTCAGCCAGGCTGTTTGGAGAAATCGACGAGTCATCCGACGATGTATGGAGAGGTCGGCGAGCCATTCGGAGACGTATGGAGAGGTCGGCGAGCCGTCCAGAGACGTATGGAGAGGTCAGCGACCGTCCGAGACGTATGGAGAGGTCGGCGAGCCATCCGGAGACGTATGGAGAGGTCGGCGAGCCGTCCGGAGATGTATGGAGAGGTCGGCGAGCCATCCGGAGACGGATGGAAAGGTCGGCGAGCTGTCCGGAGACGGATGGAGAGGTCGGCGAGCCGTCCGGAGACATATGGAGAGGTCGGCGAGCCGTCCGGAGATGAATGGAGAGGTCGGCGAGCCGTCTGGAGACGGATGGAGAAGTCGGCGAGCCGTCCGAAGACGTATGGAGAGGTCGGCGAGCCGTCCGGAGACGTATGGAGAGGTCGGTGAGCCGTCCGGAGAGGGATGGAGAGGTCGGCGAGCCATCCGGAGAGGGATGGAGAAGTCGGCGAGCCGTCCGGAGACGTATGGAGAGGTCGGCGAGCCATCCGGAGACGTATGGAGAGGTCGGTGAGCCGTCCGGAGACGAATGGAGAGGTCGGTGAGCCATTCGGAGACGTATGGAGACATCGGCGAGCCGTCCGGAGACGTCGGCGAGCCGTCCGGAGATGTATGGAGAGGTCGGCGAGCCATCCAGAGACGGATGGAGAGGTCAGCGAGCCATCCGGAGACGTATGGAGAGGTCGGCGAGCCGTCCGGAGACGGATGGAGAGGTCGGCGAGCCGTCCGGAGACGGATGGAGAGGTCGGCGAGCCGTCGCTTAAGCATAGAATTTTCTAAGGTGCTCAATATTCCAGGAGTTGGGCACGTCGGTGCCTTCGAGGTCGGCGAGACGGTAGGCGCCTGGTCGGGTGACTTCCTTCAACATGTAAGGGCCATCCCAATGCAAAGATAGTTTGTGCAGACCGTTGGTTTTGAGTTTCCTCTTGAGGACGAGGTCGCCGACGACGAAGGATCGGTCTTTCACGTTGCGGTTGTTGTAGCGGCAAACTCCTTCAAGGTACTTGGCTGTGCGGAGGCAAGATGCCAGGCGTTCTTCTTCTAGGCGGTCGAGGTCGTCGTAGCGAGTCCGGTTGGAGGCTTCGTCATCGTAGTTTTTGACGCGTGGAGAGCGGAAGACGACGTCGGCGGGGATGACGGCTTCAGAGTCAAAGACCATGAAATACGGCGAAACGTTGGTGTTACGGCTGGGTTGAGTCCGGAGACCCCAGAGTACGGGGGGAGCTCGCGCATCCAGCGACTAGGGTGCTTCTTGTCTTTCTGGTAGAGGCGTTTCTTCAGGGCGTCGAGGATCATGCCGTTGGCACGTTCGACCTGGCCATTGGCACGAGGATGGGCGACGGAGACATACTTGATGAGGATGCCGTGGCTTTCGCAGAAATCCCAAAAGACATTGCCGGTGAAGTTGGAGCCGAGGTCGGTGATGATGGAGTTTGGGAGTCCGAAGAGATGGATTATTTCGTCGATGAAGGAGACAGTGTTTTCGGCGGTCGCCTTGGTGATTGGCTTTGCTTCGATCCATTTGGAGAATTTGTCGATGGCGACGTATATCCACTTGAAACTTCTCGGAGCTGGTCGGAAAGGGCCGATCATGTCGAGTCCCCAGCAGGCGAAAGGCCATGAAGTCAGTATTGCTTGAAGCGACTGCGCAGGGATTGGGTTTGTTTGGAGAAGATTTGGTACCCCTCGCAGGTGCAGACGAGCTGTTCGGCATCGGCGACCGCTGATGGCCTGTAGAATCCTGCACGGAAAGCCTTACGTACCAACATCTTTGCAGCTGCGTGGTTCCCACATTCACCGGCGTGGATGTCAAAGAGAATTTCGAGGCCATCCTCCCTGGAGACGCATTTTTGGAGTACCTCATTTCTGGAATTTTTGCGCATGAGGGTACCGTCGACCATGATGTAATTGTTGACACGGCGAACGAGGCCCTCAGCTTCGGTCTTGTCAGCGGGGACAAGGTTCTCGGAGAGATATTTGATGAAGTCGTCATGCCAATCGGGTGGCGTTGAGGGGATGGCGGCGACCAGCGGTTCTGTCAGCGGAAGTGGAGGCGTGGCGTCCGTGGGTGAGCCGAAGCCTGAGTGGTTGGCGATGGAGGGTTCGAGCAGATCGTGGACGAATATGCCGGTGGGGGCCGGGGATCTTGACGACGCCAACTTGGAGAGCTCGTCGGCCGCCTGGTTCCGGTCACGCGATAGATGAAGGTATTCGATACCGAAGAATTTATCTTCAATTTTCCGGATGGCGGTGCAGTAGGCGTTCATCTTGTGGTTGGAGCAATTCCAGTCCTTGTTGAGCTGGTTGATGACGAGGGCGGAGTCACCGTAGACCATGAGGCGCTTGACCCCTAGCTCGCTGGCGATGCGTAAACCGTGGAGAGCGGCTTCGTACTCGGCGGCGTTGTTGGAGGCTGGAAAGAGTAGCCGTAAAGCGTAGCGGAGCTTTTCACCGGAGGGAGATGTGAAGAGGAGACCGGCGCCGACGCCATGTAGGGTGAGGGAGCCGTCGAAGAAGAAGGTCCAATGTTCTGGCGCTTCCAGCGGTACTGGAGTTTGTAGATCCGTCCATTCGGCGAGGAAATCGACGAGTGCTTGTGACATGATTGTTTGGCGACCTTGAAAGGCGATGTCTTAGGAGCCAAGCTCGATGGCGCACTTGATGATGCGTCCCGGAGCGTCCTTGTTGCGGAGAATGTCCCCGAGAGGGAATTCCGTGATGACAGTGACCCGCTCAGAGCTTTGGAAATAGTGGTGTAGCTTGCGTGCAGTAATAAGGACCGCGTAGAGGAGTTTTTGTACCTGAGGGTATCGAGTTTTGGAGTCGTTCAATACTTCCCTGACGAAGTAGCAGGGTCGCTGGACGGTGTAGGAGTGGACATCTTCCTCGCGTTCGACGATAATGACGGAGCTGACGACCCGGTTTGTGGCGGCGATGTAGAGCAACAGGGGCTCCTTCTCCTTAGGTGTGGCAAGCACAGGAGGCTGAGTGAGGTATTTCTTCAGGTCGGAGAATGCAGAATCAGCTTCGGCGTCCCATACGAACATTTTGCCAGCCTTGAGGAGCTTGAAGAAGGGTAACCCTTTTTCGCCGAGCCTGGAGATGAAGCGGCTGAGAGACGCCATGCACCCGGTAAGCTTCTAGATATCCTTCACGTTGGAGGGACCTCGCATGCGGAGAACGACCGAAGTCTTGTTGGGGTTTGGGCGAATGCCGTGGCTGACGATGTTGCCGAGCAGGTTTCCAAATGATACGCGAAATGCACTTGTTGGGGTTGAGCTTCCACTTGAACCTGTTGAGGCCTTGAAGGTTGCTTCGAGGTCGGAGATGAGCGTGTGGTGGTGCGAGTTTTGACGACGACGTCATCCACGTAAGCTTCGACTTTCTCCGGGATGAGGTCCTTCAGGCAATCCTGGATTGCATGTTGGTACGTGGCACCGACATTCTTCAGCCCGAACGACTGTTGACACTGGTTATCTATCAAAATTAAAGGATAAATAAATATGAAAAGGGCATGAATTCAATCACCAACAAAGGTTTAGGGTTTTAATTGACAATATTCCATGAGTTTTGGTGAATTGTGATTCTGCAGGGACTAAACTAGGAAACCAGCGTTGATTGCTTCCCCTAGAAGGAAACCGACGGGAGATAACGCAACCGCCACATCAGGATGTTTCTAGAAGACTCCAGAGGACACCAGAAGACACCAGGAGGTCGGGCACCGCGGGACCCTGCCAGGTGGGACTGACCGGTCCCACCATGAGACCGACCGGTCTCCCCCCGGGCCCGCTGGCTTCCGTCTTGGTCCCACCATGAGACCGACCGTCTCCCCCGCCCGCTGGCTTCCGTCTTCTGCAAGCTTCGTCCACCGAACCCTAGGACTCATCTCCATCGTCCCTGAATTCGGTTTGATCTAACGGTCGTGGTTGATCCCTCAGGGCTATATATCAGCCCTAGAACCCCCTCTCCAGGCATCTCCATCTTCATTATTCATCTCCACATCAGAAACTAGGGTTCCAATTAGAAGTAGAGGTCCCTCTAGATGAATGTCTTCTAGTTCATCTAGAGTTAGATCTAGTTCATCTAGTTGTAATCAAGAGCCAGCTATCAAGTAGAAGACTAGTTACCCTCTAGTTTAGGTTTAGAACCTAGTCTTATACTAGAACTAGAAGAGAGAGAGAGAGAGAGAAGAGATCAAGAAGGAGCTCCGGCCTGTCGGATCCACTTCTTCATCTTGTACCTGTGGATTCAAGTTCATCATCAACTTCAGCGATTGTTTCGGTAATCAACGTCTATATTTATGTTTGAGCTATTGTTCTTATTATTCTAAAGATTTATGACTCTCTTTTGAGTACTTTAATTCTAGTCATTCTAGAGTTAGAGTAGTTGGATAGTGTAAGCGTGGTGCTTAGACTTGATAGCTCATATATGCCTCCTATAACGCCGGTAGTAGTGGTTGTTCGCAAGGGTGACTCTTATAGCCTTGTTGATTCTTCTATAGTCCACTTACCCGTGTGTAGGCTCGGTAGGATTATACATTTGCAGAAAAGATTCATACTCTATTTTGTGACCTTTTATGGCAACTTCCCCACTAAGAATAATATAAACATATCACTCTTAAATTGGAATTAGACCGCCTTAATGATCCCCTCTATACTTCTAGATTCTCCGTCCTTGTTAGCTACTCAGGGGTTAGACTTTAAGACTTAACACTATCGTTCCTTTGGGTTTGATATTAAAACTGGGTTACTCAGTGAAGTGCTACATCGGTAGATTTTATCTGTGCGCTTGCGGATAAAGTAGCGAGTGTGCGTTTAATTTATACGAACAAGCATTTCTGTCGCCATTGCCGGGGAAAGAGTTTATCTGTACTTTGGTAGCGACGTAGTAAGTGTCAACAAGCATTTCTAGCGTCGTTGCCGGGGAACGGTAGATCAACTTAAGTCTTAGTTTAACCTTGTAATCATATTTATCTTTTTCCTTTTTTCCCTCCTTCTTTTCATTATTTTGTTTTCATTCTATGAATGGTGTTTTTGAATTCACTCTTATCTATCACTACCCTATGAGCAAGCTATAACCAGTAGAATCCTTATACCCCATCATAATACCTGGTTATGAGCTATGCCTACCTTTCTGCTGCACTGTCCTTGTAATGAGCATAGAAATATAATTATGAAAATATTCCTTCGGGTATTCTTGTCACTAACCTTTCAGATCTGGAGCAGAAAAGAACGAAGGAACAACAAACACAAGGTATGTCCCACCAATCATCATGCAACATTGAATTACATTCATCCAATCTTGATTTGTGCAAAATCCAAGCTTGGGGAATAGACTTTCTAAGAGCATCTCTTGCCGTGTTGCTATGTTGGTTATCCCTACCTTTAAGATATGCTCATATACTAATCATGCTCTTTCATCACATCTGAATAAATCTCTATAATGCTTTCATGCTACCCTCTTCGCTATATTATATGTTAGGCTTGGAGTACTTTCATAATCTCTTAAATTAAGCATGGTGCCTAGTTTAGGAGTGGTGGTCTTGCTTTCAAAGGCTTTTAATTTAAGCAATTAAGTTAAAATGCCTTCCTAGATCAAATTAGACGTGGTGTCTAGGTTGATTTTGAGCCGACAGTATGCTATAGTGGATGTTGGATATTTTGTTGGACAACCCCTGCAGGCAAACTTTCAATATCAATTTGGGAAAGTCCGGAGATGAACTCACACTAGAGATGAAGCAGGCGTATAATGAACTTCAACAACTCTTGCACAATGAAGACTCTGCTCATTCATCATGGATGAAAGAACTGTGAGTATCAAAGTTTATTATTTTGTCTTCTACTGCAAGTTATCTTTTGCCTTGAATCATGTTAAAGTGCAGCCAACACATAAAATAGTAGTCTACGCTAAAATAATCCTAAAAACATCTTTTTATTAGCATAGATGCAAAATACATAAAGTTGTGGACAACAACCCATGCTTCAAATTCTTGCAATCCTTCGGGTATATGTCCACTAACATTAAGGAGAGAGATTTTGCTCATCTATGGTTTGGTCTGAACATTGAAGATCCAAAACTCAAGCCATAAACACAGAAACCTACTCTCAGATCACAAATGTGCTAGCCTAGCTTTGAGTCTTGCTTGGGCGCTGATGACAAACAGGATGCAACTTACCTCGTATGAGACAACCTATGCCTGCAACCATCATTGTCCAAGACATCAAGACAAGAAGTGGGGAGTTATCTTCTTTTTAATCAAGAGCTAGCTTGGGAGATAAGATGGTACCACTACAACAATAGCAAGATCTACAAGTCAAACACATGAACATGTTGTTGGGAGTCCATCTACATCACAAGCCAGCCTGGAGAGAATTCGTTGTCTAGATATGTTTCACAATCAAAGGGAGGAAGGAGAAACCCAACTTCAAACATATTGATCTTCTACCCACCACTTTGATCAGTACAAACCACTAGATGCTGCCCCAGTCAAGAAGAGAAGTATGATCCATCACTCAATCTTGGAAGATCGTTCTTGAACACCATCAATGTTATCATCTTTATCGGACCTGGAGAAGTCAACTTTTGGATCTTTCGCTACACCTTTAACATCTACATCACTTATGAGCAGCCAAAGAGAACCAAGAGAAGACGTCGAAGGGAGACCAACTGCCAAGAATTAAGGAGGGCATCATGAAGGATGAAGCCACTGCACCACAAGAGTTAGAAGATGGAGAGATAGTACCTGAGCTAGCAAATCAAGAAAAACAGCCGATAAGATCTCCATCATCTAGACACTGTTGAGAGAACAAGTCTCAGTTGTGACATTAAAAGACAAAGACTATCATAGAGGCACTCGAGTAGCAGCTCTAATTTCAAGTCTCTGTCAACCCAATATTAAAGGGAAAACAAGAAAGGTTGACAAGAGAAGAATGCGGAACTGTCCCTACATCCTCATAGTACAAAATTAATACAAGAAAGAGAGGGGATCCTAGTCAGCATACTTGAAGGAACAATGCGCCTTCACTGATAAGTCGACACAAGAGAAGGAAGGTCAATACCTATAAAGATGATTCCACTGTGATCTTCCTCCTCTCAAGCACATGGACAAACAAGAGAAGACAAGTCATTCATAAACAACCAGCTAGACAAGAGAAGCTTCCACAAGGTGGTTCGACACATCACGCTTCAATGACAAAGTAACATTTCAAGGTAAGTAACCATCACTTTAAAAGCTTCTTCTTGATTCTAGTATGAACATAAATAAAGAACTAAACATGTTTAAGTTGCACCTCACTTGATCCAACCTAATCAACTCAACATGTTTAGTCCTTTGATCTTTGTTCCTAGCTTTACTCTCTTGAATCTCACTGTCTTAACTAAATGAGCTAAAATGTTGTGCATCTAACCTTTGGAAGATGATATATCTCAATCATGAAAAGATCGACACATTATGCATAGATTATCCTTCCTTAGGTTAAGTAATCTGATCTGTTAAATATTTAAGATGCTACTTTCATGCTCATCCTCTGATCCTATCACTCATGTTAAGATTGAATAGAACACATAAACAACAAGTTTGTCTTGTGCAATGTGCCTAAGGTTAGAGAGGAATAAACAAAACTTTTGGTTTGTTGGTGTTTTTGCCACCAACAGAGCCTATGCACTTGATCTCTACCTTGTCTTTATGAGCAGGACACACTCTTGAGCAAATTCTACAGAGTGAAGGTCCTAGATCTACAAGAACATGCACACTGAGCAAGATGCGCCAACGTCCATAATTAACGCTTCACTTCAAATTGCTGGACGAACAAATAACATGAGTGACACCATATCAAGAGGCATAAACAAGAAGGAATGATGGAAGACGTCGTAGTCAAAATAGAGGTCATGAAGTCCCCACAGACTTCTTGATCCTCGACATAAGAAGACGATGATGTCCACCTCATCCTAGGAAGACCATTCCTCTACGCTACAAGTACAATCATCTACAAGAGGAAATCCATTTTTCACTTTCCTAGAGAAAAGGCACGATGCAACTTCATCAGCTACATGCCCAATGAAGCACCCAAGAAGAATAGAAGTGAAAGACGCCGCTCTCAAAGCCAAAGAAGACAAACTATCAAGAATAGAGGCCAATCACGAAGAAGAAGCTATCGACACTGTCCCAGAAAAGAAAGAAGAAAAAACCTCAAGACAGTGAACCACAGGAAGTGAAGACTCAGACCAAGAAAGTATGAAAAAAGTCTGCACCTCAGAGGTACAATCAATAACAACTTTCCAAACGTCTGGCATACCTTGGGAGGTCTAAACCAAGGGAAGGTCCGGTTCGTCGGACCTAAATATCCGAACCTTCGCCAAAAGGTAAAAATCGGTAGTTATCTTATATTTACTTTGCTGCATATTTCTCATATTTAATCCATAATCATTTCTTGCATCATCATATTTAATTCACAAAACATTTTTATTTCTGCATTACATTAGAAAACAAAATAAAAATATTCACTGCATCATAAAGCCCCATGTGAATAATTCTATGGCGTGTAAAAACCCACAGGAATGTTCACCATGGTGGCATAAAAATAATAAAAATAAATATGCATGCATTCATCCTGTGCATTTTCTCTTGCATCATAAAAATATAAAATACAAAAATATTAAGAAAGAGATCTTACTGAAATTCTAGACAACTAAGGCTTGAGTGGCCAACCGCTAATGCTTAATCTGTTCCACAAGTTTTGTTGTCTATTTGAGTTTCACAGGATTTAAAAGGCCAAGAAAAGCTGACGAGCAAGTGAATGCTCCATCACTACTGGAGCACTGTTTCAACAACCATCAACATCAATCAAAGCTCTAATAGAGGAGGACATATCCACTGTCAGTCTGCTACATTGCAAGATCGAACGACTACGTCAACATTCAGCTTGGGGGAAGGCACCCCATGTATCCACGTAAGTATCTTTATCCTCTTAAGTTTTTATTCTATAAACAAATTCAGAACACCAAAAATATGAGCACATGAAGGTTCACTCTTAAAAATGAAAATACCAAATATGTGAGCACATGAAGGTTCACTCTTAAAATGAAAACACAAAAAATATGTGAGCACATGAAGACTCACCCTTAAAAGAAAAAAACAAAAAAATATGTGGGCACATGAAATACTCACATTAATTAAAAAAGAGACAAAAATATATGAGCACATGAAGGCTCAACACTATTAGGGAAACAGCTTGGGGGAGACGCACCCCCGTTATCTTCGCGATTCAGGTATGTCTTTATTATTATTACTACTACTATTATTATTGGCTTTTATATTATATCTTAAAGTGTGTTAGACTAAATAAATAAAATAGTGTGTCTAGTGTGTTTTAAGAAGTTGATGACTAAAGAAGAACCCTCTCTCTAATCTTTTGCATGGAAATGATGAATAGTTGCTCTATCTAATTTCTTTCAAGTACCTAGCCTTCAAAGCATGAGTTCTCCTAATTAATAATGATGCCTTAAAATAAAATTAAATACATGGATGACAAATACTTAATCTAAGGTCTAGGTAATTGGGATATGTCATGTGATGATCTAAGTTGCTATTATCTTGTTCTAAACAACACTAAAGTTCCGGAGATTTCTAAATATGAATATGACTAATAATTGCATTGAGTTAAATTAAGCTTTGTGACCCTGTGAAATGTTATCTTGCCATTGAATTGAGATCACTTACACATTTCATCCATCTTCCGCATAAATGCTCATAATTATCTGTTGCTACCCTCTCAGAAGTTTGTTGGAAGCATATGGCTATTAAAAAGGAAAAAAAAGAGAGAAAAAAAATCCGAGGAAATAAAAAGGGACAAGTGTCCGAAACCTCAAAAAGATAGATCCCGAGGAAATAAAAAGGACAAGTGTCCGGAACCTCGAGAAGAAAAAAAAGAAAAAAAATGTCAGAAAAAATGGGCACGTGCCCGACAGTAGAATTAGCCTGATAGCCATATGTCTCTGATAAACAGAAGAGAGTGAATATATTCAAAAGAGCATCCGACTCCATTTTTCCATACACATGCACTTCTTGATTCAATGTTTGGTTGACTTTCTCTTTGGATCCATTGTTTAATTTGACAACATATGTATTAATGCTTTTGAAAATTAATTAAAACTCGGGATAAAGGTGAAGTGAAAGAACTAGAGACATAGTGCTTGATTCGATTGTTCAATCTCTCAATTATTTAGGATCTAAGGTAAGAGTAATAAGCCCCATGAAGAATAACATGATATGTCTCGGAGAATTTTTGTTTAACAGCAGGTATACTTGTTGGAAGTGAAGATATAGTAGCAACTCCTGATCCATTGTTAAGTTTGGTTTTGCTAAGGGACTAGCAAAAGGTAAGCTTGGGGGAATTTTTGACACTGGTTATCTATCAAAATAAAGGATAAATAAATATGAAAAGGGCATGAATTCAATCACCAACAAAGGTTTAGGGTTTTAATTGACAATATTCCACGAGTTTTGGTGAATTGTGATTCTGCAAGGACTAAACCAGGAAACCAGCGCTATTGCTTCCCCTAGAAGAAAACCGACGGGAGATAACGCAACCGCCACGTCAAGAAGTTTCTAGAAGACTCCAGAGGACACCAGGAGGTTGGGCACCGCGGGACCCTGCCAGGTGGGACCGACCGGTCCCACCATGAGACCGACCGGTCTCCCCTCGGGCCCGCTGGCTTCCGTCTTCTGCAAACTTCCTCCGCCGAACCCTAGGACTCATCTCCACCGTCTCTGAAGTCGGTTTGATCTAACGGTCGCGGTTGATCCCTTAGGGCTATATAAGCAGCCCTAGAACCCCCTCTCCAGGCATCTCCATCTTCATTATTCATCTCCACATCAGAAACTAGGGTTTCAATTAGAAGTAGAGGTCCCTCTAGATGAATCTCTTCTAGTTCATCTAGAATTAGATCTAGTTCATCTAGTTGTAATCAAGAGCCAGCTATCAAGTAGAAGACTAGTTTCCCCTCTAGTTTAGGTTTAGAACCTAGTCTTATACTAGAACTAGAAGAGAGAGAGAGAGAGAGGAAGAGATCAAGAAGGAGCTCCGGCCTGTCGGATCCACTTCTTCATCATGTACCTGTGGATTCAAGTTCATCATCAACTTCAGCGATTGTTTCGGTAATCAACGTCTATATTTTTGTTTGAGCTATTGTTCTTATTATTCTTAAGATTTATGACTCTCTTTTGAGTACTTTAATTCTAGTCATTCTAGAGTTAGAGTAGTTGGATAGTGTAAGCGTGGTGCTTAGACTTGATAGCTCATATATGCCTCCTATAACGCCGGTAGTAGTGGTTGTTCGCAAGGGTGACTCTTATAGCCTTGTTGATTCTTCTATAGTCCACTTACGCGTGTGTAGGCTCGGTAGGATTATACATTTGCATAAAAGATTCATACTCTGTTTGTGACCTTTTATGGCAACTTCCCCACTAAGAATAATATAAACATATCACTCTTAAATTGGAATTAGACCGCCTTAATGATCCCCTCTATACTTCTAGATTCTCCGTCCTTGTTAGCTACTCAGGGGTTAGACTTTAAGACTTTACACTATCCGTTCCTTTGGGTTCGATTTTAAAACTGGGTTACTCCAGTGAAGTGCTACATCGGTAGATTTTATCTGTGCGCTTGCAGATAAAGTAGAGTGTGCGTTAATTTATACCAACAAGCATTTCTGTCGCCGTTGCCGGGGATAGAGTTTATCTCTACTCTTGGTAGCGACGTTGGTAAGTGTCAACAACAACATGGTCGTGTAGCAGTAGGCGCCGAAAGGCATGATGAACGCCGTTTTAATCTGGTCTTCGACCTTCAAGGCAATTTGATGGTAACCGGAATAGCAATCGAGAAAGGAGAGAAGTTCGCAACCGGCAGTGGAGTCGACGACCTCGTCGATGCGAGGGAGGAGGAAGGGGTCCTTAGGGCAATGCTTATTGTGATCGGTGTAGTCAACGCACATACACCATTCTTTATTCTTTTTGAGTACAAGAACCGGATTGACCAGCCAATCTGGGTGATACACCTCTTTGATGAAACCTGCAGCTAGGAGCCGGGTGAGCTCTACCCTAATTGCCTCCTTCCTATCTGGCGCGAAGCGACGGAGCTTTTGGCGAACCGGCCTGGCGGTTGAGGAGACATTTAGGGAGTGCTCGACGAACTTCCGTGGAACTCTAGGCATGTCCGCTGGTTTCCAGGCAAACACGTCGACGTTGCTCCGTAGGAAGTTGATGAGCGCGTCTTCCTATTTAGGGTCGAGGTTGGTGCCGATGACGGCAGTCTTCTCCAGAGCGCCGTCCACCAGGGCCACCTGCTTCGTGTCCTTCGACTTCTTGCTGGAGCGCTGGTCGGAGGTCTCCGGGATCTCGAGATCGTCGGGGCGGAGCTTAGCGGCGTTGGCGATGCAGTCTTGGGCACCCTGGAGCTGTTGGCGTGTCTCGGTGGAATTGATTGTCTCCTGTTCGCACTCGTACGCCACTTGGAGATTTGCTCGAACGCTAAGGACGCCTTTCTTCGTTGGCATCTTGAGCACGAGGTAGGTGTAGTGTGGAACAACCATGAGCTTGGAGAGCGCTGGGCGACCGAGGATGGCGTGGTAGGCGGTGTCGAAGTCGGCGACGATGAAGGTGATATACTCCTCGCGGAAGTGGTCGGAGGTGCCGAACTGCACTGGGAGGGTTATCTGTCCAACGGGCATGGATGGTTTACCTGGTACGATGCCCCAGAAGGGGAAATTCGCCGGGAACAAATCCTGCTTGGAGTAGTCGAGCTCGTGGAAAGCCGATGAGAAGATGATGTTGAGGGCGCTTCCGCCGTCGACGAGGACTTTACGGTAGCGGCAGTTGGAGATCACCGGGTCAATGACGAGAGGAAAGCGCCCTGGATACTTGTCGTTCGACCATTGATCCTCCCTGGAGAAGGTGATGGGGCGCTCCGACCAGTCGAGGTAGCGAACGTTGGCGGGGTCATCGTTGATGGCCGCGACGGAGGCGATGTCGCGTCGTACTTGGCGCCGCTTCTACTCAGTCTCGATGACGACGTTGCCGCCGAAGATGGTGAGGGTCCTCGCTGGTGCACGAAAAGCAGGCTCGTTGTTGTTGGCGTCCTTGTCCTTGTCGGTGTCGATTCGCGACCGCTTGTCATCACTCCCGCGGACGTTGCGGGCGATGGTGTCGCACTCGCGCATGGAGTGTCTGGCGCCATTGTGGAGAGGACACGAGCCATTGAGGAGCTTCTCATAGTCGTTGTCGTAGGTGCGCCTTGGCCGAGTATTGGTGTTGGCGATGTAGCGGCGGTCGTGTCGGCGGTGGTCTGTTCTCGGGCGGGAAGACTCTGGTCGATCGTGCCAGCGATCTCGGTAGTCATGGTGGTCGGCTGCTTCGAGCGGTGGTCGTGTCCTTCATTGCGTCGTTCATTGCGACGATCGTCCTCACGGCGACGCTACTAGGACCGTGATCGGCGATGCGGGCGTTCATGATGGCGATGGGCGTCGTCGACGTCGGCGTAGGAGTTGGCGATCGTCATTAGTTCGGTGACCGTGGTGACCTTTTTCCAGATGATCTTGTCGCGGAGTTCCTTATGGAGTAGACCGTTGGAGAACGTAGAGATGGCTTCAGGATCAGCGATCTCCAGAATCATGAGCTGCATGGTGGAGAATCGTCGGATGTAGCTCGGAGGCCTTCGTTGTGCTCCTGGTGGACGTTCTGGAGATCATAGCGTGTTCCTGGCTGGACGCAGGTGGCGCTGTAAGTTTTGATGAAGACTTCCTTCAGTTGCTCCCAGGTGTCGATGGTGTTCTCGGCGAGCTTGTGGAGCTAGCTGTTGCCCAAAGACGATAGCATCACGGGGAGGTACTTGGCCATCACGTTAGATCCTCCGCCGGCTGCCTGAATGGCGATTTCGTACGTGGTAAGCCACTGCTCCGGGTTGGCCTTTCCATCGTACTTGTCCACCGTGGTGACTTTGAAACCCTGAGGCCATTGGACGGCTCGTAGCCGAGGGGTGAAAGGGCGTGGCCCTATCGGGGCGTCGGGAGCCGGAGCTTGATCGCGAGCGCGATTGCCTTGGGAGACTTCCTGGTCGCGACGTGGCGGCGATCTCTGTCGGCGTGAAGGATGTGGGCTTGGAGGCGTTCTGTTGTACGACGATCCGGAGGGTGAGGCGTAGCGGCCTCTCTCGTTGCACTGTACGGTGGCAGCTTTAACATGGGCGACAACCTTCTGTAGCTCTGGGGTCAGCGGAAGCTTGGAGAGTTCATTGTAGACGACGGCGAGGTTGGCGCTTGGGGTCGGGTAGACGGGTTGATCATCGACCCTGTCGAACTCGTAGATGAGGTCATGGCCTCCAGCTTGGTCGCGCTCCCGACGTCGCTCGTTGTCGCGATGCTCCCGGTCGCGGCGCTCCTGGTCGCGTCGTTCGTCATCCCGCCGGCGTTGCCGGTCGATGTTGTGTTGCTCCCGATTGGCGCGTTCGCCTTCCGCTTCATTCGGCGGTGGGGGGCTATCGGCGGAGACGTTGAAGATGAAGCCACCGCGATACGGTGGGAAATCAGCCCCTGAGTTGGTGCAGATGACGGTCGTAGACCGTGTGGAGGTGGAGCCGTTTGTCGTGGTAGATCGGGACGCCGAACTTTCCGGCACAGTGTCGCCGGAGATCTCTTGTAGGGTCACCATGCCGATGAGTGGAGGTGGAGTCATTCGATCGCGCGTGCTGGTCGGAGCCATCTGGTCGGAGCCGAGAGATTGGAGCTGGTCGGAAAGTTGTCGCAGCGCCTGATGCTGGTACGTAGGAGCCACACCGCGTAGCCCGAAGGTCATGGACGTTGGAGACGAGGCGCGACGTTGAGTCGGATGCTGATCCGATCTAGGGCGGCGGGTGGGTCGCGCGTTTGAAGTTCCCAATGGTGTACCTGAAAATTGCTCAAGGCAAGATTGGTCGGAAAGCTGTATACGAGCTACCTCGATGGCGTCAGTGCATTCTGCAAGTCCTTGGTTGGCTCGGTCGATGGCTTCGGTCAGGTCGTCACAAGGGACGATTCTTGGCGGACGGCGTGTCGGCTTGGTGACGCTACGGATGGACGGCAGAGCATCCGGCGCAGGAAGTTGCACAGATTCCATGATTTCCGGAGCAGGAGCGTGGTCGCCCACGGTCCAGATCATAGATGCGATCTAAAAAGTGGTGCCCGATTCCGGAAGAACTATGGAGCGAGGGAAAGTAACCGCTTGGCAGATCATGATGTCGTATCACACACCCCACACCTGGCGCGCCAACTGTCGACGAAATATGGTCGATAGTCTACCGAGGGGTATGCCCAAGGTAGTAGATTGAGCGGTGGAGGCGTGCGAGACGTCTGCAAAGCGTAAACACAAGGGCGAGAGTAGCGATTTAGACAGGTTCGGGCCGACAAGTCGCTGTAATACCCTACGTCCTGTGTTCTGGTGGCTGGTTTGTATTGATGGGTTGGAATATGGCGTGCTATGGAGGGGATCCCTGCTCGCCTTATATAGTCGAGGAGCAGGGTTACAACTTGCCGAATCCTAACAGATTACAATCGGTTCCTTTTGGTAAGGAATCCGGGTCTATCTGTTGGATCTTCCTTGTCGAGCAAGTCATCAGGATAATCCTTGGCGGCTGCGACGGCCTGGTCGCGGGCCGCAAGGTCTTCTGGTTGGGCCGTATCTTGCCGAGTAGCCCAAGTCGTGCCAAGGGGGTATACGGGAGGAATATCCGCACAGAAACTTCTTAAGGACAGTCTCCCAAACCTTGTTCAACTCCAACTTAGGCTTCTTCAAAACCCTACCCTCGTGGTCATCCTCAACAGTAAACCAAAATTGTCTCCAGCTAAGGGGCCACACTTTAGCACAGCAATACTCCTCGACCAAGTCGCGAGCACACTGAGAACGCACAACCACCCTCAGACAATCAACCGCAGCATGCGCCTCGGCACTCATCTTAGCTTCGGCACTTACGTCACCAAGAGGCGGAAGCTCGCCGCAAAGCTCGGTAGCGCCGTTAAGCTTGTAGTAGAACCAGAACTCTTGCCACCCACTGGTCCACTTGTTCTTCTGAGCTTGCACCGACAACTCCGATCCGGCGCGATGGCAAAAGGTGTACACCGCGAATTGACCGAGACTGGTGTTACCTTCGCCATCCACAATCTTGCGAGGCTGCATATGCACACGATGAGTTCGGACAAAACCCTCGACATGAGGGACAACGCCCTAAGAACGGCACGCCCAGACATATACTGAAAGCTTCGTGAAGTATGATGGTGTCAGCTGATGAAACCTCAAATTGAACCTCTCCAGAACAGAAGACACAAAGGAAGCAACCGGAAAACGAAGACCAGCCGAAAAGAACTCCTCAAATACAACAACCTCGTGAGCCTCCGGCTTTGGAACAGTCTCTCCAGCACTTCTCCTCGCCTTTCCATCCTCAATCCAGCCTCGCTTGACATAAGATGCCAGATCAGAACTACAAACCCGGCTAAGTCCAAACTCGAAGGTTATCCCTTCATCCGCGGCAGTCGGAGATGCAACACGAGCAATCTGTTTTAACCTAGCCATCTCTCCAGCTAACAACCTTCGCACAACAAGCGACTCACTCAACCTTCGCAAACAAACCGAGAAAACCCTCGCAACAAGCAAAGCGCAACAGCAGGATGGCTATAGCAAGAGGATGGCACAGTTTCAAACCATCCACCAACCACACCTATTTATAGGCCAGGGCACTATCCACCCAGCCCGACAAAGATCGGCTCGGACCGCGAAAACCACGGCGCAAAAAACGAGATGAACCCCAACACCACAAATAAAATACAATGGCCCGGCCCACAAGCAGCCGCGGGCGTCGCTGCCGAGGGACACTGTTCATTTCCAAACAAAGGCGCTGCTTCGGCCTAAAGATCATTTTTTAGATCCAAGCCATCGAGGGGCTACTGTTGGGGGAAGGAACCCTCGGCAGTGATGTCATGCGGGCTGACACAGAAAATGACCCTCGGGCGTCCTGCGTACCTTCGTGAATGCCCTTGTTATTTGTTAGGCCTCGAGTCACTTTTCTAACTTTCGGACACTGGCTCGACCCTCGGGATGTTTAACGGTTCTTGCAGGCAAGAGGCGTCAAGAACACTGGAAGAAACCCTCACGCGTCCCGTACACCTTCGCCAGGAGGCATAGGCTCATCGGGTGGCGAGCGGACGCGGACCTCATGACTGAAGGGATGTTTCCACAAGCCAGAGGTCAACCCTCGCGTCCCCGCGAGGGTGAGCGCAAGCCGGGCGGCGGCGGGCATATGGAAGGCTAACTAGGGTTTCCGCACCATTTGTGTTTGTACAATTCTGCCCTTTCATTGTACAGCGTAAAGGAATCTTTCTTGTACCCTTTTGTAATTTGGTCGGTGCCCCTTGGTATTCCCTATAAATACCAGGGGATGAACAGTGTAATCGGGACGGTTTCTTGGGAATAGAGCTACAACACCATTGTTCCTGTTTTCTTTGTACCCTCGCGTTTGGTTTGACGATCGGCCACCTTTGCCAGTCCCCTGCTTGTGCGTGGGGGTAAGGCAAGTGTGTTACCAACACCCCCTTATCCAAAAAGTGCTAACACCACCAAGAGTACATCATTACAAGCAAGTGTGTTATCATTTTGCAAAGCATTTTCAAAGGGGTTTTGTTAGTCACTCACTAGGTCTATAGCATCGATATGTTAGAGAACTCCTAGTGGCACTTGAACACTGCATAAGCCGTGAATTAACTCCTCTTAATAGTACGGCTATCTATCCTAAATGTGATCACACTGGCTAAGTGTCTTGATCACCAAAACAAAGAGCCCTATAGGTTATACCTTTGCCTTTGGGCCTCTTTGCTCCATCTCTTCTCTTCTTCATTTCACCAATGGTAGAGCACTTGATCTCTTGAGTGCTTGTGGCCATCACCATCTTCCATGGTTGCCAACTTGCTAGCTACAACACTTGGCTTGGTCTCAATCCTTTCTTATAATCTACACACATGCTTAGCAATAGGATTAGACCAAATAGGTTTCATCAATTAACCAAAACCAAACTAGGGCTTTCAATCTCCCCCTTTTTGGTAATTGATGACAACCTATACAAAGATATGTGATTTAAATTTGAGTAACCACATTGATAGTAATTGCTCCCCCTGCATATGTGCTATAGAGTTTGGTTCTAAATTTGGCACATATGTGTGGATATGAATTATGGGTGAGCAATAATATCAATGATGATGCTAAGGTATAAGAATGGACCTTTAAAGCGTGATACCGATCGGAGTGCACATGTTATACCATCCTTAGCACCATTTGTCACTAGACATACATCAAACCTCAAGAACCCCGTGAGATCAACATTATAATAAGGCTCTTGAACCACTTGAAAAACAAATATGTCTAGTTATAGATCTATACATGCTAGTAAGTCATGTCATCAATCATGTTCTAATACTAGCATTCACCACATAAGCATGAATAGCGAAACAAATAGCTTATGCAATGCAGTCAATTATATGAATATGCTCATTTCAAATGCAACAATCATGTTTATGAGCTTGCTCCCCCTATTTGTAAGCTCAAATTTTAGTTGTTTTCCACGCTCCAGAACACTTGAAACTTACATTCTTTGTTATCTCCCCCTATCATTAGCATATCTTTGTTGCATCATTTTCTCCCCCTTTGTCAACAATTATCATAAAGGTGGGGCGAGTTTAAATGAAAGGAGACAATCTTTTCATCATGAGATTCAAATGTGGGGATCAAACTAAGTCAAGTTGTGGCTTAATCTAGCTCATGAGCATAACATATTTGACACGGTTTGCTCTAGAGTAAGCTTCTTCACACATCTTGCAATGGTTATCTTACTCACGTTGGTTAAACACTCATTGCTCACTTACTAGATCAAACACTAGAGTTACAAGCTCACAAACAAGTTATATGCTACCACTAGAACAAGTCAAACATAGAAGCAATAGTGGTACCATATATACTTCAAATTCATTTGATTTACCATGAATGAGCCTAAATAAGCAATGTGATGGCTATATGAACTAGATCACAACCTAATAAGAATGACTGCACATGCCAAAACAATTTCACCTTTGCTTTCTTGGAGGGGAGGCATGTCATAAGTGGGGGGGTGCATTCAACTCATGTTGGAGAAGTCTAGGATATTCAATTCATTCCTTAGTTTGCAAAACCTTCTCTCATATAGTGGCTTGGTGAAGATATCGACAAGTTGATCATCGGTGCCCACACTTTCAATAGATATATCTTTCTTTGCTTGGTGGTCTCTAATGAAGTGATGCCTTATATCAATGTGCTTTCTCCTTGAGTGTTGAACCGGGTTGGTGGCTATTTTGACGGCGCTCTCATTATCACATGGCAATGGGACTTGTCCAAACTTGACTCCATAATCTTGCAATGTTGCTTTCATCCATAGCAATTGTGCACAATAACTACCCGCGGATATGTATTCGGCTTCGACGGTAGAGAGTGCAACAATATTTTGCTTCTTTGATGACCATGAGACAAGTGACCTTCCAAGCAATTGACAAGTGCCCGATGTGCTCTTTCTATCCACCTTGCATCCCGCATAATCGGAATCCGAGTATCCAATCAATTCAAATTGAGAGCCCTTGGGATACCATAGTCCAACATTAGGAGTGTGCTTCAAATATCTCAATATTCTTTTGGTTGCCTTCAAATGACTTTCTCTTGGTGAAGCTTGGAACCTTGCACACATGCACACACTAAACATGGCATCCGGCCTTGATGCGGTCACATAGAGTAGGCTTCCAATCATTGACCGATATAGCTTTTGATCCACCATGTCACCACTAGAGTCACTATCCAAATGTCCATTAGTGCCCATTGAAGTGGTTATTACTTTTGCTTCATCTAACCCGAACTTGTTGAGCATGTCCTTGATGTACTTGCCTTGACTAACAAATGTGTCTTTCTTCATTTGCTTGATTTGTAGACCAAGGAAGTAGGTAAGCTCTCCAATCATAGACATCTCAAATTCCTTAGCCATCATCTCTCCAAACTCTTCACAAAAGTCTTGATTGGTTGATCCAAAGATAATATCATCCACATAGATTTGCAACACAAACAAGTCACTTCCAATCTTCTTGGTGAAGAGAGTGGTGTCAACCTTCCCAATCTTGAACCCTTTAGCTAACAAGAAATCTCTCAACCGTTCATACCATGCTCTTGGTGCTTGTTTCAACCCATATAATGCCTTCTTAAGCTTGTACACATGGTTGGGCTTCTTCAAATCTTCAAATCCGGGAGGTTGCTCAACATACACTAGCTCATTGATGAATCCATTGAGAAAAGCACTCTTAACATCCATTTGATAGAGCTTGATGTTGTGGGAACACGCATATGCAAGTAAGATTCTAATTGCCTCCAATCTAGCAAACGGTGCATAGGTTTTTCCAAAGTCAATGCCTTCCAATTGAGTGTACCCTTGTGCAACCAATCTTGCTTTGTTCCTAACAACAATCTCATCTTCATCTTGCTTGTTCCGGAAGACCCATCTGGTACCAATAACATTTGTGTTCTTTGGTCTTTCCACTAACTCCCAAACATCATTGCGGGTAAAGTTGTTCAACTCTTCATGCATTGCATTTACCCAAACAACATCCATCAAAGCTTCATCAATCTTTGTTAGCTCAATAGATGATACAAATCAGTAGTATTCACAAAATGAAGCCAATCTTGATCTTGTTTGCACACCTCTTCTTTTGTCACCAACAATTTGATCTAAAGGATGATCTCTTGTAATATATGTTGGTTGGAGTACTTGTTGCGGTTGGACACTTGTACTTGCACTTGGATGAGTCACTTGAGAGCTACTAGCATCTTGTTGATCATGAGAACCACTAGAGCTTGCAACATCATTGCCATGCATGGTTGGAGGAGAGAGCACTTGATCTTTGTCATCTTCAATGTCAATCACTTGCTTTGGCCTTATATCACCAATGTCCATGTTCTTCATAGCTTCCACCAATTGTGTTCCTCTCAAAATCATCTAGATTATCTTGTTCTTCATGAGAGCCATTGGTTTCATCAAACTCAACATCATGGACTTCTTAAACTATTCTTGTTGTGTTGTTCCACACTCTATATGCCTTGCTTGTAGTGGAGTAACCAAGTAGAAACCCTTCATCACATTTCTTCTCAAACTTGCCAAGTCTTGTGCCCTTCTTCAATATGTAGCACTTGCACCCAAAGACCCGGAAATAAGCAATGTTGGGCTTTCTATCATTGAGGAGCTCATATGGTGTCTTCTTCAATAGAGGGTGACAATAGAGCCGGTTGCTATAGTAGCATGTCGTGTTGATTGCTTCGGCCCAAAAAGAATCACTCACATTGTATTCACTAAGCATGGATCTTGACATATCACTGAGTGTCCTATTCTTCCTTTCAACTATCCCATTGGATTGAGGTGTATACTTGGTCGAGAATTGATGTTTGATTCCAAACTCATCACATAGCTCATCAACTCTTGTGTTTTTAAATTCACTTCCATTGTCACTTCTCACTTTCTTGATTCTTCTATCAAACTCATTTTGACTTCTCTTGACAAAGGTTTTGAATATCCCAAACACTTCACTCTTGTCAACGAGAAAGAAGACCCATGTGTATCTTGTATAGTCATCCACTATCACAAAGCCATACTTGTTTCACCCAATACTTGCATATGTAGTTGGTCCAAACAAGTCCATGTGCAATAACTCAAGTGCATGTGTAGTGCTCATCATTCCTTTGTTGGGATGAGTGTTTCCAACTTGCTTTCCCATTTGACATGCACTACATAACTTATCATTCTCAAAGTGAATATCTTTTAGTCCTCTAACCATGTCATGCTTCACTAGCCTCTTTAGTTGCTTCATTCCAACATGTCCCAAGCGCCTATGCCATAGCCAACCCATACTTGATTTGGTGAATAAGCATGTTGTCAATTGAGCTTCACTAGCATCAAAGTCCACCAAATAGAGGTTCTCATATCTAAATCCTTTGAAGACCAAATCACTTCCATCAACACTCACTATCTCCACATCATCAACACCAAATATGCATTTGAATCCCAAATCACATAATTGTGCCACAAACAACAAGTTGAAGTTGACAGATTCCACTAATAACACATTGGAGATGCTCAAGTCATTGGATATTGCAATCTTACCCAAGCCTTTGACCTTGCCTTTCTTGTTGTCACCAAATGTGATAGCATCCGCATGATCATTGCCACTAGTATTGATTGATTTGAACATTCTTTCATCTCCGGTCATGTGTTGACTGCACCCACTATCAAGCACCCAATGCCTTCCTCCCGCTTTATAGTTTGACTACAAAAGAGATCAATTCTTTTTAGGTACCCAAACCTTTTTGGGTCCTCCAAGGTTAGTCACCAAGCTCTTGGGCACCCAAATTGACTTCTTCTTTGGACCAACCATGGGTGCACCAATGTACTTAGCCTTCACACCATTAGTCCCCTTTGTAAGCATATAACAAGAATCAAGTCTAATAGATGATACATGAGCATTGTTCTTGTTCTTGTTCTTGTTCTTGTTAAAGCAATTTTGCTCTATATGCCCGGATTGCTTGAAACTATGGCAAAACCGACCGTTGCTCCTCACAAAACAAGTCTTGTGAGGAGCAAAAGCCGCCTTGCCCTTCTTGGGGGTATAGCCAAGTCCCTCCTTGTTGAGTGGACACCTTTGGCTACCCAAGCACTTTAGCAAGCGGGCATCTCCACCATAGGCATTGCCTAAGGCATGAGTGAGCTCAACAACCTTGTTTTTAAGGTTCTCATTCTCTGCCACTAATGATGAGTCACAAGTAGTAGAAGTAGACATTTTAGTTGAGCTAGATGATGATGATGCATTTGTGGGAGCAACAATAATAGGAGCATAAAATGATTCATCAAGTATATCACAAGTCACTCCTACATTGCATGTTTCTACAACATCCTCAATCTTACTTTGATCAAGGAGGGAGGAGTGGGCTTCCTTAAGCCTAGTGTGAGCTTGATCAAGCTTCTCATGGGCTTCCTCTAGCCTCTCATGAGTAGACTTGAGCTCATCAAAGGATTGCTCAAGGGCCTTGTTGGCCTTCCGCAATTCTTTGCACTCCTTCCTCTTAGTCTCAATGTAAGAGTGAGCATCTTGTAGCATGCTCATGAGGTCCTCCTTTGAGTACTCCTCATCATCATCACTCTCACTCTCACTCTCATCGGATGATACCTTAGTGGCCTTAGCCATGAAGCATGTCGATGGAGTGTTGAAGATAGAAGGCTTGCTTGAGATTGCAAGACTAGCCATAGCCTTCTTCTTGGTGGTCTTCCTCTCATCATCACTAGAATCATCATCATCGCTTGAGGAAGCATCACTATCCCATGTCACAACATAGGAACCACTCTTCTTCTTTTCGTTCTTCTTCTCTTTCTTTTCTTTTCTTTCTTTCTTGTATTTCTTCTTGCTCTTCTTGTGATCATTATCTTCATCACTAGAGTATGGACAATCCGCAATGAAGTGATCTTTGCTCTTGGATCTATAGCACCTTTTAGTTGTGCTCTTGGTTGCATCTCTTCTCTTTCTTGCTCCATAGCCCTTCTGCTTCATGAACTTGCCAAACCTTTTCACAAAGAGAGCCATTTCTTCATCATCAATCTCACAACCACTTGAGCTTGCTTCATCATCACTTTCCTCCTTCTTTGCTTTGCCCTTGCTCTTGCTCTTGGAGGATGAAGCATTGAATGCAACGGTCTTCTTCTTCTTTTCTTCCTCTTGGGCTCCCCCATCCCGTTCCACACGGTATGTGTCTTGTGTGACCACATCACCTAGTACTTGGTTTGGGGTTACCGTGTCCAATCCTTCTCTCACTAGGATAGTCACCAAAGTATCAAACCTTGGTGGTAAGCATCTCAAGAACTTGTGAGAAAAGTCCTTGTCCTCCACTTTCTCTCCCAATGCCTTCAAGTCATTTATAATCACTTGCAACTGGTGGAACATCTCTGGTATGCTTTCATCATTTTGCATCTTGAAGGTGGCAAGCTTGTCTTTGAGGATGTATGGCTTGGCACTCTTGACCGCCTTGGTGCCCTCATAGGTCTCCTCCAATCTCTCCCAAATCTCACTTGCTCTCTCAAGGTTCTTGATTTGCTCAAACACTTTAGTGTCAAATGCTTCATAGAACAAGTTGATGGCCACATCATTCCATTAAATCTTCTCTTCTTCTCTAGGAGTGGGACTTGCGGGATCAATTATCACAAAGTCAGGCTCAATCACATCCCATATCTTTCTATTCATTCCTCTTGTGAATGCACACATCTTCCTCTTCCAACAATCAAAGTTGGTGCCCTCAAAATGTGGTGGCTTCCCCATATAGTTGATTTGAGCCATTGTAACACCGGAGGATGTTAAGCCTCAAACAAACGGTGACGACGGCTCCGATAGCACTTGAAAGGTCCAAATTGGCTAGAGGGGGTGAATAGCCTAATTAAAACTCTACAAAATTACTTAGGCAAACACTATTAGAGCTAGAAACTTTTTGCGCTAGCCTAATAGTGTGTTGCAAGCCACCTGTCCAACAATTCTACCTAATATAACTCTGGCACACAAGCAATTAGAGCTAGAAACTAATGCGGAATAAATAAACTAGCTCTAGCACAACTATGATCAAGATGGTCTAAGATAAACAAGTGTGTGCAAAGGATGAACTAAGTAAACTAATCACAACTAGTGACACAAGGTATATGGCAAAAGATATATGACAAGTAATAGTATCTACACAAATGAAATAGCTCAAGGTAAATACACAAAGTAAATGAGCTAGATAGAGGTGGTTTCACCGAGCCTTCGGGATCGCCTAGTAGAGAGCCAATCACCGGTGAAATCCACTTGTGAAGCCAATCACCAAGAAGAATGCTGAAACGTACCACGATTTCCTCGAAGGGAAATCCACAGATACAACAACAATGCGACAGTCCCCGAAGATCATGCCATCACATTATTATAGAAATTCAGTTGATAACCAAAGTGCATACATCGAATCCTTGTTTTAAGAGTACAAATAGTCGGGTTTACATATTATTACATCGCCACTTGGCGGAATCAAGCATCACATGACATCCAGAACAACATCAGAAGACACGATCTCGGTAGAAGACTTGTCGACTCCTCCAACTCGAGCGTAGAACAAGGCCCCCTAGTCCTCCCATCCATCGCCCTCGTAGTCGTACTCGGGCTCAGCACCTGTTTAACCAAATTTTCAGTACGATTTGTACTGGCCACACTTTCCCATCCTATGCTCAATTTGCTATGTGGTAGGTGGATGCAAGGGTAGAACAAAAGAGCCTACTATGGCTGTAGTCTTCCTATGCATTTAGTCATCTTAAATAATAGTATAAGTTGTCAAGTTTTATTTTCATCATCCAGTTACGTGGTCGGCCACCCGATCACCTTCCCGGATGTCCCATCCAGACCATCCATCCACACACTTCTCACCACACACTGTCACACTCTCTAGGCGGCAAGGGCGACTCCCTCTCGCTCCTTGCCTCAGCGGCCAGGCCGGACCTATCAACCCAGGGGAAAGAGAAGAGAAAGACACCTCTCACTAAGTCCGGGGGACTCTGAGCACCATAGTGTTGTCCATGACCGTGGACACGGCTATACTTATAGATCGATCAACTCTGCAGAGCATGTACGCCTGGAACCACAGGTTAGTCAACATTGATGATTGCGCTCTCCTAGACTGATTCTGAACTTCCCCCTAATCTGCAATGATGCCATCCTACCACTCAGCCCTAGGGCACCCCGGTGGAAAACCACCGTAACGCTGAGACTGTGAGACATGGATCTTGGCGTACCAAATAAAGCACCACGTTGTCTTAGGAGGGTGTGGGTATCCAGCCCTTACCTCCCTACACTTATCACCTTTCAGCCTAGCAGTAATGGCATCGCTTCGCCCAGGGGGTAGGAACGGTTCTGTGCCCATACAAGAACAAGTGGTGCGCACGAAGGTACTATGGCCGGTAGCCCCAACGCAATCAGTCCTAAGGACCGGACAACACATCTCCTCCTCGGGGCTTCCATCGCCCTCATGCTGACACAGCACCTCCGTCCGGGGGATTCCTCCCACACAGATCACTCCTCCCCAGGACCACTTCTTAGATCACAATGTACCCGCCACAGGTACTCCCCAGGGAATGCCCAGGTCACATTCCCTCGGCAAGACTCGTCACTGGACTTGTCGTGGATCCTGTCCGATCGACTCAACCCTCACCCACACACACCCAAGACTCACACCAAGATCTCCCCAAATACCATCCCGTTGTTATGGCACCACGTGCCTTAGCCAAACACAAGCATCATCACAAGCATCACATCACAGATATAATGCGTAGAAGAAGCAAGTATCATGCGTGAATAAGCGGTATCTAACCTATAAGCGGGTGTGCAGGGGAAAGGTTGCGACAAGGTAATGGCTTCACAAGCAATCTATCATGCATCCTATCACAGTTCAATTTGCAGAATGTAAAGCGCTAGCATCTACATTATTGCATGGCTAATAGGTTCTACGGGGTTGGATGGGCTGTGGCACCTTCGGAATTGTCGTCTCCGAGCTCCTCCTGGTACTCGTAGTCGTCCTCCTCAGGGTCCTGCTCCTCCGGGGCTGAAAAACGAGACGTAACGTCGCAATAAGCGACTCCTATAGATGTTCACAAAGGAGCAACTGAAATCCAAAAGATCCAAATTCACTCAAACATAGGCCTAGGACGTAGTGCTTATTTTTAGAAAAATTTAGAAACTAGTTTCGTATTTTTCAGAGACCGTATGAATTTCTTATGAATTTTCCAAGTTTGAAACCATTTCTGAAAAAGAAAAGATCCAGAAATCCCATCTGCTGACATGTGGCGCGTCCTGGCCGTGACACTTGGCACCTTCTGGTTGGTCCAGGGCTCTGTGAGGCTGACAGGTGGGACCTGGTGTCAGTCAATGTTGACCGGTCAATGGTCAACGTTGACCGGGCCGTGACTGGGTTTTGGCGGGCCGGATACGGGCTGGATTTGGGCCGGGCCGGCCCGGACACGTGTCGGCCTGTGAGTGAGACCACGTGGCGCTTTGGGCCTTGCTGGGCCTATGAAAGGCCGTGGGGTGTAGTGGGCGCGGTCCGTGGTGGACTCCCTGTGTCGGTCCATAGACCGCGGACACGGTCTGCGGTGGACCGCGTCCACCCTCTCCTCCTTCGCTCCGGCTCTCGTGCACTGGGTGCACGCGCCGGCTCTCCCTCTTCTCCCCTGTTCTTTCCCCATCCCGAGCGACACCCACCGGCGGTAATCCTCCCCCCTTCCTTCGCACTCCGGTCGTCAATCGAGCCAACGGAGACCCCTGGTGGTTTCTCCGTTCTACGGCGAGCATGACAAGGTACTAAAAGGCGGGGCTTTGGTCTTCCTGCGGCTCGGTAAAGGCGCGGCGGCGGATCTCGGCAACTGTTGACACTGGTTAACTATCATAATTAAGAGATAAATAAATATGAAAATGGCAAGAATATGATCACCAACAAAGATTTAGGGTTTCAACTGACAATATTCCATGAGTTTTGGTGAGTTATGATTGTGTAGGGACTAAACCAGGAAATCGGCATCGATAGCTTCCCATAGAAGGAAACCGACAGGAGATAACGCATTCGCCACGTCAGGATACTTCCAGAAGACTCCAGAAGACGTAAGAGGACACCACGACGAAGGACACCACAGGACGCCGACCTGTGGGACCGACCGGTCCCACAGGGCAGACCGACCGGTCGGTCCCTAGGCCCACTGGGTTCCGTCCTTTGCAAGCTACTTCCACCGCCTTTGAAGATCAATCTCAGCCCTACGTGAAGTCGGTTTGATCCAAGGGTCACGATTCATCGCCCAGGGCTATATAAACAGACCCCTGACCCCCCCTCTCCAAAGCAATCAGGCAATAGGTTTTCAGGCAATTCATTCATCAGGGTTAGACCAACCAGAAGGAGATCAATCAGAGGCTTAGAACTACATCCACCTAGAATAGTAGATAGAATAGGATTAGAGGAGGCAAGCTTCGCTTGGATTCCTGATCTAGTCACGAGAAGGCTCGGTAAACCCAAGATCTTCTCTCTTTCATTAACATTATGGATCTATTTCATAATTGCTCTTCTAGTTCATCGTTGTTCTTCATTGTTTATGTTCTAGTTCATCATCTAGTTCATGTTCATCGTCTAGTTCATCTTCTAGTTCATAATCCTGTTCTAGTTAATGTTCTAGTTCGTACTTTAGTTCTTATCGATGATCTAATTCACCTTATTGTTCATTATTGTGTTCTAGATAGCAATACAATTGATATGATTAAGACATCAATGATTATATTCTTAGTTATAATGCTTATAGTTTGCTTTGATTATATATTTGGCATAGATAGTTCATCTTTATGTTTATACTCATGTTCGTATAGCGCTTATCTTAAAGTAGAACGGGTGGGTGATAAATGCTGTGTAGGCGTGGTGCCTATACATTATTTATCTGCGAATGCGTCCTATGTTCCGGATAGAGTGGTAGATCGCGGGTGTGACAGACCTGTTGAGTCCTCTGTATTCCACATCCCGAATATAGTGTTCAGTACGGCTCAGTTAACTCATGGTTTAAGGGTTAATATGCTTAACACCTTAGCTATGGAGTTGCCTCTTGATTATAAATATGATGTGACCTAACCAATGATTGCTAAATATAATTGCACTAATCAATATATGCTATGACTTGTAACTAGAATAACTTAGGAATGTTTCTTATTAATACCTGTTCTAATCATCATCTTGCTAGGCAGTACTGTTCTAAGTTTATCCTTGATTGATCTGATCTCTGTTATCCTTTATCATTTATCTATTATATTATTTACTCTGTACCTAGTTCTTGTTCATAGTAGTTAGTATGTTATCAGTCTTATTATAAATGTGTGCCATGATAAATGCTGTTAAGTTCTTTCAATACTATCATACCTTGAATTGATTAGTCTCTAGGCTAAATATAAATAACGATACCTGAGACTAGCTTGGGTGAAATGCTCTACAACGGGTTTGTTTATCTGTGCGCTTGCGGGTAAATATCTATCTCTAAAATCTAGTGCCCTGATATAATTACATTGCTAGCTTCATGTTGGGGATGACAACTTGACGTTAAGTGGAGTTAGTAGTGTCCCGTACACTCTTTTGTGCTTTCACTAGATTATTATTTTATGTGACTCATTCTTAGAGTGGATCCATTAAGGAGTGTCAACAAGCATTTCTGGCGCCGTTGCCGGGGACCACATCAATTCAACTAGGGATGGTACCTAGGGTTTTTCATTAAAATCTTTATGAACACTGATAGGACATTGATTTAACAACATTTAGAACGGTAGCTAGAACATATCATATCATTTACACACATGTGATAATGCACTAATTATTTACCTTTACAGACTTACCCTGGCCTTGTTTATCCTTATTATTTTATGCAAGGTGATGTATGACTGGTTTCCAACTTCCGAACAACTACACTGAGGATCCCGAAGCCTTACTAAGGAAAACTAGACACAAACTCAAGAGGCCCTCGGCACCACTACCAGAAGTTAGCCAGATAAGAAGAAGTCTGACACCAGTGTTAGACACTATGGCCGACAAGACACTCCGCGAGTTCTCTGCACCAACCACTGCCAACATTAGAACTGGACCAACAGTCAATGTAGGGGACAACGGATTTGAACTCAAGCCAGCCTTGATCAACATGGTGCAAGCTAATCAGTTTTGCGGAAAGGCACATGAAGATGCAAGCGCTCATCTTCAACACTTTCTGGAGATTTGCAGCACTTTCACCATTAGAGGAGTCGAGAGGGATGCCATTCTACTTCGCTTGTTCCCATTCTCACTCTTGGGAAAAGCAAAACAATGGTTCTACGCCAACAAAGACAAAAACACCTCTACATATCAGAATGCCCTCACCATGAGATGGAGAATTGTCTACTCATGCAGACCTTCTACCATGGGCTCACTTCAAGTACCCGTGAAAATGTAGATGCCGCTGCTGGAGGATCATTCTTATCACTCACAATCAGCAATGCAACTACACTCATAGAGAAGATGGCCTCGAACCAAGGATGGAATGAGGAACGCTCTCAGCCACGCAAGAGGGGAGGAATACATCAACTAAAGGAAGTAGACATGTTGTCTGCTAAACTTGACCTACTCATGAAGAAGTTCGATGAACACACTCCCAAGAGGGAAGACATCAAGCAAATCTACGAATCTCGCATGACATGTGAAGAGTGTCGAGGCACTGGTCATTCAGGGAGCAACTGCCCTGAGATTCAAGAGGATGCAAAGTATATCAACAACAACACCAACTATCGTCCTCAACAAGCTCAAGGATGGAACCAGCAATCAAGGCCTAATTACTCAGGTAACTACTCAGGTAACTACCAAGGTAATACTTTTAATCAACCACCTTTGAGAGAGATGATATCTAATCAATATAAAATTATTAATAATATGTCTAAGAAGATAGCTTCCAATGATAAACGACTTAAAAATATTAATACTAGAATGGATAGTTTTACTTCTGCCACAAAGAATCAGCATAGCTTTAATAAAATGATAGAATCTCAGTTATCTCAGCTAGCAGCCTCAGTCCCTATGACTGAAAACGGTAAGATTCCAGGGAGTCCAAAAGAGCTAGAAACTGCAAATCTTGTAGACATCTTTGATACAGGACACCTCATACTTAGACCTTCGAGGGAATGGATGGATGACTCCATTGCCCCAAAGAAACGAGATCCAGGAAGACCTGTGATTCCAATTCATATTGGACCTCATAGTTTTGAAGAAGCAGTCTGTGACCTTGGAGCAAGCGTCAACATTATGCTAAAGGTAATATATGAACAAATACATGGTGCACCTCTATTATATACAACCATGTGTTTGCAGCTCGCAGATCAGACACTGTGCTACCCATTGGGAATTCTAGAAGACATCTGTATACGAGTGGGACGCTCGTATGTGTGTGCAGACTTTATGATCGTTGAAACAGGTGGAGACAAAAGAGCACCCATCATTCTTGGACGCCCGTTCCTAAGCTCAACCAAAGCCATCATCTACACGGACAGCGCCAAGATCTGTTTCACAATCACAGGCAACAAAGAGAGGTTCAGCTTCAAGAGCTGTACACTCACTACCAAAGTCCACCCTCAGATGCCCTACGAAGATGTAAACATCATATCATCAAAGAAGAAGAATAGAAACAGAAGAAGGAAGAACAAGACTACACAACCACATCAAGACACAGTATGGATGGTCAACTCTGTCCAAACAGAATACGATCACCTTCTTGCTTCACCATTCCTCGCCAAGAGAGATGACCCGGGTGTACCCACCATCGATTGCAAGATCGAAGGAAGTACATTCCACAAGACGTTCTGCGACATCGGCTCAAGTGTCAATATAATGTCTAAGGTAATGTATAAACATTTATATAAAAATAGACCTATGTATTCGACATATGTGCAGCTGCAGATGGCGGACCAAACTTATCGATTTTCGGAGGGAGTAGTGAAGGACGTAATGATCCAAATTAAAGACCACTATGTTCCCACTGACTTCTTAGTACTAGACATGGGAAAAGAAGATGACGTTCACATCATCCTAGGAAGACCCTTCCTCAACACCACTGGCGCCATCATCTACATGAGATCTGGAGAGATCCACTTCCAGTTCTTCAGAGAAAAGGTACGCTGTTACTTCAATAGTTATGCCACTAATGTACAGGGAAAGAAGAATCTCTCAAGGAGGAGACGCCGCACATCCCAACACAACAAGAGACGACAAATCAAGGATGGATGGGCTGACTATGAAGGAGAAGTCACCAGAAGTAAAGATATCCCATTGGAGGAAACAAAGGACGAAGAAGTAAAGGAGACAATTTCACCAGTCAAGCAAGTATGGAGAAAGAAAGAGAGTTCCACTGATGTGCAATCATCGAGGTCCTCCTCAGGATCCGCTGATACACCCAAGGAAGAATAAAAGAGCATACAAGAAGTCTTGTTCGATAGACTATAAATGTCGAATCCTCGCCGGAAGGTAACTCGGTAGTTATCCATAAATCATTAGCATTAAATTTATCACTGCATAATTAGATAAAGCATGATCATTTACTTTTAGCATCATATTTACTTCTTAAGCAATTATATTTGCATCAGAAAACAAAGTAAAAATATGGAAACTCTAAGCCCCATGAGAGTAGTACACTTTCTGTGGAGGCATAAAACAAAAAAATATATAATAATAATATAAATAAATATACATTTGCATATTTACTTCTGTATTGCATTTTTCTATTGCATCATAAAATTAAAAAAAATTAAAAATAAAACATGGAGAAAAAGATCTTACTGAAATTCTAGACAACTAAGGCTTGAGTGGCTAACCACTAATACTAATCTGTTCCACAAGTTTTGCTGTCTATTTGAGTTTCACAGGATTTGAAAGACCAAGAAAAGCTGACGAACAAGTGAATGCTCCATCAACATCAATCAAAGCCCTAATAGAAGAAGGACATGTTCACTACCAGTCTGCTACATTACAAAGTGACTACATCAACATTCAGCTTGGGGGAAGGCACCCCCATGTATCCAAATAAGTATCTCTATCCTTTTAAATTTTTCATAAATAAATTCAAAACACCAAAAATATGTGAGCACATGAAGGCTCACCCTAAAAAGAAAAAGACAAAAATATGTGGGCACATGAAGGCTCACCATTAAACTAAAAAAAGATATTATGAAACACTGCTGAAACTCTGCTTAGTGGAAAGAAAGAACATAAATAATCTTAAGAGTTTTAAGACAACTGGACATATGGAGGAATATTTATCACTAACGCTTAATCAAGTTCCACTAGTTGTGTTGTCTATCTTTGAATTCAGCAGGCATAGAAGAAGAGAAGGACTCAAGAAATCATTATCAGTCTACTCGACTTCTGGAGAAAAAGAATAAGTCAAGATCCTGCTTTGGGGAAAGCACACTCAATTACCACGATAAGTATCACGACTTTTTATCTATTACTATTAGTTCTATCTAGTTAGATCAGGTCAATAAATATATAGAAATTCCTAAAAAGATAAATAACTATAATAAAACCAAATAAAGATACATATAATAAATAAATGTCTATGTGTATAAAAACCTAATTTTGCTCATATTAAATGATTTGCTCTGCCTTTTTAAAGTACTTAGTGTTTAAACTTGAATTTTTCTTAAGTTTTAGACAAGGTTGTTCTGAATAAACTCTGAATCTAAAACCTGTGGATGGCAAATGCTTGATCTAAAAGTCTAGATAATTGTGAGATATGATATAAAAGGGTTTGAGCTGCTGTTTATCTAATTCCTAGAGATACTAGAGTTCTGGAGATTTACATTTTGAAAAGATTAAAAACACATGATGAGATCCTGTATGACATAACATGAATTCCTACCCAGAGCCATTAATATGATCTTAAGATAAGGCTACTTGCTTTGTTCTAAGTTTTTAGTTATGGTTGAGAAATTTATCATGCTCTAGAGATCAAGAATGTTTTATTAAAAGATTCACTCTTCCGAAATAGTATTGTGTTAGAGGCATGGGCTATGCAAAAGTATAAAAGGAGGAAATAAAAAGGGACAAGTGTCCGACTACCTCAAAAAGAAAAAAAGAGTTATGATAAAAGTATGAGAAAAAAGAATGATAGCCCATGGTTCCTCTAATTGCAATATGCCAGCAAGAGATGACAAATTTCAAATGTTCTAAAGTCTTGATCTATAAGTATGACATCTTTCTTCCTAAACTTTGAACTTTGACTTAGTAAGATATGCTTTTCACTTCTTAAAGCTCCAGATATATATCCATGAAAGGAAGGAAAATTGCATCAGTGAGGAATCATAAAATATAAAAGAGCGATTTGAGAGTGTCATACAAAGGAATCTCTGAGTTTTATTTTGAAAATATATATAAAAACTCCAGAATGAAGGTTGATCAAAGAGTTAGAGATACAGTGCTTAACTTGATTGTTCTATCTTTCAATTGTTTAAAAGACCCAGGTGAAGGCAAAAGCTCCATGGTTAAAGGTAATATGAGGAAGTCAGAATAATTAACTCTAAACCAAGAAAGTTTTTTATATATGTGGAGGCATAGTAATAGTTCCAGATTTATCATAAATATTTGCTAAGGGACTAGCAAAAGGTAAGCTTGGGGGAGTTGTTGACACTGGTTAACTATCATAATTAAGAGATAAATAAATATGAAAAGGGCAAGAATATGATCACCAACAAAGATTTAGGGTTTCAACTGACAATATTCCATGAGTTTTGGTGAGTTATGATTGTGTAGGGACTAAACCATGAAATCGGCATCGATAGCTTCCCATAGAAGGAAACCGACAGGAGATAACGCATTCGCCACGTCAGGATACTTCCAGAAGACTCTAGAAGACGTAAGAGGACACCACAACGAAGGACACCACAGGAGGCCGACCTGTGGGACCGACCGGTCCCATAGGGCAGACCGACCGGTCGGTCCCTGGGCCCATTGGGTTCCGTCCTATGCAAGCTACTTCCACCGCCTTTGAGGATCAATCTTAGCCCTACGTGAAGTCGGTTTGATCCAAGGGCCACGATTCATCGCCCAGGGCTATAAAAACAGACCCCTGACCCCCCTCTCCAAAGCAATCAGGCAATAGGCTTTCAGGCAATTCATTCATCAGGGTTAGACCAACCAGAAGGAGATCAATCGGAGGCTTAGAACTACATCCACCTAGAATAGTAGATAGAATAGGATTAGAGGAGGCAAGCTTCGCTTGGATTCCTGATCTAGTCACGAGAAGGCTCGGTAAACCCAAGATCTTCTCTCTTGTATTAACATTATGGATCTATTTTGTGGCGGAACCGTCCTGATTATAAGAGCTCAAGTATTATCTTAGCCAAATCCGTCTGACTTCAACTGATACTTGAACCCATATAACCCTGGTAGTCCGGAAATCTCGAAGGATTTCTAACAGCATACATCATACAGGATCTCATCGTTCAAGGATTACATTCATAAAGATACAACACAGCGAAAACGAAAACGAATTTAACACCAGAGTGCGGAATTTAAAACGGAGTTATTACAATACTGAATTTTAAAAGTGCGGAAGCTGAAGTAGTTTGACACACGACCACTACACATGTGGTCCAAATAAAACATTGTTTGATAAACCAACTCATACTACTCACTCTTCCCTTTTTAGATAATGTGCCACTAGAAGTCTCAGACCAGCAAAAGAAAAAGGGAAGCTTCTGGACGACCCTGCCCTGGGCCTACTCCTCATCACCTTCCACTGGGTAGAGGCAGTGCTTACAATAGCCGAAGTAGACCTGGCCATCTGCAACAACGGGATAAACCCTGAGTACGGGAAGGTACTCAGCTAGACTTACCTGTCCAACTGAAAATAAAGACTCCAAGGGTATGCAAGGATTTTGAGGTGGAGTTGGGATCTTTTAGTTGCGAAAAGCTCAATTTCAGATGAGAGGTAATTGATGATAATGATGAGCTACCATTTTTAGACCTATTCCTTAATTCTAGGTTTTTCACCTGTACTAGAGCACTCACTTGAATCTATCCATCAATAATATAACCATATCTAGTTGAGTTATCCACATTTTAGTTGAACCTTAATCATCACATGGAGTTGTATCGTGGTGAAGCTCGCCATAGTTTCCCACTAACCGGGGGAGACGGCGACTCGAATCGAATTCCAAACCAGCTGGTGAAAGACCTTTAATACCAGCCCACACTTTCCCCGTCGGGTCCATGCATTGGGCAACCGCTCGCAATTTCCATACTAGAGGGCATGACATGGGTTGAGACCGGCCCGAACAACTTCTAACCGGCTTTGGGGTCGATGATTACGGCACCGACATATCCCTAAGTAAAAGGGCGCGTTCAAAAATGAACGAGGGCCAACATCGATACAAACCTACACGATCCAACGGACGGATTGCCCCAAGTTTCCAAACTTGTGCCTTGCCTTCCAGTTGACCGTATTTCACTACAACTCAGGTTCTTTTCCACGATAGCAAATATAGCCAACCGTGATCCGGTAACTACCCATCAGGGTATTACGGAAACATCCTCAACTATTACTTTTATTCAGCAGGCTAAGCAATCTACATTTATAAGTAAGTAACAGGATAACAAGGTAGGAGTAAACAATAATCAAGGGAGGATAATGCATCAAATAGGATTCAATCAACTCCTATACCTAATGCATCACAATATAAAAGGACTCAAGTAATTTAATTATAAAAACTGGGAGACTTAGAATGCTCCGGGGCTTGCCTTGGGTGAAGATCGAGGCCTCGTGGGAGGGACACTCGGGCAAGTTAGTGTCGCAGGCGGGGTCGGCTTCCTGGGCTTGCTGGAGCTCCGGGATCTGCTGCTCGGCGTTTGTCTCTGGCTCCTGGTCGGGCTCCGGAGGGGTCGATCCTATTGCATGCGACGATTAATAAATAATTACAATGCGGGTGCAAGATGTGTGGTATGAAAAGAGCATTTCTTGCAAACCAACAAAACCAACTTGTTGAACCACTTTTGACATTGAGGTAAATACTTAGTTAATTCATAAAACAAAATCCATTTATTCAACTTTTTCTTATTTAATAATTCAAAAGAAACGTAGGTTTGAACTGCAAGTGCACTTTTCTGTACTCAGAAAAATCCACAAAATTCCAGAAGACAATTAACACTCTCAAGACTCTACTGAATAAATTCCAGCCAAAAATAAAATACAGAACTGCAGATATAAATATGACAAGCAAACTGCCCGAAAAGGTGCTTTGAACTAGCTCCACATTCAAAAAGTGTCAAACAGCAGATTTCATAATTTTCCTGGCTTCTTCTACTCATACACATCCTACTGTAGAGAACTTGTGGTCAGAGCATAAACATACAGGCCTACACAAAATAAACAAATTTATTTCAATTAAAACCATTTGAACTACAACCCTACTGGAAAAGGGTGCTAAACTCAATTTCACATTTTTCCCAGATTCTACTCTATAATTCATGTTCATCAAAAAAGTTCCATGAACAGAAACATTATATTATTTCTTACATGAATTTCGAAAGAAAAACATAGAAAAGCACATTTGTAAAACAACTTCAGATTTCTTCACATAACAGATCATGCTTACATTTTTTTAGCTTGGACATCATAAACAGAAACTATACAAATTTTCCCATATTTTATTTCAGCATATAAAACACCTTAATATTTATTCTTAAGAAATCAGCCAAAAAGGACTTTAAACCATAAGAGAAACTTTTTCCACATAAACAGTGCATCTTATATTTTTCACAGGTGTAAAACATGATAATAAACTTACACAAAATTTTCCATGAATTAACACAACCAGAAAACATATATAACCATTTATCTTAGCAAGAGCGTATAAACTAGAATAAATGAAAACAATAAAATAAACTTCTGCCAAAAATACTTTCATATTTTTCCATGATAGATCTGCTCATAAGCAAACTAGCAAAACTGAAATTTCATATTGAACAGAGATACAGATTAATTATAGCAAAATTAACAAACTTAGTTACTGTGCAGAAAAAGAAAAACTTTTATTCTAGCCCAAACGGGGCTTTCGGCCCAGTCCAACTCGACCCAACCTGGCTTGAGCGCACGGCAGTAGGTGTGTGTTCGCTCGAGGCCCGGCTCGAACGAGACAGTGCCCGAGGGTTCGCTCGAGGCCTAGCTCGAGCGAGATGATAAAAACAAACGTCTGTCCGAGGCATGGCTCGGAGGCTCAGTCGAGACGGAAAACAATCGCCCGTCCGAGGCCTGGCTCGAGGCTCGGGCGAGACGGAAAATAATCGCCCGTCCGAGGCCTGGCTCGAGGCTCGGGCGAGACGGAAAATAGGGGAGAGGTTTGATCGTCGATTCCTCGCCGACGGTGAGGTCGCCGGCGGGGAAGCTAGGCTTGTGAACTTGCCTCGATGAGGCGCACCGAGAGGTGTAGGTGGTTTGGCTAGCGCACGGCCGGAGCATGCCGACGGCGAGCGACGGCGCACGGTGATGGCGGCAACGCGCGGCTACGCCGTTTCCGGCAGCGGCCGGAGAAATTGGGGGAGGCAAAAGCTCGAGTGAACCCTAAGGATCACAGCCACGGGGTTGGTTTGGCTTGATTGGCTCCAGAGGAGCGCGACCTTGAGCATGGTCACGGCGGCGCCCATGGCGCTCGGCCGGGGAGATAGAGTGAGATAGGGAGCGGTAGCGTTGAGGTGGATAGGTGTTCTCACCTTGCCTTGACTCGGTGTAGCTCGATGGGAGATACGAGGCTCGGCGAAGGTTCGGGTGGTGTAGAACAATGGCGTGCACTCCCGGTCATCGATGGCGGCCGAGAAATGGCACTTCTTGTTCTGGCAGTGGTGGGGCTCCGGCGGAGTGGAAGCGGGAGCACCGTGCGGTCTAGATGATGGCGGAGTGGTGGCCGGAGTTAATCGGCCGGCGGTGGCTCAGTGAGTGCTGGAACGTGAGGAGGCGCTCTCGCGGTGGCGTGCAGTGGCCAAGGCGAGGTGAGCGCTCAGCCTTGCGTTCGCGGGCAGACGAGGGAGTGAGAGCGAGAGTGAGGGGGGGCGCGAGTGAGCAGTGAAAGAGAGAGGAGTGCGGGCGCGCGGGGTTTTGGTCGTCGGAGCGGCGGACGGTCGGTCGTGGCGGGGGCCACAGCGTGGCGAGCGGCGCGCGCGGGCAGCAGGGCTCGGCAGGCGAGGCGAGTGGCGACTGGCGAGCGGGGATCGTGGCGTGATCGAGCGAGCAACGATCTTGCGGCGATAGGGCGAGCGGGATACAGTGCAGGCGAAGGCGGCCACGCGGCGCTTGCGGCCGGCGTACGGCACGGGCGTCAGGCGGGCGGCGGTGCGCGGGCGAGTGCGGGAGCGGGCCAGCGCACGCGAGCGGGCGAGCTGGGCCGGCGCGCGCGAGTTGGGCCGAAAGGCCAGATGGGCCGAAAGGTGGGGCGCGGGAGAAATCGTTTTCTTTTTTCTTTTTCCAAATTTTTTTCAAACTTTGACCATTCAAAACAGTTTCAAAAACTCCAAACTAGGTTTTGACCCAAATATGAAAGTTGCTCAAAATAATTTTCTCTACAACTTTCATATAAGACACTTTTTCTGAAAACCATTTTTACAACCTCCACATAAATAAAGCCAGTTTTGCAACATAAACCATTTTCTTTGCCTCATTTTTATCTGATAAACTATTTTGAACTAGGTCAAAAACTCCAACTCTATTTTATAAAACTCTTTGCCCAAGCAGAGATCCACTTAAATCATCGAGTCAAATAGAAATCCAAATCCAAATAAATAAACAAAAGACAAAAGCACTCTCTTGCACATGAAATGATGCAATGCATTGCTTATGCTTTCTTAGTATCTAATTGCAGTGCCTAATGCAGTGCTTGACACTAGGGTGTCACAGCCCTTTCCCCCTTAAAGAAATCTCGTTCTGACATTTGAGTTACGTACCGGTCTTTATAAAAAGCGGAGTAATTTACGCGTAAGTACTCCTCTGTTTCCCAAGTCGCATCGTTGGGTCCGTGATTGCTCCAGAGAATCTTGTAAGTCTTCACCGTTCGGTTACGAGTCTCTCGAGTCTTGGTGTCCAAAACCTCCTTGGGCTGCTCGTAGTACTCCAGATCCGATCTGATGGTGACGTCAGGAATCCAAACTTTTTCTTGTTCTGGAACTCGAAGACACTTCTTTAACTGTGATACGTGGAACACTGGGAAAACTGTGCTCATTTCTGGGGGTAACTGTACTTCGTATGCCACTTGTCCCTTCTTTGCTATGATCCGGTAAGGTCCCACATATCGAGGTGCTAGCTTCTTCTTAACTCCAAAACGTTGGACTTTTCTCATGGGTGAGACCTTAAGGTATACATAGTCTCCTACTTGAAATTCCAAGGGTCTTCTTCGTGTGTCGGCATAACTCTTTTGTCTGGATTGTGCTACCTTAATGTGTTGCTGTACTGTTTGCACAATCTCTTCCGCATCCTTTACGTAATCCGACCCATAGAATCCTCGATATCCTGATTCTACCCAATTTACTGGGGTTCTGCATCTTCGTCCGTATAATACTTCAAAAGGTGTCATCTTTATACTTTCCTGATAACTGTTGTTATATGAGAACTCGGCAAGGGGTAACCACTTCTCCCATGATTCTCCTGATGATAGAACACAAGCTCTTAGGATATCTTCCAGAATCTGATTTACTCTCTCCGTCTGTCCTGCAGTTTGGGGGTGATAGGCGGAACTTCTTACCAACTTAGTTCCTAGTTCCTTGTGCAACTGTTCCCAAAAACGTGCTATGAACTGGGGTCCTCTATCAGAGACAATCTGCTTCGGAATCCCATGTAGCCTCAAGATATTCTGGATATACAAGTCTGCATACTGATGAGGGCGGTGTGTAGTCTTAACGGGTATGAAGTGAGCCACTTTAGATAACCGATCTACGATAACCCAGATAGAATCATTTCCTTTTTGAGTGGTGGGAAGACCTGTGATGAAATCCATACTAACTTCTTCCCATTTCCACTCTGGGATCGATAACGGTTGCAACAATCCGGCAGGTCTCAGGTGCATAGCTTTTCTCCTGCAGCAAGTATCACATCTTGCAACATAAGCTGCAACTTCTTTCTTCATCTTTGACCACCAATACCTGGTTCTCAAATCCTGGTACATCTTACTGCTTCCTGGATGGATAGATAACATTGAATTGTGAGCTTCATTCAGAATTCTTTCTTTCAGCTCAGTGTCTTTAGGAACAACCAACCTCTGATTATACCATAGAATTCCCTGCCCATCTGTGCGGAAGTTCAAAGAACTACTGGTTTCCAACCTCTTCTTAATCTGACAGATCTCTTCATCGGTCTTTTGTCTCTCGATGATGTCACTTTCCAAGGTACACTGAAGAGTGATGTTGTTCACCATAACGGGGTGCATAAGGTTAAATCTATCTTCCAAAAGTGGTTGTAGGGAGTTGCAATGAGTCTTGCGACTCAAGGCATCGGCTACAACGTTTGCTTTTCTGGGGTGGTAATGCACTTCAAGGTTATAATCCTTAATTAGCTCCAACCATCTTCTCTGCCTCATGTTCAACTCTGGCTGGGTGAAGGTATATTTCAGACTTTTATGATCCGTGTACACATGACACAGATTTCCCATAAGATAATGTCTTCAAATCTTGAGGGCATGCACGACGGCTGCTAATTCCAAATCATGAGTGGGGTAATTTTCTTCGTGCGGTCTCAACTAGCGAGAAGCATAGGCAATAACTCTTCCATTCTGCATGAGCACACATCCAAGTCCGATCCGGGATGCATCACAAAACACATCAAAAGGTTCCTCTAAGTTTGGCTGAGCCAAAACAGGTGCGGATGTGAACAACGTTCGCAGAGTGCGAAAAGCCGCTTCACACTCTGTGGTCCATTCGAACTTCTTGTTTTTCTGCGTTAAACGGGTCATAGGCTTGGCTATTCTTGAAAAATCCGGAATAAACCGACGGTAGTATCCGGCCAAACCCAAAAAGCTGCGAACCTCAAAAACACTCGTGGGTGCTTCCCAATCCAAAACCTCTTGTACTTTAGAAGGGTCTACAGAGATCCCTTCCTCTGAAAGGACATGACCAAGGAAAGGTACCTTCTTCAACCAAAACTCACACTTGCTGAACTTAGCATACAACTTATGCTCTCTAAGCCGGGTTAGAACGACTCGTAGATGCTCAGCATAATCCTTCTCATTTTCAGAATATACCAAGATGTCATCGATGAACACTACAACAAATATACCAAGATGTCATCGATGAACACTACAACAAACTTATCCAACTCTGGCATGAAGACCGAATTCATCAGGTACATGAAATGTGCCGGTGCATTGGTCAATCCAAAGGACATAACAAGATACTCATAGAGTCCGTATCTGGTGGAGAAAGCTGTTTTCGGTATATCTTCTCTTCTGATCTTAATCTGATGGTATCCTGACCTCAGGTCGATCTTATAGAATACTTTCGCCTTTGACAACTGATCAAACAAGACATCGATTCGGGGTAAGGGATATTTGTTCTTTATAGTTACGGCATTCAACGGTCTGTAATCCACACACATCCTTAAAGTTTTATCCTTCTTCTTCACAAAGATAGCGGGACATCCCCAAGGTGACGAACTAGGGCGTATCAAACCCTTATCCAAAAGCTCTTGCAACTGAACCTTAAGCTCTGCTAACTCTTTAGCGTGCATTCTATACGGTCTCCGGGATATGGGTGCTGTTCCAGGGATTAACTCTATAGCAAACTCCACATCCCTATCTGGTGGTAGTCCAGGCAACTCATCGGGGAAAACATCCAGAAACTCACATACTATCGGAATCTCGGCTATCTGCTTTGCCGTGATATTGAATAACACTCCAATCTCATGGGGGTTTCGGGGTAACTTGAACCGAAAAGTAGACCCACTGCGACGGCTAACCATAGAAACTACTCGTTCTGCGACGTCAAGATTGACTTTCCAGAGTTTCATCCAACCCATACCCAAGATTACATCCAAACCTAGACCAGGAATGACGATGGGATCCACTATGGCCTTCTTATCTCCGAAGGTCATTTCCACTCCTTTAGCCATTTTTCGCGCGGAGAGAACAGCTCCGGCGGAACTTATCTGATATCCCCGGTCTAACTCTATCAACTCAAGGTTACTTCTCAAAACAAAGTTCTCACTTATGAAAGAATGTGATGCTCCAGAATCAAACAACACAACTGCGGGGCATTGATTAACAAGAAACGTACCAGCGGTGACAGGCTCTCCTTTTGGCACTTCTTCCACGGTGGTGTGATGCACATGACCCGTACGAGGTGGGGGCTGAGTGTACTGCTTCTTTGGGCGAGGGCACTGACGTGACAGGTGTCCAGTCTGACCACAGTTATAGCATGGACCAATCACGTACGGGGTCTTGGGACCTCCTGCACTTCCTACTTTGTTCTTATTCTGCATCATGGGAGCAGTGTAGGGCTTCTGATAACTAGGACGGGAACGGTTGGTGGTGATCTTCCTCTGCGGGGGTCGGTATCTTGCTCCTGTGACAGGCGGGCGATATGGGGCGCGTGCTCCGAAAGGGGTCCTCTGCTGGGATGAACCTCCTTCATTTGCACGACGGCGCGTCTCTGTCGCTAGCCGGCTGTCATTGGCCTCTTGATTTAGGCAGTCGCTGACGAAGTCACTGAAGGTGGTGCGGTGACTGTTGCCCATCTTGGAAAGCATGGCGGCACTCATGCCACGTTTGAAGCTTGCGATCTTCTTGGCCTCAGTATCAACAAAGTCTGGGGCGTAGCGAGCTAGGTTGTTGAAACTGTGGAGGTACTCGGACATAGACCTAGTCCCCTGGGATAACCTCATGAACTCTGCAACCTTCATTTCCATCAGACCACTAGGGATGTAGTGGTTGCGCATAGCAGTGGAGAAATGATCCCAAGTGACACGTGCATTTGCAGGCAAGGATGCACGGTACTGGGCCCACCACAGACCTGCGGGTCCTTCCAACATGTGGGCGGCGTACTCTGCCTTGAGCTCTTCTGTCAGACGAAGCAAACGGAACTTCTAAGTGATGGAGTTGAGCAACTCATCAGCCTCAAGCGGTTCGGTGGCTTCCTTGAACACAAGAGGACGAGTGTCCAAGAAGTCACGGTAGGAGCTGTACTGGTTGGGCTCCGGGCCTTGACGTTGATGATACTGCTGTGCAGTGTTGTTAGCGATATTGCGGAGGGTGGCCTCCATGTGCCTCTGCATCTCCTCCATGTTCCGTTGGCTACCCAAGAACTGGCCAAAGAACGCTTCCGGCGTCATCGGCGGTGGTGGGGGAGGTGGCAGATTCTCCTCCTGTCCTGCCCCCTGCCTACGCTGGCTGCGAGTGTGTGCCGGCATCTGCATATCCCATTAATAAGCAATCATTAGGTGATGTTACATTGATCATGAATAAATACTGCGTTGTACATAATTCGAAAATTTAGCACACGACCAAGTATAATTACTCATTTCCATACAACATCACAAAACAATCGCTCGAAATTAGACATGCAAATGACGGATTTCCATAAAAGATGCTGGATCGAAGTCCGGACTTTGTCCAAAAGCTTACATGCCATCAACCATTTTAAACATAAAACCAGCACATGTTTAGGGTGTTACATCACTTAGCGAGCAAGCTCAAGCTATACAAAAGAAAACGATCTCTAACAACTAACGCTCAGGGGTCTCCAGCGGCGGATGCAGCGTCCTTTGGTGGGGCGTCGGGACCAAGGACCTCTCTGTCCTGGGGATCCGGGACCTCAGCTGCTGGGGCGGCGGCCTCCTGCGCGGCGTGGTGCATCTGATGGACGGCCTCGTAGAGCTGGTCGATGTAGGCCTGCTGTCTGTGGATCTGCTGAATCAGGAGGTGGGCTCCCTCTCTAAGCTGGTCGAGCGCGGTGCGGGCCTCATCCCTCTGAAGAGCGGTAGTCAGGTACATCTGCTCTGCAACTGTCCTGGCAGTGGACTGTGCTGCTGCTATGGTGCGGGCGTCGTCACGCTCAAGAGTGACCTGCTGAATCCTCTCCTGCAGACGAGCAACCTCAACATCGAAGTCCTCCTGTAGCTTCCTCTTGCTCTGGTAGGTGGTGGTGAGGGTGAAAGACACGCTCTCAAGAGTGCGCTCCAAACTCTCACATACACCTAGCAAAGCTCCAGTGGAGCTCATCGCAGGTGTCTCACAGTAGAACCTCTCCTCTGGGCTTCCTGTCAAGACTGACTCCGAAGTCTGCTTCCAGCGCAATGAAAAAAGTGATCCACGGGGAAACACTCCTGCCATAGCGCTAGCTAGGTCGGCGGGGAAGCGGGCGATGATATCCTTCAGCACTAGGTACGCTGCCCTGTTGGCTCCATCCTTGGCACAAGTGCCTCTGGTGATCTCCGTCCACCCTGTCCAGTGAGGCTTGGCGGGCAAAGCCTTGACTTTGATCTCCACCATGACCAAGGAATCCTGCCCGTAGATCTCCTTCTGCCATGAGTACCTGGGCTCCTGTCCGTCCTCATAGCCTACGGCCTGCAGAATCCTCCAAAGGATAGTCGGCAACCCGAAGTAGGACAAGAACGTCTTCCGGGTCAGGTTGGTGGCCAAGCGGTGACGCGGAACTCCTCTGCCTCCGGTGGCCTTGCGAGCGGTCAGCTTAGTCCGGGCCATCTGTAGAACAAAAGGGTTTCGAACTCTCGTGAGACGGATATTAAGTTGGCAAATTTTATAGAAAAGAGACAACTTTTAATTTAAGCGGAGGTAATGTAAATGCATGAATATAAACATGATGCATGATCGTACCTATGTTCTCACTCACTAATATGACTCGTAAGTCCTAACGTTCTAGTCGGTGGCAAGAACGATCCCTCATGCGTTATCTACACGTTCTACTCGTTCGCATAGTTAGTGTACCTGCAGAAAATTCATTTCAGCCCAAAGCAATTCCCAATGATAAAACAATTGAGTATTGGCCAATATGCGCAAAATACATAGAAGCCAACACTAAACACCATGCACCAACATAGAAAACACCCTTGAAAACATTGATACCCTCGTATGTGTCCGCGTGGAGCTCGCACATACTTGGTATAAGAACTATCACCTAGACCGACGGTTGGACGGTCATGCTCTCATATCTCACAAAATCATTTTATGCATGTTTTCGCGATCGACGCATTCTCTTTTTCCCGAGAATGGACCAGCAAATAAAGATCCAGCATGAAGCAAAACCCTGAACCCTGTTAGCAGTTAAGCCACCTGAATCCTAGTATAGGGCTTAAGGACGAGACTGGGCACACTTAGTAATTGAAAATAGTTTTGAAAGTAGTTTTAAAATACCCATTTTAGTTCGAAAATAGCTTTTTACGGAGGTAATCACTTGAACCATGCTCTGATACCAAGCTGTGGCGGAACCGTCCTGATTATAAGAGCTCAAGTATTATCTTAGCCAAATCCGTCTGACTTCAACTGATACTTGAACCCATATAACCCCGGTAGTCCGGAAATCTCAAAGGATTTCTAACACCATACATCATACAGGATCTCATCGTTCAAGGATTACATTCGTAAAGATACATCACAGCGAAAATGAAAACGAATTTAACACCAGAGTGCGGAATTTAAAACGGAGTTATTACAATACTGAATTTTAAAAGTGCGGAAGCTGAAGTAGTTTGACACACGACCACTACACATGTGGTCCAAATAAAACATTGTTTGATAAACCAACTCACACAACTCACTCTTCTCTTTTTAGATAATGTGCCACTAGAAGTCTCAGACCAGCAAAAGAAAAAGGGAAGCTTCTGGACGACCCTGCCCTGGGCCTACTCCTCATCACCTTCCACTGGGTAGAGGCAGTGCTTACAATAGCCGAAGTAGACCTGGCCATCTGCAACAACGGGATAAACCCTGAGTACGGGAAGGTACTCAGCTAGACTTACCCGTCCAACTGAAAATAAAGACTCCAAGGGTATGCAAGGATTTTGAGGTGGAGCTGGGATCTTTTAGTTGCGAAAAGCTCAATTTCAGATGAGAGGTAATTGATGATAATGATGAGCTGCCATTTTTAGACCTATTCCTTAATTCTAGGTTTTTCACGTGTACTAGAGCACTCACTTGAATCTATCAATCAATAATATAACCATATCCAGTTGACTTATCCACATTTTAGTTGAACCTTAATCATCACATGGAGTTGTATCGTGGTGAAGCTCGCCATAGTTTCCCACTAACTGGGGGAGACGGCGACTCGAATCGAATTCCAAACCAGCTGGTGAAAGACCTTTAATACCAGCCCACACTTTCCCCGTCGGGTCCATGCATTGGACAACCGCTCGATGCTTGTTCGTGGTGGTGATCGTCGCGGCTCACAGCACAGACCGCCCAATTGGAACCTGGCGATGGCCTCACACGGCAGATCGCAATTTCCATATTAGAGGGCACGACACGGGTTGAGACCGCCCCGAACAGCTTCTAACCGGCTTTGGGGTCGATGATTACGGCACCGACATATCCCTAAGTAAAAGGGCGCGTTCAAAAATGAACGAGGGCCAACATCGATACAAACCTACACGATCCAACGGACGGATTGCCCCAAGTTTCCAAACTTGTGCCTTGCCTTCCAGTTGACCGTATTTCACTACAACTCAGGTTCTTTTTCACGATAGCAAATATAGCCAACCGTGATCCGGTAACTAATCATCAGGGTATTACGGAAACATCCTCAACTATTACTTTTATTCAGCAGGCTAAGCAATCTACATTTATAAGTAAGTAACAGGATAACAAGGTAGGAGTAAACAATAATCAAGGGAGGATAATGCATCAAATAGGATTCAATCAACTCCTATACCTAATGCATCACAATATAAAAGGACTCAAGTAATTTAATTATAAAATCTGGGAGACTTAGAATGCTCCGGGGCTTGCCTTGGGTGAAGATCGAGGCCTCGTGGGAGGGACACTCGGGCAAGTTAGTGTCGCGGGCGGGGTCGGCTTCCTGGGCTTGCTGGAGCTCCGGGATCTGCTGCTCGGCGTTTGTCTCTGGCTCCTGGTCGGGCTCCGGAGGGGTCGATCTTATTGCATGCGACGATTAATAAATAATTACAATGCGGGTGCAAGATGTGTGGTATGAAAAGAGCATTTCTTGCAAACCAACAAAACCAACTTGTTGAACCACTTTTGACATTGAGGTAAATACTTAGTTAATTCATAAAACAAAATCCATTTATTCAACTTTTTCTTATTTAATAATTCAAAAGAAACTTAGGTTTGAACTGCAAGTGCAATTTTCTGAACTCAGAAAAATCCACAAAATTCCAGAAGACAATTAACACTCTCAAGACTCTACTGAATAAATTCCAGCCAAAAATAAAATACAGAACTGCAGATATAAAAATGACAAGCAAACTGCCCGAAAAGGTGCTTTGAACTAGCTCCACATTCAAAAAGTGTCAAACAGCAGATTTCATAATTTTCCTGGCTTCTTCTACTCATACACATCCTACTGTAGAGAACTTGTGGCCAGAGCATAAACATACAAGCCTAAACAAAATAAACAAATTTATTTCAATTTAAACCATTTGAACTACAACCCTACTGGGAAAGGGTGCTAAACTCAATTTCACATTTTTCCCAGATTCTACTCCATAATTCATGTTCATCAAGAAAGTTCCATGAACAGAAACATTATATTATTTTTTACATGAATTTCCAAAGAAAAACACATTTGTAAAACAACTTCAGATTTCTTCACATAACAGATCATGCTTACATTTTTCTTAGCTTGGACATCATAAACAGAGACTATACAAATTTTTCCATATTTTATTTCAGCATATAAAACACCTTAACATTTATTCTTAAGAAATCAGCCAAAAAGGACTTTAAACCATAACAGAAACTTTTTCCACATAAATAGTGCATCATATATTTTTCACAGGTGTAAAACATGATAATAAACTTACACAAAATTTTCCAGGAATTAACTCAACCAGAAAACATATATAACCATTTATCTTAGCAAGAGCATATAAACTGGAATAAATGAAAACAGTAAGATAAACTTCTGCCAAAAATACTTTCATATTTTTCCATGATAGATCTGCTCATAAGCAAACTAGCAAAACTGAAATTTCATATTTAACAGAGCTACATATTAATTATAGCAAAATTAACAAACTTAGTTACTGTGCAGAAAAAGAAAAACTTTTATTCTAGCCCAAACGGGGCTTTCGGCCCAGTCCAACTCGACCCAACCTGGCTTGAGCGCACGGCGGTAGGTGTGTGTTCGCTCGAGGCCCGGCTCGAACGAGACACTGCCCGAGGGTTCGCTCGAGGCCTAGCTCGAGCGAGATGACAAAAACAAACGTCTGTCCGAGGCATGGCTCGGAGGCTCGGGCGAGACGGAAAAGAATCGCCCGTCCGAGGCCTGGCTCGAGGCTCGGGCGAGACGGAAAATAATCGCCCGTCCGAGGCCTGGCTCGAGGCTCAGGCGAGACGGAAAAGAGGGGAGAGGTTTGACCGTCGATTCCTAGCGGACGGTGAGGTCGCCTGCGGGGAAGCTAGGCTTGTGAACTCGCCTCGACGAGGCGCACCGAGAGGTGTAGGTGGTTTGGCTAGCGCACGGCCGGAGCATGCCGGCGGCGAGCGGCGGCGCACGGTGATGGCGGGAACGCGCGGCTACGCCGTTTCCGGCGGCGGCCGGAGAAATTGGGGGAGGCAAAAGCTCGAGTGAACCCTAAGGAGCACAGCCACGGGGTTGGTTTGGCTTGATTGGCTCCAGAGGAGCGCGACCTTGAGCAGGGCCGCGGCGGCGCCCATGGCGCTCGGCCGGGGAGATAGAGTGAGATAGGGAGCGGTAGCGTTGAGGTGGATAGGTGTTCTCACCTTGCCTTGACTCGGTGAAGCTCGATGGGAGATACGAGGCTCGGCGAAGGTTCGGGTGGTGTAGAACAATGGCGTGCACTCCCGGTCGTCGATGGCGGCCGAGAAATGGCACTTCTCGTTCTGGCAGTGGTGGGGCTCCGGCGGAGTGGAAGCGGGAGCACCGTGCGGTCTAGATGATGGCGGAGTGGTGGCCGGAGTTAATCGGCCGGCGGTGGCTCAGTGAGGGCTGGAACGTGCGGAGGCGCTCTCGCGGTGGCGTGCAGTGGCCAAGGCGAGGTGAGCGCTCGGCCTTGCGTTCGCGGGCAGGAGAGGGAGTGAGAGCGAGAGTGAGCGGGGCGCGAGTGAGGAGTGAAAGAGAGAGGAGTGCGGGCGCGCGGGGTTTTGGTCGTCGGAGCGGCGGACAGCCGGTCGTGGCGGGGGCCACGACGTGGCGTGCGGCGCGCGCGGGCAGCAGGGCTCGGCAGGCGAGGCGAGCGGCGACTGGCGAGCGGGGATCGTGGCGTGATCGAGCGAGCAACGATCTTGCGGCGATAGGGCGAGCGGGATACGGTGCAGGCGAAGGCGGCCACGCGGCGCTTGCGGCCGGCGTACGACACGGACGTCAGCCTGGCGGCGGTGCGCGGCGCGCGCGGCGCGCGGGCGAGTGCGGGAGCAGGCCGGCGCACGCGAGCGGGCGAGCTGGGCCGACGCGCTCGAGTTGGGCCGAAAGGCCAGATGGGCCGAAAGGTGGGGCGCGGGAGATCGTTTTCCTTTTTCTTTTTCCAAATTTTTTTCAAACTTTGACTATTCAAAACAGTTTCAAAAACTCCAAACTAGGTTTTGAACCAAATATGAAAGTTGCTCAAAATAATTTTCTCTACAACTTTCATATAAGACACTTTTTCTGAAAACCATTTTTACAACCTCCACATAAATAAAGCCAGTTTTGCAACATAAACCATTTTCTTTGCCTCATTTTTATCTGATAAACTATTTTGAACTAGGTCAAAAACTCCAACTCTATTTTATAAAACTCTTTGCCCAGGCAGAGATCCACTTAAATCATCGAGTCAAATAGAAATCCAAATCCAAATAAATAAACAAAAGACAAAAGCACTCTCATGCACATGAAATGATGCAATGCATTGCTTATGCTTTCTTAGTATCTAATTGCAGTGCCTAATGCAGTGCTTGACACTAGGGTGTCACATATTTCATAATTGTTCTTCTAGTTCATCATTGTTCTTCATTGTTTATGTTCTAGTTCATCATCTAGTTCATGTTCATCGTCTAGATCATCTTCTAGTTCATAATCTTGTTCTAGTTAATGTTCTAGTTCGTACTTTAGTTCTTATCGATGATCTAATTTACCTTATTATTCATTATTGTGTTCTAGATAGCAATACAATTGATATGATTAAGACATCAATGATTATATTCTTAGTTATAATGCTTATAGTTTGCTTTGATTATATATTTGGCATAGATAGTTCATCTTTATGTTTATACTCATGTTCGTATAGCGCTCATCTTAAAGTACAACGAGTGGGTGATAAATGCTGTGTAGGCGTGGTGCCTATACATTATTTATCTGCGAATGCGTCCTATGTTCCAGATAGAGTGGTAGATCGCGGGTGTGACAGACCTGTTCAGTCCTCTGTATTCCACCTCCCGAATATAGTGTTCAGTATGGCTCAGTTAACTCATGGTTTAAGGGTTAATATGCTTAACACCTTAGCTATGGAGTTGCCTCTTGATTATAAATATGATGTGACCTAACCAATGATTGCTAAATATAATTGCACTAATCAATGCATGCTATGACTTGTAACTAGAATAACTTAGGAATGTTTCTTATTAATACCTGTTCTAATCATCATCTTGCTAGGCAGTACTGTTCTAAGTTTATCCTTGATTGATCTGATCTCTGTTATCCTTTATCATTTATCTATTATATTATTTACTCTGTACCTAGTTCCTGTTCATAGTAGTTAGTATGTTATCAGTCTTATTATAAATTTATAAATGTGTGCCATGATAAATGCTGTTAAGTTCTTTCAATACTATCATACCGTGAATTGATTAATCTCTAGGCTAAATATAAATAACGATACCTGAGACTAGCTTGGGTGAAATGCTCTACAACGGGTTTGTTTATCTGTGCGCTTGCGGGTAAATATCTATCTCTAAAATCCAGTGCCCTGATATAATTACATTGCTAGCTTCATGTTGGGGATGACAACTTGACGTTAAGTGGAGTTAGTAGTGTCCCGTACACTCTTTTGTGCTTTCACTAGATTATTATTTTATGTGACTCATTCTTAGAGTGGATCCATTAAGGAGTGTCAATAGCAACCAGCCGAGACGGCGAGCCGGCGTGGGGAGGCTTTGGCCGTGGGATTGGCTTTTGTGGCTTCTAGCAGGGTTTGGTAAACGTGACACCCTGCTACCGGCGGCGACCAAAACCCGCGGCGGAGTCCGCTCTTCGCGTGCGGGCGCGGCGGCGCTCTGGCGGTCGTCGGCTCCCGTGGTTAGGGCTCCCAGAAGGACCCGGGGTGTGCCCAAGAGCGCGGCTAGGTGCGTTGTGCCGAGGTGAGGTTGGTCGGCTAGCTCTTACCGGCTGAGGGGGATGGTGTCGACCGGAACGGCTTCGCCATGGCCGTGCTCTGGCCATGGCGAGCGCGCCCAGCGTGGCGCTCGTTCGGGCGTTCCCGAGCCCGTGTGGCGCGGCTTCGCCACCCTTGCCTGCTCTACGTGTGCGGTGCGTGTTGTGCGACATGGTGCTCGGCCAGGGCGGTGCCTTGCCCCTCCCAGTGGGGAAAGAACACGACGGCGCCCTCGGTGGCCATGGCGGATGCGTGTCCGGCGAACAGAGGAAGGCGGCGCTCACCGTAGGGCTCATGCAGCTAGGATGGTGATGCAGTGGCGAGGTGAGGCCGTGGCGATTCGAGGCAGTGCAGGGAGAACCGCAGCGTCGATGTAGTCGATCGGTGCGTCGTCCTCCGCTCCGGCGTCTCCGGCAGAGCTCCGAGTAGAGCCTCACACAGGGCTCTGTCCTCTGGCTCCCTCCCGCCTCCTTCTTCTCCCTTCTCACAACTTGGCTGGTTGGTGTGGTTGCCACCCGAGTGGCGGCGAAAGGTTGGGAGGGGGCGAGGGCTCGCGGTGCGGCGCTCATATAGCCGCCCGGCGGCCATGGTTGCAATGGACGGCGGGGAACAGTGAAGGGGTACGTGTAGGGCGATTAGGGCCTTAGGGTTAGGGTTCAGGGGTAGGTACGAGCGGGAGAGTGGGCTGGCGCTCCCGATTGCGGCGGCGGCCGGTCAAAAGCGGCCACGGCAACGTCAGCGGCGCGGGCCATGGCGGCGACGTCAGCGGCGCGGTCGCGCTTATCCGAGGGAAGGAGGGCGCTGTGCCTTGGATGCGGGGACGTGGCGTCCATCCGTGCGAGGTTTTCCAAACGGCTCGATCGGGGACGGCGGGGATGCGGGGGCGGCCTCGGATGCGGCTTCCGTGGTGTGCTCTGCTCCGGCGCGGGAAAAAGCAGAGGAGGGGGGAGAAAGGCGGGGGATGACAGGTGGGTCAGCGGGGCCGCCTGTCAGCCGGTTAGTGAGGGGGAGAGACGGGAGCGTGCGCGGCTGCGAGCTGAGTTGGCGAGCGCTGCGGGCCGCGCGGCCTGGGCGAGTGCACGCGCGCGCGGTTGGGCTGCAAGGCGCATGTGTGGGCCGCGGGACGCGTCCGTGGGCCGCGCGCGAGGGAATCAGGCCAAAAACGGCTTGGGCTGTGGGGTGTGGCCGTGGGTCACACGCAGGGGTGGGCAGGCTGGGCCTGCTGGGCCGGTTCGGGCTTCTTTCTCCTTTTCCTTTTCTTCCAGGATTTTCCTCCCTTTTCCCATTTCTCCATTATGCATATGAACCAAGGGTGTGTGTGTGTGTGAACCAGCGTGGGACCCACTTTGGTCTCTAGGGGTTGGTTGGGTCTTCAGGGCATCAAGAGCCGATGTTACTTGTGACAACATGTTGGGATTTGGATCATAGTCCTTAGGGAGTTTTACTTAATATATAACACACAAATGAAGAGATAAGATCCAAATCATAAATTAAATAACAATGCATATGCTTTTATATCTACTGGGATGTTACCTGTCCATCTAGGGAGGGTTTCCTATATGGCACTCACCAAGCTTGGGTTAGTTTCTCAAAAAGTTTTTGAAAGTTGTGATTTTTGGGTTAAGGGTTTTCTCCAGGTTGTTACAGACTTCCCCCCTCACCAGGATCTCGTCCTCGAGATTTAGGGTAAACACTCCTGTCGAAAAGGTAGGGGTAGATCATTCGAAGCTCCGACTCCTTCTCCCAAGTGGCCTCCCTTTCTGTGTGATTGCTCCACTGTACCTTGCACATGGGAATGGTGGTGCTTCTGGTTTCCTTGGTTGCCCTATCCAAGATGCGGGTGGGGTGTTCCTTGTATTCGAGAGTATCTTGCAAATCCAACACATCGGTGGGTAACTGTTCTTCTGGCAGCTTCAGGCACTTGCGCAATTGTGACACATGGAAAATTGGATGTACTCCAGCTAGTTCATTAGGTAACTCAACCTTGTATGCCAATTTGCCTATCCTCTTGCATATCCTGTAAGGGCCCACGTATCGTGGCGCCAACTTCCCTTTCACATGGAACCTGATTGTCCCTCGGAGTGGGGATATTTTGAGGTACACGTAGTCCCCCACTTCGAATTCCAAGTCCCTGCGTCGGTTGTCCGCATAGCTCTTTTGCCTGCTCTGAGCAGCCTCCAGGTTCGCACGCACTTGTGCGACCCCTTCTTCGGCATCCTTGATCTTGGCTGGTCCAAAGAATGATCTCTCTCCTACTTCTGACCACATCAGAGGAGTGCAGCACTTTCGACCGTATAGCGCTTCAAACGGTGACATCTTGAGACTGGCCTGGTAGCTGTTGTTGTATGAGAACTCTGCATGAGGTAAACTCTTCTCCCAATCCGACCCATATTTGAGCACGCAAGCTCTCAACATATCTTCCAAGATTTGGTTTACCCTCTCAGTCTGACCATCAGTCTGTGGGTGGTATGCGGCACTGTAATCCAGTCGTGTCTCGATTGCCTTATGTAGGCTCTTCCAGAAGTGTGATACGAACTGGGTGCCTCGGTCGGACACAATGCTGGTGGGTGCCCCGTGGAGTCTTAATATGTTCTCCACATACAAGTCGGCCAGCTTCTCTCCACTGTAGCGGGTTTGAACTGGTATAAAGTGGGCTACCTTGGTTAGTCGATCCACTATCACCCAAATGGAGTCATGCCCCCTTGGTGTCCGTGAGAGTCCCACTATGAAGTCCATGGATATGGCTTCCCACTTCCATTCGGGTACATCCAGTGGCTTGAGTAGCCCTGCCGGCCTCTGGTGCTCGGCCTTTATCCGGTTGCAAATGTCACATTGCGCCACATGTCCAGCTATATCAGCTTTCATGTTGTTCCACCAGAAACTCTTCTTCATGTCGGCATACATCTTAGTGCTCCCTGGATGAATGCAGTACCTGGAATCATTTCCTTCGAAAAGGATTTCATTTCGCAAGGCTCGGTCCTCAGGTATACAGACTCTATCCTTATACCACACTGTCCCTTATTTATCCTCCCAAAACTCTGGGCACTTTCCCTTTCTCATCAAACGACGTATATCTCTGATTTCCGCACAGTTTTGTTGTCCCTTCCTAATGTGTTCCTCCAGGTCATATTGTATTCGGATGGCATTCGGCTGTCCTTTAGGTACTACTTCCAGGCGTAGCCTTTCCATCTCCCGGCTCAACTCTTTTGGCATGGTGCATGTCTCAAGGTGGTGGCAGTAACTCTTTCGGCTGAGAGCGTCCGCGACTACGTTAGCCTTTCCTGGGTGATAGTGTATTTCCAGATTGTAGTCCTTGATCAATTCCAACCACATGCGCTGTCTCATGTTCAAGTCTTCCTGGGTGAAGAAGTACTTGAGGCTCTTGTGATCAGTGTAGATGTCACACTTGTTCCCGATCAAGTAGTGCCTCCAAATCTTCAAGGCATGTATGACTGCGGCGAGTTCTAGATCATGCGTAGGGTAACGCTGCTCATGTTCCTTCAACTGGCGGGACGCATAGGCAATGACTTTCCCATTTTGCATCAGTACACAGCCAAGTCCTTGTCGAGAAGCATCGCAATACACCACAAAGTCTTGCCGGATGTCGGGTAGTGCTAGTACTGGGGTGGTGGTAAGCCTTTCTTTCAGGGTCTGGAAACTTTGTTCGCACTCGTGCGCCCATTCAAACTCATTGGTCTTCTTCAAGAGGTTGGTCATCGGGCGAGCTATCTTGGAGAAATTCTCAATGAAGCGACGGTAATATCCCGCCAATCCGAGAAAACTCCGGATATCGGTCACATTCCGAGGCTGTTCCCAGCTCTTTACTGCCTCGATCTTTGCGGGGTCTACGGCCACTCCTTCGGCCCTGAGCACATGCCCCAAAAAGACAACCTCTTCAAGCCAGAACTCACACTTGCTGAACTTGGCGTACAACTGGTTCCGTCTCACCTTCTCCAACACTATCCTCAGATGTTGTTTGTGCTCCTCAGTGGTGGATGAGTAGACCAAAATGTCATCGATGAACACCACCACAAACTTGTCCAACTCCTCCATGAACACCTTGTTCATCATGTTCATGAAGTAAGCCGGGGCATTCGTGAGTCCAAACGACACCACAGTGAACTCATACTGCCCATATCTGGTCACAAAGGCAGTCTTTGGAATGTCCTCTGGTCGGATCTTCATCTGATGATAACCTGAACGAAGGTCAATCTTGGAGAAATACTTAGCATTCCTCAACTGATCTAGTAGGTCATCAATCCTGGGCAAGGGGTACTTGTTCTTGATGGTTACGGCATTCAGATTGCGGTAGTCAATGCACATCCTCATGGATCCGTCCTTCTTCTTCACGAACAACACTGGCGATCCCCAAGGGGAAGCACTTGGCCTGATGTATCCCTTGTCTGACAGCTCCTTGAGTTGTTTCTTGAGTTCTTCCAACTCGTCCACAGATATGCGGTATGGCCTTTTTGCAATTGGCCCTGTTCCTGGTAACAGATCTATCACAAACTCCACATCTCTGTCGGGTGGCATCCCAGGTAGCTCCTCGGGGAACTCATCCGAGTACTCCTTGACTATTGGCACAGCCTCCATAGCCTGACCTTCCATAGCACACAACATGGACACTGATCTCTCCTGATTTGGCTGACATCGAACCGTATAACCCGCAGGGTGTGTGACTTGCACAAACCTTGGTGAACAAGATATCACTCCTTGGTGATGGGTCAACCAGTCCATTCCCAAGATAACATCCAACCCGTCTGAAGGGAGTAAGGTAAGGTTGGCTAGAAAAGGGTGTCCCTCGATCACTATGCACACTCTTAAGCATATCTTAGTGCTTTTGAAGTTCCTGAGTGGGGAGCTTGTGACTATTGCCTCGCGGCGGGGTGTAACTAGCACTTGGTGCTTTTGTGCAAACCTGGAAGATATGTAGGAGCATGTTGACCCCGAGTCAAAAAAAACCGAAGCCTTAGCTCCGTGAACAACAAACATACCGTACACCACGTTGGGAGCCTCCTGGGCCTCCTCCTCGGTCATGTGGTTGAGGCGGCCCTGAGCCATCTTTGCGGGAGTCCTGTACGGTGTGCCCTGGTATGGCGGCTTCCTTGCTGAAGGCGGCGCAGGCGGGTTGATAGTCTTCTTCTCAGGGCAGGCAGCCACCCTGTGCCCGGGCTGCCCGCAGCCATAGCAGGTGAAAGGCGCACCGCCTGTGGGTGTTGGTGCAGCAGCCTTCCACGTGCTACTGCTCTGAGCGGGGCGGGGGTAGTTGGTGGTGTAGGTACCCCCACCTCGACTCGGTGCAGGCGACGCCCTTGGTGCAGCTCGGGGACACTGATGAGAGGGAAAACTTCCCCTCATCCTTGATGCAGCCGGGGCCCTGGAAGACCCCTCGGAGCGACGTTTCTTCTCCCTGAACATGACATCGGCCTCCAGGCGGTCTGACTCGATCGTCATGGCTTTGTTCATCATCTCCCTCAAGGTGTGGCAGGTAGCGCTGGACATGCTCAGCTTGATGCGAGTGTTGAGGCCCTTCTTGAAGAAGTACATCTTCTTCTTCTCAGTCGGGGTCTCCTCTGGAGCATAACGCATTAGCTTGATGAAGCGGTTCCCATACTCTTGGACCCTCTGAGATCCCCGAGTAAAGTTACGGAACTCCTCCACCTTAGCATCTATCACCCCCTCGGGCACATGGTACTCACGGAATGCCTCCGCGAATTCTTCCCATGAGATGTGGGCTGGGTCTTCATGGGTCTCCTGGAACCCATCCCACCATGCGCGTGCAGCGCCAGTGAGCTGATGAGCTGCGACACCGACACACTCCTCGTCGGAGTAAGTGGTCAGGTCCAACTTCTTCTCCATCTCCCTCAACCAGTCCTCGGCGTCGAGGGGGTCGTTGGAGCTGTCGAAGGTGGGCGGCCTCAGCTTCAGGAAGCCCTCCAACTTGCGCTGGAAGTCGTTGGGTGGGCCTCCGTTGCGACGTATCATGCCTTCTGCCAGAGTTTCCAGCAGGCGAGTCTGACGGTCCATCACCTCAGCTAGCTGGGGTGGGGGTGGCGGCGCATTCTCCACTGGCGGTTCTTCACCGGCCGGGGGTGGCGGCGGTGGTGTTGTAGCCCTCAGCGGCGACGGTGGTGGCACCTCTTCCTCGAAACGGGGCGGCTCATTGCCAGCACGCCCTCCACGTCGGCCTCTCCTACCTCGGGTGGCAGGGGCAGGGGATGGAGTGCGGTTCTCCAAGCGAGCTGAGCGGCGGTTCGACATCCTGCTTCCTCATCAACCAGGTTAAGAGGCATGAGTTAGGTAATTTATTAAGTCTTTAATTAGTTCATGATATTAAAACTTTAACACTCAATCAAAGAAGCATAAACAACCATAAGATGCATAAACTCCAAGCATTCATTACATTATTTTTATTACATGGCGATGTCTCCAGTAGCTACGCTTAGCAGACTCGCGAGAATTCGCACTACACGCAGGTAGGCTCCAAAAGGTGATGACTCTACTCTACTCCGGATGGACCATGATTGTAGCCACGCAGGGCTTCCCATCACTCTTCTCCTACTCCCTACGACAGGGTACCAGCCTAAGACTGACCAGGTGGCGGTGTAGAGGTGCAATCCATGTCCTGGAGCTCGGCGTCGGTGCGGTGGAGTCTGGACACGTATTCGAGTGCCTCGTTCAGCTCGGGAGTCATTATGGGCTCCAGGAGCTCCTCAGCTGGGCAGGCGGATAGGTTCAGCTGAGTGGGCTTGATGCGGAACTTCTCCTAGCGCGGCTTCTTGCGGGCGCGAATCGGCACCTTCTCCTGCATGTTCTCATACTCCTCCAGGCGCTTAGCGTCCGACTTCTTCCAAGCCTCCATGACGCGATTGACCTTCTCCTTGAGATACTCAGTGTACTTGACATAATCCTTGAGGTGCTGCTTGTTGTGGTCGGCATTGATTGCGATCTGCACCATCTTTTCTTCCACAGCGTTGAGGCGGTTGGTCATTGCCATCTTCTGGAATCCGTACCACTTCTCCTTGTTCAGATGCTCCTGTAAGGACATCCTCTTGCGCTCCAGTGTGTCCTCCAACTCGAACACTTTGCTATCTAGGTAGTCATTGCAAAGTCCAAAGTCTTCTGCCTTGTCTCGCAGATCAGCGATCTCTGCCTTCAGCATGGCTTCCCGCTCCTTGTAGGTCAGATCCACACAGTAGAGATCCATGCGCAGACTCTGGATGATCTCGCGCAGTCGCTTCTTTTCCTGTTCCTCAGCCAGAAAAGCTTCATCAGCTTGGAACAGCATGTCCCGATAGCGATGGTTCTGGAGATCAACTCCATGATGTAGCGATCCTGGTCAAGCACAAGCTGCCCTGTCACCTGAAGGCAGTCATCACCTTCACAGAGAGTGAAGCGATCAGCATCCACCACCTGCCTCCAAGTGTTCTGGGTGAGGTCAAGAGCACGAGGAAGCAAGCGGTAGGGCCCGTCCTTGAGAAGCTCGTGTGCGTCACACCTCACTCGACGGAGTGCCGAATGAGAGACGGACTGAACACAAACCTCAATGGACGTCTCCACCTCCATCTTAGTGAAAGCGGTCAGCTCGGGAGTTGCATTGTTGGCGGAGATCTGGAGATGGACAACGATGTGTCCTTGCAATCCAACTCCGTCCGGTCCTGGCTCCCCTCGGCAAGTGTACCGGACCTCCTCCGGGAGAACTCCCAGCTCCTCCAGCATGTCGTACAGCATCCTTGCATAGCCACCGTAGCTCGTCCCCTTGATCGGCAGCTCGATGAAGGGAGGCATCTGCAAGGCGAGAAGATTCGGGGTCGTAGGTTAGTTCTTTTTGGTAGGATAGCAAGAAAAGAGGTAAAGGTTTTTGTAGAAAAATAGGTTTTGACAAGGGTCGGTCCTGATTCTATCGGCCATTTCTAGGGTCTCGTCCTACGGTCAAGTATGGCTTTGATACCAACTGAAACGTACCACGATTTCCTCGAAGGGAAATCCATAGATACAACAACAATGCGACAGTCCCCGAAGATCATGCCATCACATTATTATAGAAATTCAGTTGATAACCAAAGTGCATACATCGAATCCCTGTTTTAAGAGTACAAATAGCAGGGTTTACATATTATTACATCGCCACTTGGCAGAATCAAGCATCACATGACATCCAGAACAGCATCAGAAGACACGATCTCGGTAGAAGGCTTGTCGACTCCTCCAACTCGAGCGTAGAACAAGGCCCCCTAGTCCTCCCATCCATCGCCCTCGCAGTCGTACTCGGGCTCAGCACCTGTTTAACCGAATTTTCAGTACAATTTGTACTGGCCACACTTTCCCATCCTATGCTCAATTTGCTATGTGGTAGGTGGATGCAAGGGTAGAACAAAAGAGCCTACTATGGCTATAGTCTTCCTATGCATTTAGTCATCTTAAATAATAGTATAAGTTGTCAAGTTTTATTTTCATCATCCAGTTACGTGGTCGGCCGCCCGATCACCTTCCTGGATGTCCCATCCAGACCATCCATCCACACACTTCTCACCACACACTCTCACACTCTCTAGGAGGCAAGGGCGACTCCCTCTCATTCCTTGCCTCAGCGGCTAGGCCGGACCTATCAACCCAGGGGAAAGAGAAGAGAAAGACACCTCTCACTAAGTCCGGGGGACTCTGAGCACCATAGTGTTGTCCATGACCGTGGACACGGCTATACGTATAGATCGATCAACTCTGCAGAGCGTGTACGCCTGGGACCACAGGTTAGTCGTCATCGACGATCGCGCTCGCCTAGACTGATTCCAAACTTCCCCCTAATCCGCAACGATGCCATCCTACCACTCAGCCCTGGGGCACCCCGGTGGAAAACCACCGTAACGCTGAGACTGTGAGACGTGGATTCTGGCGTACCAAATAAAACACCACGTTGTCTTAAGAGCGTGTGGGTATCCAGCCCTTACCTCCCTACACTTATCACCTTTCAGCCCAGCAGAAATGGCATCACTTCGCCCAGGGGGTAGGAACGGTTCTGTGCCCATACAAGAACAAGTGGTGCGCACGAAGGTACTATGGCCGGTAGCCCCAACGCAATCAGTCCTAAGGACCGGACAAGACATCTCCTCCTCGGGGCTTCCATCGCCCTCATGCTGACACAACAGCTCCGTCCCGATGATTCGTCCCACACAGATCACTCCTCCCCAGGACCTCTTCTTAGATCACAATGTACCCGCCACAGGTACTCCCCAGGGAATGCCCAGGTCACATTCCCTCGGCAAGACTCGTCACCGGACTTGTCGTGGATCCTGTCCAATCGACTCAACCCTCACCCACACGCACCCAAGACTCACGCCAAGATCTCCCCATAGACCATCCCGTTGTTATGGCACCACGTGCCTTAGCCAAACACAAGCATCATCACAAGCATCACATCACATATATAATGCGTAGAAGAAGCAAGTATCATGCGTGAATAAGCGGTATCTAACCTATAAGCGGGTGTGCAGGGGAAAGGTTGCGACAAGGTAATGGCTTCACAAGCAATCTATCATGCATCCTATCACAGTTCAATTTGTAGAATGTAAAGCGCTAGCATCTACATTATTGCATGGCTAATAGGTTCTACGGGGTTGGATGGGCTGTGGCACCTTCGGAATTGTCGTCTCCGAGCTCCTCCTGGTACTCATAGTCGTCCTCCTCAGGGTCCTGCACCTCCGGGGCTGAAAAACGAGACGTAACGTCGCAATAAGCGACTCCTATAGATGTTCACAAAGGAGCAACTGAAATCCAAAAGATCCAAATTCACTCAAACATAGGCCTATGACGTAGTGCTTATTTTTAGAAAAATTTAGAAATTGGTTTCGTATTTTTCTGAGACCGTATGAATTTCTTATGAATTTTCCAAGTTTGAAACCATTTCTGAAAAAGAAAAGATCCAGAAATCCCTTCTGCTAACACGTGGCGTGTCCTGGCCGTGACACTTGGCACCTTCTGGTTGGTCCAGGGCTCTGTGAGGCTGACAGGTGGGACCTGGTGTCAGTCAAAGTTGACCGGTCAATGGTCAACGTTGACCGGGCCGTGACTAGGTTTTGGCGGGCCGGATACGGGTTGGATTTGGGTCGGTCTGGGCCGGGCCGGCCCGGACACGTGTCGGCCTGTGAGTGAGACCACATGGCACTTTGGGCCTTGCTGGGCCTGTGAAAGGCCGTGGGGTGTAGTGGGCACGGTCCGTGGTGGACTCCTTGTGTCGGTCCATAGACTGCGGACACGGTCTGCGGTGGACCGCGTCCACCCTCTCCTCCTTCGCTCCGGCTCTCGCGCACTGGGTGCAGGCGCCATCTCTCCCTCTTCTCCCCTATTCTTTCCCCATCCCGCGCGACACCCACCGGCGGTGATCCTCCCCCCTTCCTTCGCACTTCGGTCGTCAATCGAGCCAACGGAGACCCCTGGTGGTTTCTCCGTTCTACGGCGAGCATGACAAGTTACTAAAAGGCGGGGTTTTGGTCTTCCTGCGGCTCGGTAAAGGCGCGGCGGCGGATCTCGGCAACCAGCCGAGACGGCGAGCCGGCGTGGGGAGGCTTTGGCCGTGGGATTGGCTTTCGTGGCTTCTAGCAGGGTTTGGTAAACGTGATGCCCTGCTACCGGCGGCGATCAAAACCCGCGGTGGAGTCCGCTCTTCGCGTGCGGGTGCGGCGGCGCTCTGGCGGTCCTCAGCTCCCGTGGTCAGGGCTCCCAAAAGGACCCGGGGTGCGCCCAAGAGCGCGGCTAGGTGCGTTGTGCCGAGGTGATGTTGGTCGGCTAGCTCTTACCGGCTGAGGGGGATGGTGTCGACCGGAACGACTTCGCCATGGCCGTGCTCTGGCCATGGCGAGCGCGCCTAGCGTGGTGCTCGTTCGGGCGTTCCCGAGCCCGTGTGGCTCGGCTTCGCCACCCTTGCCTGCTCTACGTGTGCGGTGCGTGTTGTGCGCCATGGTGCTCGGCCAGGGCGGCGCCTTGCCCCTCCTAGTGGGGAAAGAACACGGCGGCACCCTCGGTGGCCATGGCGGATGCGTGTCCGGCGAACAGAGGAAGGCGGCGCTCACCGTAGGGCTCGTGGCGGCTAGGATGGAGATACAGTGGCGAGGTGAGGCCGTGGCGATTCGAGGCAGTGCATGGAGAACCGCAGCGTCGATGTAGTCGATCGGTGCGTCGTCCTCCGCTCCGGCGTCTCCGGCAGAGCTCCGAGTAGAGCCTCGGACAGGGCTCTGTCCTCTGGCTCCCTCCGGCCTCCTTCTTCTCCCTTCTGACGGCTTGGTTGGTTGGTGTGGTTGCCACCCGAGTCGCGGCGAAAGGTTGGGAGGGGGCGAGGGCTCGCGGTGCGGCGCTCATATAGCCGCCCGGCGGCCATGGTGAAGGGGTACGTGTATGGCGATTAGGGCCTTAGGGTTAGGGTTCGGGGGTAGGTGCGAGCGGGAGAGCGGGCTGGCGCTTCCGATTGCGGCGGCGGCCGGTCAAAAGCGGCCACGACGACGTCAGCGGCGCGGGCCAGGGCGGCGACGTCAGCGGCGCGGTCGCGCTTATCCGAGGGAAGGAGGGCGCTGTGCCTTGGATGCAGGGACGTGCCGTCCATCCGTGCGAGGTTTTCCAAACGGCTCGATCGGGGACGGCGGGGATGCGGGGGCGGCCTCGGATGCGGCTTCCGTGGTGTGCTCTGCTCCGGCGCGGGAAAAAGTAGAGGAGGGGGGAGAAAGGTGGGGGATGACAGGTGGGTCAGCGGGGCCGCCTGTCAGCCGGTTAGTGAGGGGGAGAGACGGGAGTGTGCGCGGCTGCGAGCTGAGTTGGCGAGCGCTGCGGGGGGCGAGTGCACGCGCGCGCGGTTGGGCCGCGGGACGCGTCCGTGGGCCGCGCGCGAGGGAATCAGGCCAAAAACGGCTTGGGCTGTGGGGTGTGGCCGTGGGTCACACGCAGGGGTGGGCAGGCTGGGCCTGCTGGGCCGGTTCGGGCTTCTTTCTCCTTTTCCTTTTCTTCCAGGATTTTCCTCCCTTTTCCCATTTCTCCATTATGCATATGAACCAAGGGTGTGTGTGTGTGAACCAGCGTGGGACCCACTTGGGTCTCTAGGGGTTGGTTGGGTCTTCAGGGCATCAAGAGCCGATGTTACTTGTGACAACATGTTGGGATTTGGATCATAGTCCTTAGGGAGTTTTACTTAATATATAACACACAAATGAAGAGATAAGATCCAAATCATAAATTAAATAACAATGCATATGCTTTTATCTCTACTGGGATGTTACCTGTGCATCTAGGGAGGGTTTCCTATATGGCACTCACCAAGCTTGGGTTAGTTTCTCAAAAAGTTTTTGAAAGTTGTGATTTTTGGGTTAAGGGTTTTCTCCAGGTTGTTACAAATGCACAATCACAATAAGCACACAGGACACCAAGATTTATCGTGAGGTTCACATGCTTGCCAGCACGCTACTCCCTGTTGGGGGAAAGGACCCTCGGCAGAAGCGCCGCCCGAACTGATGCTCGACTTTAGCCCTCGCGCAACGCCTGGTGTGCTTGCGAGGTCCCTCTCCTATTGGAGACCGTTACCCTGACCCCCGGATGCGGGATCAACCCTCGTCACTTTTTGTGCTTCCATGCAGGTCTAAGGCGACGGTCGCGCTGCAGGAAACCTTCGGTGATTCACGACGCCACCTTCGTAAGGAGCGAAGGTCCAGGCAAGCGGCAAGTGTGCGTTGCCCCAGAGGCAAGCGGAGCCTGAAGGTCCGGCGAGCACGGCCGAAGGTTAAACCTTCGTCCTTCTCCCCCGGAGGCAAGTAAAGCCGGAGGTCCGGCAGATGGCGGAGGTGCGCGGGCCCAAGGGCGAGCGCGGCCGAAGGTCAAGACCGCTGCACCTCTCCCCGAAGGTGAACAAGGGCCAGGTGGCGGCGCGCTGGGGGGTGGCCGATTAGGGGTTCCGCTTCAGCTGTGCATTTACGCTTTTGCCCTTCCTCCCTGCGCGGAGGCGAGGAATCTTTGCTGTACCCTTCTGTAATTTGGCCCGTGCCCCTTGGCATTCCCTATAAATACCAAGGGGATGAACGGTGTAAGAGAGGACTTTTTGGAATTTGAGCACTTTCCACTTCCGTCTAACCTTCGCTATTGCACCCGACACTTGGCCGCCTTCGCTCCTTCCCCTGCACAAGTGCGGAGGTGGGGCAAGTGCGTTCCAACAGTTTGGCGCCGACCGTGGGGACCGAAGTCTGAAATGGCGGGAAACAGGAGAGCACTTTTGACGAGGGACCAGCGCGTCGCAAGAGAGGCGGCGGCGGTGGTCCCGCCTGCTGAGGAAATTGCACAACCCTCGGGAGGAGAGAATGTCACCCCGGAACCCCAATCCCTGGGCCCCCAGGCCCGAGTGGCGACGCAACCGCACCCACACTCTTCGGGAGAAGGAGAGGGGGAAGAAGAAGAGGTGCGCCTCGAAGCCCTTGAAAGGCTCGAGGCTGAGCTGCAAGAGAAGAAGAGGCGCCTGGAACAGCTTGAGAGGCATAACCGACTGCGCTCGATCAGACAGAGGGCGGACGAGGCCAGGGAGCAGCTTCGCCGTATGGAAGAATCCCTCGCCGCGGCAGAAGCCGAAGCCGAAGGCTGGGATAATGAGGAGATACCCCCGTTGCGAGAGGGGAATGAGGAGCCGAATCTAGATAACCTTCGTCACCATCCACCACCCCCACCACCACCAATACACCCAGAGCCATATCCTGTGAGACACCCAAACTTCCGCCAACTCTACCCAGATGAGAAAGAACAAAACCTTCGCATTCAGCGAAGGCATCAGCAATACCAAATGCCGTGCGATCCAAAGTCACCACTCTCCCAAATACTCCAAACCCAGCCCTGGCCACCATGCTATAATCCACAAAACCTACCCCGCTATGATGGACTTTCCGACCCTCGCCAGTTCATCATGAGCTACGAAGCAGCGGTTGCCGCAGCAGGCGGTGACGAATCAACAATGGCAAAATCTTTTGTCATCATTCTGCGAGACATCGCACAAACCTGGTACAGCAACCTTCGCCCCGGAACTGTGGATTCCTGGGCCTCCCTCAGAGACAAGTTGTGTACAAACTTCAAGGGCATCACTCCAGCCCCGCTAAACCCCATCGAGCTATTCAATTGCAAGCAAGAAGAACGCGAGCCGCTCCAAGATTACTGGCGAAGGTTCATTCAAATCAGAGCAAGGACCCCTGGGATATCTGACGAGGCTGTCATCCTCGCTGCAGTCAGTGGCCTGCGCCCAGGACCATGCTCCTCCAAATTTGCCAGAAAACCGGCAAACTCAATCGAGGAGTTGCACGAAACAATGGAAAGATACTGTAGAGCTGATATGGATTTCAGAGCGAAGTCCGACGCTCGGAGGTCTCAGCAGAGGCCACAGCCGAGGCCTCAACCGAGAGAAAGCAACCGTCGCCAAGAGCAAAGCAACGTCGGCGCGATCAACAAAGCAACAAACTTTGAACATCAAACACGGGACGCTCAACACCCGAGCAGCCAAGCCTCGCAGGTTTCGCCACCTCCGCCGAACCAGCGCTACCAGCAGCGAGATCCTGCCAAAATGTATTGTCACTTCTGCGGAATGGGAAAGGGGCACACAACAAAGCAATGCGAATGCTTCGCCAAGGGAAAAGAATTCCATGAATCCAGGAAACTTGCTCTGTCAGACCCCCGAACCATAAACCACACAAGGAAACCAAGCTTCCACCCACCAAATCCAACATACCACTATACCCCCATAAACTATGGCCTACCTTCGCAACAACCCCCCTACACCCACCACCCACTCTACAACCAAACCCATTATCAGCCAACCACCACCCCACAACGCCATAACCCACCTTACACAGTCACATACCCAGCTACCCCCCGAAGCCAAATTCCACCAACCCACCAAGCCACCAGCGCTCTGCCACCACCACCGCCAATCCCTGCGTTACCAGCACCACAACCTGTGAAAGCCGAAGCCTCGAGCCAAACGACCATCAACAATCCAACATCGACCTTCGGTGTGATTCTAGCTATCACCGGAGGTTCAAATGAAGACCATGGTAACAAACGGCAGAGGAAGGAACATGCCAGACGCGTTCACCACGTGGCCGTCGAAGGACCACATAAATGCGGTCGTTGGTCCCACATCCCCATAACCTTCAATTCCAGTGACATGAAGCTTAGAGATTACCCTCACACAGATGCCATGGTGATCGAAACCAACCTCGCTGGGTGGACTGTCACCAAAATACTGGTTGATACAGGAAGCTCCGCTGACATCTTGTTCGCTTCAACCTTCGACAGCATGAAGCTTGACAGAAATCTTCTGCAACCGGCCGACAACCCTCTATACGGTTTCGGTGGTCAGCAAGTGAGAGCCATCGGGAAAATTTCCCTGCCCGTGACCTTCGGCGACCAAATCAACTGCAGGACGGAACATATAACATTTGACGTCGTCGACATGTTCTACCCATACAATGCCATTTTTGGCCGAGGGGTCACAAACGCGTTCAATGCGGTTATCCATCCCGCCTACCTATGTATGAAACTTCCCGCTCCGAAGGGTGTGGTCGCAGTATTTGGGGACCAGGACATCGCAAGGACAGCTGAAGGCAATGTAGCCCCGGGGCAACGTAATGTACACAATTTGTCAAAACCTCAAACCCCCGTTTTCAGCGTCAAGGGCGAGGTCTGCAATGACAGAGTGAAGGCAGCGCCAAAGGAGGAAACCAAACAAGTCCAACTCTTCGAGGGTAATGCCGAAAAAAAGGTGATCATTTCAGCCAATCTAGGCCCTCAATCAGAAGACAACCTCGTCACCTTCCTCAGAGAAAATTCCGACACCTTCGCTTGGTCCGCAGAAGACCTAAAAGGAGTCAACAGATCAATGATCGAGCATAGCCTGAACATCAAAACAGGCTATCGCCCAATCAAACAAAAGCTTCGCAAGATGTCAGAAGAAAGAAAGGAGGCAGCGAAGGCTGAGGTAAAAAGGCTTCTGGACGCAGGCGTCGTTCGCCCAGTCAAATACCCAACTTGGCTCTCAAATGTGGTCCTAGTCCAAAAGAAGAATAAAAAATGGCGAATGTGCGTCGATTTCACTTGTTTGAACAAAGCCTGTCCGAAAGATGATTTCCCCCTCCCAAACATAAGCACCCTGGTCGACAGAGCGGCAGGTTGCCAAATGCTATCCCTCCTTGATTGCTTCTCAGGCTATCACCAAATCTGGATGAATGAAGAAGACGAAGAAAAAACAAGCTTTATCACACCCTCGGGCACCTTTTGCTTCCGAAGGATGGCAGAAGGTTTGAAAAATGCAGGTTCAACCTTCGCTCGCATGACCTCCGAAGTTTTCAACGATGAGCATACAGTCTCCGCCTATGTCGACGACTTAGTCGTTCAAAGTGAACTAAAAGAGAACCACATACCAGACTTATCGAGGGTATTCAGCAACCTCCGGTCCGCCGGACTGAAACTAAACCCAGAAAAATGTGTTTTCGGGGTAAGCGAAGGCAAATTGCTAGGTTGCATCGTCTCAGCCAGAGGAATCGAAGCCAACCCTGAGAAGATTGATGCCATCATGAACATGGAACCTCCGACGACCAAGAAAGCAGCTCAGCGTCTGACCGGCCGTTTGGCAGCACTTAGCAGATTCATCTCAAGATCCGCAGAGCGAGGGTTACCATTTTTCGAAACACTCAGAAGCAACGCTCCATTCAACTGGGGTCCCCAGCAGCAAAAGGCCTTCGAGGAGTTGAAAAAGTATCTGACCAGCTTGACTACCCTAACCAGCCCAAGCAAGGGAGACTTATTGTTACTTTACGTCGCAGCTTCGCCACACGCTGCCAGCGCAGTCCTCATCAAGGAGCTCCGAGAAAACAACAGAACTAGACAAGCCCCAATCTATTATGTTTCAGAAACCCTCGAAGGCCCAAAAAGAAATTATTCGGAGCTTGAGAAAATAGCATATGCCGTCGTCATGGCATCAAGAAAGCTAAAGCACTACTTCCAGGCGCACGAGATACATGTACCTTCGACGTACCCTCTCGAGAACATTTTCAAAAACAACGAAGCCGTTGGAAGAATAGCAAAATGGGCAGTCGAGCTTAATAGTTATGCTGTAACCTTCGTCGGCAGAACAGCGATCAAATCGCAGGTGCTGGCTGATTTCATAGTAGAATGGACACCCGACCCTCGCCCCGGTGAGCTGCAGCAGGACCAGTTTTGGATCGTTTACGTCGACGGGGCCTGGGGCACAACCGGAGCCGGTGCCTCGGCCATTTTAATCTCGCCTTCCGGGTCGAAGCTGAGATACGCACGAAGGCTGGACTTCAAGTGCACAAACAACTCCACTGAATATGAGGCTGTGATCCTGGCACTTTCAAGGTTGCGATCGTTATCAGTCCGAAGGGCACTCATCAACACAGACTCTCAAGTCATTGCGGGGCACATTGAAAAAAACTACAAAGCAAAAGATCCAGAGCTTCAAAAGTATCTTCAATATGTACGAAGGTTAGAATCTTTCTTCCTCGGCATAACAGTAAAAGCAATATCGAGGACCGAAAACAGTGAAGCAGATTGCTTAGCCAAAGCAGCAGCGCAGCAGCTACAGCTCCCTCCGGACGTGTTCTACGAGGTTTCCACTCGGTCAGCCTTCGAAGCCTCCGAAATCAGCATCAAGCTGATCAACACAATTCAATGCGAGGATTGGAGAGCACCTATCATGGCCTACATCAAAGGACTTCATGAACCCAGCTCCAAAGAAGAAGAGAACAGACTAAAGCAAAGAGTGCGAGGGTACAAGATTGTGGATAACGCCTTGTTCAAAGCTTCGGTAACCTCACCCTGGCTCAAGTGCGTGTCACAGTCCGAAGGTAGCGACATTCTCAAACTCATCCACGAAGGTATATGTGGTTCACACAATGGCCCGAGGGCACTAGTAGGAAAGGCTTTCCGGCAAGGTTTCTACTGGCCAACTGCGCTGAGAGACGCTGAAACCATCGTCAAGAAGTGCGAAGGTTGTCAACTGACAGCAAAAAACCAAAACGGCCCAGGGGCTCCTACAACCCTCATATGCCCAACCTGGCCTCTACAAAGGTGGGCAATGGATCTCGTGGGCCCACTACCGACGGCTCCGGGGAACCTTCGCTATGCGGTGGTAGCCGTGGAATATTTCACCAAATGGACCGAAACAAGACCGCTGTCCTCAATAACCTCCCTCGCAGTAAAAAGGTTTTTCTGGCAGCAGATAGTTTGTCGCTTCGGAGTCCCCCAACATCTAACCGTCGACAACGGCACCCAGTTTGACAGCGAGGTTTTCAAAGAGTTCTGTGCACAAATCGGAACAATTCTATGCTTCGCCTCAGTCCGCCACCCGCAGTCCAACGGTCTAGTCGAAAGAGCCAACGCAACAATCTTCCAATCCATATCCAAAAAATTGCAAGGCAGACCCAAAGGCAAATGGGCAGACGAGCTAACTGCAGTCACCTGGTCCCACAATACCTCCGAATGCAGAGCAACCAAATTCACACCCTTCAAACTTTTGTTCGGCGAAGAAGCCGTGCTACCAGAGGAGCTAAAATACGTTTCACCAAGAACAACCCTCGCAAGTGATGAGCCAGCCAAGCTAATTGACAAAGACTTGCTAGAAGAAACAAGATGCAGCGCAGTTCACAACCTTCGCAAGTATCAGGAAGAGACCAAAAAATGGAGAGATAAAAAGGTCAGAATCAAAAACCTACAGAAGGGCGACCTCGTCCTCATCCATAAACAAAACGCCAGTATGGCCGGAAAGTTCCAGCCTAAGTGGACAGGCCCGTTCCTGATCACAGAATGCAATCGCCCAGGCTCTTTCCACCTCTCCGACAGCGAAGGTAATATCCTACCACACACCTGGAACATCGACGACCTTCGCAAATTCTACCCACAGCGGAGCCTTAGCGAGCCCTCGCGTTATGTAATCTTCGTCACTTTCTATGTTATCTACTCTCATGTACTTAACAAAAACAGGAGCTGCACTCTTTTTCCTTACGAAGGGGCGTAAGGTTTTTTAATGAGGCAGTATCCAAAGCATTAATACAGGCTAGAGCCCCCAAAAAAGCAAACACTCCAACCTTCTACTCCCAAACATCAAAAAAGCGGATCTCTTCCAAAGAGCGCTACATTCGATGAAAACCTGCTAAGATTGCTTCGAAAAACATTCCTTTTCTTTTCAAAGCAAACTTCACCTCCGCCTAAGATAAGGGGAGGAAAGTCGAGCACCCTGGCACAAACGACAGGGGCTCGCAAAAGCAAACTCACCTCCGCCTAAGATAAGGGGAGGAAAGTCGAGCACCCTGGCACAAACGACAGGGGCTCGCAAAAGCAAACTCACCTCCGCCTAAGATAAGGGGAGGAAAGTCGAGCACCCTGGCACAAACGACAGGGGCTCGCAAAAGCAAACTAACCTCCGCCTAAGATAAGGGGAGGAAAGTCGAGCACCCTGGCACAAACGACAGGGGCTCACAAAAGAAACTCACCTCCGCCTATGATAAGGGGAGGAAAGTCGAGCACCCTGGCACAAACGACAGGGGCTCGCAAAAGCAAACTCACCTCCGCCTAAGATAAGGGGAGGAAAGTCGAGCACCCTGGCACAAACGACAGGGGCTCGCAAAAGCAAACTAACCTCCGCCTAAGATAAGGGGAGGAAAGTCGAGCACCCTGGCACAAACGACAGGGGCTCGCAAAAGAAACTCACCTCCGCCTATGATAAGGGGAGGAAAGTCGAGCACCCTGGCACAAACGACAGGGGCTAGCAAAAAAGCAAACTTCACCTCCGCCAGAAATAAGGGAAGGCGCGGAGTCCGAAAAATCGAGCATTCTCGCACAAGCAAGCCAGGCCTCGGCGCGGGCCCACTTTCTCCGTCTCGCCCGAGCCCTCCAAGCCAGGCCTCGGGCGAGGCCACATCAACGCGATCAAAAAGTAGTGCGCGAGCCTCGCTAAAAGAAAAAAGGGGGCGTCGCTGTTTTTTCAAAACAAGCTCACACGAGCAAGTGCGCGAGCCTCGCTAAAAGAAAAAAGGGGGCATCGCTGTTTTTTCAAAACAAGCTCACACGAGCAAGTGCGCGAGCCTCGCTAAAAGAAAAAAGGGGGCGTCGCTGTTTTTTCAAAACAAGCTCACACGAGCAAGTGCGCGAGCCTCGCTAAAAGAAAAAAGGGGGCGTCGCTGTTTTTTCAAAACAAGCTCACACGAGCAAGTGCGCGAGCCTCGCTAAAAGAAAAAAGGGGGCGTCGCTGTTTTTTCAAAACAAGCTCACACGAGCAAGTGCGCGAGCCTCGCTAAAAGAAAAAAGGGGGCGTCGCTGTTTTTTCAAAACAACCTTACACGAGCAAGTGCGCGAGCCTCGCTAAAAGAAAAAAGGGGGCGTCGCTGTTTTTTCAAAACAACCTTACACGAGCAAGTGCGCGAGCCTCGCTAAAAGAAAAAAGGGGGCGTCGCTGTTTTTTCAAAACAAGCTTACACGAGCAAGTGCGCGAGCCTCGCTAAAAGAAAAAAGGGGGCGTCGCTGTTTTTTTTTCAAAACAAGCTTACACGAGCAAGTGCGCGAGCCTCGCCAAGAGTTAAGCAGGGCGTCGCCGTTAAAACAACATAAGAAACGTCAAAATAGCTCAGCAAACATGGCACACAACTCATACGTTTTTCTCTTACCGTTACAAAATAACGTTACAACAGCAAACATATCCCAAAATAAAAAATCTTTACAAGGAACCACCGCTCCCCTCAATTAACTCCAAATCATCCAAACCTTCGGCCTCCACCTCAAACCCCCCCTCCACCGGAACCAGGGGCCCCACAACAAAGGAGCGGCAGGGACAATTGGTAGCTCCCCGGGCAAAACCCTCGCCCTATACATATACCTATGCCTCGTCTCGTCAACTTCCGAAGGTTCTTCCTTCGGGATCACAAGCGCCCCATCCGAACCAACTTCAAGCTCTCTTTGACCGAACAAATATTCCAAAGCCGCGTTCTCGTCAATATCATCATCACCGCCACCTTGCGAGGTCGAAGAAGACCCAAACAAATAACGATCGGCTTGGCGGTCTGTATAGTCTGTCTCGCGCCAAAACCGACTCGACCTACTATCTTTTAAATCATATCTCCGCACCTTCGACCACCAAAAACGTTCAAAGGAAAGCGAAGGATATTTAAATCTAGCGCGAGCCCATGATTCACCAGTTATAAAAACATCTTGGTAGTTCAACATCAGCGGGGTCACGTCGAATACGTCTAGCACGGTTCCGTCAGGAACCTGCATGTTGCACAAAAATACGAGATGTCTCAGCCTCGTCAAGTCTTTACACAAAACCATAGTATCTACAAAAAGGCCTCCCTCGCCCCAACAAACCCAGGCATCACACCTGCCCAGTTTCCCCTCGGTTGATGTCCAAACCCTCGCCAGCGGCGACAGTCGAGGTCCCAGCTGACGCCTCCTCCGCAGTGGGGTCTTCCGCAGCAGCCTCGACATTTGTCGTAGTCTCCTCTTCCATCGCCGTCGCCCGCGCAGCATCTCCTTCAACGATCGGCACGCCCCCAGTCAACGACTCGATCTCGGCGAGCGTAACCCCCGCACAGCTTGGCTCAGGGGCGGCTTCGGAGTCACCCCTCGCTGCAGCTTCCGTAGGCGGCGAGGGCATTGCATCTCGTCGAGCCTATAAGCAAAACAAAAGACAAACCTCGCCAAAATTCAACAAACAACCCCTCTAAAACAAAAGCAACAAAAATAAAAAAACTTAAAAAAATGCGAACCTGGCGCGTAGCCTCGGCAGCTTCTTCGAAGGCGAGAGCTCGGCCACCTCCGGAGATCCAAAACTTGCGAAGCAAACGCATCGCACAGTTCCGAACTTCTGCGTCATCAACCTTCATCTGGCGAACCTCTTCAACCGACGGAAAAACATGGCTCGGCCTTCTGACCTTGCGAAGATGATCACAATCCGCCAGTCGAAGCGTGCTCGCCATTGCCAAGGCCCCGGCGTAGCCACCAAAATCGGCTGCATTGGAAACTAACGAGCTAAACACATCAAGCTCGTCTCCCAGCCAGCCCTCGAAGGCCTCTGCATCAGCTGCAGGCAATGGCTCTCCGGCTGAGCCCCCAGCCTCGGTCAGACAACAATCAAGTTTACGTTTGACGTTCTCCATGCTCGTTCGCCAAGATTTCTTCAAATCAACTAGCCGACCCTCGGCCTCAGCCAAAGCCTTGTCTTTCTCCTTTCCCGCGGCAATCAGATCAGCATTACGCTTCGCCAGCTCAACCGCCTCCTCTCGAGCCTTCGCAGCCTTCTCAGAAGCAATCTTCATTTCATTCTCCTTGTTCTCTAGGCTCCGCGCCAGTTTGCTATTCTCCTTCTCAAGTTCAGTAATATGGTTCCTCATAAACTCCATGTCGGAGCTAACCTTCCGCCTCGCTGAGCGGTTCAAGAGCATCAGCTCCGCCAACTTGACGTCAACGTCATCAAAGGTGTCGCCAACCGCTTGATCTGCAAGAAGGACCTCCGCCTCCGGCACACAAATGCGGCCGAAGATCCGGCCCAGGAAACGCCTTTCCTCCGGGCTACACTGCAAATGGCAGTCCCGAAGGTCCGGACTGGTGAACAGTGCCGTTGCCGGATCAGAAATCCCAAGCTTCTTGGCGTATTCCGGAAGGCTCGACCGGCTAGCCTCGCCAAACGGTCTCTTTCCCCGGGACCGCGCAGAGTCAAGTTCCCCATCAAACTCTGACCCCTCCACCCAAAGGTGCGAGCCCGCAAAGCTGGGAACCGCACCTCGTCGAGGGCTACCTGGCTCAACATCTTGTACAATTTCAAGTGCGCCCTGGGCAACCATCGCACCAACACTAGGCGAGGCTCCGCCTCCAATAGACACCTCCTCATCCGTGTCATGTCCTTCACTAGAACCCTCGCTGCCTTCATCAGACGAACCCTCGTCCGTCTCCCTCTCCTTTGCGTCCTTCTCCACCTCATCATCATCCGATTCATCCTCGTCGCCCGAAGTCTGGACCAAAGCGCCGATCCCTCCAACGCGAGGCACGCGTCCCCCGACTGAACCGGCACCCCGCCCGCTCCGAGCCACGGCCAAGGAAGAAGTGCTCGCAGCAACAGAGCCAGCAGCGACTTTCGTCGCAAGCACCTTCGCTCGGCCCCCAGCCCCGCCACGGCCTCGACCACGGCCCCTCTTCGGCCGAGAGACGATCTCCGTTCCTCCCGAAGCCTTACGCTTCCTCTTCTTCGGCGCATCGTCGCTCGAAGGAGCGGGCCAGTTGGCATACCGAATACCAAGAATGTCAAACATTCTGTTCACTCGACCTTCGCCGCCCACCAAGCTATGGATAGCCTTCACTTCCAGTGGGGAAAGCTTCCCCACGAGCTCGTCTGTCCACTGCTGAACTCGTTTGAAAACAGCTTCATTCCCGTCCTCGCGCCTCGGAAATTTCTTAAGCGTTTTTTCCCAAACCTTCTCCAGATCCAAACTAGGTTTCTTCAAGCCCCTACCTTCGTACCTCGGGTCATTCTCCACAACAAACCAAGTCCGCCTCCGGCCAAGAGGCCAAATCTTGGCACAGCAATATTCCTCCACCAAATCACGCGCACACTGAGAACGCGCAACGACCCTCAAGCAATCAACAGCAGCATGGGCCTCGACGCTCATCTTAGCTTCGGCGCCCACATCTCCAAGCACCGGAAGCTCGCCGCAAAGCTCGGAGCTGTCACTAGTTTTGTAATAGAACCAGAACTCCTGCCACCCGCTGCTCCACTTGTTCTTCTGCGCTTGCACCGGAAGCTCCGCGCCGGCGCGATGGCAAAAAGTGTACACCGCGAATTGTCCAAGGTTGGTCTTGCCCTCGCTGTCCGTAATCTTGCGAGGCTGCATGTGAACGCGATGAGTGCGAACAAAACCCTCAACATGAGGAACAACCCCCTGAGACCTGCAGGCCCAGACGTAGACCGACATCTTTGTGAAGCAAGAAGGCGTAAGCTGATGAAACCGCAGGTTGAACCTCCGCAGAACCGAAGTCACGAAGGAGTCAGCTGGGAAGCGAAGGCCAGCCGAAAAGAACTCTTCAAACACCACAACTTCATCTGCGTCCGGCTTCGGCACGGTCTCCCCACTGCTGGCCCTCGCCTTGCCCTCCTCAACCCAGCCCCACCGCACATAAGACGCAATCTCACTTGCGCAAACCCGGCTAAGACCAAACTCGAAGGTAATCCCCTCGTCCGCGGCTGTGGGAGAAACAGCGCGAGCAGTTTGCTTCAACCTAGCCATCTCTCCAGCTGCTAACGCTACCGAACAACGAACGCCTGTCTCAACCCTCGCAGACAAGCTAAAACAAACCTTCGCTACAAGCAAATTGCAACAACAGGATGGCTATAGCAGCAGAAGGCACAATCAAACCCCCCCACTCACTCTTTCTATTTATAAGCCGGGAAACGAGCCCCTCACCCGACGAAGTCGGCACGACAACCAAAAAACGCGGCGCAAAAAACGAAACAGGCTTCAATATAATAAAGCCACACCACAACGGCCCAGCCCAAGGCAGTCGCGGGCGTCGCTGCCGAGGGCCCCGTTTTTGTCCCCATTAAAAGGCGCTGCTTGGGCCTAAACCACGGTCTTTTAGATCCAAGACAACGAGGGGCTACTGTTGGGGGAAAGGACCCTCGGCAGAAGCGCCGCCCGAACTGATGCTCGACTTTAGCCCTCGCGCAACGCCTGGTGTGCTTGCGAGGTCCCTCTCCTATTGGAGACCGTTACCCTGACCCCCGGATGCGGGGTCAACCCTCGTCACTTTTTGTGCTTCCGTGCAGGTCTAAGGCGACGGTCGCGCTGCAGGAAACCTTCGGTGATTCACGACGCCACCTTCGTAAGGAGCGAAGGTCCAGGCAAGCGGCAAGTGTGCGTTGCCCCAGAGGCAAGCGGAGCCTGAAGGTCCGGCGAGCACGGCCGAAGGTTAAACCTTCGTCCTTCTCCCCCGGAGGCAAGTAAAGCCGGAGGTCCGGCAGATGGCGGAGGTGCGCGGGCCCAAGGGTGAGCGCGGCCGAAGGTCAAGACCGCTGCACCTCTCCCCGAAGGTGAACAAGGGCCAGGTGGCGGCGCGCTGGGGGGTGGCCGATTAGGGGTTCCGCTTCAGCTGTGCATTTACGCTTTTGCCCTTCCTCCCTGCGCGGAGGCGAGGAATCTTTGCTGTACCCTTCTGTAATTTGGCCCGTGCCCCTTGGCATTCCCTATAAATACCAAGGGGATGAACGGTGTAAGAGAGGACTTTTTGGAATTTGAGCACTTTCCACTTCCGTCTAACCTTCGCTATTGCACCCGACACTTGGCCGCCTTCGCTCCTTCCCCTGCACAAGTGCGGAGGTGGGGCAAGTGCGTTCCAACACTCCCCGTTGTGTCGACCAACACTAGGTGACCCGGTGGCTAATCAGCACAAAGCCAAGCTCACAAAGAGCGCCACAAGAATCTACCGCTAGTGAGGTAGCTCAATGACACGAGCAATCCACTAAGGATATCTCTTGCCGCTCCGGCGAGGTGAGACTCCAAAACCTTTCACAATTACGATCGGTGGTGGCCAAGAACAATATCCTTCTCTTGCCAACAACACCACAATGCCTCCAAGCCATCTAGGCACCGACAAATGCCAAGAGTAACAAGAAACTCAAAGCCGATGCGAAGGACTAGTGCCACTAGATTGAACTCTTTCAAATCACGCACTAGATCACTCAATCTCACTTGGTTTGATCAAATCAACTTGGGAGATGAGTTGGGAGGCTTGCCAAAGCTCACTAGAATGCTTAGGAATCGAAATGTGCAAGAGAGAAACCAAGTGAGCCGGCCAAGCCCCTTAAATAGGCCAACCAAAATGGCCGAGCCGTTGGGCCAGAATCGGGGCATCGGACGCGCCGATGCTCAACCATCAGACGCTGCCCTAGCGTCCGATGCTCCAGATAGATCCACCTGTCCCCCTAATATAAATTCAGCCCATTAGACCCCAACGGTCATATCCCTTCGCTCCACGGTTAATGTGACATCGGACGCGCCGATGCCAGGCATCGGACGCTCCGATGCCACTGCTCGATTTAGCTCTTTTCTGCACCACATTGGACGCGCAGGCACCATCACATCGGACGCTCAACCCCTGCGTCCGATGACCATGCAGAGAGGTTCCAGAAAGGGTCAAATCACATCGGACGCAGACCAGCGTCCGATGCTCCCTGGAAAGCATGCTCGCGCCACGTAACCTGCATCGGACTCTGCAACAGTGTTTCCTCAGCGTCCGTTGCCAGCGTCCGATGCTCTTTCAACATTTGTCAGAAACTAGGGTTTACCATCGGACGCTCGGCCCAGCGTCCGATGCTCCTCGGACAAACGTCCAATGCTCCGCGAGCTTAACACTTCACTTCTGAAAACCGCTGAATCCTGCCTCGCAAGCTCGGCAGGAGGGGGAAGGAATATGTGCTAGTCTTCCCCACTTCTCCACAACACCTCAACACCCCCTTATCCAAAAAGTGCTAACACCACCAAGAGTACATCATTACATGCAAGTGTGTTAGCATTTTGCAAAGCATTTTCAAAGGGGTTTTGTTAGTCACTCACTAGGTCTATAGCATCGATATGTTAGAGAACTCCTAGTGGCACTTGAACACCGCATAAGCCGTGAATTAACTCCGATTAATAGTACGGCTGTCTATCATAAATGTGATCACACTGGCTAAGTGTCTTGATCACCAAAACAAAGAGCCCTATAGGTTATACCTTTGCCTTCGGGCCTCTTTGCTCCATCTCTTCTCTTCTTCATTTCACCAATGGTAGAGCACTTGATCTCTTGAGTGCTTGTGGCCATCACCATCCTCCATGGTTGCCAACTTGCTAGTTACAACACTTGGCTTGGTTTCAATCCTTTCTTATAAGCTACACACATGCTTAGCAATAGGATTAGACCAAATAGGTTTCATCAATTAACCAAAACCAAACTAGGGCTTTCACCTAGGCCGCGAGGCATCAGCCGCTGAGACCCTGAATCAAGTCAGAGACCTCCATGCCTTGGAGTTGAAGGAAGCCTACTTCATCACTCGATCCAAGCGCAAGATGCTTGCCACCGACAACCGAGTGCCTATGATACTAGAAGGTATCCCCATCAATCCTCCAGAAGGACAGGAAGATCGAGTGGTACCTCCGGCACCACCACTGAAGGAAGCGTCCGAAGGAGACGAACCCCTTCTCCTCACACAACCACCGCCAAGAGAAGAAGCCAACCCCAGCTCAGTTGAAGGACCCCAGGAAGCCAGGAATGAAGCCGCCCTGTCCGATGAAGTAGATTAGTCACTCCAATGGGAGATGAACCTTTCCCTTCCCTGCATTATTGTATTCCATCTGTTGCACCAGGAATGAATTATGCTCAGTTCGTGGTTGTGTGATGATGACCATATGCGCTAAGAAGCCAAAGAAAAAGGGAAGAAAATACTTAGAAAATTTCCCTTAGAAATAATTTGGAATTGGGTCTAAAATAATAGAAGATTCAAGGTAAATCTTCTAAGTGGGGTAGACCCTAGGCATTAAAACTATATCATAAGAAGGAATATAGTGGGGCAATAACAACAAAAGGAGCCGATTATTTACAAAATTGTCAATGAGAAGTTAAAATTCAAGCCGAGAAAGAAAACCCCAGGATCACTATAAGTGTGGCACAAGAGAAATAATCCGAGAAGACCGACACCACAACACACAGAAGATTTAAAAAGGTTGTAAAGAAAAACTTGGAGGAATAAATCCTCTAAGTGGGGTAGCCCTGTAGAACAAGAAGTGAAGATGAAAAAGGAAGGACATTTTTGTGAAGACCAAATCAGTGGGTCAGCTAGGACATGAAATAAAATTTAAATCAATAAAGAAGACCACAGATGACATCACCAAGATAAGGATGGTGGACAGACAGCACGAGTAAGGCAAAACCAACCTCTCTCTAATCTCTCTGTTCTCTCTTAGGATCTTCCCCTATCTCCAAATTCTTGACCTCTTTAGGACTCTCTCTCTAGCTTGCTTGAATCTCGGGGACGAGATTCTTCTAAGTGGGATAGATCTGTAACATCCTATGTTTGCATCATTTAAAATTCACTAAAAATTTGAACTTTTTAAAATTTACAACAAAATAGAACTTGACTATTTATTTTCCGCAAAACCGTTTTAAAATAATTTCCAAAACCCTTGCATCAAAATTCACCATATGCATTTTTTCTGGAATTAGGAAATCGCTTTGTACGTGTGCCTTGAATGTCTGTTCGTTTTGTTTGCTTGTATGCTTGCTTGAGTGCTTACACTAGAATTTAATTTGGCACTAAATAATCTCCTTGACCATTCCCCTAAAAATCCCACCTCAAAATCTGGATACAAATTCCATCTAAAACTCTAGTTTATATATTTCTGGGAAATCATAAAAGCATCTGGAATGGAAAATAAAAAGGGAATTGAAAATGGAAAATGTTTGTGGGCTCCTTCTCTTCTGGCCTAACCTGCGAGCGCTCTCCTGTTCCCCTCTACGTACTGCCGCAGCGGCATACATTCTTGTGTTTGTGTACGCGTACAGGTGTAAGCCATCAAGAAGGAGATACTTGCACATGGAATTACTAGCTTGGATGAAGAAGCTAACAAGATGAGCATGTACGTGCATGCCAACACACACACTGTATGAGCCATGCATGGATCACCTACTGGGAGGCCCATATTAAAAATTTAAAATTAGTGACTGCTAATGACCGGCACAAATCAGTTCCCTCGTCATGCTCACGCCTTGGGTCAGGCCGGCGTCTCCGTGCAAGCGTGCAAGCACGGCAGCTTCTACTCCCCTCGCTTTCCACCTCCATGTGGACTCTGGCCGTCAGCTTCATCGTCTCCAAAGGCCAACCACGTCACTATACAACACCGCCTTTCTGTGCAGCTGACGCCGCACCACGTGGGCGTCCTGTCCGTAAAGTCATGACGCGTCACAGGGACCCTCCAGTGTTGTACCAGGTGACCTGTGCGTCACCCTCTTCCTGTGAGCTACCGCCTCACTCCAATGTCGCTTTGCCAATAGATGAGGATGGCAGCTCAGCAGCACCAACGTTCACCGGAGATATTTTCTGTGGTCACCGCTGCTGCATGCCATGGATCGATGCCGAAAAATATCGGTCAGCTCGCCACCGTCTTACTGTACCCACCGACCTACTGCAGCTATAAAGGCCGGCCATGGTCATCATCGAGGGCGACCCGACCAAGCTCGGACGGACATGGCACACGAAGCGGAGGTGGAGAACGAGCCCTGCCTCCTCTCCGGCTGCTTGCTCTAGCGATATGGACGGAGCCGAGCTCGAGCACGCGAAGTAGATGTCGAAGTGGCCTAAATCGCTGCTGAGCTCTTCGCGCCCGAGGACGTCACGCCGGAGTTCCGACTCGGCTTGCGACCGCCGTGGCCGGAGTCGTTGCTAACGCTTGCCACGCCGGAGTTAGAGCCGCCGATGCTGAAGCAGTGGCGGAACCAGAACCTTTGATTAAGGGGGGCCGGACAATACGATTTCACCTCGTAAATTTCATAAATATATATATCTCAATAGATTTTTAAAAATTTTACATATATATTTAATATTTATAACAAAAAAACTCAAAATTATTATTAAAAAATAGTGAAATTATAATTTTTTATGTATATAATTGAATTTTTTTAATATATTATAAACAAGTTTTACTGTTCATAGGGGGGCCAGGGCCCCTGCTGGCCCCCCCTGGTTCCGCCACTGTGCTGAAGCCCTGGCTGTCAAGCCGCTGCTGCTGCCCACCGGTCGTGCCCCGTCTCTGCATGCTGTCGGCCACCTCGCCAGAGCCGAAGCTGCCGCTGGCCGACGCCGCGCTGTCCTCTCTCTCTCCCATTCCCTCTCTTTCTCCGTGTCTCTGTTTTCTGCTCGGGAGAGGACGAGGACGATTGACCAAGTGACGTCCGATGGCAACCATTCCCTGGCCAGGTCTCCTTTCTATTTCTGCCTGTATATGGTGCACATGAACTAAAGAGGAGGAAGCCACCAGTCCACCGATCGGTGCACAAGTCTACAGCGGTGCAGTTCGGTCTTTGGATGGAGTAGCACAGCGCGCCAAGCCTCACAGCCCTGGACCCACGTGTCAGCCACAGTAAAAATGCTAGGCACACCCGAGAAGCGTACACAAGAAGATAAGTAAGCCCTTCTTCCTTTCCAGAAAAAATTCCCAGAAAATTCCTAAAATAACTAGAGCCACCTAGATCCTACACAAACTTTTCCACTCCCTTGCCATCATCTAAATTTCCAGATATAAATCTCAAGCTTCTCCCCACTCGTGTTTCACCTATAAACCTAGAAAATTCATATCTCCATCATCCAAACTCAAAACCATGTAATCTCTCCACCAAAAATCTTCTTAAATCCAACCCTTCACATTCATGTTCTTCTCCTAATTTTTTGTGCTTATTTAAATTCTAGTTATGTTTGTTGCTCTGTTTCTTTTAACGCTAACCTAGTTGCACCACCTAAGCACCATATATTCGAATATGCATGTACACTATAGCTTGTACACAAATACTCGAATATAAATACACTCTCTCACATAAAATAATAACAATAGTTGTAGTGATAATAATAATAATAATAATAGCAATATTAATAAAGTAATAGTCATAGTCTAAATAATAAACCTGATCAAGCTCTTAACCCCGTATATTTGAGTGTCTCTGAACACCTATCACATACATGGGTACTCAAATATACGTGCACGTAGCTATAACCTTGCACACATATGTGGACATATGCTTATTCGTATATATCCCTATATATGTTACTAAGAAATATGTCTTCATACATCGAACCCTCTCTTGCTAACCCCTGAGGCATATATATATATGCATGTGCGTATATGTCGTTTACCTCTACCTCCTATCCCTCCTCCATCTTAACCCTAGCTAGGTGCATGCTTATGCGTATGCGCTGCTGATCTTAAATTGATATAATAATGATATAACTAAGAGAAACCAACCAATCCAAATAAAACCAACCCTCTTGCTTGATCATGCTTGTTTTGCTTGTTGTGTTTTTCTTGTTTGTCAACGCTAGATCGCGTAAGATAAAAGTCGTGAGAAGGCCCTGATGGAACCTGAAGGATGAAGAACAACCAAAGATCGAAGGAACAAGGATCAAGATCGCAAGACAAGGATGCATCGACTGCGAGTGCAGGCAAGTCCTAATTCCCTTTCTCACCTTCCACCAAATCTTCTTATCTCTACTCTTCACCTACCACTCTAGCCAAATCATATACCACACTCATACTACCCATACCATACCTTACCACATAACCTATCCCTTCCCTCCAAATACCACCACTAAGTCTATCCTTGTCGGTGTTTGTTAACTGGCAACTCGTCTTGAGGGATCTCAGACGATTTGTTCGGTGGGGATCGACGTATGCAGAACTCGATGGTAAACGCAGAGACAAGGATTTATACTGGTTCGGTCTGCTGAATAGCATCCCTACGTCCAGTTGGGGGAATAGTATTGCGCCCTGCGCTTATGGGTGTCTGGTTATGTACCATGACCCCTTTATGCCTCTGGCTTATCTTATCTCCCAATCTAGAGCGCTCTGCCTCTCTTTATATAGTCCAGGAGGCTAGAGTCCTAGTCGGTTACATCTTAGGAGTCCTAATAGGATTACAAGGTAGCAATACTACTAGGATTACATACGGGGAGTCCTAGTTGGACTAGGTCTTCGCCCTTCCTTGCGGAGTACCCGGGGACTCTGTCCCACAAGCCCCCGAGCTCTTCATGGTTTATCAGTGAAGTCATCTTGAGACCTTGGCCTTGATCAAGTGTCATCCGAGTACCTTCTGAGAGAAACCATAAAGTGCTCTTGAAGTCTTCTAATGGTGTGCGCTTTCTGAAAATCGCACCCATTGGGTGTAGCCCCCGAGCCTCTTGCTGTTTAGCATAAAGAGTTGGAGGGTCTTGTCTGAAATTGCATCAATTCCTTTCAAAGAAATTTGGATGCATCATTTGAGGATATGTATCCCGCAGCCCCCGAGCCTAAAATCGACTACTTGGAGTCGATTGTAGAATCTTTGTAGACATCCTCAAGGGTGCAACCGAGTAATCTCCCGAAGACAAGGATCAACATCTGCTTGTCGCCGAGTGGTTGAATGCTTGTAAATTTGATCTTTCATCCTTGAATCCCAGCCCCCGAGCGTAGTCAGAGTGAAGTCGACTAAGTTGAGGCAGCGACCGAGCCCCCGAGCTTAATGTCGACTAAGCCGTGGAGGAGAAGGAGCTTGATCGAAGTAGTGAAAGTAGAATATTGGTGAGCTCAAGGCTTCGGGTGGGTAGTCTCCTCACCGGAGACCCCGTATCACCCCCACCTCGAGACTCCCAAATCATCATAACCATGTTTGAAGGCTCGTTGCAACAACATGGTGTCCGAGTGAGGCAGCCCTCAGGGGCGTACCTAACCCAGCGGCGTGGTGTCCGAGTGAGGCAACCCTCAGGAGCATACCTCAACCGGTGTTGTAGTCCATATCTTTTCCTTAGCTTGGTTGATGCCGAGTTGAGCAGTCAGCACCGCCGAGTGGGGTAGTCGACACCATCGAGGGGAGTAGTCGGTAACACCGAGATTTCCGAGTAATGCACGACTTGGTACTCGAACGGCTTGCTTATTACTCGGACGACTTGTTTGCAGCTCGATAACGTCTTGATGGTTCAACGCCTGCTCGACAGCTCGCTTGTGGCTCGACGGCTCACTCGTGGCTCAACGGCAACTTGATGGCTTGCTTGCGGTTCAATCAGCAACTCGAGGGCTCGCTTGCTTGCAGCTCGACAGCGGCTTGATGGCTCGCTTGTGGCTCAACAGCAGCTCGAAGGCTCACTTTTACGGCTCAACGGCAGCTTGATGGCTCGCTCACGGCTCAACAACAGCTTGAGGGCTTGCTTACTTACGGCTCAACGGTAGCTTGATGGTTCGCTCGCAGCTCAACAGTAGCTTGAGGGCTCACATGCGGCTTATGGCTCACTTGCGGCTTTACGGCAGCATGATAGCTCGACGACTAGGTACCCAGGCATTGTGGATATATGAGTAGTTGGTTGTTGATGAAGTCGACTAGTCAGAACAGCTCCTCAGCAGATTCTTGATCGAGCCGGGTTGTTGCCGAGTAATTCTTGATCATCTGGATCTTGTTCCCGACTATTACGTTGAAATTCGAGTGGAGTAGTCGGTCGGGTCCGGGTAGTCGGAAGTACGCGCGGAGTCTTGTTCGTTGCCCATGGCTCGGCTTGCTTGCAGCTTGGATGATTCGCTTGCAGCTTGCTTTTGGCCCAGACAGCTCGTCTTGCGCTGGTGAAAATTGTTCCACGTCGGAAAATTTGATCTTGATGTCCATCGAGATCTTGATCGCAATTGCGCCGAAGTCCCCTACCTACGCGCCAGCTGTCGGTGTTTATTAACCGGCAACTCGTCTTGAGGGATCTCAGACGATTTGTTCGGTGGGGATCGACGTATGCAGAACTCGATGGTAAACGCAGAGACAAGGATTTATACTACTTCGGTCTGCTGAATAGCATCCCTACGTCCAGTGTGGGGGAAATAATATTGCGCCCTGCGCTTATGGGTGCCTGGCTGTGTACCATGACCCCTTTATGTCTATGGCTTATGTTATCTCCCGATCTAGGGCGCTCTGCCTCTCTTTATATAGTCCCGGAGGCTAGAATCCTAGTCGGTTACATCTTAGGAGTCCTAATAGGATTACAAGGTAGCAATACTACTAGAATTACATACGGGGAGTCCTAGTTGGACTAGGTCTTCGCCCTTCCTTGCGGAGTACCCGGGGACTCTGTCCCACAATCCTATCCCATCCACCCAACTTGCTACTCCTAAACCACCCCTTATCCACCACTTCCACCATATAAACCACTCCCACCTTCTATCCATTTAAAATATTTAATATGCTCAATTTATATTATTAATAATATTGTGGTAAATGTGATTTAATGTGAACATGATAATGTGACTATATGAACCATGATGCTAATTGAACTGGATAACAAAACTATTTTTCCGACTGAGCAAGTGGGAGGTACTTCACGTGGTGTGGAACTACCTCTTGGACAGGTTCGCCTAGTGAGGGTTCCTGTTTGGAGACACTTGTTTTGGTCATTTAGGGACTGATTCATTGGCCTCGCGCGTCTAGATAGAAACGCGTCCAGCCACACGACTATATGGGTAGGTCTAAGCTCACACCCCGATAGGAGAAGTATAATACCTGCCTGGAGGTCGGGTGACAACGATTTAACAGGAGAAGGCACGACTGCTAAGTGATCTCTCGTGGCCCGGTCGGCGTGGTTGCTAAGTGATCTTCCACGTTAAATTCCCGTTTAGGCCATGTGCGAGCCCCCTCTCTTATGATATGGTTTTGGCCAGTTGGACCAAGCGTGGTCTATTTTCGGCCCCTGTGTAAACCGTGGTAAGGGTTATATGGAACCTATGGATGCGTCCTCTCGGGTACGAGTGTGAATTGGGACAACTTAGGTACCAAGTGAAGGACCGAATTAGCGAATAGAGGGGGGGTGAATGGGAGCCTCAAATTTCTTCTCAAGAAATAGATGGTCCTTGTCCCAGAGAGTCACCCCAAAAGCAAGATGCGGGCTTGCTAGTATCCACGACCCTAGATGTAGGGTGGATGCTTCCTAGAAGCACAGCGGCATACTACACAACCCGGGAAATCCAACGCAAAAGCCGGAAACCAAATCTGTAGCCGCACGAACGAACCGCAGATGAAACAGTGCAAACCTGCACTGACCGAACTCAGCCCTGCGTCCGATCAGAGAGGATCAGACATGTCCGGTCAGGAAAATCCTGATCTGGGACTTCTCTGTGTTAGACCGGACTCACGGAACAGAGCATTCGGTCACAACACGCGTAGCGTCCGGTCAGAAGAGCCAAACGATGAATAGTGCAAGTGTTGCGTCTTGTCACTGAAAGCGAAGAAGTGTCCGATCAAAAACAGCAGGGCGAACTGTGAAAACCATCAACGATCGGACTCGCTGACGAGCGTCCAGTCAATCCGAGCCGTGGATTCGGTCACCACGCAAATGCACAGTTCATCCACCGATTTGCCTTGAACTCCGTCAGATCAAAAGCACTGAGGCTCAAACTTACAGAAAAGAATCACAAGGAGGATAGTGAGCTACTCCTAGGAAATCATGGCTCGAACCTATCTCCAAATCGATGAATCGAAGAAGTTCAGGGGAAAAGGAGAAAAGCACGATTCAAAACGAAAATGATTCGATCTACTAGCTCGTGAGGTTAGAGAAGAATTCGTTCAGTGGAAAGAAGTGCCTCACGATCTAGCACAAGTGGGTTCAAGCGGAATCGAAAATCGTCTCACGGAGAGGAAGAACTAGGCAAATCTCCGAGAGGGCAAAAATGAAAACGCAAAGAACACATGAACGAAACACGAATCGAACTCGATTTCAGCAGTGTCTCGAACCCACGGGACAAAAATGAGATTACGGTCTCATTTCCTCAAAAACTCTAGTACACAGAGGTATTGTAGTTCACTCTGCGGATCACAGGCAGCGAGGTATGATTGAAACCTTAGTGGAGGCTAGAGAATAGAAGCTGCAAGGATGAGGGCTGCTAGGACAGAATGGATTGAGGGTCTGCCATCACTACTTATAGCCTAATAAACTTTTTACCCTTCTACCCCTAGATACTAGAGTGAAGCGGCCAACCCTAGGGGTATCCCGGTCCAACTCTGCAGAGTCTTGATCCGACGGCCACGCGCCTTCCTCATCCTTAGCTTTGCCTCAACGCAAGCCTTAGCATGCCGCCACGTGTTGTCCTGTCGACTGTTGACTCTTGCTAACGTCATTACTAGGAGTAGACTATGGAATCTATCCCCGGCAACGGCGCCAGAAAGGCTTGTTGGTACTTCTTAATGTAAGAAGTATAACTAACTATTCGTATGACTATTGGTAAATTCTGCAAGCGCACAGAATAAGTCAATTGTAGCACTTCACCCTGAAGGAACGAATTGGTGACCAGAGGGGGGGGTGAATGAGAGCCTCAAATTTCTTCTCGAGAAATGATGGCCCTTGTCCCAGAAAATCACCCCAAAAGCGAAGACTCAAACAACTGATGAGTTCACGACCTATGAATAGGTGGATACCCTAGGAGATGTCCTAGAGGTACAGCGGAACTACCGAAGAACCCTCGAAACCAAGCGCCAAAGCAACGGGGCAAAAACTGCACAAGCAAGCTCCTAGAACAATCGAACCTCCGATAACGGAACACCCCACTCCTATGGAGAAGAGGAAAGTGTTTGACCAAAAATACTTAGGCCAACTGGTGGAAAAAGTACCTTGGAAAGATCCTTATGAAGTTAGGAAACTAACACAACAAACAGATCTCAAATCGGAGCTCGAACGCAAAAGATACGGACGCTAGAATCGTCAAAACTCCGAAAGAGAAACACTTAACTCCTATGGAGAAAAAGGAAGTGCCCGACCAAAAATACTTTGACCAATGGTGTAAAAATTACTTTGGAATGATCCTTAAGAAGTTAGAAAACCAACACAACAATTGGATCACAAATCGAAGCTCGTACGCAAAAGATACGGACGAAGTCAACAAAACTGTGCAGTCGCGGACTGTCCGCTAGTGAACCGCGGACTGTCCGCTATTGAACCCCGGACAGTCCGGAAATGAGTCCCGGACAGTCCGTCGTTCAAAAATAAAAACAGCAACCTCGCTGCCCGTGAACAGCCCCGACCCCCGGACAGTCCGGGGATGAGTCCTGGACAGTCCGCCACTGTCCAAAAAGCCAAAAAACAGCTTGGGACAAAACCAAAATCGAATGGATCTTCACCAAATCGAACGGGGCTGCAACCAAACTTCTCCCAAGTGTTCTTCTACGTGTTGGGAAGCTAATCCTAGGATATCATCGCTCCAAACCAACTAATCCATGAGAAATCGGAAGAACACTAGAAAAGGGGAAGAACGAAGAACGAACGCGATTTCGACCCGATCTATGTGCTCGTGAGGTTAGAGGGCAAATCCTTCGGTGGAAAGAAGGAGCTCACGACATAGAACAATTTGATTCAAACGGAATCGCAAATCATCACTCAGAGAGGGAGAACGAGGCAAATCTCCGAGAAGGGAAAAATAAAAACGCGAAGAACAAAAACGCGATTCGATCCAAATTGCAGCCAACAAAGAGGAGGGGCGAAATTGATCCTTGGATTGCTACTAGATGAAGAATTGTGTAGCACTCTGTTGCGGGTTACAAGCCACTCCTCGCAACACAAAGCGTGGATGGCGAAAAGCTCAAGAACAAGAGTCGGTCTCACCTCTCACCCTAGCCTCCTCTCACCTAAACAAAATGAGAGTGACAACTCCAAGGATGGCTGCCCTAACCAGCCCCTTCATCTATATATAGGCGCACGTCCAAATGACACAAACGCCCTAACATGAAGTACTAACCCAAATACCCCCTAGGGGTAAAACCGTCCAACTCTGGCAGTTTCCATCCGACGGCCACGCGCCTTCTCATCCTTCGCTTCGCCTCGACGCAGGCTCCAGGATGCCGCCACGTGCTGTCACCGTCGACCGTCGCACCTTATCACCGATAGCTTCGCCGCAACGCAAGCCTCTCGGTGCCGCCACGCGTCGACCGTTCCGCATAGGAACCTTCCCCCGGTTTTGAGGCCCAAACCGGGAAACCTGCCAGCCCAGGTTTTGAGGCCCAAACCTGGAAACCGTCCACCCCGAGTTTTGAGGCCCAAACTCGGAAACCCGTGAGCCCAGGTTTTGAGGCCCAAACCTGGAAACTGTCCATCCCGAGTTTTGAGGCCCAAACTCGGAAACCGGCCACCCGAGTTTTGAGGCCCAAACTCGGAAACCGTCGATGGTAGCTTTTTGAGGCTCAGCTACCGAACCCGCGCCGTAGACGGGATGTGGTTCGCACACCCCAACCACCGGCACTGATGCCGATGCATGTCCAGCCTCCACGCCGGGCACAACGCCTTCACCTTCCTTCTTGACTTGGCTGATGGCACTTGCGCCACACGCAAGCCCGTGTCCGACCTCCTGCCAAGTGCCACGACGCCATCGTCTTCCTCCCGACTCGGCCGATGCATCGCACATCCCCATGTGCTCCTGCTCGTCGATGCCACGTGCCAGCTACCACAGCTGGTCCTCTGGCCCTCTGGTCCATCGGTCCAAGCCTCATGTCTGCCCTTCATTGCTCTAGGTACATCGGCATGGCATGTCCGCCGCACGACACGCCCATCCTTCACCGATCCCGGTCCGTCAGCACGACACGTATCTACTTTACCTTCACCTCGCCATCGACCATTGTATCTGAGCTCAACACCTGCACATCAACACAGCCAAGAGACACATGTTGCACACACACACCAACACAGAAACACCACAACTCAACGCCACCGGCTAGTCATAAACATTAAGCGCATAGCGAGATATGGACTAAACCGGGAAAAGCCTCAAACCTTTCTCATCAATGTCAATCATTCATCATATATGTTCTCACACCCGGGAGTAACCGAGTATCGTATTTATTTCCACAGGGAAGCTACTATGGCAGAACTAACACTAGGACTGCTATGAACAACTAGTGATTCTAGCAAGGTTGATCAAAATGTATGAATGGGGGTTGATTTCTACTACTACTAAAATAAAAAGAAAGAAAGACTAACTACTACTAAACTAAATCGGTGGGGTCTGGCCGATGAACAGATTAATGTTTTCCTACACAATTACGAACACAACTAACTTAGCAATAAAGATTTTATCTAGTTCTTCGAACCATACACACCCTCTGGACTATTTACCTTAGACGTGCACAATGAGGTTTATGATTTAAAAACTAACCCAACTACGTGGTGGAATTCAAGGCTCCCAGGGCTGTCACCACCTGTTTGCTACCACAGCTATCCGGGGGCTAGCCACAAACTAAGGTATAATTAGTCTAAGCATCGCGCTTACACTAATGTATACTACTCTAATCTTGCGTCCAAAACTAGAGCACTGATTACTCAGCGAAGAACCCAAACTAGATACAAACTAAATACTAAGTTATCTATGACCGAAGCACTCAACAAGAACAATAAGTAAAGAACATAAAGTAAATGCTGAAAGTAGAAGAACACTAAGATAAATGAAGAAAGACTTGGAATTATACTAGAGACTCTGGAAGATCCTCTATTACAACTCCAGCTCTTCTCTTCTTCACTCTCGCTCTCACTCTAAGTCACTCAACTAGAGTGTTACTCCACCAGAGCTTCGCTTACAAGAGAGTGGGACTAATGAGGTGAGGTCTGAGTACAAATGAGCTCGGGGGGTCCTATTTATAGCCTAAGGGACCTAGGGGGGTACTTATAGACCTAGGGTTATGTCAGGGGGGTGAGTGAGGTGGCGGGCGCCAGCCCTAGGTGGCGGCCGCCACCCCCTAGCCGTTGGATCCACCGTCATTGCTTCAACGGCATCCAGGAGCTCCAGGGAGGCGGTTCCAAGGTCGGTTGCATGTCCAAAAACCGTCACATGGGCAATTTAGGTCATGATCCACGTGGCATCTCTTCTTAGCCCTTGGATGCAACGACCTAAGTGATCAATGGCTGCAAATGAGTGTGGCACGCCTCCCCTGGATCAGTGATGTGGCAGGGGAGGAGTTTGGGCCTCACTCCCCTGGCGGCCGCCAGTGAGGGGTGGCGGGCGCCACCCCACCTTGGCCCAAAGTGATCCCAGGTGCGTGTGCTCGCCTCCTGGTGGGTCCTCTTGGTCATTTTGCTCAAAAACCCTGCAATTACCTACATTCAAATAAAACTCAAGGACAAGAGGAAATCGTTAGTTTATAAAAGGTTTTTGGTTGATTTTAGGTCCTTGTGTTGTGTTATATGACCTTGTTGATGCTAAGAATATGACACTTAGTGAGCATCAACAAGCTCCCCGAAGCTTACCTCTTGCTCGTCCTCGAGCAAGCATGAACTTGAATTTTGGAAACTCTGTGTTTTTGTTGTGTATGCCCATATTATTTTCATCACCATGGAATTGGTAGCCTTCCCTGCACTCAAGATTAGAACAAAAGACCAGCAAGAAAGAAGGTTTGTCTTTCCCTTGCCTATTTTGCTAATCAAGATATGTGGAGTTTTTGCAAGTTTTGCTCAAAAGAAAGCATGCTTAGTAACTTCTGTGGCTCACTCGATCACTCATATTTGTATGTGGAGAATTATCCTCTCACTAAAACTTTATGTGGGGTGTAATGGGTAGGATAAAAATGAGCATGCAATGCTAGCATAATTTTGCTAAGTTAGACAAATGGAGCAAAGGAGCAACAAGTCATAGGTTCAGACCAGGAATGTGCAAGTGTGTGGTATTTATTGTGGCTAATACTTTCATGGCACTTCTCCTTTTTATCTCATTTGTGGGATCATGGCTATGAATGAGAGCACTTGCTCTTTTGAATATTTTTTTCTTTCTAGAGCACTTGCTCTTTTGAATATTCTTTTTTTCTAGAGCACTTGCTCTTTTTTTATTTTAGAGCACTTGCTCTCTCTTTTTTTTAGACTTGCTATAGCCATGTCTCTGAGATTTCATTATAGAGCATGATATTTTGCCATGTAGTATTTCTAGCAATGAATGGAAATAAATGCATGTTGTGTGCGTATTCTCAGTGTAAGAATAGCACTATATAGGTGGGTGCAAGTGAATTCCTTGGTCTAAAAATATGACAAGTTTCTCTACCATGTCTATCAACAAAAGTCTAACTAGCTCAACACTAACATGCAGTAAGTGGAAGCTCCTACTCTAAGAGTAAAAATTATTTGGCTTTGGTAGGACTTTCTTTGCCACACAAGTACTTACAGCAAGTTTTTAAATTTTTCAAACTAACTACTCCACAAACTTGACTTGCTCAAGTCAAAGTAGAAACTTACTTCCCCTTTACTTAGTCTAATGCTCATGTCTCAAGTTTAGTTCTAGCATACGTTCTCCCATGGTAACTCTAATGCATGACATACATTATTTTTTTATTCATTAAAAAGACTTATGATGAGAGAGTTTCATTTATTGCTATTTATTTATTATATATATCATTATTTTTTTTATTTTTTTTAATTAAGCTGCAAATTAACTAAGACAAAACTCAAATTTAAATTACTGAAATAAGAATAAAACTGACAGTAATAAAGACGGCAATGATACTTACCTCTTTGACGGGGGTCCTCCCCCAAGCTGGCCGTTGGCGTGGTTGGGATACATCCATCCCTGACGACGGTACATGTCATCCCAGTTCTGATGGTTCTGCTGCAGGAGAGAAGAAATATTACCCAGTTCTCCACCAGTTTCCTAGCGGAATACTTGGAAATTTTGGTTCATTTCGTTCAAGTCCTGATGGATTTCGGCAGTATCCATGGTGAGTCCTATTCATTTGGTGCTGAAGATATCCCATATCGCGCATCCACTCGTCCTGATGAAAGGACGAATGGCGAGCGGCCTGTGGTGAGATTCCTCCAGGGAAGAACTCATCACCACGGCCTGTGTACCGGGTGGATCCTCCTATAGAATGGGATGAACTCCCCAACTGGGATGAGTGAAGGGACGCCTCATGGTCGTATCCCCACTGCGGATGTTGCGGTTGTTGCCAGTTCCACCCCCCTGCTTGGTGCGAGCCAGGGGGTGTCAAATGACCATAGCGTGCTGCTCCTCCATACTGCTCTGCATGAAAAGGGTCAAACTCTGGTGCCGCTGCTGCGGCCCTTGCTGCCTCTTCTGCTGCACGGGTCTGCGCTCGTGTCCTCCTCCTGGGAACCTGCATGATGTTCTCTCAAGCCAACCTGCGGTTTCGTTCTGTCTCGGTTTCCAGGGCCAAAAGTAACGTTGGTGCATTCACCAACCAAAGTGACATGTCAGGAAGAGCGATTTTATTCACATAATCTTGGTAGATCATGTGAATCTCATCGGTCTCCTGGTTCTCATGCAAGAGGTGTCCTTGCGAGAAGTGTTGCATGGTCAAAAGGTCTCGGTCACCAGGAATGGAAGAGTATACAGCGGTGTTCCATGGATCCAACTCCAGCTCTTCTCTTCTTCACTCTCGCTCTCACTCTTCTTCTCTTCCTCACTCTCGCTCTCACTCTAAGTAAAGAGTGTTACTCCACCAGAGCTTCGCTTACAAGAGAGTGGGACTAATGAGGTGAGGTCTGAGTACAAATGAGCTCGGGGGGTCCTATTTATAGCCTAAGGGACATAGCGGGTACTTATAGACCTAGGGTTAGGTCAGGGGGGTGAGTGAGGTGGCATGCGCCAGCCCTAGGTGGCGGCCGCCACCCCCTGGCCGTTGGATCCACCGTCATTGCTTCAATGGCATCCAGGAGCTCCAGGGAGGCGGTTCCAAGGTCGGTTGCATGTCCAAAAACCGTCACATGGGCAATTTAGGTCATGATCCACGTGACATCTCTTCTTAGCCCTTGGATGCAACGATCTAAGTGATCAATGGCTGCAAATGAGTGTGGCACGCCTCCCCTGGATCAGTGACGTGGCAGGGGAGGAGTTTGGGCCTCACTCCCCTGGAGGCCGCCAGTGAGGGGTGGCGGGCGCCACCCCACCTTGGCCCAAAGTGAGCCCAGGTGAGTGTGCTCGCCTCCTGGTGGGTCCTCTTGGTCATTTTGCTCAAAAACCCTGCAATTACCTACATTCAAATAAAACTCAAGGACAAGTGGAAATTGTTAGTTTATAAAAGGTTTTTGGTTGATTTTAGGTCCTTGTGTTGTGTTATATGACCTTGTTGATGCTAAGAATATGACACTTAGTGAGCATCAACATCGACCACCGCGCCTTCCACGCCGATAGCTTCGCCGCAGCACGAGCCTCTCGGTGCCGCCATGCGTCGACCGTCCTTTTTGGACCTTCCCCCGGTTTTGAGGCTGAAACCAAAACCTGTCCTCCGGCTGAGTTTTGTGGCCCAAGCTCAGAAACCCGCGAGCCTAGGTTTTGAGGCGCAAACCTGGAAACCATCCTCGCTGAGTTTTGAGGCCCAAACTCGAAAGCCCGCCACCCAGAGTTTTGAGGCCCAAACTCAGAAACCGTTGAGGGTAGTTTTTAGAGGCTCAACTACCAAACCCGCACCATAGATGGGATGTGGTTCGCACACCCCGACCACCGGCACCGATGTTGATGCATGTCCAGCCTCCACGCCAGGCACAATGCCTCCCGACTCGGTCGATGCACCGCACATCCCCATGTGCTCTCGCTCGTCGATGCCACGTGCCAGCTACCACGGCTGGTCCTCCGGCCTCCCGGTCCGTCGGTCCAAGCCTCACGTCCGCCCTTCACTGCTCCAGGTACATCGGCATGGCACGTCCGCCGCACGACACGTCCATCCTTCACCGCTCCCGGTCCGTCGGCAAGGCACATCTCTACTTGACCTTCACCTCGCCATCGACCACTGTCTCTGAGCTCCGCACCTGCACATCAACACAGTCAAGAACACATGTTGCCTGTTGACCGATCGCTCGTCACTCAGGAATGGAACCACAAGGGCACATATCAACCATGTGTTCGCAATCTCCCCCTTGATGAATGCATCGTCAACACACAGTAACCAGTAACCAAAGAAGAAACAAAAATAGAAATAGATAGAAGAGAAAACTTACTCGAGATGTCCAATAGCCAAGATAAAAGCCAAAGAAGAACAAATTGAGATAAGCATAGCTTGGTCCCCAAAGACATGGGCAACGGTTCGACACAACCAAGCAAAGGATCGGAGCAACAACTCACCAAAGAGCAAAATTTGATCACACAGAGTGAAAGAGTTGGTTCCCAAAGACATGGGCAACGGCTCGACGCAACCAACTCAAAATCAAGCTTGTCCTCAAGAAGAGGCAGAGAAGGGGCTCAACACCACTAGCTCAAAGCTCAATATCAACAGAAAGTAAAGGCGCATAAACCTGCGAAACTGCTAGTCCCTCAAGATAGAGGCACAGAGGTTGAACACAACTAGCAAAAAGCTCCATACCAATTGAAACTCAGGCACACAAAAGAGCAAAGTAAAAATACTCCCCCTCGCTAAAAGAACTCCCCCTCAACAAGTGAAGCACAAAGTTGCAAAATGTCACCATACATAGAAATTCTCCCCCTTGGGGCCATTTACAATCAATCAAGATGGGGAAATGGAGCTCAAATAAGCGAAACGGAGCTAGGCCATGCCTATCGGAGCAAGAAACATGCATATGAGCCTAAAATGCATGTCAGCAGCTTTAGGTATATAGTCATTAGAGTGAAAGAATGCTCTAAAGAGTGCTATTTCGACAACAAGCATAAGTGCTAGCAAAGGCTCAAACTGATCACAGAATACGGAATATGAACAAAGAAGCTTAGTGAGCAGTTTTAAGCCATTCAGAAAAAGGGTTTCACCATAAAAATAGCACTGAACATGTATAGACAGGAAATCGAACAAGTGCTAAACATGTATACAAGGTGAACTACCTCTAGCAAAGTTCAATCATCATGCTATAGAATGAAACATAGACTTGTGTTTTTCAAATTTTATCGGAGATTTGCAGCGGTGATTAACACAAGTTTAGATTTTAGCATATGATTGCGAGAGGTTGAAAGCTTGTCATTGCCTAACTTTTCAACCGAGCTAATCCTATGCATAAGCAATCAGAAGTTTGAAGCATCAGTTTCGGTCTTACACTACACGGCTCAAGTTTAACTCAAATGTGCAATGAGAAACAGTCTCGATACCATGATGTGTTGACAAAGCAATCCCATCTCGATCTTTTCAAATTCACTTAGACTTTGTTCAAAATTAGCAGAATATGAACAAACCAAGCAAGTGAATGACTCAGAACTAGAGACATAGCAACCTAGCACATATGAAATAGCACAAGTGACTCCTAATGGCTTCTAAACGAGCTATAGGGGCAAAGGTTTCCTCATAGTCTATCCCCTATTTTTGGCAAAACCCTGGGCTACTAGCCTAGCTTTGTTCCTCACAACCATCCCATCTTCACCCTGTTTGTTTTGAAAACCCATTTGGTACCTATAGGGTGGCATTCTGGTGGAGGTGGAACTAGGGTCCAAACTTGGTTTTGTTCAAAGTTTTCTATCTCCTCATGCATGGCATTAACCCAGTTAGGATCAGAAAGAGCGTGTCCAACACCTTTGGGCTCAAAAGAAGCAACGAATGTAGAATGAGCAAAGTGAGAGATCTCATACACTCGCGATCGCGTGACTCGCTGGCCGATACCGCCAATCATCTGCTGCGGAGGGTGGATCTGTTGAACGCTTCGGGGTGCTTGCCTCGCCGAAATCGCCTCCCCTTCACCAGATGCTGTCGCTCCCTCAGGTGCAGCTGGTGCTCGCTGGAGAGGTGGCTCGAGAGGACCCCAAGTGGTAGAATCAGTGGGATCGGGTCCTCAAGCTGAAGTAGTCGTCGCAGGGTCGACGGGGGCAGCCAATGGAGTTGGCTCGGGATCACCCCAATCAGCATCTTCCTGCTCCTCCTCCATAAAGATGGTCTCTCCAAGCTCCTATTCTCCTACAACATCAAAAGCAGAAGAAACACAAGGCATAGTCTCGTCGAATGTGACCTTGCAGGTCTCCACTATCCAGTTAGTCTCAAGGTTAAGAACTCGATAAGCACGAGAATGCAAAGCATAACCAAGAAATACACCATCAGCAGAACAAGATTCAAACTTGTCCAAATTGCCTTGCTTCAGGATAAAGCACTTGCACCCAAACACCCGAAAATGAGACACTTTGGGTACCCGTCCAAAACGCAATTCACAAGAAGTCTTTTTCATGAAAGCACGAAGAAAGATGCGATTTGAAACATGGCAAGCAATGTTGATCGCCTCGGCCGAAAAACGCCTAGGAGTCTATGCTCATCGAGCATCGTCCTGGCCATATCTACAAGGGTGCGGTTCTTGCGCTCAACAACACCGTTCTGCTGGGGGACATAGGGAGAAGAAAACTGATGTTCAATTCCATTAGAAGCACAGAAGGAAGTAAACTGAGAGTTATCGAACTCAGTACCATTATCGCTACGAATAACTCTAATGGTATCAAGAGGAAACTCAGTTTTCAACTTCAAAATCAGATCTCGAGCAAAAGAGAAAGCCTCATCCTTACCCTCCATAAAGAACACCTAAGAGTACCTCGAAAAATTGTCCACAATCACTAGAACGTACAACTTCCCACCCGCTGAGCAAACCCGAGCTGGACCAACTGTGTCCATATGTAAAAGCTCGCCGGGTTGCTTGGTCATCACCTGATTAACAGGTGGGTGAGAAGCTGCAACCATCTTCCCGTGACGACATGAGTGGCAAATAAGGTCCTTCTAAAACTTAAGCTTGGGCAATCCTTGGATTAGGCCAAGTGAGCTAAGTCTTGCAAGCAAGTAAAACTCAAGTGTCCGAGCCTCCTATGCCACTTCCACAAATCAGAAGAAAGACCAGCCACCAAACATCTAGAAGAGCCAAAAGAGCGAGAAAAATCGGCTCGGAAAACATGGCCAAACAGGACGATCCAACACACATGATCTCCCCGAGAATCCAAAACTCTACTAAGGCCTTTCTTCAAGCGCACTTCAAAATTGTCCTCAAGAAGTTGCGAAACAGAAAGCAAATTGAAATGCAAATTCGAGACCAAAGCAACATCCTTGAGAACAAAGCTTTCGTTGAGTCGGATTGACCCACGAGAGACGACCTTACCTCTACCACTATCCCCGAAGGTGATGTACTCCTTATGCACAATGGGGTCTAGGCTGGAGAACCATTCTTTCTTTCTGGTCATATGGCGCGAACACCCGAAATCCATGAGCCACATGTTCTCCAGCCGAAGTTCCTGCATCAATAGAAATGCAGGAAATGAGCATATGACACAGCACTGGGGTTAGTATACTGAGAAGGATACCAGTGCTGTGTCATAGGCCGAGAAAAGGTGTTAGAAGAAACACCAAACTGTCCTCGTCCCATGGGTGGATAGCAATCACCACCAAACTGAACGGGTGGTCCGCTATGGAACGGAAAACCTCCAAACTCACTTCCATGTCCCATTTGAGCAAAGCGATCACCACCATACTGAAAAGGTGGTCCGCTATGGGAAGGAGTAGCAAAGCCTCTTACACCCGACTCACGATCGTATTGAGGACGACTGTTACCGTGACGGGCACGACCACCACCCCATGGTCTAACTGCCTGGGGCGGCCTAGCTGCTTGAGGGGGTGCACCTCCAGGCCTAGCCCTCTGTCCCTGAACTCCCTGACCTTGCACACCATGGAGAAGGTGATGCCTGGCTTGGTTGTTCAGTTCCAACACCCTCCTAGCGTCTCTCTTCCTCGAAAGCAAAACTCAGCTAGGTGACCCTCACAGTTGTAGTACTCAAACTCGATCCTCACCACTCTCTTGGGTTGTTGGTTCGTATGGTTGCGAGGGTTGTTCACTCTAGCCGGCTGCTTGCCTCTCGGAAGGGGATCACTAGAGACGTTAGGAATGGTGTCAAGTGTGTTCCTGTGATGGTTAGGTTTGGGAACCCACACTTGCTTGCGAGGTGGAGCCTTGGGAGGTTCATCAAGGATGCCATCCTTGGTGATAGGCTTGGGAGGCTCAGGTGGGATGATCTTGGTAAGCTTATGGATAGCGGATGGCTTCTCACTCGGGTTCACTCCGTTAAACTCACCGATCTTGCCAAAGGTACTAACGCCCTTCCCACCTGAAGCAAAGCCTACTCCTGAACAGTCAGTTCCCCTTTTGAACTGGCTGATCATCATGCTCAACTGTGGCTCACTGCATGACACCCAACTCAGGATGGACCGAAGGTATGTGTTTTCCACCTCGGTTTGCATCCTGTCATGCCGATAGTTGGCCATCTCAAGCTCCATCGCCACTCATCGCTCACACTAAGCGGGTAACAGTGCTAACTGAGCTGGCCTTCATGGCTATAGCAAGCCTGGCACTAGCATCTGCCAACTCAGTTCGCAAGCCTGGACAAAGCTTGCAAGCACCCAACAAAGAAGACCTCGCCTTCACCTCCTCCAGCTCCTCCTTTAGGAGGGGACACTCTTTGCAGTCACCAACCAAGTCTAGCCTACACTTTAGCTCATCATACACCTCAATCAAAGAGGCATACTTGGTTTGTATGGTGGCAAAGTTTGTCGTATGCATCGTGCACTCCTCACACTCCTCATCGACCACTTTCACCTATGTCCTAGCAAACTCAAGCTCCTTAAGTGCCTCACCTAGCTTGGCCTTAAACTCGTTGCACTCTCTAGAGGCACACTTGAGTTGCTTGTCCTGAGCGAGAACTATGTCAGCCAAGGTATCGCGCTCACCGGTAAGACGATCGACAAGAGAAGAAGATGATACCTCAGAAGTGTCATCGTCGTTATCATTGTCGGCGTCGGTGTCCTTGACCTGGGACTTGCGGTCCTCCTTGTCCAAGGCCATGGTGCAGAAGCCCTTGGTGGAGTTGCCAAAGAACCAGAGTCCGTTGAAGTGTTCTTCAATCTTGTGCTCGGACCCATCATCGCTGGAGTCACCGTCGGAGCTCTTCTCACCGTCGCTGAAAGAGGCGATGAAAGCACGCCGGCTGGTGTCGAAGGCCTTCTCCAAATCTTCCCTGCGGTAGCCTCCATTCTTCTTCTTCTCGACCTTGTTCTCCGGCTTTGCCTTGCACCTGAAGTTGCGGTTCTAGACGGGGAAGCTCTTGTCGCACTTGGGGTAGCTCGCGACTGTTGATGGTGCTTAAAGCATCATTTTACCATCAACATTTCACCCAAAACCAAGGTAAAACAACATAAAAAGTAGAAGATTTGGTTTATAACTAACCTATTTCCACATGTGTATAGTTTCTTATCTTAATGCACGAAATGATGGAATTTGGGCCAAACAAGTGTACCAGGAGCAAGGCCAAGCCACTCTAGCCCATTTGGGCCTAAGTAGGGTGGCGGCCGCCACCTATTACTGGCGGCCGCCTGGTCCATCTTGCCGAAAGTGGCCCATGCCACGTCATCGATCCGTGGGAGTCACCTCAAGCTCAAATCCTGGCCATTGCACATTAAGACGGTTTGATCCAAGGGCTAAGAGGAGTATCACCTAGATAGTGGCCTTGGACACGTGTCTAAAACCCTAACCGACCCTCAAACCGACTTAGGGGAGCAAGTGAAGACCGTTCGATGAATGGCGGTTGCAATGGACGGCATAGGGGTGGCGGGCGCCAGGGTTTAGTGGCGGGCGCCACCCCCTAAACCCTAACTGACCTCCCCTTCACTCTATAAGTACCCCCTAGCTTCCTAGCACTATAAATAGGCCCCTAGAGCTCTCATTCGGGGAGCCTCACATCAGTCTTCACCATTTGGTTAGATTAGCACACTTGCTATGCTAGAAAGATTAGAGAGAGTGTGAGTGTCTCACTAGAAGAGGAGCTAGAGAGGAGAAGAGTAGAAGTCTGGAGAGTTCCGGAGTTATCGGAGACCTCTGCTTCTCTCTGCTCGTCGCTTCAACTTTGGTAACTTAGTATTTATTTTATCTTCAAGTATTTATTTTCAGTACTTGTGTGCTTGTTTCATTGCTTGATATTAGTTTCAAGTGCTCTAGTTCTAGTACAGGGCTAGTAGTAGTAATATATAGATTAAGTGTGGTACTTAGGCTATATATTGCCAGTGAATACGGCTAGGCCCCCGGATAGCTGTGGTAGCAAGCAGGTGGTGACAACCCTGTGCGCCTTGAATTCCACCACGTAGTTGGTCTAGTTTAACAGTAGGGCTCGTTGTGCTAGCGTTCAACCTAAGTTAGTGGTAAAGGCTAATACGCCCACAGTACACTAGTAAAGAACTTAAATCACTAGAAGTCTAATAGAACTAGGATCCACCCCAGTAGATAGTGCCTGTTCCCCTTCATCTATCCTAGATATCCTTATCCCCCTAGTTTTCTCAAAATCACTTCGCGTTCCGCGTGGATTCGATACCCCAGAATACTCTGAGGTGAAAAGCAACAACTGACAGCCGTGCACTTGCGGTTTCTTCTGCGTGCCACCCGAGGTGTCAACAAGTTCTCTGGCGCCGTTGCCGGGGAACGGTAGCTGATTTTTGAGACTAGAGTTAGGATCATCTTTACCCTCTCCGTATGGAGAACCAATCTATCTTTCAATTCGCAGCTCCTAAGAGTTCGTGATTAGAGCCACATTCATCATCACAACCTATATATGCCGATAGTTACAAATTGCGCCCTGACTTTATTAATAAAGTCCAGGAGAGCATATTTACGGGATCAGAAAATCCCTACATACATCTACGTGAGTTTCAGCAAGTCTGTGCATGCTTGAACATTTTGGGCATTTCACCTGACACTGTCAAGTGGAAGCTGTTTCCGTTCACTTTGACAGGAGCAGCTAAAACATGGCATGCTCGAACCGTGGAAAGTGCCAGAGGAGACTGGGGAACTTTACGGACCAAGTTTATCTTGACATATTTCCCTGTCCACCGAGTGGTACAACTACGAGTAGAAGTGTTGACCTTTAGACAAAATGATAAGGAGACATTAGGGGAGGCTTGGGCCCGTTTTATTGATTTAATCAATTCAGGACCTGATTTAGCCATACCCGATCCAATACTCCTCCAGCATTTTTATGTCGGTTTAGAGAAAGAGAGCACTCTTCACCTTGATCATTCTTCACCTTGATCATTCGTCAGGTGGAGCATTTCTTCAACTTTCTCCACGAGGTGGAAAGGAGGTTCCTGATAGAATTCTCGAGAATACTCCTTATACTGGAGTTTCCGATGAAATCCCTGAGGAAGAAGTCGTAGAAACCCAAGTTTCGACCGTAGAACAACAAGAAGAGCCCGAGTCTAGCTCGCTGGACTTAGCGAAGCCTATTTCATCCACATCTGGGGAAGAAGTTCTTCCGGAATTTTTGGGCGAGATAGAGGATGATGTGTTTGAGGATTATGGAAATGCTATGAACTACTCCGTTCAAGCTCTCCCATCCGACAAACCACTTCCTGAGTCTTCTGATAGAATCTATAGCCGAGAGTGTCTTTTGGAACTTTCAGCTGTCATGAGTCATGAATGGACAATGGAAGCCGAAGTAACAGAAAACATCGCTCGCATAGATAAAGTATCGAGCATAATAAATTGTCGAATTAGGGGAGAAAGGGTCTTTGCCTTTTACGACCCTGTCGTGGGAATTAATGTTCTTGCTAGTAATTACGTATCCAGAACATTCCCCGACCTTCAACGACAACCAACTAAACGGTGTTTAAGAGACCCAAATGGTGACATCTTGGAAAGTGAAGGAATCCTAATGATGGTCCCCATCCAAGTAGATGGAGCGGACATGGTCTTAGATTTCTACATTTTCGATGTAGTCCTTTTTGACGTCTTCTTAGGACAACCTTGGTCCATACTTGCCTTGCAAGGACCATGTCAAGAGCACTTTAATGCTCAAATAGGTGGAAAAGAGTACTCAGTACCTTTCGTTTGTGCATTAAATTCTATTGTCGAACAACCACCAGAACTAGACCTTCTCGATCAAGCTAGAACCTCTACCCTTTATGAGTTGGCTCAGCCTGATTTTGAAGAAGATTCTGAGTTCTTTGTTGAAGAAGAAGCCGAGACAGATGAATCGTTTCGCTTAGACGAATCGGAAAAGCCATCTCAATCTTCCATAGAGCTAAAACCTCTGCCTGAAGGCCTGAGATACATTTTTCTAAATAATGACCCCGAGACTCCCGTAATCATTAGTAGTAAGCTATCTGAAGAGGAAGTCCATAGGTTGACCCTTGTCTTAGAAAAACACTGATCTATCTTTGGCTATTCACTTCAAGATTTGAAGGGAATTAGTCCAAATCTCTGCACCCATCGTATCCCTCTCGATCCTGAGATACCCCCTTCAAGAGAGCCCCAAAGACGACTTAATAACGCTATGCGTGATGTCATGAAAAAGGAGGTTCTAAAACTCTTGCACGCGGGAATTATTTATCCAGTTCCTTATAGTGAATGGGTAAGTCCCGTGCAAGTAGTTCCAAAGAAAGGAGGCATGACAGTCATTAAGAATGAGAAAAATGAGTTAATCCCTCAATGCAATGTCACTGGATGGAGGATGTGTATAGACTATAGGAAGCTGAATAAAGCCACAAAGAAAGATCATTTCCCACTTCCTTTTATAGATGAGATGCTAGAGAGATTGGCAAACCATTCCTTCTTTTGCTTCCTGGATGGATATTCTAGTTATCACCAAATTCCAATCCATCCAGATGACCAAAGTAAGACCACTTTCACATGCCCGTATGGAACTTATGCCTATAGACGCATGTCCTTTGGACTTTGCAATGCGCCGACATCTTTCCAACGGTGTATGATGTCCATCTTTTCCGACATGATTGAACAAATCATGGAGGTATTCATGGATGACTTTTTGGTCTATGGGAAAACCTTTGACGATTGCCTAGCCAATTTAGACAAAGTCCTCCAATGCCGTGAAGAGAAGGACCTAGTTCTTAACTGGGAAAAGTGTCACTTCATGGTGCGGGAAGGAATTGTCCTAGGCCATTGAATTTCAGAACGTGGGAAAGAAGTGGATAAAGCCAAAATCGATGTAATTGAACAATTGCCACCACCCACTAATGTGAAAGGAATCTGAAGCTTCTTGCGCCATGCCAGCTTTTATAGAAGGTTTATTAAGGATTTCTCACAAGTCGCTAGACTCTTAACGAGCCTGTTAGCAAAAGACGTCCCGTTCAAATTTGACCTGGATTGTCTACAAGCTTTCAATATTTTGAAAAAGGCTCTAACTTCTGCACCAATCATCCAACCCCCAGATTGGAATTTGCCGTTCGAAATCATGTGTGATGCTAGTGATTATGCTAGTGATTATGCTGTGGGAGCCGTCCTTGGTCAAACTAAAGATAAGAAGCATTATGCTATTTCTTATGCTAGTAAGACCCTGAGTGGCCCCCAGCTAAACTATGCAACCACAGAAAAGGAACTTTTGGCCGTAGTCTTTGCCATAGACAAGTTTAGATCTTACTTAGTGGGAGCTAAGGTGATCATTTATACCGATCACTCTGCTCTGAAATATCTCTTCACTAAGAAAGATGCTAAGCCAAGGTTGATCCGCTGGATCCTACTCCTTCAAGAATTTGACCTGGAAATAAGAGACAAGAAAGGAGTAGAGAATTCAGTAGCTGATCACTTGTCTAGACTACAAGTCAATAATTCAGACAATATCCCAATAAATGACTTTCTTTGCGATGATACCCTTTTAAAAGTCACGTATACCAACCCTTGGTATGCAAACATCGTGAATTTTATAGTCGCCGGCTATGTCCCGCCGGGGGAGAATAAAAAAAACTGCTATATCAAAGCAGAACACACCTATGGGATGAACCATATATCTATAAGGTCTGTGCAGATGGACTCTTGAGAAAATGTGTCCCCATAGAAGAAGCAACAAAAATCATAGATAGATGTCACTCCGCCGAATATGGAGGACACTATGGAGCTTTTCGGACTCATGCTAAAATATGGCAAAGTGGTTTTTATTGGCCATCCATGTACGAGGACACAAAGAATTTTGTGAGACGTTGTCCTCGTTGCCAAAAGCATGGTAACATTAATGCCCGAGATGCTATGCCTCTCGTGAAGAATCTCCAAGTTGAGTTGTTCGATGTTTGGGGTATAGATTTCATGGGCCCCTTTCCTAAATCCTATGACACCGAGTACATTCTTGTGGCTGTGGATTATGTCTCGAAATGGGTAGAAGCCATACCCTGTCGAGCGGCAGATGCTAAACATTCGAAGAAAATATCTTTCCTCGTTTTGGAGTTCCTAGACTAGTCATTAGTGATGGAGGCCCTCATTTCATAGATAAGAGCTTCCGACATTTCTTAGCTAGTCAAGGAGTCCAACATAATGTAGCCACTGCATACCACCCCCAGACAAGTGGACAGGCCGAAATGTCCAATAAACAAATAAAGAATATCTTGCAAAAGACGGTAGAAGAAATTGGAAAGGGATGGAAACATAAGTTACCCGAAGCTCTGTGGGCCTATCGGACCGCCTATAAGACCCCGATTGGAATGTCCCCATACCAACTAGTTTATGGGAAAACTTGTCATCTTCCTGTTGAGCTTGAGTTCAAAGCTCATTGGGCCATTAAGAAATGGAACATGGACCTTGACCAAGCTGGCCAAAATAGGAAGATGCAAATTTCCGAACTAGAAGAATGGCGAGAGAAAGCCTATCATAGTGCCAAGCTCTATAAAGAGAGGACTAAGAGATGGCATGATAAATGGATCAAAAAGAAAGAGTTCGAAGTAGGAGATAAAGTTTTACTCTTTGACTCCCATGTTCGACTTTTCGGGACATGGTAAACTCCGAAACAAATGGGAAGGACCTTTCAAGGTTGTTGCAACCTCGTCCCATGGAGCCGTCACATTGGAAAGTGACGATGGGCAAATATTCAAAGTCAATGGACAAAGATTAAAAATGTTCTATGACTTTGATAAAAATGAGCTAAACGAAATTGATATAATTGACTTTGAAGTAGCTCAAGCCCATGACCATTAATAGATGGACCTAGTTCATCCTTTGTCCATTTCATGCACCTAGTCCATCCAAAACCCCGAGAAAGGCCTATTTAGGCCCAACCATGCCATTTCAACCTCGGGACTTTGAATTTTAGGAGGCTTACCTTCTCCCGCTCGATGCCCGGCGAAGGAGGAGTGGCGGCTGCCACTCTCAACTGGTGGCCCCCACCAAACCCTAGTGCCCGCCACGCTAGGCGGCGGTTTAGAGGCCCCCCTCCACGTGTGAAAGGTCCTAGTTTGGTTTTGGTAATTGAGTGACAACTTTAGGTGGACTAATGGTGTTTGAAGTGAATTACACAGGTGATTAGTCCATAGGTGATCATGTGTGAGCAACATATGCCATAGAGGTGAAATGGCTTGGAAGATGTTGCAAGGCTCACATATGTGAAGAAGGAGCTTAATGCATATGTGACATGACATATGGTCATATGGCTAAGATGGAGAAGATCAAGGCAAGACTTGGCTTGATGGACCGGTTGCGAAGGTGAAGGGCAAGTTGAGGCTTTGAAGCCGTTGGTACCGAGTGTCGGGAGGCTTAAGCAAGACTTGGCGCCGAAGGACCGAAGCGATGGTGAAGAGCAAGTGATGTCAAGATCGATGGACCATGGAGGCCATGTGATGATATGAAGTGGATCATATCATTTGAAGATAGGTTGGTGCATGTGTTGCATCAACACCGAAGGAGATGGAATGGAATGCGCAAGGCAAAGGTATATTTGTAGGGCATTTCATTTCACCGGTCATAGGTGTGTAGAGAAGATTATGACCGGGTTTAGGATAGATGGCCGTACTATTAAGAGGAGCAAACTTGTTTGCATATCGGTCATCTAGTGCCACTTGAGCGATCTAACTTTGCGATGTTACTATGATCGAGTGGCGTGGTGAGTGCAAGTGAAAATCCTTTGAAAAATGATTGTGAAAATGCTAACACACTTGCACAAGATGATGAACACTTGTTGGTGTTAGCACATTTGCAAAGGAGAAGTTGTTGGAGTTGGTTTGGATCAAAACAGAGAAGAAAATGGAGTTTTCTGTGTGTTGTCGGTGGTACCGACCCTGGGTTGTCGGTGGTACCGCCCATAGGTGCTGCGTGCAGCCTTCTCTGTAATGGGGCGTTTTTGGCCTGGCGGTGGTACCGCTATTACCTCGGTACTACCGCCGGCGGTGGTACCGACCAGGGGTCGGTGGTACCGTGGCTCTGAAGGGGTTTTGCGGAGCTCTCTGGAAGTGGCCAGTTTTGGCCTACCGGTAGTACCGCCATTACCTCGGTACTACCGCCCGCGGTGGTACCGACCTATGGCCGGTAGTAACCAAGTTTGCGGAGCTCTCTGGTTTGAGTTGAAAATGGCCTGGCGGTAGTACCGCCATTACCTCGGTACTACCGCCCGCGGTGGTACCGACGCAAGGTCGGTAGTGGCTGTTTTTTTCGCAGAGCTCTCTGGTCGCGGCGATTTTGGCCTGGCGGTAGTACCGCCATGACCTCGGTACTACCGACCTCGGAGGAACCGACCAGGGGTCGGTGGTTTGCCTAAATCTGCGCGATGTGAGGTAACGGCTAGTTTGACTAAGCCGGTAGTACCGCCCAGGAGGGGTCGGTACTACCGACCGGAGCGCAGAATGCCCAATGAAGGGGCATAACGGCTAGTTGGCCGTTGAGGCTATATATAGTAGTTGAGGCCGGCTTAGGGCCGGCTGCTAAGCACTCCAAAGCCTTGGTGGCTTGAGTGGATGTGCCTGGGAGCCCTCTAACTCGCTTGTGCTTGCTAGTGCGCGAATCTATTGCGAGTGAGCGATTCTAGTGCGTTGCTTTGAGAGATAGCATCGAGTGGCACTAGGTGTTCGAGTTGCAAGCCGGTGGTGCTTATTACTCTTGGAGGTTGCCACCTCCTAGACGGCTTGGTGATCGAGTCTCCGTCGTGAAGCCCGCGTGAAGATTGTGCGTGGCTCCGGAGAAGGATTGTGAGGGGCATTGTGCTCGCCCCGCGGGGATCGCGAAGAGCAACTCTAGTGGATTGCGCGTGTCATTGAGTTACCCTCACTTGTGGGTGAGTTCTTGCGGCGCTCGAGTGTCGAGCTAGGTGTGGTGCCTATTAGCCGCCGAACTACCAAAGTGTGTGGTCGACACAACGGGGACTAGCTTGGTGGCAACCAAGTGAACCTCGGGAGAAAAATCACCGTGTCAACTTCGTGTTCATCTTCTCGGTGGTTTGCAAACTCTTTTCACTAGCTTGTATTTACTTGTTCATATACATGTGCTAGTTGCTCTTATGATTAGTTGGGTTGTGTAGCTTGCTAGTTACCTTCCTTGCTTGTGTAGCATAGAAGTTGATCCCATGAGTGACTAGTTGACTTGTAGTCTTGCTAGTCACATTGCTTAGTTTGTGTAGCTAAGTTGAGCTCTCTAATTTGGCTTGTGTAGCCTTGTTATTGAGCATTGCTAGTGAGCTTAGGCTTTGTGCTTTTTGCTTAGTGGCATGTGTAGGAGCTCCCCGGTTGATTGAGTACTAGTTGCATAGGTTTGTGTGACCTTGCTTCTAGAATTGGTTAGGTGAGCTCTAGCTAGCCCGACACCTTATTTGCATTGTTTAGGATCTTTTGTAAGGTGTCATAGAGTATAGGTAGAGGGGTGTAGTCTTGGCTAGACCGATAGTTTTAATTCCGCATTTGTTTCGGTTAGCCGACGCGATTAATTTTAGAAAGGACTATTCACCCCCCCTCTAGTCCGCCATCTCGACCCTTCAATTGGTATCAGAGCGAGGTCTCTCATTTGTGGTCTTCACCGACCCGAGAGGATGGCGTCTAGTGGGCTAGATGATGTGTGTGATACACATATTTTTGATGGCACACACTTTGCACAATGGAAACACCATATGCTTGATCATTTTCGTGCAAAGGGGCCAAAGTTTTGGTGGATTGTCACTAGTGGTCTCACTCATGTTTTGGACCATAGAAATCTCACCAAAGCTCAAAAGGATCTCTTTGAACTTGATGCAAATGCTTATTGTTATCTAATGGATGCATTGAGTTTTGAGTTGTTTTATAAGATCAACTCCAAAGGGACCGCCCATGAGATGTGGGAATCCATCAAGACCACCTTCGGTGATCCCTCCGCGTTTGATGATGGCAAGTTCATAAAGGAGGATGAACCGGTGGTACATGAGGATGTTGAGCATGACCGCAACATAGTTGTTGTGGAAGATTGCTCCACCTCATGCTCAAGTGATGCAAGTGATGATTCAACCTCAAGCACACTTGATGATAATAATGGTACATGCTCCAATGATGATGCTACTACAAGCTCTCCAACATCATCATATTGCTTCATGTCACAAGGTGACACTAAGGTATCAAATTGCAATATGATTAATCATGATTCCTATGATGAGCTTGTTAGTAGACTTGCTAGCATGACCATTGCTTTAGAAAATGAGTTAGCTAAAAATGCAAAATTGACATTAGAAAACTCATTTCTAAAGAATGCATGTGAACAACAAAATCATTTACTTTATGTTACTACTTGTTCACATGATGAGCTTAAATTGACTCATGAGGAACTATGTGTTACTCATGATAATTTGGTAAAAGACCATGCTTTTCTCACTAGTAAGCTTTCTAATGAACAAATTAAAACTAGTGAGAGCTCATCACATGGGACAATTGATCAATCGCATACTTGTGCTAACCCTTGTGATGAAGAAAAGAAGCATGTATCCACCTCTTGTGAAGATTTATTATCTATGCCATGTTCTTCACAATTAGATGCTTGTTCTACTTCTTTGTCTTGTGAGACTAACCTTTTGAAGGAGAACAATGAGCTCAAAAGTGAAGTGAAGAATTTGAGCAACAAGTTAGAGAGGTGGTGTAGATCAAAGGTCACCCATGAGCACATGATGAAGAATCAAAGAAGCTATGGTGACAAAAGTGGCATTGGCTTCAATAAAAGCAATGTCAAAAACAAGAGTGGCATTGGCTTCAACAAAAGCAATGCCAAGGGCAAGAAAATGAGGAAGCAAGAAGAAAGGAAGCTATCTCATTTCATGTGCTATCAATGCCATGAGATGGGACATCTTGCAAAAGCTTGCCCCAACAAGAAGAAGCCCCAAGTTCAAATCAAGAACAACCATCATGATGGTGACTTGATGAAGAAGAAGAAAACAAGAAGGGGCGGAAGAGCAAGGCATCCAACTCACATTCAAGATGCCAAAATGATGATGAGCAAGAATGAAGAAAAGAAGAAAGTTTTGGCTCACATCAAGTGCTACAAGTGTGGTGATATGGGACACTTTGCCTCGAAGTGTCCTACCAAGCTTGAGAAGAAGGCTCAAGCAAATGAGAAGAGGCAAGGCAATGAGAAGCAACAAATGAGCAAGGAAGAGAAGGCTTAATCAAAGAGAAGTTGCTACTCATGCCGGGAAAGGGGACACATGGCTCATTCATGTCCCCTAGGTATGACCCCTAAGCCTATTTCAATTACTAATGATTCTATGCTTAGGAAGGTAATGTAAATGGTACCACATTGGTCGCTATTGCAAAAACATCCCGCTACTCATACTAAGGCTATGCCAAGTATGTTGCACACCTAACTTGAGAGGACCCAAACTAGTTTGGGTACCATCAAAAAGTGGATGATTGCGTGTAGGTACCGGGCATTGGCATTGGAGGCTTGACTCAATTGATTTCATATTATTCATCATGTGATTGATTCAAGTAATGAAGCCTAGTGCTATCCAAACCCAATGCCAAGACAAAAGAAGTGAAGTCCAAGTGCAAAACATACAAGTGCAAAAGATCAAGTTGTGATGTTTGATTGGAATTATTTGAAGGCTTGCAATCTAATTGAGTAGAAGCTTGCTATTTGGATGATCATGAGCTACTAAGGTATATCTCTAGTTGATCATGTTATTTTAGATGCATATGAGATGATCGAATCGGATATATATGCATATGTTGCTTGCTATAAAGTGATTGAATGGATAAATTGCTTAGTGATCAAAATTGAGTTAGTTTGAATGGATATGTTCATGAGACTTCTTTTAGTAAGTGATTTGAATGGATATATGTCTTGTGAGAGAATTCAAACATGTTAGCTCAAGTTTGATTCATATTGGTAGAGTAAGCTCAATTGCTCAAAGTTGTCAAAAATCTGAAATCTAAGTGAGCTGAGAAGATAGCCCTGTTTAAGTGATCAAATCTTATTGGATTGGCTTGAAATTTGGTACACATGCTCTACACTTGTGATATTAGTCGCTGTGCAAAATTCATGATTATTGGATAAGATGTACTTTGGTTTTGGAGTAGATCTTGTCAACTATAGTGCAGCAGTTTTCAGCATGTAGTACTATGGAAAGAATTGAAATCTGGTAGCAATCTAGAAAGCCAATGAAGCTCAAATTTTTATGGCTGCTAGAACACTTAGAGAGGCACATCTCCACCAAATTTCATAGTCGTTGGACTTATATTTTGGGAGATATGCATGTTTCTTTGAGAAGGACAAAATCTGCCAGAAAAGTGACAAATATTGGATTAATCTAGAGTCACTTTGATTGAAAGGTCCTCAAGTTGGAATCATGTTTATAATGGTTTGAGGGACCAATGTTTGGTTTTGAAATGAGCTAGAAGCATGACAAAGATGAGTACAAGTTCATTTGATTAAGAAGTGTATTTGGCACAAATTTGGTACTCAAATTGAAGATCAAGACCAACATCAAGATGAAGAGAAAGATGAAGTCCTAGTATCAATTGAAGATCTTTTGGAAGAAAGAAAAGGACTCAAAAAGGGACTCAAAGATGGATTCAAAGTCACATTTCAAGAAGAGTTCAAATGGATCAATCAAACAAAGTCAATTCAAGTAAGTATCAAGGATGATTCTTTGGAGAGAGGTCACTTCTCCCTTTTGTAGGGGCTTGCCGCCTTTGGTAGGTTAACCAAGTATGATACTTGGAAGGCTAATATGGAAGTGGTGATTCAAAGGATATTTGAGATGCTTAGTTGAAGCAATGAAAGGATTGACCAAGCAAAGCAAGCAACATGCAAGATAGTAAAGCAAATCATGACAATTCAAGTGGTATTCATATGCAAGCTATGTTCAAATGAAGAAGCAAGCCAACCACAACAAGATAGCGCACTTAATCATATGAGTGAAGATTTGTTCTATCAATTGGTATATATTGGTCTTCACCATGGACTTCACATTGCTATTTGGAGCTTAATTGGAATCAAATCATGACTATCCTCTACTCCAAGATAGCAAAGGTATCATTATAATGTTGCATATTCATCCCCTTACTAGTATGCGGTTAGTGCATATAGTACATGCTCAATAGGATCATGCATAACAATTGAAAAGTTTAAATTCATAGCCTACCACTATTGCTTGATTGACTATATGATCTAGTGGATAGTATGTGAATTTGTTCATGAGCTAGTGAACCCAAGTACTTGATCTAGAAGATGACCATTCAAGTGTCTAATTCAACATGATAAGATAACCATTGAAAGATGTGAGGAAGCTTACTCTAGAGCAAACCGAGTTAGATATCTTATGCAATATTGCCTAGTTCAAGTCACAAATGAGAAGCTCATGAGATGACAAGAGTTCAAGAAAAAGACAATAATGCCAATGGATATCAAGTTTCAATTTTCATTCAATTGGTATCCTACAAGACTTCAAGTGATCCTCAACTTTAAGTGATCAATTCAAGCAAAACATCCCTCACATCAAGAGCTCAAGCTTATCAAGTGGATGACCCATGCTATGACATAGGGAAGGTGCCCCACCTATTGGTATCAAGGTCAAAGATCCTACACATGGTATCATTCCAACACATATGGTGGTGTCCATCAAAAATGAAGACTCAAGTATCATCCATCTACCCTAGTCCAACCCTTGTATCAAGAGAAGCATGCCGTTTATGGTCATTGATGACAAAGGGGAGAAGTTATGGAAAAGATATGTCAATTATGATATGTCAAGGACAAAGAGGGAGAGAAAGAAGATGGACATGGATCAAGAGGGAGCACAAGATTGAAGGATCAAAATTCTTGGACAATGAGAACACACAAGTAGGGGGAGCAAGCTCATGAACTTGGTTGTTGCATTTGATATGTGCATAATCATGCGCTTGCTTGCATTGCATAAGTTTTAAAATTTTATATGCATGCTTGTGTGGTATATGCTAGTTATAGGATTTAATTGATGAATTGATAACTAGCATGCATAGGTTAATAGCTAGACTTGTGCTTTTAATGCAAAACTAGACCCTTGCTATAATGTTGATCTCACGGGGTTTTCTAGTTTTTATGATGTCTAGCTACTCTTCGATGCTAAGGATGAATCAAAATGTGGTATGCACGCTTCAAAGGTAAAATTTCATCATGTATACCTTAGCATCACTTAGTAGTGCTAACACTCCCACAAATTTCATATTTATGCATGTGTGCAAGCTTGAAACCAAACCATTTGAGCACACATGTAGGGGGAGTTAACACTACAAAGTCGGGTTGTATGGTGCTTATCCAAATTCTCTTATATGGTCTTAATGTTGGATAAGTAACATAGAATCCAAAGAGCTTAATTTCCATATCTTTGTAGAGTTTGTCATCAATTACCAAAAAGGGGGAGATTGAAAGGTCCTAGTTGGTTTTGGTAATTGAGTGACAACTTTAGGTGGACTAATGGTGTTTGAAGTGAATTACACAGGTGATTAGTCCATAGGTGATCATGTGTGAGCAACATATGCCATAGAGGTGAAATGGCTTGGAAGATGTTGCAAGGCTCACATATGTGAAGAAGGAGCTTAATGCATATGTGACATGACATATGGTCATATGGCTAAGATGGAGAAGATCAAGGCAAGACTTGGCTTGATGGACCGGTTGCGAAGGTGAAGGGCAAGTTGAGGCTTTGAAGCCGTTGGTACCGAGTGTCGGGAGGCTTAAGCAAGACTTGGCGCCGAAGGACCGAAGCGATGGTGAAGAGCAAGTGATGTCAAGATCGATGGACCATGGAGGCCATGTGATGATATGAAGTGGATCATATCATTTGAAGATAGGTTGGTGCATGTGTTGCATCAACACCGAAGGAGATGGAATGGAATGCGCAAGGCAAAGGTATATTTGTAGGGCATTTCATTTCACCGGTCATAGGTGTGTAGAGAAGATTATGACCGGTTTAGGATAGATGGCCGTACTATTAAGAGGAGCAAACTTGTTTGCATATCGGTCATCTAGTGCCACTTGAGCGATCTAACTTGCGATGTTACTATGATCGAGTGGCGTGGTGAGTGCAAGTGAAAATCCTTTGAAAAATGATTGTGAAAATGCTAACACACTTGCACAAGATGATGACACTTGTTGGTGTTAGCACATTTGCAAAGGAGAAGTTGTTGGAGTTGGTTTGGATCAAAACAGAGAAGAAAATGGAGTTTTCTGTGTGTTGTCGGTGGTACCGTCCACCCTGGTTGTCGTGGTGACCTACGCCCATAGGTGCTGCGTGCAGCCTTCTCTGTAATGGGGCGTTTTTGGCCTGGCGGTGGTACCGCTATTCTATTACTCGGTACTACCGCCGGCGGTGGTACCGACCAGGGGTCGGTGGTACCGTGGCTCTGAAGGGGGTTTGCGGAGCTCTCTGGAAGTGGCCAGTTTTGGCCTACCGGTAGTACCGCCATTACCTCGGTACTACCCCGCGGTGGTACCGACCTATGGCCGGTAGTAACCAAGTTTGCGGAGCTCTCTGGTTTGAGTTGAAAATGGCCTGGCGGTAGTACCGCCATTACCTCGGTACTACCGCCCGCGGTGGTACCGACGCAAGGTCGGTAGTGGCTGTTTTTTTCGCAGAGCTCTCTGGTCGCGGCGATTTTGGCCTGGCGGTAGTACCGCCATGACCTCGGTACTACCGACCTCGGAGGAACGACCAGGGGTCGGGGTTTGCCTAAATCTGCGCGATGTGAGGTAACGGCTAGTTTGACTAAGCGGTAGTACCGCCCAGGAGGGGTCGGTACTACCGACCGGAGCGCAGAATGCCCAATGAAGGGGCATAACGGCTAGTTGCCGTTGAGGCTATATATAGTAGTTGAGGCCGGCTTAGGGCCGGCTGCTAAGCACTCCAAAGCCTTGGTGGCTTGAGTGGATGTGCCTGGGAGCCCTCTAACTCGCTTGTGCTTGCTAGTGCGCGAATCTATTGCGAGTGAGCGATTCTAGTGCGTTGCTTTGAGAGATAGCATCGAGTGGCACTAGGTGTTCGAGTTGCAAGCCGGTGGTGCTTATTACTCTTGGAGGTTGCCACCTCCTAGACGGCTTGGTGATCGAGTCTCCGTCGTGAACCCGCGTGAAGATTGTGCGTGGCTCCGGAGAAGGATTGTGAGGGGCATTGTGCTCGCCCCGCGGGGATCGCGAAGAGCAACTCTAGTGGATTGCGCGTGTCATTGAGTTACCCTCACTTTGTGGTGGGTGTTCTTGCGGCGCGCTCGTGTGTCGAGCTAGGTGTGGTGCCTATTAGCCGCCGAACTACCAAAGTGTGGGTCGACACAACGGGGACTAGCTTGGTGGCAACCAAGTGAACCTCGGGAGAAAAATCACCGTGTCAACTTCGTGTTCATCTTCTCGGTGGTTTGCAAACTCTTTTCACTAGCTTGTATTTACTTGTTCATATACATGTGCTAGTTGCTCTTATGATTAGTTGGGTTGTGTAGCTGCTAGTTACCTTCCTTGCTTGTGTAGCATAGAAGTTGATCCCATGAGTGACTAGTTGACTTGTAGTCTTGCTAGTCACATTGCTTAGTTTGTGTAGCTAAGTTGAGCTCTCTAATTTGGCTTGTGTAGCCTTGTTATTGAGCATTGCTAGTGAGCTTAGGCTTTGTGCTTTTTGCTTAGTGGCATGTGTAGGAGCTCCCCGGTGATTGAGTACTAGTTGCATAGGTTTGTGTGACCTTGCTTCTAGAATTGGTTAGGTGAGCTCTAGCTAGCCCGACACCTTATTTGCATTGTTTAGGATCTTTTGTAAGGTGTCATAGAGTATAGGTAGAGGGGTGTAGTCTTGGCTAGACCGATAGTTTTAATTCCGCATTTGTTTCGGTTAGCCGACGCGATTAATTTTAGAAAGGACTATTCACCCCCCCTCTAGTCCGCCATCTCGACCCTTCAACGTGGCAACCAATCCCGAGCTCGGGTGAGTGAAAGAAGGAGGAGATAAGGGCGTATTAGTTCATCTAAGGCCTATCCCTCCACTTCTCCCTGTTGGTAGTTCTTAGCTACACCTAGGATAGGGTAACTAAAGTAGCTATCTACTAATGCCAAGCGGGGGTGTCAATTCCGACACTAGTAGGAGCTAGCTAGCGAGAATGCAATCTACCAGGAGGAGATGCTGCAAGCGCACAGAACTATCGTAGTAGCACTTCACCTGGGAGTACCAGGTGTTGATTTATTTGATCCCAAGGGAAGGCTAGGGTGGTATATGAGTTGAGTCAAGGAGGGGATGAGAGTCGAAGAAATAAGAAAATGGAAAAGGGGAGAAGGGAAGATGAAAGGCTAGAAAGAATATATGGGTGGATAGGTATGGATGAAGTGGATGGCTAAGGTAAAGTGGAAGGATAGGTAGATAAATGGAATGGCTAAGGATAACTAGGATAACTAACTAATAACTAATAACTATTCCTAGATAACTACAAAGCAAGATAACTACGAAGCAAGGCAGGCAAAAGACAATAAAGTAACTAAGTTGAGTAAAGTTTTATTCCTATCTTGTCAAGTATCGAGGCGTACTAGCCTTTACCACTTACTTAGGTTGAACGCTAGCACAACGAGCCTTACTGTTAAACTGGGCCAACTACGTGGTGGAATTCAAGGCGCATAGGGCTGTCACCACCTGCTTGCTACCACAGCTATCCGGGGGTCCAGCTGTATCTGAAGGTAAGTCTATAACTAAGCACCACGCTTAACTATATTCTAACTATCTCTATCCTAGCTTTGAATAGAGACACCCTTGCGGACGTCAGAGCAAACACTTGACTTAATAAGATAAACACTAAACTAACTAAGCAACTTATTGGCAAAGATCAAACACTAAGCTCACCAGAGATTAACTACTATGGCTAAGTGAATTGATCTGTAGGATAGCTAGGCACTCAAGCAATCAATCAAGTATACCACTCAATACTGATAGTAGAATAAAGTAATACTTGAAATGATGAACTAGAATATAGTAAATGCTTGAGTAACAAGAGCAAAACCTGAACTGGAGATGAAGGAAGACTCTTCCCAGCTCTAGAACCGATCACTCGTCGCACGCCTCTACTCTTGAGCTAAGCCTTGAGCAGCGCTACCATACCGCGAGGGCGAAGATGCCTTGCTCTACTAGCTACCTACTTGCCTAAGCTCTCTAAGCTTCTAACCTAACTCTCACTTGCTTCTCTTGGAAGTGTGGAATATGAGGGATGGTACTGTGTGATGGTACGAATGAAGTAGTGTCGCAAGGGGGGTATTTATAGCCCAAATGAGTGAGGGGGGTTCTTATAGTGGGCAGCCAACCGACCTAGGGTTAGGTCAGGTGGCGGGCGCCACCCCCTACTGGCGGCCGCCAGCTCCCTGGCCGTTGGATGAACCGCCTCTGCTTCAACGGCATCCAGGTGGTTGTCCAAGGCGGTTTGGAGGTCGGTTGCATGTCCTAGCAACCGTCATTCAGCCTTGATCCACGCCACTCCTCCCTGAGCCGTCCGATGTCACTGACCTAGTGACCAAGGGCCAGGATTTGGCCTTGGGGAGGTCACACGGATCGGTGACGTGGCAGGGAGTGGCACTTGGGCCAACCCAAGTGGCGAGCGCCAATTAGAGATGGCGGGCGCCACCTAGGGGTGGCGGGCGCCACCCCCATTAGGCCCATTTGGGCCCTGCTGAGTGGGCTTGGCCTCTGGTTGGTCCATATGTCCAAATTTGGTTCAAATCCTGCATTCAAATAGAATTCTATGGACATGTGGAATTTGGTTAGTTTGAAACCTATTTGACTACATTTCATGCCTTTTTGGTGAACTTTAGGGTCAAATGTTGATGGTAAAACAGGTGTTTAAGGACCGTCAACAAGCTCCCCCCAAGCTAACCTGTTGCTCGTCCTCGAGCAACAATGCGGTTTAAGCATTGAGCATGAAATGAATAGCAACTTAAGATGTCTGCAAGTGCATATTGTATAGTGAGAAATAACTTAGCATATATCATTAATCATAGCAATGTGGGGCTTATAGCTTTTCACTTAAAACATGCAAGAGTGGAATAAAGCAGTAGATAGGAAACTTTTATCTTGCTTAGGTTTGACTAGGATTCTGTCTGGAGGTTTTTCAAGGTTTTCAAAAGATAACAACTTGCTTAAGTCCTCCAAGATTCACTCAATCACTCAATGGTGTTTAAATCCTCACTTAGGCAAAATGTAGCCTCTCCTATTTCTAAGAATGATATGTGGAGTTATAGGTGGGCTAAGAACCATGAGCAAATTGCCTGATGCTTATTGCTAAGCTAGACACTCAGATCATAAGGAGCAGCAAATCATAAAAATTGATCAAGAAGTGCATGTGTGGTTTATGTGGAAGTGTATAGAGATATATTTCATAATCCTTCCTAGTTAATTTCTGGGGTCTAGAGCTAATGATAATTCTCTCTCTTCTTTTTTTTAATACATAGTGAGTAGACAAAAGATGTGTCCACATTTTCTTAGGACATAGTCCTCTCTTGAGCTACTTTGCGCACTTTTTCTTCTTTTTTTTCACAGGACATAGTCCTTTTTGAGCTACTTTGCTCATTTTTCTCTCTCTTTTAGCTCTAGATTTCCACAGACATCTATAGGAAAGGATTTTTTGAAATGAGTAGGGAAAGGGAGAGAAATGGTTTATTCCCAGTGTAGGAATAGCATAAGGGTAGCAATGGGATGTTTAGCAGGGTATTGCATATCTCCGGTGTAGAGAATAAGCAATTTATTGGTGGTTGCAAACCTCCAAAGCGGAGAGTAGGCAAATTATGGTTGGTGTGCGTGAATCTTGATTCAAAAGATATGATAAGCTTCTCTACTAAGATCTATGAGGTCTAAACAAGCTCAACTCAAAACAAAGCTCTTTGTGGTTTTGACTAATGACTAACAAATATTTGGCTGGTGGTGGGATGGGATAAAATCTAGGAGGAACTTTTAGCAAGGTTTTCATATTTTTAAAAGAAATCCTCCAGATTAGGTCCTAATTTCACCTTAGCAAGTTTAAAGAATTACTCCATTTCTTACTAACTTTATTCACTAAGCATGATTTCAGTTAAAGCATGTGCAACCCACAAAAGCTACAACTTTAGATAAGACTAGTCATTCAAACCATAACAATAGCATTTGCATGACATATTTCAAATCTTATTCAGGTTTCAACTTGTTTAAGCAGATATTATCAGTTTTATTCATGGAGTGGTTATTTAGGCAAGCATGTGACATTCAAAAGATATAGAATTTAAGAAGTGAATGTAAAGTGTAGGCTTGAGACATACCTTATCGGAGCGGGAGTCTCCCCCAAGCTGGCTTCTTGCTTGGTGAAAAGATCTTCTTCATCTCAGTCGGAGCTCTTGTTCTCATTTTATTAAAAGGGAAACTATCTAATGTTGTGAAAAGGGAAACTATCCTATTTTGATATTTTATTATTCTAACTAAGTTAACATATACCTATGCATAAAACTAATGATAACTGATTTTTTTAGTTTCATGCATGACATATGTTATTTATTTGAAAAAGAAAAAAATTGAAGGAAAAAAAGTAAAACCATACCTTAGGTCCATGAAGTTTCATCCTTATCGGGTGGATCTTCTTCCTTGGGCACTTCTTCTCTTAGTACTCCATCTGGTTCTTCTTCTTTTGGCACCTCTCCTTTGTCATGTGAATCACACAACTTAGGAGGAGGTGGTTCTCTCTTTCTACTCCACCCTGTTCTTGGGCGCCTCTTTTTGGTATGAATGGGTTTTGCTACCTGCATGTTAGCGGCATATGCGGGACCATGGGAGAAGGAGAATATTTCCTTCCTCCCTCCTAGTGTCATTTGAATTTTAGCACTTCCCACATATATGCAGGCATCAACAGTGTTCAAGAAGGGTCTACCTAAGATTAGAGGCACATCTTTCCTATTTCCCATATTTAGTATTATGAAATCAGCAGGAACATAGGAACTCTAATATGAACAGGTAAGTCATTGACTATTCCTTCTACATAGCAAGTGGATTGATCAGCTAGCACGACATAGGCAGATGTGGATGACATGGGTGGAAAGAATGAGTTGTCATAAAAGTCTTTGATAGAATGTTCACACTCGATCCTAAATCACACATGGCATTTTTAAAGACTTCACCAAAGATTGAGCATCTAGTTATGCTTCCAGGATCACCCTTTTAACAGTCATGGTTTGATCTTCATAATAGTTAAATACTTTATTTCAACCATATTAGCAGTTTCCATGTCAGGTTTAGCAGGAATTTTGCCAGATTCAAAAGATGGTATGATAGCAGCAAAGTTGAGCTAATTGGGTTTCTAACATCTTATTAAAGCTAAGTTGATTTTTTCAGAATAGATGAGAAATCTTCCAATTTAGCATTTATATTCTCAGGAATTTTATCATTCGCCCATTAATCTCTCTTTCAAGAAATCAGTAGTTTTTACCTTGTGAGTGAACTAAATTCTTAAAGAATGAGAAATTATCAGAATTATGAAAATTAGAGCGAGGGAATGAATTGTTACCTTGAGAATTGGAGTGCTGATTCCATCCTTGATTCCGTTGACGGAAACCGTTACTGTTGTTGATGAAGTTCAAATCTTCATGTAGCTCGGGGCAATGGCTCCCAGAATGTCCGGTTTCTCCACAGACTTCACAAGTCATATAGGATTCCAGAGATTAGACACTCTCTTATTGGTTCATCTTCTCACAGCTGTATAGCTTCTTTGCCAGTAGGTCTATCTTGGCCATGATCAAGTCGGCCTCCTTAAGGGAATGCATACCTCGCTTACGGGGCTGTAGTCTTTCGTCATTCCATCCTTGGTTTGCCACCATCTTCTCTATGAGAGCCTTATCATCTGCATTATTCAGGGAAAAGAATGCAGCACCGGCGGCGGCATCCAAATGGCTTCTTGAGAGTGAAGGACCGAAAATGCTAAAGCAAGGCGACCAGAGGGGGGGGGGTGAATGGGAGCCTAAAAATTTCTTCCGAAATTCCGGCCTCTGTCCCAACAAAATCAACCCCAAAAACCCCAAGAGCAAAGCCGACACACGTGATGTCCACGACCAAAGAGAATGGGTGGATGTTCCCTAGGAACACAGCGGACACCATAAAAGCTCCCTCACCCAAATCCACGCGAGTCAACTAGTGACAGGATGGAGTTTGGGTAAGCTCAACCTCCCCCGAGCAACGCGAGGAGGATTCAGGCTTTTTCGCAAAGTGGGAAGCCCGATTTCTGTAGAGCACGAAGTCGGGAATCCAACGCAAAAAGCGGATCTCAAATCGGAGCTCGAACGCAAAAGATACGGACGAAAACACGCAAACACTGCACTGACCGGACTCTGAGGTGCGTCCGGTCAGGATCGATCGGACGCGTCCGGTCAGAGAAAAATCGTTTCGGGAGCTCTCTGGAACTGACCGGACTCTGGGAGGAGGGGCGTCCGGTCAGCACAGGACTCAGCATCCAGTCACAGCTGCACGGTGAATAGTAGAAGCAGCGCGTCCGGTCAAGTTATTCCCGAGCGTCCGGTCACGCAAAACACTCTCTGGAGCTGACCGGACTCAGCACGGGGTGCGTCCGGTCAAGTCCAGGCCAGCGTGGTCACCAGGCGCGAACTGGAATGCGCGGGTGTTCAACGACCGGACTCTGTCAGGGTGCGTCCGGTCGCTATGAAGCAGCATCCGGTCACCCCGATCAACCCTCTGTTCGTCCACCAAATCGACCCGAACTCCCTCAAATCAAAAGCACTAGGGCTCAAATTTCGTGTGAGGGATCACAAGGATGTAAGTGAGCTACTCCTAAGAGATCATGGCTCGATCCTAACTCCAAATCGGTGAATCGAAGAAAACGGTGAAGAACGGGCAAGAACTCGATCCCAAAACTAAATCCGCCCGATCTGTGAGTTCGTGAGGAATTAGAGAAATTCCTTCAGTAGAAGGAAGTCTCTCACGAATCTACACAAGATGGTTCAAACGGATTTGCGAATCTTCCCTCGAAACAAGAATTCTCGTGGAGATCGAAAGAGGGGAAAACGTGCAAATGCGAAGAACAAAATCGCAAGACAAATCAAAGCACGAATTTGATCCTTGGAATCAGCGGAATGGATGATTGATTAAGCACTCGGTGTCAGGCTACAAGCCACTCCTAGCAACACAAAGCTTGGATGGCGAAAAGCTCAAGAACAAGAGCCAACTCTCCTCTAACCCTAGCCTTCTCTCACAAGTACAAAATGAGAGAGACACCGTCCAAGAATTCCAGAGGATACGGCTGCCCTAGCAGGCCCCTTCATATATATAGGCGCACGTCCGAAGACCAAAACGCCCTTACATTAAGCAATCAACCCAAATACCCCCAGGGGTAGAACTGTCCAGTCCTGATGATCTTGATCCAACGGCCACGCCCGCACATCCGGTAGCTTCGCCTCGACGCGACCTCCCTGATGCCGCCACGTGCCGCCACCGTCGACCACCATGCCTTCCTCGTGGATAGCTTCGCCGCCGCGCCAGCCTCTCCACGCCGCCACGCGTCGACCGTCCTTTCGGACCACCCCCGGTTTTGAGGCCCAACCGGAACCCGTCAGCCCAGGTTATGAGGCCCAAACCTGGCAAACCGTCCACCCCGAGTTTTGAGGCCCAAACTCAGAAACCCGCGCGCCCAGGTTTTGAGGCCCAAACCTGGAAACCGTCCTCACCGAGTTTTGAGGCCCAAACTCGGAAACCGGCCACCCCAGGTTTTGAGGCCCAAACCTGGAAACCATCGATGGTAGCTTTTTGAGGCTCAGCTACCGAACCCGCACCATAGATGGAATGTGGTTCTCACCCCCCGACCACCGGCACCGATGCCGATGCATGTCCAGCCTCCACGCCGGGCACAACGCCTTCGCCATCCTCCTTGACTCGGCCGACGGCACTTGCGCCGCACGCAAGCCCGTGTCCGATCTCCCGCCAAGTGTCACGACGCCACGTCTTCCTCCCGACTCGGCCGATGCATCGCACATCCCCATGTGCTCCCGCTCGCCGATGCCACGTGCCAGCTACCACAGCTGGTCCTCTGGCCCTCCGGTCCGTCAGTCCAAGCCTCACGTCCACCCTTCACCGCTCTGGGTACATCGGCATGGCACGTCCGCCGCACGGCACGCCCATCCTTCACCGCTCCCGTCGTCCGTCGGCACGACACGTCTCTACTTGACCTTCACCTCGCCATAGACCACTGTATCCGAGCTCCACACCTGCACATCAACACAGCCAAGAAACACATGTCGCACACACACACCAACACATAAACACACACAACTCACGCCACCGGTAGTCATAAACAATAAGCGCATAGCGATATATAGACTCAACGGGTAAAAGCCTCAAACCTTCCTCATCAAAGTCAATCATTCATCATATATGTTCTCAATCTCCCCCTTGATGAATGCATTGACTAAAAATAAACCAAAAAGGAAGGGTTTGAAAGCAAGCCTCACTCAAGTGCCCAAAAGCCAAGCAAAAGCAAACACAAGGCTACTTGAGATGAGCAAGGATCATGAAAACTCAAATAAAAGCTCTCGGTCCGAAGGAAACGGGAAAAGCGGGCAAAGCCTCCACAAACCGAAGAGTCAAGAGAAACAAGAGTTTCATGAATCCCAAAAGGTACTCGAAAACCGATCTCAATAAATTGTCAAACAATCATCACAAAAGAAACCAAGGTACTTATCCACTTGGATTCACTTGGGTCGAGATTTCTCCCCCTTTCTCTTTCTCTTTCTCTTTCTCCCCCTTGATGATTGAATTGACAAAAACTAGGCACAAGAGATGGTTTGAGATACCAAAACCGAAAATCTCATTCAAGTGATCAAAAGCCATAGAAGGGCAAAGAACAAAGTCACTTGTCATGAGAAGATTATCCATTCAAATTCCCAAAGCAAAGAAATGCTAAAGAGGGGGCAATTTGAAATGAACATAACTTGGTCCCCAAAGACATGGGCAACGGCTCAACGCAAACCAAGCAAGCGATCGAAGCAACAACTCATCAAAGAGCAAAACTCGATCACACAGAGCGAAAACTTGGTTCCCAAATACATGGGCAACGGCTCGATGCAACCAAGTCAAAAATGAGCTAGTCCTCAAGAAGAGGCAGAAAAGGCTCAACACCACTAGCTCAAGGCTCGATACCAATTGAGGCTGAATCAACGCATAAGAATGCAATACTGATCACAAACAACCAAGAATTGGTGAAAACAGCTAGTTCCTCAAGACAGAGGCACATAGGCTCGACGCAACTAGCTGAAGGGTCCATACCAATCAAAAATACCAAGCAAAAACTGCTAGTCCCTCTAGATAGAGGCAAAATGGCTCAAAATGACTAGCAGGCTCGATACCGACTGAGAAAAACCACAAGAGAAGCTTAACACTTAAAAGGAGCACAAACACTCGGAGCACGCGGAGAAGTAGCAAGACAAAAGCGACTCCCCCTGAAATCAAGCCTATACACAAAAGCGATGAAACAAAGCTCATGACACCAATTGCATTCCATACAAAAAGATGGATACCAATTGAAACACATAAAAGAGCTATACCGAGTGAAGAAGAACATAAAAGAGCTAAACTCCCCCTTGCTCAAAGCTCTCCCCAAAATGCATGACTCTCCCCTTTGTGCCAACACACAAACTCCCCCTTGCAAACAGCTACTCCCCTTGACAAAAGGTAACATGCTGAGGGGTTTTAACATTTTTCCACAAAGTTGACACAAACACAAGACAAGTCAACAACCAAAGCATATGGGGGCAATGAAAAGCACTGAAAGTGACCACAAAGTGTATCGGAGCTGGGGGTATGTACACTAAGCTAAAAATGCATGAAATGTACAATGCAACAGCTTCAAGTGTATAGCAATTAGAATGAAAAGATGCTCAAAAAGGGTGCTGCCCTGAAAGTGTAGCAATCAATACAAATGCTAGCAAAGGCTCAAACTGATCAAGTGAATACGAAATTTGAACAATTAAGCATATGAGCAGTTTTAAGCCATTTGAAAAGGAGTTCACCACTAAAATAGCACTTAGCATGAATAGACAGGAAATCGAGCAAGTGCTAACTCAAGTATAAAAGGTGAACTACCCCTAGCAAAGTTCAATCATCATGCAATAGAATGAAGCATAGACTTGTGTTATTTTTCAAATTTTATCGAAGATTGCAGCGGTATTAACACAAGTTCATATTAAAGCATGTGATTGCGAGAGGTTGAAAGCATGGTCATTGCCTAACTTTTCAACCGGGCTAAGCCTATGCAAGAAAAGTAATCGGAAGCTTAAAGCACCGGTTTCGGTCTTACACTACACGGCTCAAGTTTAACTCAAAAGTGCAATGAGAAACAGTCTCGATACCGTGAGGTGCTGACACATGCAATCCCATCTCGATCTTTTCATTTCACTAGACTTGGATCAAATTTTAAGCACAAGGTAAATATGAACAATCCAAGCAAGTGAATGACTCGGTGCAAGAGACATAGCAACCTAGCACACAAAAGATAGCACAAGTGATCTCAACACATCCTACCCATGCTAGTTGCCAATCTCAACGGTGAACAAATTAAAGGTTGCATAAATGATTAATCAAGTTCACCATTTGCAAAAATAGCTTAGCTCATAACATGTATCAAGTGATCAAAAAGAGCCTAAGCTACAAACATCATCATGAATTAATAGGGCATACCAAAAAGAGCATAGTCTCATTCTCATTACTATATACATGAAGCTCTAAAAAAACACTAAGTACATGATGAAATGCATGCAAAAACTAGTCGATAAGAATCAGAACAAAAAAACTAGCCTAAAAGAAGAACCCAACACAAAAGTGTATCGGAGAAGTTCAACTAAGATACAACAAGCAAAATGCTTCCCCAACTAAAAGGGAAACACACACCAAACTCACAAGAGAAGAGCCAAGAAACGCTCAAGCGAAAGCCAGCAAAAATCCACAACGTAAAGACCACACACCAAAAAGAGGTCAAAGAAGAAGAGTACCAAAACCCGAACTCAGAAGTGTGTCGGAGGTACCTCATGAAGCGCATGACCGCCTGTTGGTGTGATACCCGAGGGGACGCCTGAATCTGGTCCATGGGCTCTCCGTCCTTGTCTTCATCCATCGCAACTGTCGTCGCCATGGGCGTCAAAAGAGGCTTGGCCTCACCCATGTCAAACCCATCATCCACATCTCAACCTTCCTGCTCATAAAATCTGCAAACTTGCCAACAAGATCATGAGAGGAGCCACCAAAGGTGATATCATCCACATCCATCTGAAATGAGTCAGAAAGTATGTGTCCAACAACTCTGGGCTCAAAAAGCGGCAGCAAAAGCAGAATGAGTGGAATGAGACACAGAAGGACCTGGACCGCATCTCGTGCTGGTCAATGTCGTCGTCCATCTGCAAAGGGGTGAATCTGCTGAAAGATCTAGGGCGCCTACCTCGCCAAAGTCATCTACCCCTCGCCAGATGCTGTCACTCCCTCAGGTGCAGCTAGTGCTCGCTGGAGAGCTGCTCAAACGGAACCCCAAGTCATGGCAGAAGTGGGATCGGGTCCGTGAGACGAAATGCTCTCTCCAGGCTCCTGTTCTCCTGCACACTCAAAGGCAGAAGAAACACAAGGCGTTGTCTCGTCCAGTGTGACCTCAAGGTCTCCATGAAAACGGTTAGTCACATAATAAGCATAAGGTGAACTCTCAACAAAAGGAGATCTACCTATGAATGATACCGCAAGGAGATCTGAACTCAACCTAGCCAAGACTACCATGCAATAGGATAAAGCACTGAATAGCAAAATGCAGCCTAAAGACATGATCAACCTAAACATAGCCTAAGCCTCAACACATGCTACAATGCAAGATAATGATAGCAATAGATCCAAAAGCATGTAACATGATAAAATTATGGAAAGGCTAGTGCTCAAACTAATCATATCAACAGAATACATGTAGCTAACCAAAACTAGCACCTGAAAAGTGATACCTAATGAACATCATACCACTACAAACCAAGCTCATGGAGAAATATGATAAAACTGACAGTCGTGCGCTTGCGGTTTGTTCTGCGTGCCACCCGAGGTGTCAATAGCGACGAAGTGATCGGGATCTCCACACCTGTAGCAGCCCTCACGTGCACCACCACACCGGCAATTCAAGCGGTTGTTGTGAAACCGTGAGAACCGGGTGATGATGAGGGCGAGCTCATCATCACCCAACGCCTCCACCTGCTCCTCTATCACTTAAAGCAAAGAAGACAAAGCAAAGAGAGGAGGTGAAGCGTCGACAGAAAGAATCGATCCACCCTTGCCTGAGACCAAAGCCATGGAATGTGAAGATGGTTTCTTCAGCTTGGCCTGAGTCAAGTGATCGATCTCGGTGGACTTGAGCTTGTTGAATAGCTTGTCCACGGTGAGGGTGTCATAGCTTGGAGACTCTATGATGTTTGACACCTTCACCTCCCATACCTTCCGATCTAGGGCATATAGCAACTTGAGTGCCCTCTCATGATCATCATAAGGTAGGTTAGCCAGATTGGCACGCATCTTGTTCACAATCGTTTGGAAACAAGTGAACACAGCGTCAATCGTCTCTCCCTCCATCTAAACAATGTTCTCGTACTCGCGCTTGTATGTCTCAAAGAGTCTGGTCTTGACCTGGACGGTCCCCTTGTGTTAGCTTTGAAGCTTCACCAAGATCTCTCGTGGCGTCTCCAGCTCAGAGACACGCTCGAACTCAGGAAGGGAGATGCTAGCCAAAAGAGCGTTATGAGCCTTAGAGTTGGCCTCATGTTGGTCAATCTGGATCTGACCCACACGAGCCGCAAGGACCTCGTATTCAACGTTCTCGCATATCTCCTAGACAGAAGATCCGATGCTGTTAAGATAAGCACGCATCTGAATCTTCCAATAGGGATAGTTCGTCCCATCGAAGTAGGGAGCCTTGTCGTTCCCTCGATCCATGTCGCCCTTAGGATCTAAAATTGATTAAGGTAGAGAAGGTCCTTAACCGGCTCCGATACCAATTGAAGGACCGAATTACCGACCAGAGGGGGGGGGTGAATGGGAGCCTCAAATTTCTTCTCAAGAAATAGGTGTCCCTTATCCCAGAGAGTCACCCCAAAAGAAAGACGTGGGCTTGCTAGTATCCACGACCCTAGATGTAGGGTGGATGCTTCCTAGAAGCACAGCGGGGTACTACACAACCCAGGAAATCCAACGCAAAAGCCGGAAACCAAATTCGAAGCTGAACGAACGAACCACGGATGAAACGGTACAAACCTGCACTGACCGGACTCAGCCCTGCGTCCGATCAGAGAGGACCGGATGCCTTTGGTCAGGAAAATCCTGATCTGTGACTTCTTTGTGTTGGGCCAGACTCACGGAGCAGAGCGTCCGGTCACAACACGCGTAGCGTCCGGTCAGAAGAGCCGAACGATGAACAGTGCAAATGTTGCGTACGGTCACTGAGCGAAGAAGCGTCTGATCAAAAACAGCAGTGCGAACTATGAAAACCTTCAATGACCAGACTTGCTGACGAACATCCGGTCAACCCGAGCCGTGCATCCGGTCGCCACGCAAACGCACAGTTCATCCACCGATTCGCCTTGAACTCCCTCAGATCGAAAGCACTAAGGCTCAAACTTGGTGAAGAGAGTCACAAGGAGGATAGTGAGCTACTCCTAGGAGATCATGGCTCGAACCTATCTCCAAATCGATGAATCGAAGAAGTTCAGGGGAAAAGGAGAAAAGCACGACTCAAAATGAAAACGATTCGATCTACTAGCTCATGAGGTTAGAGAAGAATTCCTTCAGTGGAAAGAAGCACCTCACGATCTAGCACAAGTGGGTTCAAGCGGAATCGAAAATCGTCTCACGAAGACGAAGAACTAGGCAAATCTCCGAGAGGGCAAAAACGAAAATGCGAAGAACACATGAACAAAACATGAATCGAACTCGATTTCAGCCATGTCTCGAACCCATGACACAACAATGAGATTCCGGTCTCATTTCCTCAAAATCTCCTGTACATAGAGGTATTGTAGTTCACTCTGCGGATCACAGACAACAAGGTATGATTGAAACCTAAGCGGAGGCTAGAGAATAGAAGCTGCAAGGATGAGGGCTGCCAGGATAGAATGGATGGAGGGGCTGCCATCACTACTTATAGCCTAATACAATTATTCCCCTTCTACCCCTAGATACAAGAGTGAAGCGGCCAACCCTAGGGGTATCCCGGTCTAACCCTGCAGAGTCTTGATCCCACGGCCATGCGCCTCCCTTATCCTTAGCTTCGCCTCGACGCAAGCCTCAGGATGCCGCCACGTGCCGTCCTATCGACCGCCGCGCCTTCCTCGCTGTTGGTATAAATTAACGCACACTCTACTTTATCCGCAAGCGCACAGATAAAATCTACCGATGTAGCACTTCACCGGAGTAACCCAGTTTTAATATCAAACCCAAAGGAACGGATAGTGTTAAGTCTTAAAGTCTAACCCCCGAGTAGCTAACAAGGACGGAGAATCTAGAAGTATAGAGAGGATCACTAAGGCCGTCTAATTCCAATTTAAGAGTGATATGTTTATATTATTCTTAGTGAGGAAGTTGCCATAAAAGGTCACAAACAGAGTATGAGTCTTTTATGCAAATGTATAATCCTACCGAGCCTACACACGGGTAAGTGGACTATAGAAGAATCAACAAGGCTATAAGAGTCACCTTTGCAAACAACCACTACTACCGGCGCTATAGGAGGCAATTATGAGCTATCTAGTCTAAGCACCACGCTTACACTATCCAACTACTATAACTCTAGTGTAACTAGAATTAAAGTACTCAAAAGAAGGTCATAAACCTTAAGAATAATAAGAACAATGGCTCAAACTTAAATATAGAAGTTGATTACCGAAACAATCGCTGAAGCAAGTTGAAGATGAACTTGAATCTGCAGGTACAAGATGAAGAAGTTGATCCGACAGGCCGAAGCTCCTTCTTGATCTCTTCCTCTCTCTCTCTTCTAGTTCTAGTATAAGACTAGGTTCTAAACCTAAACTAGAGGGGTAACTAGTATTCTACTTTAAAGCTGGCTCTTGAAGTCTTCTTCTAGGGTTTGTGAATGAGACGTAGACTTTTCTGAAGAGAGACTTGTTCTTCCCTGGGGCCTGAGGCCTGTATATATAGCCCTGAGGGAACAATCGCGGCCGTTAAATCAAACCAACTTCATGTAGGGCTGAGATGGATCCTCAGAGGTGGTAGAGGAAGGTTCCAGAAGGGGGCGGCTGGCAGCTGTCGGTGTTTGTTAACCGGCAACTCGTCTTGGGGATTCCCAGACGATTTGTTCGGTGGGGATCGGCGTTCGTAGAACTCGGCGAGTACACAGGGGCAGTGATTTATACTGGTTCAGGCCGCTTAATAGTGTAATACCTTACGTCCAGTGATGGCGTGTGCCTTGTGTTATGATCTGAGATTCAATGATAGGGGTCGGCGCCCGCTTCCCCTTATATAATCGGGTGAAGCTTAGCACTAACCGAGTCCTAGTCGGTTACAACAAAGGAGTCCTATTCTAATTACAAGACTTCCTTTAGAACTCGACTAAGTTACAATGAGAGTCCTAATCCATATGTACTTCGTAGCATGTCTTTAGATCTTCTCGCGACGTCCAAGGTTAGCCCGAGTAATCATCTTTTAACGATATCTCAGACATTCTGGTCCGTCAAGCCCCCGAGCTCTTCATCATTTCTCTAAAACGTTATCTTCTAGTTTTTCTTGAAAATCTTCTAGTAATGTCTTGAGAAATCTGGAAGTGCTCTGTAGGTAAAGAACTTCCATGGTGTGCACTTTTTTCTAAAAAGTGCACCCATACGGTGTAGCCCCCGAGCCTCTTGTTATTTTTAATAACTTTGAGGATCTTTGAGCTTTTTTCCGAGTAATCCTTGGTTAAGAAAAAACATTTCCTTTATGGTATGTACCCTGCAGCCCCCGAGCCTGAGTTCCAAGTACCCTAGTAGTCGGTACTTGGGGTCTCCAATATATCATCCAACCGAGTAATAAATATATCATCCGGGTAATCCATAAAGATTGCAAGCAGTTAGAACATGACATTGACCCATTGTTTAATCCAACTGAGTAATAAATATTCAGCTTCAGGTGGGTAATGTTTTCATCAAACATCCCTTTTCACCCCCCCACTGAATAAAGACTACCGCAAGGACAACAATAATTGACCATTGACTGTTTCACATGTCCATATTGATGATTTTTGTCGTTTTGTGCAACTGCAACACTTTTGTCTGTTTACTCTCGAAGTATGCACGTGAAGTGAACCCATCACTGGTGATGCCAGGCTTCACATGTGTAACAGTATGTACAAGGGCGCAATTATTGAACTCTACTAGATTGTATCCGTGATCTAAGTCCATAGACCAAGAGCAGTTGCCTATAAATACCCTGCCTGGGGAGCAAGGATGCCACATCTTCCTGAGTATATGACTTCTCTTATTCCCATGAATGTTATAGTATATGTAGCAGAAATGTCCGATCCCCCGGGTATCTTCCTTATGTAGGATAGTTAAAGTGCCCGGAAGAACTGTTGTGAAGGGATCATCCGTCAGGGTGGTTTCCAAGTGGTCGCGAGCAGAGGGATACAGAGGTGCGCCTAGAAGAACTCTTGTGACTCCCACATCGCGGGCAACCTCAGGGTCACAGGTTGTCAAAAGGCGTTAGGGTTAAGGCTGAATATCAAGTTCCTTGTGTACTGGGGTAGAGCCTTAAACCCACCTTGGGATGCATTGAGAAGATAGTGTCTACCCAAGGTTCTGTGTCTGCTTTACTGCGTCTCACTGAACCCAGGCCTTAATGCACTGCGCATCAAGACTCTGTACCTTGATTACACTAGAGTAGAGTTTTACATCCTGATTGATCTTGTACTGGAAACTGCTGTATCTCAAGATGTAACTGTGTATCTCTGTTGTAATTCCGAGTAATAATTAACAAGATCCGGGTACTTGGAATATTTTCTGAGTCCTGTGTCTTTGATTCTGAGTACTAAATATATCTTGTGAAAAAAGGCCTTGTCTGGTTTGTGGGTTGCCTGTTCGTTAATACTGACGCTATCTGAAATGTCCCCCAACTATTAGGGTTTCAGACGGTTCCATAACGCCATTCGAAAAAGATGAACGGTTGCCAAAACAGATCTATAATAAGCCACCATTGGACTCATAATTTCTTCACTCTTCCATCTAGCCCTAGCCTTCGGTGCGAGGAATCCCATAGCGAATCCAGTAGTTGATGCATAGAAAAACCCTTGTTAGCGACATGGGTCCCAAGAGGCAATCGCAGCTGGAGAAGAAGAAGAAATTGACCACCGGCGAAAAACCACGCCACCCATGCCCTCCCACAGATGTTCTCGCCTGGAAAGCGCCGGACACCAGGGAATCGGAGTTGGGCTACTTGGTGCAGCTTGGGTTACTCCGGTCACAGCCGATGGACGGGTGGAGGGTACGCATTGATCATCGCGCTCTAGCTCCCAACACGACGGAGATCGTGATGTTCAAATCCTTCGTTGAACGCGGACTGGAGCTTCCAGTGTCTGATTTCTTGAGAGGGTTGCTGCATTACTATGGTTTGAACCTCAATCACATTACTCCAAATGCCTGCTTCCATATCGCAATTTTTGCCCATCTTTGTGAGGCATTTCTGGGGATTTGCCCCTCTTTCACCCTTTTTTGCTATTTCTTCTAGGTAAAGTGTCAACCGAGTGACGCGTGTGTGGAAGTAGTCGGAGGGGCTAGTATCCAGCTTAGGCTAGAAGTAGCTTCTCAATACATTTATGTAGAGTTGTCGGAATCCGTCCGGGAACGGGCTAGTGGATGGTTTTACATAGCCAACCCGCCACCAGCCCTTCGTCGTCATGATGGGTGGCCGCCCTAGAAGTCTCGAGAGTGGAAGAACAAGATTTCTGCCGAAGAGGTAGAGGTCGTTCGACCATTGATTGACATGATAGCGGCTTTGAAGCTGAGTGGACTGACTAGATATACCATCGTCCAAGACTTCATTGCGCGCCGAGTCCATCCGCTGCAACAACGAGGCAATTTTGGCTTCGAATATCTTGGCGTGAAGGACCCGGGTCGGCATGATGCCGAGCAGTTGCCCAATGAAGAGATTCTGAGGAGGATGAACCGGCTATTGAAGAGTCGTGAACATCTGGTTCCGATGATGATGACTTTCTCCGCCATCAACCCCCCTCTAGAGGTAAGAAGCTGTAATATCCGTCTTATTGATTCTTAATAGATATCACTCTGACTGAACATTATCTTCTCCCTCTTTTTGGTAGGCTCAAGGGTGAAATAACAATGATTGTCCACCCCTTCCTCTGACAACTGAAGAAGGCGGAGGCATCGCTCTCGAGGGTCCCATCCGCAGTGAGGATCTTCACAATGAGTCAAGCTCCCTTGGTGATCTTGACTGGTTAGACTCAGATTCAACTGACTCTGATGTCATACTCCTAGATACTGAAGCCGAGAGTAGCCAGAAGCGGTGTCCGGGTCCACTACAGGAAGCCGGAGATCTAGTCCCGAAGAAGGCTTGCACTGGTAATCGCCGTGCTTGTCGAAAAATTCTTTTATCAACAGAATTGGCTGAAAAGCACTGTAATACGGGTGCTCCTGGTAAGGGAATACCAGAGTACTTTATAGAATTCTCGCTTTGTTTTAATAAACCCTTGTCTTATATCTCTGTTTGATACAGACGCTGGGACAGCTCAAGGAACCTCTGGTAGTGCTGCTCCTGAAGAAATTCTAGCCTCGGACCCGCAGCCGAAGAAACCAATCTTGAAACTGCCACGGGCGTTGAAGCTGGCCAAGTGAGTCGTATTACTCTTCATTAGGATGCTTGCACGTTTTCTGGTATTAATGTAGACACTCGACCATTGTAGGAAGGTGAAACCGATCAGTGCATCTTCAAGTGGTGCGATTGAAACCCGGGCGATGGAGGAGTCAGAGGCGCAGGAGAAAAGTGAATCAAGCATCCCTCCTATCAGCAGCTAGGTGAATACCGTGCCGGACTTCTCCACATCTGGTACCCAAGTCAACATAGCTCATGAAGTGGATGCGGCTCCCTTGCCTCAGGTTGGTGTTCCTTATTCAATCTTTCGCTCTCCCGCTCAATTGGAGTTTGACCGGGTGATGAACGAGTGGTATTTTCATACCCGACAGCCTGATGAGCCCACTCTGGAGATGGTCCGAGCTGAGATCGGTGCTGGAGGGGGAATTGAAGCTTCAGTTCCTCCGCAGAAGGAGTCTGATGGTGTCCTCGAGTCCTCTCGCCAGGGCTCGAAACTTGAAGTTGTGGGATACAATCCGGATCTCGTCCAGCTGAAGGAGCTAAGTGAGCAGGTGATGGCGCCTGCCATGGCGCTCCGAGAATTTGTTGAGGTAACTCTTTTGAAATCCTCTGTGTCTTTTGTTATCACATCCGAGTACTTATGTTGCTATTTCTGCGCAGGGCTTTGATGTAAAGGTGACCGAGTAGATCACTCAGATCCGCCAAGAGCTTTCTCTTGAGAATCAACAGCTCAAGGATTACATTGCTCAGGATCAAATCAGCCAGAAGGTAGCCAGCCAAATGCTTCATAACCGCATCAACGAGCTTCAAAACAATCTCAAGGTTGTTGTTGATGAGCGCGATGCGGCCAATAACCGGGAAATTGAGCTACTCGCCAAGCATGGCACCTCAGAGCAGAAGCTTAAGGAGGTCGTGAAGTCTTCCAAGAAGCAGCTTGCTGATAAGTTGGATGTACTGTCCAGAGTCTTTATTACTCATAAATTATGATTCTCATCCGGTTGATACCTCTTGTTCTTCAGACTCGCAGAAGCTGGCTGCCGAATGGCAAAATGCTTTCAACCGGAAGGAGGCGGACCTTGAGGAGGTATTTGCTAATGGGAAGAGTACTCTTCAAGAAGCCAAACTGATTCATGAGGGTGCTGACCGAGACCTACTGCAGGCTTTGAAGTCGACAAAGGAGTCGCGGGAAGCTCTAGAAGCGGCGCAAGCGCAGCCGAAGGAGTCCCAAGAGTCTTTGAAGACTTCTCAGGATTCTTTGAAGGCATTAGAGCAGGCTGTGGAGCCCGTCCTGGACTTGATTCCACGCCCCAAAGGAGCTGAAGAATCCTTGATTGATCGAGCCAAAGCTGCGCCCGGGCGGCTGACGCAATACATCAAAGACATGGCGACTTCGGTGGTGTGTGGTCTTCTGGCGACGCTGCGACTTCACATGCCATCCTCTGATTTGACGTCCATCATGAGGCTGCCCGATGACAAGAGTGATGAAGACCATGCAGCCACTCACGAGGAGGTCAAGGCCACGGCGGAAGAGTACTCTCAGATACTAGATCTTGTAGAGTAGTAATCCCTCTTGGTCCTTGGCCAGAATTTTGTGTATCCTGTGAACGAATATCACCATGGTTAAAGAATCAAAGTATAATTTACTTTTGAGTTTTGTTAATGTCATATGTTGTCAACTCGCCATTGCAAGGAGTCTCTTGTCAATGGGTCATTTTGTTTCTAGTGGATATATGACCAGGCGTCATACTAGACGGGTCTATTCGAGTGCTCTCTAGCACTTTAGGTTGGGTCGTGTGACTTCGTTTCTCTTGTAGTCATAGGCGACCTATTAGAGAACTTAGTCTGCCCGAGTACTACTCTTAGTACCCTGTTCCAAGGGATAAATTTGATCAAGCGCCTCTTGAGGACCGATTCGACGGTTCCTGTCGGGCGAATCATATCCTCTTGGTAGTCGCAGCTTGAGTGCGAAGTCGGATTGTCCTTCATCCGAGTAATATGCAATAGGGTGAGGAACGCTCCCCTTGTTGTACCTTATAGGAACCAATATCTTTTCTATAAGATATCGTATTCACTATAGGTTTGTAGCCGGGTTTTAAGCCGTACTAGCAAATGAGTTGTATTGAGCTCGTAGCTCGTAACTCGAGTATGGTTGCCCCTGAACCAAGAAGGATACATCCGAGTAATATTATATATTAGTCGGTGGGATGTAATAGTTTGGTATTTTATCCGACTAAGTAGTCGTGATAAATGTAATTGCTTGAAAAAGGAAAACTCATAAAGTTCTTGTTTCTGATTAAATCCAAACTTTATTAACACCCAGGAAATAGATACATTTGCCCTGAGTCGAAACTGTAGCATAGTCCTTAGGTATGGAATTTCTTCAGATGCTCAATATTCCATGAATTCGGCAATGGAGAACCATCCTCAGTGACTAGCTCAAATGACCTGGGTCTTGTTACTTTAGATACTATGTAGGGTCCTTCCCATGGACTCATAAGCTTGTGGCATCCTGTGGTGTTCTAAATCTTCTTCAGGACCATGTCGCCTACTTGGAAAGTGCGGTGATGGACGTTCTTGTCGTAGTAGCGCCTCATCCCTTGGAGATATCTTGCTGATTGAAAAATTGCGTTTATTCGGGCCTCTTCGTGGCTGTCGACTTCTAATCGCCTTGTATCATCAGCCTCTCCTTGACTATGTTGTTCTGTTCGTGGAGAATTCCAAATTAAGTCTGCCGGGAGGATTGCTTTTGTACCGTAGACCAGGAAGAAGGGAGTCTGTCCTGTTGCTCTGCTTCGCTGTGTCCTTAGCCCCAGACTACTTTAGGTAATTCTTGTACCCACTTGCCGCCGTGGTCCCTTAGAAGATCAAATAATCTTGGTTTTAGGCCGGCTAGGATGAGGGCGTTTGCTCTTTCAACTTGGCCGTTTGACTGCGGATGAGCCACTGACGCGTAGTCTATCTTTATTCCGTAGTCGCTGGCCCATGTCTTGAACTCAATTGCCGTGAAGGGAGAACCGAGGTCAGTGATAATTCTATGAGGCATCCCAAAGCGGTGGAAGATGATCTGCATGAATTTTGCTGATTTTGATGCATTGAATTTGACCAAGGGCATGTACTCAATCCATTTGGTGAATTTCTCTATCGCCACGTAAACGTACTCGAATCCACCCGGAGCACGCTTGAGAGGGCCCACTATGTCGAGTCCCCAACATGAGAAGGGCCACGATGGTGGGATACAAATCAACTCGTGAGCTGGGACATGCTGTTGCTTAGCGAAGAACTGACATGATTGACAGCAGCGGACTAAGTCTTCTGCATCTTTCAGGGCAGAGGGCCAATAGTACCCGGATCTGAAGATTTTTCTGACTAATGTCCTTGATGTTGCGTGGTTGCCACAACACCCAGAATGACCTTCATTCAGTATTTCTTTGCCATCTTCTGGTGAAATGCACTTGAGGAGGACTCCCGATGAAGCGCCGCGTTGATATAACTTGTCCCCGAATAGAACATAGTTTTTGCTACGTCTGGTGACTTGCTCTGCTGCAGTTTTGTCACTTGGCAATTTGTGCTCCTTGATGTAGTCAATGAAAACTTTAGTCCAGTCGGGTGATATTGTTAAGATTTGTGCGGAGGGTGTTGAGTCGGGTTCTTCCTTCTGATGAATAGGGGTTTAAATGACTCATGTATGAAGATGCCGCTAGGAACAGCGGCTCTGTCGGATCCCAATTTTGCTAGAACATCAGCAGCAACATTGAGATCTCGGGTAATATGAATGAGTTCCAATCCTGAGAAATTTTTCTCTAGCTTGCGGACTTCAGCGCAGTAGGCGTCCATTGTTTCCTTGGTGCAGTCCCAGTCTTTGTTGACTTGATGAATCACCACGGAAGAGTCGCCACAAACTAGTAGTAACTTGACTCCCAATGTGACTGCTAGTCTTAGCCCGTGTAGTAGCGCTTCGTATTCTGCTTCATTATTGGTGGCTGGCCACATGATTTGCCGGACATAATTGAGTTGCTCTCTTGCGGGAGATACAAGTAGAACTCCAGCACCTACGCCTCCGAGTTTTAGGGACCAGTCAAAGTACATCTTCCAATGTTCCGGAATAGCTGTGTCTTGGTCCTGCTGGAATTCTGTCCACTCGGCGACGAAATTAGCCAGGGCTTGTGACTTGATTGCCTTCCTTTGAGTGAACTTAATATTGAGTGCCCCTAACTCGACTGCCATTTGGAAATTCTTCTTATGGCATCACGGTTGTGGAGGATTTCCCCCAATGGATAGTCCGTGACAACTGTGATTTCGTGGGCTTCGAACTAGTGCCGTAGCTTCCTTGATGATATGAGTAAAGCATACTTTTGAACTTGTGGGTACCTGACTTTTGAGTCAGAAAGTACCTCGCTGATGTAGTATACTAGTCGCAGAGTATTGTAGAAGTGTTGCTCATCTTTGCGTCCCACTACTGTTGCTGTACTTACAACATGTGTGGTAGCCGCAATGTATAACATCATTGGTTCCCTGGGTTCTGGCGTTGCTAGTATAGTAGAATTGGTGAGGTATCCTTTGAGTTGTTCAAAGGCCCTGTCCGCTTCTTCCGTCCACTGAAATTTATCACCGGCTTTGAGTAATTTGAAGAAAGGTAGTCCCTTTTCTCCCAACCGTGAGATAAATCTATTAAGTGCAGCCATACACCTAGTGAGCTTTTGAATGTCCTTGACCGAGTTTGGTGGCTTCATGCTGGTGATAGCCTTGATCTGCTTTTGGCTAGCCTCTATGCCTCGATGGCTAACTAGGAAGCCGAGTAGATCGCCTGAGGGTACTCCGAATACACATTTTGTGGGGTTGAGCCTCCATTTATAAGTGCGTAGTCGGGTAGAAGTTTCCTCTAGGTCAGATATGAGGGTAGTCGGATCTTTTGTCTTTATAACCACATCATCAACATAGGCTTCCGCGTTGCGGCCAATTTGGTCGCCTAGGCAATCTTGGATAGCTCGCTGATAAGTGGCTCCTGCATTCTTCAATCCAAAGGACATAGTTTTATAACAGTAGGCTCCGAAGGGAGTTATAAACGATGTCTTTGGTTGGTCTTCTTCTTTGAGAGCAATCTGATGGTACCCTGAGTAACAATCCAGAAAGGATAATAGAGCAGAACCTGCGGTGGCATCAACTATTTGATCTATCCTTGGTAATCCGTAGGGATCCTTTGGACAGTGCTTATTGAGGTCTGTGTAGTCGACACACATGCGCCACTCTGCGGAGTTCTTCTTCTTTACTAGTACTGGGTTAGCTAACCACTCAGGGTGGAGAATTTCTCTGATGAACCCGGCTGCGAGTAGCTTAGCTATTTCCTTCTTGATTGCCTCTTTCTTCTCTGGTGAGAATCATCGTAGTCTTTGCTTGATGGTTCTAGAGCCCTCTTTTAATTCCAACTTGTGCTCAGCCAAGTTCCTTGGAATGCCTGGCATGTCAGCCGGCTTCCAAGCAAATATATCTTTATTTGCTCTGAGGAACTTGGTGAGCGCGAGTTCCTATTCCTCAGATAGGTGAGCGCTGATAACCGCCATCTTTGAGGCATCACCAGTTTCCAGATCAATAGATTTTGTAGAGACTTCTGCTGGTGGTTGGATAATACCCGCCTTCTTGGTTGAGATTTCTGAATTTCCAGGCTTGACGTTATGTACCATGTGCGTGAGTTCCTGTACTTCGAGGGCGAGTTGAGCCTTTTCCACGATTTGGACAGCTTTTGTATCGCATTCGAAGGATCGCTTCAAGTCGCCCTTGAAAGTTAGAATACCTTTAGGACCCAACATCTTCAGCAGAAGGTATGGATAGTGTGGCACTGCCATAAATTTGGTGATAGTTGGACGTCCAAATATGGCATGATATGATGATTCGAAGTTGGCTACCTCGAAACTGGTGTACTCGGTGCGATAGTTAACCTGAGTTCCAAAAGTGACGGGTAGTATTATTCTTCCAAGTGGTATGGCCAGCTTTCCGGGTACTATGCCATAAAAGGGGGCGCTTGATGGTGTGAGCTGAGTTGCTAGGTCCAAGTTCATCTTGCGTAGGGTACTTGCGAAGCTGACATTGAGTCCTGCTCCTCCATCAATGAGTACTCTTCCCAATTTGAACCCGGCGACCGTAGGATCTAGTACTAGCGGGTAATGCCCTGCATTTGAGACACTGGTCCATTGGTCTGCTCGAGAGAAATTGATCAGATGCTCAGACCAATCGAGGTATTTGGGGGTTGCTGTTTCGTTGATGACAAGCTTCAGAAGGCGCTTGTTACAACTGGTGGTAACTCCCCCAAATATAACATTGATGGTACCTTTGGCGTGTTGGAAACCACCGGCGTCCTGCTGAGGGTCTTCGGCTACTTTCTTCCCCTTGTCTTTTTTATTTTTGTTGAAGTCGGAGTTTAGACCTCGCTTTTTAAGCTGTCGACAATGCCTAGCCTGGTGTCCTCCTTTTGGATGGAAGGGACATGGGTCGTCTAGGAGGTCGTCGAAGCTTGAAGGTTTGTTCGCTTTCTTCTAAGGTTCCATGGCTACAATAGTATTGTCACCGGTTCTTTTGCGGGTGTTTTGCTGAGCAGTCTGGATTCCTCTCTGGTTATTTCCCCGATCACCCTGCGTGTTCCTCTCGGGAAAGCGCTCCTGAGTGCGTTCTTCGGTTGGCATCATGGAGCTTACGGCCCGATGGAACTCGTTGGCGGTGGTCGGGTCATGCTTGATGAAATCCTTGTAATTGTACCTTTCGCAAATTCCATTGCCGAAAAGGTCAATTACTTCTCTATCTGTTATATCTGAGACTGTGGAGCGGATCTCGGAGAAACGTCTGTAGTACTCTCACATGGTCTCATTTTTCTGCTGCTTGCAAGTTCTAAGTTTAGTCCGAGGGTCTGATCTCTCAGGGACATATACAAAGTTCTCTATGAAAATGCGGTGAAGTTGTTTCCAGGAGTCAATGGACCCGAGCTTAAGTCTGTCGAACCATGCAAGAGGCATTGTCTTTAGAGCCATGGGGAGAAATAATGCTTTGACATCATTGTTTCCTCCAGCTAACTCGACTGCTTGAGCATACAGCTTGAGCCACTATTTAGGTTCTGTTTTCCTGTCGTACTTTGAGTAGTTGTTGGGTTTGAATTTTCGTGGGAATGGGACTGCTCGTAGCCTCTGCGAAAAGCAGGGGAAGCGATCGACTGTGTCGGATGCTAAGATGTCAACTCCTCGATATGATGATTCAACTCCTCCTTCAGCTTGGTCAGGGACTCGGTTGCCCAGATGACTCCTGGCCGGGAGTCGGCCGAGTCGTTCATGAATAGGTCGCCTCTGGCTTGGATGAGATGAGTCCTGATCATCAGCTAAGGACTCAAGGTTTCTACCTTTGAGTTGTAGCACTGTAGTCTCAAGCATGATCAATCGTCGCTATTCATCAGGGGTGCGGTTGTCTTTGGCTCCCATCTCCGTGGCTAAAGCCATGATGTTTTGGTAGGGTGTCTGATATACCTTGTGACCAACGACCCTCATGAATTCAAGTTCGAGGTTGCGTGAACAGTCAGCTCGTCATCAATTGTGGTCGTTCTGGGACTGGACCTCCTAATCACGCAGATTACGAGCTTGACATTTAGCTTCCTCTTCCAGACGCCTTCGACTATTATAGTCTTCAAGTCGGATTTGGTAGCGCTCCATGGCCTCCTTATGATTTGTTGCTCACCTTCTGCGGGCGTCTTTTGCCAAATTTCTCCTTAGTCTCTCTGCTTTTAAGGTCTCGGTTTCACCGGGTCCTTCTGGATCGTCATCAGATATCATACTCAAGGTCTCATCATCTCGAAAGACATCTGGAGGAGTCGGAGGTCATAGAGATGACTGGTGTCCTGCCATGAGGACTTCGCGAGTGTAGCCTTAGTTTATTGATCCCGGTGTAACCGATTCCAGGGTAGAAGCACTGGAGATTAGCTTTGTTGAGGTATCGTGCTCCTCAAAGGGGAGCTGATGTTCATGTTGATAAGGGTGTTATTGGTCGATTGTGCCAACCAACCTAGCCGGAACTGGTTGTATTGGCCAATGGATGATGTTACCCTCCTCGGTTGAGCTAAAAACGAGTCCCTACTGAGCTCCTGTCAGCGGGATCTGTTTATGCTTTTGGGAGTTTAATCCAATCAATTCTTGAAAGCTTTTAGCTGAGTTACGCAGACCAAAAGGGATACGGTGTATGGAATCCGAGTCCTTCCCGGATCGAGAGTTCGTATGCGAGTAGGAGTCGGATGATTCTGCTCGGTCCCTAGATTCTTGCGATTCTTGGATCGTGAGGTTTGCTAGGTCTCGGGTGAGATGATCTGTGTTTGGCGTGGCTTGTGCTTTGGATTCAGTTTGAAGTAGTCGATGCAGCTTCCCTTGATCATCTGCGATGCAAGTTCACGAGCCAAAAATGAAAATTGATCCCGCCGAGAACATGTTGAAGTGGTTCGTCGAGCTCTTGATCGCGGAATCGCCGAGAGCCCCTACCTGGCACGCCAGCTGTCGGTGTTTGTTAATCGGCAACTCGTCTTGGGGATTCCCAGACGATTTGTTCGGTGGGGATCGGCGTTCGTAGAACCCGGCGAGTACACAGGGGCATTGATTTATACTGGTTCAGGCTGCTTAATAGCGTAATGCCTTACGTCCAGTCACGGCGTGTGCCTTGTGTTATGATCTGAGATTCAATGATAGGGGTCGGTGCCCGCTTCCCCTTATATAATCTGGTGACGCTTAGCACTAACCGAGTCCTAGTCGGTTACAACAAAGGAGTCCTATTCTAATTATAGGACTTCCTTTAGAACTCGACTAAGTTACAATGAGAGTCCTAATCCATATCTACTTCGTAGCATGTCTTTAGATCTTCTCGCGACGTCCAAGGTTAGCCCGAGTAATCATCTTTTAACAATATCTCAGACATTCTGGTCCGTCAGCGGCTCCCTGGGCCGACCGACCGGTGGGGCCCACCAACTGGTCAGTCCCACCTAGAGGTGGCTCGTGGTGCCCCGCCTCGTGGAGTCTTCAGGTGTTCTCTAGAGTCTTCTGGAGTATTGCTGACTTGACGGTTGCGTTATCTCCTATTGGTTTTCTTCTAGGGGAAGCAATTGAGGGTCGTTTTCCTATTTAATCCCTGCAGATTCACAATTCACCAAAACTCATGGAATTCATTAGTTTTAAACCCTATACTAAGGTGGAATTTATGTTTCTATCTATTTTAATGTTTAATTGACCTTTAATAATAAGAGTTAATTGAGGTCAACAAACTCCCCCAAGCTTACCCTTTGCTAGTCCCTTAGCAAAATCAAAAATTAACAATGGATCAGGAGTTGCTACAATATCTTCACTTCCAACAAGTACACCTGTTGTTAAACAAAAATTCTCCAAAATATATTATGTTATTCTTCATGGGCTTATTACTTTTACCTTAGATCTTGAGTAATTGAAAGATTGAACGATCAAATCAAGCACTATGTCTCTAGTTCCTTCACTTCACCTTTATCCCAGAGTTTTAATTAATTTTTTTCTTTAAAAGCGTTAATACATATGTTGTCAAATTAAACAATGGATCCAAAGAGAAAGTCAACCAACCATTGAATAAAGAAGTGCATGTGTATGGAAAAATGGAGTCGGATGCTCTTTTGAATATATTCACTCTCTTCTGTTTATCAGAGACATGTGGCTATTAGGCTAATTCTACTATCGGGCACGTGCCCATTTTTTCTGATATATATATTTTGTTTTTCGAGGTTCTGGACACTTGTCCCTTTTTATTTCCTCGGGATCTACTTTTTTGAGGTTTCGGACACTTGTCTCTTTTTATTTTCTTGGATCTTTCTCTCTTTTTTTTCTTTTTTTTAATAGCCACATGCTTCCAACAAACTTCTGAGAGGGTAGCAACAGATAATTATGAGCATTTATGCGGAAGATGGATGAAATGTGTAAGTGATCTCAATTCAATGGCATGATAAACTACTCATAGGGTCAACAAAGCTTAATTTAACTCAATGCAATTATTAGTCATGTGTAAGTGTTGTTTAGAACGAGATAATAGCAACTTAGATCATCATATGTCATACCCCAATTAACTAGACCTTAGATTAAGTATTTACCAACCATGCATTTAATTTTATTTTAGACATCATTATTAATTAGGAGAACTCATGCTTTGAAGACTAGGTACTTGAAAGATTAGATAGAGCAACTATTCATCATTTCCATGCAAAAGATTAGAGAGAGAGGGTTCTCCTTTAGTCATCAACTTCTTAAAACAAACTTGACACACTATTTTATTTATTTAATCTAACACTTTAAGATATAATATAAAAGCTAATAATAATAATAGTAGTAGTAGTAGTAGTAATAATAATAATAATAATAATAAAGACATACCTCAATCGCAAAGATAACGGGGGTGCGTCTCCCCCAAGCTAGTTCCCTTAATAGCGTTGAGCCTTCATGTGCCCACATATTTTTGTCTTTTTTAATTAATGGTGAGCCTTCATGTGCCCATATTTTTTTTCTTTTTAAGGGTGAGCCTTCATGTGCTCATATTTTTTTATTTTCTTTATAGAATAAAAAAACTTGAAAGGATAAAGATACTTACGTGGATACATGGGGTGCCTTCCCCCAAGCTGAATGTTGACGTAGTCGTTCGATCTTGCAATGTAGCAGAATGTAGCAGACTGGCAGTGGATATGTCATTCCTCTATTAGAGCTTTGATTGATGTTGATGTTTGTTGAGACAGTGCTCCAACAGCGGATGGCGTATTCACTTGCTCGTCAGCTTTTCTTGGCCTTTCAAATCCTGTGAAACTCAAATAGACAACAAAACTTGTGGAACAGATTAAGCATTAATGGTTGGCCACTCAAGCCTTAGTTCTCTAGAATTTCAGTAAGATCTCTTTCTCAATATTTTGTATTTTATTTTTTTACGATGCAAGAGAAAAATGCAACAGATGAATGTATGCATATTTATTTTTATTTTTTTTATGCCATCATGGTGAATATTCCTATGGGTTTTACACACCATAGAATTATTCACATGGGGCTTCATGGTTTGATGCAGTAAAAATATTTTTATTTTGTTTTCTAATTAAAATGTTTGTGAATTAAATATGATGATATAAGAAATGATTATGAATTAAATATGAGAAAATGCAGCAAAGTAAATATAAAGATAACTACCGATTTTTACCTTTTGGCGAAGGTTCGGATATTTAGGTCCGACGAACCGGGCCTTCCCTTGGTTCAGACCTCCCAAGGTATGTTAGATGTTTGGAAAGTTGTTATTGATTGTACCTCTTAAGTGCAGACATTTTCTCCCATACTTTCTTGGTCTGAGTCTTCACTTCCTTTGGTTCACTGTCTTGAGGTTTTTTTCTCCTTTCTTTTCTGGGACAGTGTCGATAGCTTCTTCTTCGTGATTGGCCTCTCTATTCTTGATAGCTTGTCTTCTTTGGCGTTTGAGAGCGGTGTCTTTCACTTCTGTTCTTCTTGGGTGCTTAATTGATTGTAGTTGATGAGTAGCATCGTACCTTTTTCTCCAGAAAGTGAAAATGGATTTCCTCTTTTAGATGATTGTACCTGTAGCGTAGAGGAATGATCTTCCTAGAATGAGGTGGACATCATCGTCTGCTCATGTCAAGGATCAAGAAGTCTATGGGGACTTCATGACCTCTAATTCTGATTACGACGTCTTCCATCATTCCTTCTTGTTTATGCCTCTTGATATGGTGTCACTCAAGTCATTTGTTCGTCCAGCAGTTTGAAGTGAAGCGTTAATTGTGGACGCTGACAGCATCTTGCTCAGTGTGCATGTTCTTGTAGATCTAGGACCTTTATTCTGTAGAATTTGGGAGTGATAAACTTCTCCTTGTTTGCTCAAGAGTGTGTCCTTCTCATAAAGACAAGGTAGAGATCAAGTGCATGGGCTCTGTTGGTGGAAAAACACCAACAGAACCAAAAGTTTTGTTTATTCCCCTCTAAACTTAGGCACATTGCACAAGACAAACTTTTTGTTTATGTGTCCTATTCAATCTTAACATGAGTGATAGGATCAGAGGATGAGCATGAAAGCATCTTAAAATATTTAACAGAACAGATTACTTAACCCAAGAAAAGATAATCTATGCATAATGTGTCCATCTTTTATGATTGAGATATATCATCTTCCAAAGGTTAGATGCACAACATTTTAGCTCATTTAGTTAAGACAGTAAGATTCAAGAGAGTAAATCTAGGAACAAAGATCAAAGGACTAAACATGTTGAGTTGATTAGGTTGGATCAAGTGAGGTGCAACTCAAACATGTTTTGTTCTTTATTTATGTTCATACTAGAATCGAGAAGAAGCTTTTAAAGTGATGGTTACTTATCTTGAAATGTTACTTTGTGATTGAAGAGTGATGCGTCGAACCACCTTGTGGAAGCTTCTCGACCTTGTCTAGCTAGCTTGTCTTCTCTTGCTCGTCTCACAGTGTGCTTGAGAGGAAGATCACGGTGGAATCATCTTTATAGGTATCGACCTTCCTTCTCTATGTGTCGACTTATCAGTAAAGGCACATTGTTCCTCGAGTATGCTGTCTAGGATCCTCTCTCTTTATTGTATCAATTTTGTACTATGAGGATATAGGGACAGTTTCGCATTCTTCTCTTGTCAACCTTTCTTGTTTTTCTTTAATTATTTGGTTCATAAGAGACTTGAAGTTAGAACTGTTACTCGAGTGCCTCCATGATAGTCTTTGTCTTTTAGTGTCACAACCGAGACATGTCCTCTCAACAGTGTCTAGATGATGGAGATCTTATCAGCTGTTCTTCTTGATTTGCTAGCTTAGGTATTATCTCTCTATCTTCTAGTTCTTGTGGTGTAGTGGCTTCATCCTTCATAATTGCCTCCGCAATTCTTGGCAGTTGGTTCTTCCCTTGACGTCTTCTCTTGGTCCTCTTTGGCTGCTCATAAGTGATGTAGTTGTTGAAGAATCAACAAAAGATCCAAGAGTTGACTTCTCCAGGTCCGACATAGATGATAACATTGATGGTGTTCAAGAACGATCTTCCAAGAATGAGTGGTGGATCATATTCTTCTTCTCAACTGGGATAGCATCTAGTGGTTTGTATTGATCAAAGTGGTGGGTAGGAGATCAATATGTCTTGAAGTGGTTTTCTCCTTCCTCCCTTTGATTGTGAAACACATCTAGACAACAGAATTCTCTCCCAGGTTGGCTTGCGATGTAGATGGATTCCCAAACAACATGTTCATGTGTTGGATTTGCAGATCTTGTTATTGTTGTAGTCGTACCATCTTGTCTCCCAAGCTAGGTTTTGATTAGAAGAGAAGATAACTCCCCACTTCTTGTCTTGATGTCTTGGACAATGACGGTTGCAGGCATAGGTTGTCTCATACGAGGTAAGTTGCATCCTGTTTGTCATCAGCGCCCAAGCAAGACTCAAAGCTAAGCTATTGTGGCCAGCACCATTCAAGATTTGAGAGTAGGTTTGTCTGTCTATGGTTTGAGTTTTGGATCTTCAATGTTCAGACCAAACCATGGATGAACAAAATCTCTCTCCTGCGTAATTTTAGTGGACATATACCCGAAGGATTGCAAGAATTTGAAGCATGGGTTATTATCCACAACTTATGTATTTTGCGTCTATGCTAATAAAAAGATGTTTTAGGATTATTTTAGCATAGACTAGTATTTTATGTGTCGGCTGCACTTTAACATGATTCAAGGCAAAAGATAACTTGCAGTAGAAGACAAAATAAATAAACTTTGATACTCATAGTTCTTTCATACATGATGAATGAGCTGAGTCTTCATTGTGCAAGAGTTGTTGAAGTTCATGTGTCTCTTCATCTCCAGTATGAGTTCATCTCCGGACTTTCCCAAATTAATAATAAAAGTTTTCCTGCAGGGGTTAGTCCAACAAAATATCCAATATCTACTATAGCATACTATCAGTTCAGAAATCAACCTAGACACCACGTCAAATTTGACTTAGGAAGGTATTCTAACCTAAGCATCATGCTCAATTTAAAATCCTTCTGAAGCGAAATCAACACACCTCGTGGTATAAACTAAACACCATGCCTAATTTAAAGAGATGTATGACTGTACTTCAAACCCATACATATACTATAGCAGGTAAAGGTAACATGAAAGCATTGTAGAGATTTATTCAGATGGTGATGAAAGAGCATCATTAGTATATGATCATATCTTAAAGGTAGGGACAACCAACATAGCAACATGGCAAGAGATATTCTTAGAAAGTCTATTCCCCAAGCTTGGATTTTGCACAAATCAAGATTGGATGAATGTAATTCAATGTTGCATGATGATTGGTTGGACATACCTTGTGTTTGTTGTTCCTTCATTTTTTTCTGCTCCAGATCTGGAAAGGTTAGTGACAAGAATGCCCGAAGGAATATTTTCATAATTATATTTCTATGCTCATTACAAGGACAGTGCAACAGAAAGGTGAACACTCATGATCAGGTGGTACTATCTTATTTTAGGGTGTTGGTGAGAAAAGGAGGCTTTTCTAGTAATACAATGAAACATAAACCTTGCTCACTAGCAGACAAAACAGGGCAACACTCTCTAATGGCAGCATTAAGGGATTACATGATGAGGCTTATTAAAATTATCCCACAATGAGCCAAAAGATTATTTATCTAGTTGTCTAAAATGCAGACACCCAAAAAGAAATGTTTCCAGAATAGAATATTCCTAAAATGTAGGCGTAGCACATAACCAGGTATTATGAGAGGATTAAATATTCTACTGGTTATAGCTTGCGCTCATGGGGTAGTAACAGATAAGAGTGGAATTCAAAAACAACATTCATAAGAATGAACACAAAAATGATGAAAAGACTGGGACAAAAAAGGAAAAGATAAAAGTATAATACAAGGTTAAACTAAGACTTAAGATGATCTACCGTTCCCCGGCAACGGCGCCAGAAATGCTTGTTGGTATAAATTGACGCACACTCTACTTTATCCGCAAGCGCACAAATAAAATCTACCGATGTAGCACTTCATAATATCGAACCCGAAGGAACGGATAGTGTTAAGTCTTAAAGTCTAACCCCTAAGTAGCTAACAAGGACGAAGAATCTAGAAGTATAGAGGGGATCACTAAGGCTGTCTAATTCCAATTTAAGAGTGATATGTTTATATTATTCTTAGTGGGGAAGTTGCCATAAAAGGTCACAAACTGAAGGACCGAGAACGCTACCAGAAAGCGACCATAGGGGGGGTGAATGGGAGCCTAAAAATTTCTTTCGAAACTTTGGCCTCTGTCCCACAAAACAACCCCAAAAGCTTCGAGTGCAAAACGTGATGCCCACGACCCTTGGAAGAGGGTGGATGATCCCTTGGATTACAGCGAGGCACCACCAAACGAGAGCGAGTCAAAACCCAAAAGCTCCGGCTGAAGTTCAACTCCAAAAACCAACTCCCGAACGTAGATGGATGGCTACATCAGGAAATCTCCAAATACTGATGCTAACGAGTAGCAAAGATACCTAGAGAGGTTCCTCGGTGAACTCTAGGGCCAAACGAGAAGTCCGAAAACCAAGCGGAAAAATCAAAAGAGCGAACGCACTAAAACATAACCTACAGCAGGTTGCCAGACTGTCCAGGCTCCTGGTGCCGGACTGTCCGCGCCTACTGCGGACTGTCCGCGGTCCACTGGCGGACTGTCCGCCGGCAAGAAACGAAAAACAGCACTGCTATTGAAGACTCCCTGGACAGTCTCGGACTGTCCGCGGATGACAACAACGGACTGTCCGCCGGTCAACCTGGACAGGAACAGTCGAGCTGCACAGCCACTGGTCCGGCTCGAGCCCGACGCGCGGACTGTCCGCACCCTGAGTGGCAGACTGTCCGCAACCACTCAGGGAGGGCGATTTCAATCGCCCTTCTCCCAAATCTCCCCAAATTCGATCCAAATCAAAAACCCTTGATCCCAAAATTGGAGAAGATGATCACGAGGTAGCTGGGAGACTATCCCCAAGAAATCATCCGCTCAAATCAACTCAATCAATGGGAAATCGAAAGGGAAGGTGCAAGAACCAAAAAAGCGCCACGAATCTTGAATCGACCCGATCTACTTGTTCGTGAGGATGGAGATGAATTCCTTTGGTGGAAATGTTCTCCTCACATCAAAGAACAAGTTGGTTCAAGTGGATTCAAAAAAGACACAGCGAGGAGGGAGATCGAGTGACGGGAAAATTGTGGAGAAACGAAGAACGCGAAGAACAAGTTCAAAACGCGAATCAAGACCACGAATTGCCAGCCAAAATTCATCCCCACGAGGAGACAACGGGAATCCGGTCCTGTTTCCGCAAAATCCAAATACACAGAGGTATTGTTCACCGTCTCTGCGGATCTCAGTAGCTACAGCAGGGATTGGGAGAGCAGGAACCCTAGAATGAAAATAGCAATGGCTGAGATGGTTTGGAGGGAGGGGTTGCATCTCCTAATATAGCCTAATACAATTATTCACCTTCTACCCCTACTGCTAATGAGCGAGTAGGCTAACCCTAAGGGTATTCCCGACCAACTCAAGTTGATGTTGATCCGACATCCACGCCCGCACATCAGGTAGCTTTGCCTCGACGCGACCTCACCGGATGCCGCCACATGCCGCCAAGCGCCGCTCGTCCTTTTCACGGACCTCCCCCCGGTTTTGAGGCCGAAACCAGGAAACCTAGGCCATCCCCGGTTTTGAAGCCAAAACCGGGAAACCTGTCGTCCGTTGCCTGAGTTTTGTGGCCCAAACTCAGAAACCCGCCAACGCCCAGGTTTTGAGGCCCAAACCTGGAAACCGTCCTCAGCCCGAGTTTTGTGGCTCAAACTCCTAAACTGGCCGCGCCCAGGTTTTGAGGCCCAAACCTAGAAACCGTCCACTCGGTGGTTTTTCTGTGGCTCAACCACCAAACCGACATCGTAGAGGGATGCACCGCCCGTGCACCCCGTTCACCCGCAAGTCTTCACTTGTCGTTGTCTCAGGATGTCAGCCACCACTGCCGATCCTCAGGCCACCGGTCCGTCAGTCCAAGCCTCACGTCCGCCCTTCACCGCTCTGGGTCCATCAGCACGACACGTCTCTAGTTGACCTTCACCTTGCCCTTGATCACCGTATCCGAGCTCAACACCTGCACAACACAAGCCAAAGAACATGTGCACCATACCAGTTGACAATCACTCATCATCTCAAGATCCGGCATACACCCATGTATCCGCAATCTCCCCCTTGATGAGTGCATTTTCAACTACCAACACAAATCATAATGGAGTAGGAGAAAGAAAGAGGAAGAAGAAGGAAGCAAACTCAACCAATCGACCAGAAGCGAAGCAAAGCCAGAAGAAGTCGAATGGAGTGAGCAAAACAACTTGGTTTCCAAAGACATGGGCAACGGCTCGACGCAACCAAGCAAAGTAAAGCTAGCCCTCAAGAAGAGGCAGAACGGGCTCAACACCGCTAGCGAGAAGTTCAGAGCAAGGAAGCCAAAAACTGAGTAAATCAACTAGTCCCTCCAGAAAGGGGCAAAGGCTCAACACAACTAGCTAAAAAATGGTCTGAACCAATTGAAAAACGCTTCGAACCAGATGACCAACAAAAACTGTCAAATAAAACAAGTGAGCAAGCTCCCCCTTCAATAGTGCACACAACTAGGGACATGATTTGTCAAATTTCTCCCCCTTAGTTGAAAATGCACACAACAAGGCAAATGCATATAAGTTAAAAATGCAAATTAGCAGCTTCAAGTATATATTCCATAGAGTGAATAGATGCTCTAAAAGGTGCCGATCTGACTATTCAACAATAAACACAAATGCCAACAAAGGCTCAATCTGATCACAGAATACGAAATATGAACATATGAGCAAAGTGAGCAGTTTTAAGCCATTCAGAAAGGGTTTTACCTTCAAAATAGCACCAAACATGTATAGACAGGAAGTTACACAAGTGCTAAACATGTATAAAAGGTGAGCTACCCCTAGTAAAGTTCAATCATCATGCTATAGAATGAAACATAGACTTGTGTTTTCAAAATTTTATCGGAGTTGCAGCGGTGATTACATAAGTTTGAATTCTCAGAGGTTGAAGACTTGACATTGCCTAAATTTTCAACTGAGCTAAGCCTATGCATAAGCAATCAGAAGCTTGAAGCAACAGTTTTAGTCTTACACTACACGGCTCAAGTTTGACTGACTATGCAATGAGAAACAGTCTCGATACCGTGATGTGCTGTCAAGTAATCACATCTCGATCTTTTCAATTCACATAGACTTGGTTCAAAATTTTAACAGAATATGAACACACCAAGCAAGTGATGGACTCAGAACTAGAGACATAGCAACCTAGCATATATGAAAAGCACAAGTGACTTCAACACATTCTACACATGCTAGTTGTCAATCTCAATGGTGAACATGTTTCAAATTTTATGTTGAATTAAGCATATTCATAGTTCTGAAAAATAGCTCAGCTCACAACATGTGTCAGTGATCAAAAGGGGCCTAAGCTACAAGCATTATCATATATCATCAGAGAATACACTAATCAGAGCATAGATTTATTCTACAGATTATAGACATGAAGCTCGAAAAGATAAAGACGCAAATAGGATGAAATGCAAAAGCTAAACAATAATAAAATAAGAGAAGTCAGTCTATGATACAAGAACCAAAATGTTTCCCCCAACTAAAAGGGGAAACACACACCAAGCTCACCTCTCAACCTAGCAAAGGTTGATTGGTCCAAAAGCTTGGTGAAAATATCTGCCAACTGAAGATGAGTATCGACATGATGAAGGTCAATATCACCCTTCTCATAGTGGTCTCGCAAGAAATGAAAGCGCACATCAATGTGTTTGGTCTTAGAATGCAGCACAGAGTTCTTATAAACACTAATCGCGCTCGTGCTGTCACAAAGCAATGGAACACGAGAAAAACTTAGACCAAAATCACGCAAAGTGGCCATCATCCACAACAACTAAGAACAGCAGCTAGCCGCAGCAACATATTCAACCTCTGTGGTAGACTGAGCGACACTAGACTGCTTGCGAGAAGACCAAGAGACTAGAGAGTAACCCAAAAACTGACAAGTCCCATAAGTGGACTTGCGCTTAAGTCGGCTACCAGCAAAATCAGCATCCGAGTAACCGCAAAGGGAGAGGGTAGAGGAAGCAGAATACTAAATCCCGAACTTAGGTGTGAAACATAAGTACCTCATAATGCGCTTGACCGCCTGACAGTGAGAAGTGCGCGGCGACGCCGGAAAGCGCGCACAAAGGCACACCGGGAACTAAATGTCCGGTTGTGTCACCGTCAGGTACAGCAGCGACCCGATCATACTCTGGTACTCCTTCTGGTCCACAGCTTCTCCATCCTTGTCCGCATCCAGGGCCATCATGGTCGACATGGGTGTTGGAAGAGGCTTGTCCTCACCCATATCGAACTTCTTCAATATGTCCTTGGTGTACTTGCCATGGTACACAAACGTCCCCTCTCGGGATTGCTTGATTTGCAACCCGAGGAAAAATGTCAACTCGCCCATCATGCTCATCTCAAATTCCCTGCTCATAGTATCTGCAAACTTGGCAACCAAAGCATGAGAAGAACCACCGAAAATGATATCATCCACGTAAATCTGAACCAACAAAGTGTCATTGCCTTGCTTGAGGAGAAAAAGAGTTTTATCCACACATCCCATTTTAAAACCCTTAGCAAGCAAAAAGGTTTTCAACCTATCATACCAGGCTCTAGGGGCTTGTTTCAAACCATACAAAGCTTTGTGAAGTTTAAACACATGGTTTGGAAACTTGGGATTTTCGAAACCGGGGGGTTGTTTCACTTACACCTTTTCTTCTATGTAGCCGTTTAGGAAGGCACTCTTGACATCCATTTGAAAAAGTTTGAAACTTCTGGATGCAGCAAAAGCCTAGAGGATCCTAATTGCCTCTAAACGAGCTACGGGAGCAAAAGTTTCCTCATAGTCTATCCCCTCCATCTGACTATACCCCTGGGCTACAAGTCTGGCCTTGTTTCTCACAATGTGGCCATCCTCTCCTTGTTTGTTTTTGAAAACCCATTTTGTACCAATAGGGTGACACTCAAGAGGAGGTGGAACAAGAACCCAAACCCAATTTCTCTCAAAGTTTTCTAGCTCCTCATGCATAGCATTAACCCAGTCCGGATCAGATAAAGCGTGCCCAACATCTCGGGGTTCAAAATCAGCAACAAATGCAGAATGAGCAAAGTGAGAGATTTGTTGTGACCTTGACCGAGTGACGCGTTCGTGGATGTCGCCGATCATCTGTTCAGGAGGGTGTTGGCACTGAATGTGTGAAAGGTTGAGATGGCGGACTAGAGGGGGGTGAATAGTCCTTTTTAAAATTAAACGTAGTCGCTAACCGAAACAAATGCAGAATTAAACTATCGGTCTAGCCAAGACTACACCCCTCTACCTATACTTTATGACACCTTACAAAAGATCCTAATCAATGCAAATAAGGTGTCGGGCTATCTAGAGCTCACCTAACCAATTCTAGAAGCAAGGTCACACAAGACTATGCAACTAGTACTTCAAGCACGGGGGAGCTCCTATGCAATCTAGCAACAAAGCACAAAGCCTAAGCTCACTAGCAATGCTCAATAACAAGGATACACAAGCCAAATTAGAGAGCTCAACTTAGCTACACAAACTAAGCAACTAAACACTAGCACAAGGATTAGTATTGCAATATAAGCTAGTGTAAACAGCAGGCAGTCGGTACTACCGGGCTGTAGGCCGGTACTACCGACGCCGGTACTACCGGGCTTCTAGGCCGGTACTACCGAGCACCTGCAGGGAGCTACGAAATCGAAGGGGATGAGATGCAATCTCAGATCAAGCAATTACCCCACTTCCCTAGATGATGTAGATGACGATTGTAGCTTCCCCAAGTCTTGGTTCCTTGCCAAATGGTAGATCGATTCTTCCCAACCTAAGATATAGTGATGGAGCGAGGAAGAGCAAAAAGAACACAAGAACAAGCGTAATATGCAAGGAAACAAGAACAATAAGAGCAACAAGAGACGGGGACACAAGATTTTATCCCGAGGTTCACTTGGTTGCCACCAAGCTAGTCCCCGTTGAAGCAAGCCCAAGGTTGCCGCCGATCCTCTCGCTAGTGGTGACACTAAGCCAACCTATCCATGATGGAGTGCTCACCAAGAGCTCTAGCTTTCGATCCGGCCAGACCACTTGGCGCTCTTCACGCCTCTTCTCCACTAGAGTTGCTCTTCACGATCTCCCGCGGGGCGAGCATAATGCCCCTCACAAAGCTTCTCCGGAGCCACGCACAATCTTCACGCGGGCTTCACGACGGAGACACGCACCAAGCCGTCTAGGAGGTGGCAACCTCCAAGAGTAATAAGCACCACCGGCTTGCAACTCAAACACCTAGTGCCAACTCTTGCAATCTCTCATGCACCGCACTAGAATCGCTCACTCACACAATCGGATAAGCACCAATAAGCATATGTGAGTTAGAGGGCTCCTAATCACTTTCCCAACCTTGGACACAAAGTCCCTAGGGTGCTCAACCTTTCCCAAGGGCCGGCCACCCCTCTATTTATAGAGGGGAGCCACCAACTAGCCATTTTCCCATTCTCCCGAGCTTCCACGCCTTCGGTCGGTACTACCGACCCAAGGGCCGGTACTACCGGTGGTCCAAATGACCGTTAGAAACGACTTTCTAACACGGTCGGTAGTAGGGTCGGTACTACCGGCCTTATGGCAGTACTACCGGTAGGCCAAACAGTCTCCCGAACAGAGAGTTTGCGCGCTACGCACAGGGGTCGGTAGTAGGGTCGGTACTACCGGCCTTATGGCGGTACTACCTTTAGGCCAAAACTCCTCCGAATAGAGAGTTTGCGCGCTGCCGACAGAGGGGTCGGTAGTAGGGTCGGTACTACCGGCCTTATGGCGGTACTGCCTTTAGTCCAAAACTCCTCCGAACAGAGAGTTTGCGCGCTGCCCACAGAGGGGTCGGTAGTAGGGTCGGTACTACCGACCTTATGGCGGTACTACCGACTTCAGCATCCTGAACTCCTCGCTCAAACGACCATAACTCTTAGCTCTGAACTCCGATTTTGATGATCTTGGACATTTTGGAAAGCTTATTCAGAGGGCTACAAATCCCATATACAAAGCTAATCCACGTCACAAAGGGTTAGTACAGTTTTCCAATCCAAGATCCATCGCTTCTCTTTTTCCAACCAAAGCTTTCTCCGAAACTTCTCCGAGTTGATTCAAATCAACTCCAACACCTTCTCCTTTGCAAATGTGCCAACACCACCAAGTGTACACCATCATGTGCATGTGTGTTAGCTTTTTCACAATCATTTTTCAAAGGATTTTCACTTGCACTCACCGCGCCACTCGATCCTACCAACATCGCAATGTTAGATCGCTCAAGTGGCACTAGATGACCGATATGCAAACAAGTTTGCTCCTCTTAATAGTATGGCCATCTATCCTAAACCCGGTCATAATCTTCTCTACACACCTATGACCGGTGAAATGAAATGCCCTACAAATATACCTTTGCCTTGCGCATTCCATTCCATCTCCTTCGGTGTTGATGCAACACATGCACCAACCTATCTCCAAATGATGTGGTCCACTTCATATCATCACATGGCCGCCATGGTCCATCGATCTTGACCTCACCTGCTCTTCACCATTGCTTCGGTCCTTCGGCGACAAGTCTTGCTTAAGCCTCCCGACACTCGGTACAAACGGCTTCAAAGCCTCCAACTTGCCCTTCACCTTCACAACCGGTCCATCAAGCCAAGCCTTGCCTTGATCTTCACCATCTTAGCCACATGACCACATGTTATGTTTCATGTGCATTAAGCTCCTTGATCACATGTGTGAGCCTTGCAACATCTTCCAAGCCATTTCACCTCTATGGCATATGTTGCTCAGACATGATCACCTGTGGACTAATCACCTGTGTAATTCACTTCAAACACTTATTAGTCCTCCTAAGTTGTCACTCAATTACCAAAACCAAACTAGGACCTTTCAATCTCCCCCTTTTTGGTAATTGATGACAACTCTACAAAGATAAGAAAATTAAGCTTATTCCAAGCTAGCACTTCACAAGAATGTAAATTGCTAACTTGGTTTGGATTCATGTTGCTTGCCCAAGCTATTTTACCATGTGTAAAGGATTTTGGACAAGTAGCATAATCCCGAATTGGTAGTATTAGCTCCCCCTACATATGTGCTAGAGTGTTCAGAAATAAGACTTGCACATATGCATAGATATCGAAGTGTGGGAGAGTAATTACTACCAAAAGGTGCTAAGGTGTATAGAATAACCTTTGAAGTGTGTTATCGATGAATTTCATACTTGTACACCTTCCTTAGCACCAAGAGTAGCTAGACATCATAAAAACTAGAAAACCCCGTGCGATCAACATTAAGAGCAAGGGTCTAGTTTTGCATGAAAAGCACAAGTCTAGCTATCAACCTATGCATGCTAGTTATCAAATCATCAATTAAGTCCTATAACTAGCATACACCACACAAACATGCATATAAATTAAAAACTTATGCAATGAAAGAAAGCACATGATTATGCACATATCAAATGCAACAACCAAGTTCATGAGCTTGCTCCCCCTACTTATGTGCTCAAAAATCTTTTTCATTTTATCTTTACATTCTCTCCCCCTTTGTCATTTTATCACCCTTTGTCATCTTATCTTTTATCTTTGTTATACATTCTCCCCCTTTGTCATCTATTTCCATAAAAGGTTTGCATAAAGGAGGTTCAAATTGTTAAGAGAGAGATGTTTGTTTCATTTCATTTGTGGTTCAACCTAAATCATTTGCATGAAACATTCAACACGGTTTGCTCTAGAGTATGCTTCTTCACACATTTTGCAATGGTTATCTTACGTTGGTTTAATGTTTCATTGCTCATTCTCTAGATTAAACACAAGGATTGCAAGCCCATAAACATGTCATATGTTACCACTAGATCATATAATGCATAGAAACAATAGTGGCATCATATAAGCATCGAAAACATTTGATTTTCACGGATGCTCCTAGGAAGTATCATAAGAATGTCTATATGTTCTAATCAAGTCCCTAGCATAGTATGAATGCATACACTACAAGAAATGGTGCTGTACATGACGGTTTTCGATGACGTTCTAAGAAAGCATCATAGAATCATATTCTTCATTTGTTAGGTGATTTATATATGACGATCTGAACGTCACGGATTATTTTTGCATATCTTAGCAATTGAGTGGTAGGTCTATGACGGATACTTTCGTTTCGTCCCTGCTCAACGTCCAACATGGCGATGACGTGGCTTATTTTTTTGCATGGCGATGACGTGGTAAAACTGCATTTAAATTTAAAATTTTTGAAATTCAAAATTTTCAAAATACCTCAGATGAAAAATAGCCAAAATGAAAGTCATAAATCTAAAAAAGTTATGAAACTTTCTAGTTGATAAATTTTTAGTTTGAAACCATCTTGTTAATGAAAACTACATTTGAAATTTCTCAAATTTGAAATTCAAATTTTATAAATAACCTCGGATGGAAAAACTTTCTAAACAAAAAGTGTAGATCTCGAAAAGTTATCAAACTTTGTAGTTGAAACTTTTTGATTTGAATTCGTTTAGAGCATCAAACAAGCAATTTACACATGGTTTAGCATAATATGAGGGAGATTGAAATGGAATATAGACACAAATGACAAAGAGGTGGAGTGGTAGTGGAGGTTACACGCGCATGTGCGAGAGGTCGCAGGTTCGAATCTTGGTTAATGCAAAGTGCAAAAAAATCACAAAATAATACAAAAAAATATTATTAGAGTAGATGGGTGGTGTAGCTAGCTAGTGGGGCCCCTCCCCTAATTTTAAAAACATTTCCCCTATTTTTTTGGATTTTTTTCGCTCAAACTTTGTCGATTATTCTATGACGAAATGAAATGACAATCAGTGACGGCTCCAGTTGGTCCAGCAAATGTATGACGTGAGATACATGACAAGTAACCTGTGACGTGTTTTCGACTGTTTATGACTAAAGTGATCGTCATGTAAAGCACTATTCCTTGTAGTGATATGACAAACAATGATACCTTGCTATCTTGGAGCAGAGGTTAGTCATTTTTATTCCAACTCCGAAATAGCAATGTGAAGTCCATGGTGAAGATCAATAGATACCAGTTGATAGAACAAATCTTCACCCATATGATCAAGTGCACTATCTTGTTGTGGTTGGCTTGCTTTTTCAATTGATCATAGCTTGCATATGAATACCACTTGAGTTGGCCTGATTTGCTTTCTTCTAGATGTTGCTTGCTCTCTAGATCAACCCTTTTGATTTCTTCAACTAAGCATCTCAAATGTCACTTTAGATCACCACTTCCATGTTAGCCTTCCAAGCCTTGCTTGGTTAACCTACCAAAGGCGACAAGCCCCTACAAAAGGGAGAAGTGATCTCTCTCCAAAGAATCATCCTTGATACTCACTTGAATTGACCTTGTTTGATTTATCCTTTTGAACTCTTCTTGAAATGTGACTTTGAATCCATCTTTGAGTCCTTTTCTTTCTTCGAAATGATCTTCAATTTGATATTAGGACTTGATCTTTCTCTTCATCTTGATGTTGGTCTTGATCTCATCTTTGTCATACTTCTAGCTCATCTCAAAACCAAACCTAGGTCCCTCAACCACTTATAAACATGATTCCAACTTAAGGGCCTTTCAATCAAAGTAACTCTAGATCAATCCAATAATTGCACTTTTCTGGCAGATTCTGTCCTTCTCAAAGAAACATGGATATCTCCCAAGATATAAGTCCAATGATGATGAAATTTGGTGTAGATGTGCTTCTCTAAGTTTTCTAGCAGCCATAAAAATTTGAGCTTCATTGGCTTTCTAGATTGCTACCAGATTTCAATTCTTTCCATAGTACTACATGCTGAAAACTGCTGCACTATAGTTGACAAGATCCACTCCAAAACCGAAGCATCACTTATCCAATTATCATGAATTTTGCACAGCAACTAATACCATAAGTGAAGAGCATGAGTACCAAATTTCAAGCCAATCCAAATAGATTTGATCATTCAAACATGGCTATTATCACAGCTAGCTCAAATTTCAGATTTTGGTCAAATTCGAGCAATTGAGCTATACACTACCAATTTGAATCAAACTTGAGATAAACTTGCTTGAACATCAACACAAGACATATATCCATGCAAATCCACTTACTAAAGGTCATCTTGTGAACATATCCAATCAAATTAACTCAAACTTGATCACTAAGCAATTTATCCATTCAATCATCTTATAGCAAGCAACATATGCATATATATCCAATTCAATCAACTTATATGCATCTAAAATAACATGATCAACTAGAGATATACCTTAGTAGATCATGATCATCAAATATCAAGCTTCTTCATCTATCATTTGCAAGCCTTCAAATATTTCCAATCAACCACCACAACTTGATCTTTTGCACTTGTATGTTTTGCACTTGGACTTCACTTCACTTGACTTGGCATTGGGATGGATTTGCACTAAGATTCTTTACTTGACTCAATCACATGATGAATAATATGAAATCAATTGAATCAAGCCTCCAATGCCATGGTACCTACACACATTCATCCAATTTTTGATGGTACCCAAACTAGTTTGGGTCCTCTCAAGTTAGGTGCAACATACTTTGGCATAGCCTTAGTATGAGTAGCGGGACGAATTGCAATAGTAGCCTTAGAGGTACCATCACCATCATTTCTAAGCACACTATTATCATCAATTGAAATAGGCTTAGAAGTGTTACCTAGGGGACATGAATTAGCCATGTGTCCCCTTTCCCGGCATGAGTAGCAAATTCTCTTTGATTGAGCCTTTTCTTCCTTGCTCAAATATTGCTTCTCATTGCCTTGCTTCTTCTTGTTTGCTTGAGCCTTCTCCTCAAGCTTGTTTGGACAACCCGAAGCTTGGTGGCCCAATTCATCACAACTATAGCACTTGACTTGGGCGGGGACTTGTGTTAATCTAGATCTTCTACCTCCCCTTCTTGTCTTCTTCCCCATATCACCATCTTCATGGTTGATTTTTCTTTGCACTTGGGGCTTCTTCTTGTTGGGGCAAGCATTTGCAAGATGTCCCATCTCATGGCACCGATAGCACATGAAATGAGATAGTTTTTCTTGTTCTTGCTTCTTCATTTCTCTTTCATATCTTCTCTTGCCCCATCTCTTGCCTTTGACATTGCTCTTGTTGAAGCCAATGCCACTCTTGTCACCATAGCTTCTTTGATTCTTCATCATGTGCTCATGGGTGACCTTTGATCTACACCACCTCTCCAACTTGTTGCTCAAGTTCTTCACTTCATTTTTGAGCTCATTGTTCTCCTTCAAAATGTTAGTCTCACAAGACAAGGAAGTAGAACAAGCATCTATATGTGAAGAACATGGCATAGATAATAAATCATTACAAGAGGTGGATACATGCTTCTTCTCTAAATCACATGGGTTAGCACAAATATGTGATTGATCATTTGACCCAAATGATGAGATCTCACTAGTTTTCGTTTCTATATTATAAAGCTTCTTAGTGAGAAAAGCATGGTCTTGTACCAAGTTGTCATGAGCAACACTAAGTTCCTCATGAGTCAATTTAAGCTCATCATGTGAACAAGTAGTAACATAAAGTAGATGCTTTTGTTGTTCACATGCATTCTTTAGAAATGAGTTTTATTTTGTCAATTTTGCATTTTTAGACATCTCATTTTCTAAAGCTTTGGTGAGTCTACATACAAGCTCTACATTTGGATCATCACAATCAACTACCACATTTGCAAATGATACCTTAGTGTCGCCGTGTGACATGAAGCAATGTGGTGTAGAGGATGAGCTTGTGGAGACATCACTCTCATAGCCAACATCATTGTCAAGTGATCTTGTGGATTGATCATCATCTTCATCACTTGACCATGAGGTGGAGCAATCTTCCACAACTATCATGTTGTGGTCATGCTCAACACCCTCATGTGCCTCTTCCTTGGGCTCACTAACATCATCTTTATTTGGAGCACTCCCATACTTGTCATTGAGATACTTCCACATGTTATGGGAGGACTCCATATCCATGATTTCACTAAAGATATCATCATGCAAAGATATAAAAATGATGTTAGTAGCTTGGCACTCGAGATCTAGGCATTTCTCTTGTGCTTGAGTTAGATTCGTTTCATCCAACACATGAGAAAAGCCTACATCTACGATCCACCACATTTGAGGGCAAATAAACTTGAAATTGCATATCATCCAAGTTTTCCAACGTGTAAAGTGAGTGCCATCAAAAATGTGTGGACAATCAATGCCTAGCCCATAAGTCGCCATCCTCTCGGGTCGGTGAAGACCACAAATGAGAGACCTAGCTTTGATACCACTTGAAAGGTCGAGATGGCGGACTAGAGGGGGGGGGGGTGAATAGTCCTTTTTAAAAATAAACGTAGTGGCTAACCGAAACAAATGCGGAATTAAAACTATCGGTCTAGCCAAGACTACACCCCTCTACCTATACTCTATGACACCTTACAAAAGATCCTAATCAATACAAATAAGGTGTCGGGCTAGCTAGAGCTCACCTAACCAATTCTAGAAGCAAGGTCACACAAGCCTATGCAACTAGTACTTCAAGCACGGGGGAGCTCCTATGCAATCTAACAACAAAGCACAAAGCCTAAGCTCACTAGCAATGCTCAATAACAAGGCTACACAAGCCAAATTAGAGAGCTCAACTTAGCTACACAAACTAAGCAACTAAACACTAGCACAAGGATTAGTATTGCAATACAAGCTAGTGTAAACAGTAGGCAGTCGGTACTACCGGGCTATAGGCCGGTACTACCGACGCCGGTACTGCCGGGCTTCCAGGCCGGTACTACCGAGCACCTGCAGGGAGCTACGAAATCGAAGGGGATGAGATGCAATCTCAAATCAAGCAATTACCCCACTTCCCTAGATGATGTAGATGACGATTGTAGCTTCCCCAAGTCTTGGTTCCTTGCCAAATGGTAGATCGAGTCTTCCCAAGCAAAGATAGAGTGATGGAGCGAGGAAGAACATGAAGAACACAAGAACAAGTGTAATATGCAAGGAAACAAGAACAATAAGAGCAACAAGAGACGGGGACACAAGATTTTATCCCGAGGTTCACTTGGTTGCCACCAAGCTAGTCCCCGTTGAAGCAAGCCCAAGGTTGCCGCCGATCCTCTCGCTACTGGTGACACTAAGCCAACCTCTCCATGATGGAGTGCTCACTAAGAGCTCTAGCTTTCGATTCGGCCGGACCACTTGGTGCTCTTCACGCCTCTTCTCCACTAGAGTTGCTCTTCGCGATCTCCCGCGGGGCGAGTACAATGCCCCTCACAAAGCTTCTCCGGAGCCACGCACAATCTTCACGCGGGCTTCACGACGGAGACATGCTCCATGCCGTGTAGGAGGTGGCAGCCTCCAAGAGTAATAAGCACCACCGGCTTGCAACTCGAACACCTAGTGCCAACTCTTGCAATCTTTCATGCACCGCACTAGAATCGCTCACTCACACAATCAGATAAGCACTAATAAGCATATGTGAGTTAGAGGGCTCCTAAGCACTTTCCCAACCATGGACACAAAGTCCCTAGGGTGCTCAACCTGTCCCAAGGGCCGGCCACCCCTCAATTTATAGAGGGGAGCCACCAACTAGCCGTTTTCCCCTTCTCCCGAGCTTCCACGCCTTCGGACGATACTACCGACCCAAGGGCCGGTACTACCGGCGGTCCAAATGACTGTTAGAAACACCTTTCTTACACTGTCAGTAGTAGGGTCGGTACTACCGGCCCCGGTACTACCGGCCTTATGGCGGTACTACCGGTAGGCCAAACCGTCTCCCGAACAGAGAGATTGCACGTTGCGCATAGGGGTCCGTAGTAGGGTCGGTAATACCGGCCTTATGGCGGTACTACCTTTAGGCCAAAACTCCTCCGAATAGAGAGTTTGCGTGCTGCCCACAGAGGGGTCGGTAGTAGGGTCGGTACTACCGGCCTTATGATGGTACTACCTTTAGGCCAAAACTCCTCCGAACAGAGAGTTTGCGCGCTGCCCATAGAGGGGTCGGTAGTAGGGTCCGTACTACCGGCCTTGTGGCGGTACTACCGACTTCAGCATCCTGAACTCCTCGCTAAAATGGCCATAACACTTAGCTCCGAACTCTGATTTCAATGATCTTGGACATTTTGGAAAGCTTATTCAGAGGGATACACATCCCACATATAAAGATAATCCAACTCATTAAGGGTTAGTACAGTTTTCCAATCCAAGATCCATCGCTTCTCTTTTTCCAACCAAAGCTTTCTCCGAAACTTCTCCGAGTTGATTCAAATCAACTCCAACACCTTCTCCTTTGCAAATGTGCCAACACCACCAAGTGTACACCATCATGTGCATGTGTGTTAGCTTTTTCACAATCATTTTTCAAAGGATTTTCACTTGCACTCACCGTGCCACTCGATCCTAGCAACATCGCAATGTTAGATCGCTCAAGTGGCACCAGATGATCGATATGCAAACAAGTTTGCTCCTCTTAATAGTACGACCATCTATCCTAAACCCGGTCATAATCTTCTCTACACACCTATGACCGGTGAAATGAAATGCCCTACAAATATACCTTTGCCTTGCGCATTCCATTCCATCTCCTTCGGTGTTGATGCAACACATGCACCAACCTATCTCCAAATGATATGATCCACTTCGTATCATCACTTGGCCGCCATGGTCCATTGATCTTGACCTCACTTGCTCTTCACCATTGCTTCGGTCCTTCGGCGCCAAGTCTTGCTTAAGCCTCCCGACACTCGGTACCAACGGCTTCAAAGCCTCCAACTTGCCCTTCACCTTCACAACCGGTCCATCAAGCCAAGCCTTGCCTTGATCTTCACCATCTTAGCCACATGACCACATGTTATGTTTCATGTGCATTAAACTCCTTCATCACATGTGTGAGCCTTGCAACATCTTCCAAGCCATTTCACCTCTATGGCATATGTTGCTCACACATGATCACCTGTGGACTAATCACCTGTGTAATTCACTTCAAACACTTATTAGTCCACCTAAGTTGTCACTCAATTACCAAAACCAAACTAGGACCTTTCAATGTGTCGTGGCGCCTCACTTGCTGAAGTAACCTCCCCCTCAACAGTAGCTGGTGCCTCCTCGGGTACAAGTGGTACAGCCTGAGGTGGTGGATCACACGACCCCCATGTAGTGGAAGTAGACGGGTCAGGGCCGCGAGCAGTCGTGGTTGAAGTCGACCCAATCGGCACAACAGGTGGAGGAAGTGTTGGATCATCAATCCCTTAAGCACCTTCTTCCTCATCATGAAAAAGAGGTTCGCCAACCTCGTGATCACCTGCACGCTCAAATCTAGAAGAAGGACAATGCATGGTCTCGTCGAAGGTGACATCAGATGTCTCCTTGACTCATTTAGTATCAAGGTTAAGTACATGATATGCACGAGTTTGATTACCATAACCCAAAAAGACACCGTCAGAAGAACGAGACTCAAACTTGTCCAAGTTGCCTTTCTTAAGTATAAAACATTGGCAACCAAAAACTCTAAAATAACTTACTTTGGGTTGCTTCCCAAATCGCAACTCATAAGAAGTCTTCTTCAAGAATGCACGGAGAAAAATACGATTGGAAATGTAGCATGCAGTGTTAATAGCCTCGTCCCAATACCGCCTAGGAGTCCTATGCTCATCGAGCATCGTCCTGGCCATCTCTACAAGGGTCCGATTTTTCCTCTCTACAACACCATTTTGTGGCGGTGTGAAATGACCTGATTTTCCACGAAGGGAAAATCCACAGAGTCAAGTGTAATAAAACCCTTTCGAGTTATATTACCCGATAATCCAGTCGAATACCACAATCCATACTTCAAAAATTAAAGTACATAATACGTTATTACATTTATTACATCGCCACAAGGCGGAAAATTTAAATAAACATCATCCGGAACAGCTTGTAGTAGACAAAGAAGTGTGATCGAACTCCACACTCGAGCATAGAAGCGAATCCCCTATTCTTCGAACTCCTCGGAGTGTTACTCCTCCTCGGAACCTGAAACCTCAATTTTCAGTACGATTTGTACTGGCCACACTTTCCCATCCTAATATGATTCATTATGTGGTAGTGGATGCAATAGGTAAATGAAATTCAGACCTAATAGGCTGGGTTTTCCTATGCATTTCAATACAGTAAGTGTATATAATTATCATGTTTTTATCATCCCGAGTTCCACCAACTTTCCACCATATCCATCATCCAAACCCATATCCCCACACGCACACACACACACACGCTCAGATGACCAAGGCCAGCTCCCTCCTAGCCTTGTCTCAACGGCCCGCAGTCTTGCACCAGACTCACGACCGACACTCTCTTACCAGGGGGAGAAAAGAGAACTCTCGCTACGTCGGAAACAAGTCAGGGAAATGGTCCGCAGCCAACAAGTTGGCTAACATATCGATCGATCAACCACACACTCTGCAGAAGTTCTACAATATCCACAAGATTGCCATCATCAGCAACCCGGATGTGCCTAGGCGGATAGCGGTCGCTTGCCAGCCTACCACTCAGCCCTGGATTCACCCCAAGTCCGTCAGGGGTGGTTAAATCTGTGAAGTCACGTTCATCCCCACCGAAGCAGGGGCCGTGATCGTCTCAAAAGGGTGTGGGACTCCCATGCCTGTACCTTCCTCGCACTCTCGCCTAGCAGTAGTGACATTTCTCTACCAGGTAGTCCGACCGTCCCCGTCCATAAGGAGCGAGTGGCTTGTAAAGGTAATCCCTGTGGTCAGGATTTCCGCTCCACCTAGAGTGACTAAGCCGGAATGTCTTCTCAAAGGTTTTCATTATCTGTGCCACCACAGCACAACCCTAGCCCGGGCTCCACCAACGGCTCACACCCGGGCCCACCTCAAGTCACCACATAACCCGCCACAGGTTTCTCACCTCAGGAGCTTCCAGATCCACCCCATGGCAAGACTCGCACTAGGCTGGTCGTATATTCTGGCTCGGTCGACACAACCCTCACCACCATACTCACCCAAGACACACGAAGCACACTCCCCGGTATACACCATATAACATTATGCACCGGTTTTCACCATAGCATAATTAAGTATAGTAGAGATAGTAGTAAATATTCATTGCAGCGCATGTGGCTAATCTATCAGCAGGGTAGCAGGGGATAGGTTGCGTCAAGGTATGGGCTTACAAGCAAATCTATCATGCAAGTCCTATACAGAGCATCATTAAATAGTAATCAGAAATGTAATTTGGCATGCGTAATGGAATCTATGAGGTTGGATGGGCTGTGGCACCTTGAGATCGGTCGTCGCCTTGTTCTTCCTCATAGTCGTGATCTTCATTGTCAGGCGTCCCTTCCGGCTCTGAAAACGGACGAAATCGGTCGCGTTAGCGACTTCTACAGATTAGGACAAAGAACGAATGAAAGTTTGAAAGATCCAAATGCACTCATACATGGCACCATTTGGTAGATCTCGATTTTAGATGAATTTAGCAATTTGAATCACTATTTTTGGAGTCCGTATGAATTAGTTATGATTTTCTGAAGTTTAACGTATTTCTGAAAAAGACAATTGGCCGGTTAAATCTGGTGACGACACGTGTCCGCGTCTGATTGGTTGGCTCGGTGTCTGTGTATGACGGGTGGGTCCGCGTGTCAGGTTGACTAGGTCAATGCTTGCTGACATCAGCATGACATTAAGGTAACGTCATCTCAGGGTTCGGAGTGGGCCTGGCGGGCCGGGTTCCGGGCCGGGCCGCCACGTGTCGGTCGCACAAAGCGCCACGCGCTGGGCTTCAGATCGGGCTGGGCAGAGCCCGTTCCAGGGTGCAATGCGCTCGGCTCATCGTGAACTGCAGTGAGTGGTCTATGAACGAATACATGGTTTATGGTGAACTGCGTCTACCACTCCTTCTCCTTCCCTCGGTTCACATGGACATGGCTCGTGTGCACGCGCGGTCGGCTGCTCCGTTTTCCCCCCTTGCTCCTCTACTTCTTTGCGACGACGTCTGACGGCGGCGAGCACTCGACAGCGCCCCGCGGTGGCCCCTTGGCCTCGATTCCAGACATCATCGTGACCACATCTCTCAGGCGGGTTTTCCTTGTGTCCTCAATTCCTCGATTCTAGTAACCTAGCGACCGGCGCAGGCGTTGTGGCAGAAAGTCCGCGGCGGTCCACGGTGGCGCTTAGCAAGTAGGTCAGCTGTCCGCTCCCAGAAGCTTTTAGCGCTTTCAGTGCTTTACTTCTCATTTCTATGGTTTGTGTGACATGCCGTTGGTGGCCTATTTCCACGGCGGAGCTCGGGTGTCTCAGTGGTGCACGGCGGATCTCCGTGGGTTACCGTCTGCCGTTGATAGGGTGCTACGGCGCTTTTCTGGGTAACCACTCCTCTGATGGCTTCGCTTTGTGGCTGGCGGTCTCATAGGCACCCCCCGCGGCTCGGTTCGGGGCTTGGGCGGACAAGAGCGGCGGCTTGCCACCGTGTGTCAGAACGCGGCGTCGAGCGTTCACGCGGCATAGGTGTCATCTAGGGCACCGATCGATTCAGGATGCGCACGGGGTTCTCCTTGGTACGACGATTCCGCAGAGCTAGCTGGTTTCCCCCTTGTGGCTCTTTGGCGGTCAGAACACTGGTTGGCCGCGGCATCGTGCGCGCGTCATGCGAACAGACAGGCCTCATCTTCTAGTTTAGAGCTCGAGCGCATGGCTTGTGTTGCGTTCGCGTGCGTGTGATGCTGTGTTCCTTGGACCGGTGATGGTCCTGGCCTTCGCGCCCCGGGACGGAGCGCCACGGCCGGTGGGAAATGGCTAGGTTGGCAGAGGGGTCGTGGGTTTCTCACCGTGGTGTCGAGGGCGTAGGATGGCGGTGCAGGCGATTTGGTGTCGTGTCGCTCCGGTAGCAGTGTCGTGTAGCATCTGGTTCGTCGCCGCTGTTGACGCTCACTAATGCTCATAATTAACCATCAACTATTGCATGAAATGACACTAAATGAATCACAAAGCATAGTTGTAGGGTTTGAAACTAACGAGTTCCATGAGTTTTGGTGCTCTCACTTGTTTTGTAGGACATCCATATTTTTACAATATAAAAGCATCTCAAGTGATGAATTGAAGTGCACCATTGCAAAGAGCTCGTCGAGACGATCGAAACGGACATATCATTTGCTATATTCGGAGTCCCGGATGAAAAAAATATTAATTTCACAACGAAATCTGCAAAAGAAGGATCTAGAAGACACCAGAAGACACCACGAGGCGGCCCACCACTTGGGCCCACTAGGCCAGACCGACCGGTCCCACTTGGAGACCGACCGGTTGGCCACGGAGCCCGTTTCGCCTCCGCCTTCTGGAACATTCTTCCACCTCCTCCTAGGATGCATCTCCATGGTCCCTGAAGTCGGTTTGATCCAACGGTGGGCGATAAACGTGACGCGGATCGATGACATGGCGATTCCTTGCCCCCTACTCCACCTCGGGCTATATAAGCAGCCCCAGACCCCTCTCTCTAGGCATCTCCATCTTCATTATTCATCTCCACATCAGAAACTAGGGTTTCAATTAGAAGTAGAGATCCCTCTAGTTGATCGTCTAGTTCTAGTTATAGTTCATCTTCTAGTTCTAGATCTAGTTCTAGTTCATCATCTAGTTGTAATCTAGAGAGAGAGAAAGGAGAGAGCTGAGGAGGAGCCAGATCTGTTGGATCTTCCTCAACATTGTATTGGTGCAACATCTAGTTCGTCTTCAAGTAATCTCCAGACTCTTCATTTACTATTTCCAAGTAGTATATTTAATTTCAGTTCTTGCTTTATTTCATTTATTGGATCTCCGCTCGTATCGAGTGCTCTAATTATACTAGTTAATTAGAGTAGTAAGCGTTAGTGTAGACGTGGTGTCTAGACTAGGGTTTACCTGAGTTTGCACCCAGCTCCACAGATAGTTGTGGTAGCCCCAGGTGGTGACAACCATGACGGCCGACGTAGTCCACCACGTTTGGGTTGGTGTTTGTAGGACCGTAGTCAGAGCTTCCTAGCCCCTTTCTCATCCCTTTCTGTGGCTAGTGTTCTCATGTCCCGAAGTAAGTAAAGTATAGTGAGCCTTTAATTAGATAGACCTGCTTAGAAAACCCTAAATCTCTCTCTAACCATATTATCATTCTTTTCTTGGACGATCTTGCCCCTTGATTAGTACACTTCACGTTCCCCGTGGAAATCGATACCCTGGAATACTCTCGGGTGAAAGCTACATCGGTATCCGTGCGCTTGCGGATTTTTCTGTGTGCGTTTAAAATACCCAACAAGCTTTATGGCGCTGTTGCCGGGGAACGGTAGCTGTGCTAGTTTCGAACCAAGTCGTCCGTGTTTCTTTTCTTTTACCACCTTTTTATCTTACCACCACCTTTACCTCACCACCACACTTCTTACACATGAATTCCACTACTATCTATAAATACTCCGCTCCAAAGGGCGAATTATTGGAGCCACCACCATCATCACATCCTATTCTTACAGATGGCTACCAAATTTGTCCCGTCTTTATAGCCATGGTTCGGGAGCAACCCTTCTCTGGGCTAGAAGACGAGAATCCTTACACCCACCTTCGTGAATTTGAGCAATTGTGTTCTTGCTTGTCTATTGCGGGCATGACACAAGAGACCATTAAATGGAAATTGTTTCTGTTCTCCCTTTTTGGAAGAGCGAAACAGCGGTATGCTCATAACGTAAGAGGAGTAGATGGGAATTGGGATGAACTTCGAGACAAATTTTGTCTTGCTTTCTTCCCTCTTTCTTGAATCACTGCCCTTCGAATAGAAATTCTTACCTTTCAACAAAAAGAGAAGGAGAGCAGATTGGGCTACATTTATGAGCCTTGTCAACACTGGCCCAAATCTCTCTTTGCTTGAAGACGTTATTTTACAACACTTTCATTATGGTCTTAGCAAAGAAGCTGCCCTTTTTCTTGATACCTCTTCGGGAGGATCATTCACTCATAAAACTGTTAGTGAAGGGAAAGCCATCCTAGAGAAAATCCTTGAAAATACTCCTTACACTGACATTTATGATGAATTCTCTAAAGAAGAAGTCGAGCCCAACCCCAAACCAAAAGATAAACCTATAGAGGTGGCACAAGTAACCGACTGACATTTATGTTTGGCTTCCTGTTTCTAACGTCCATTTTCTAGGGGTTTCGTCCTAAGGTCAAGTATGGCTCTGATACCAACTGAAATGACCTGATTTTCTACGAAGGGAAAATCCACAGAGTCAAGTGTAATAAAACTCTTTCGAGTCAAATTACCCGATAATCCAGTCAAATATCATAATCCATACTTCGAATAATAAAAGTACTTAATACGCTAATACATTTATTACATCGCCAACAGGTGAAAATTTAGATAAACAGCATCCGGAACAGCTTGAAGTAGACGAAGAAGCGCGTTCGAACTCCAAACTTGAGCGTAGAAGCGAAAACCCCCTACTCCTCGAACTCCTCGGAGTGGTACTCCTCCTCAAAACCTGAAACCTCAATTTTCAGTACGATTTGTACTGGCCACACTTTCCCATCCTATATGATTTATATGTGGTAGTGGATGCAACAGGTAAATGAAATTCAGACCTAGCAGGCTGGGTTTTCCTATGCATAACAGTATAATAATTATGTATGTTTATCATGTTTCACCATTTTAACTTATCTCCGTATCCATCACCAATTCACCATTCCCTCACACACACATACTCTCGCTCAGTCGACAGAGGCCAGCTCCCTCCCAGCCTTTGTCTCAACGGCCCGCAGTCTCACCTGACTCACGGCCGGCACACTCTTACCAGAGGGAGAAGAGAGAAGCTCTCACTAGTCGGAAACAGGTCAGGGAAAAAGGTCCGCGGCCAACGAATTTGACCAATCTAGGGTGACTAAGCCGGAATGTCTTCTCAAGGGTTTTCATTATATGTGCCACCACAGCACGCTCCTGATCTGGGCTCCACCAGCGGCTCACACCCAGATCCACCTCATGTCACCATTTAACCCGCCACAGGTTTCACACCATAGGGGCATCCAGATATGCCCCACGGCAAGACTCGCACTAGGCTCGTCGTATATTCCGGCTCGGTCGACACAACCCTCACCACCATACTCACGCAAAACACACGCAACACACTCCCCGATATACACCGTATTACAATATGCACCGGTTTTCACCGTAGCATAAATAAATATGATCAAGATAGTATTTACAGCGCATGTGTCTATCCTATCAGCTGGGTAGCAGGGGATAGGTTGCGTCAAGGTATGGGCTTACAAGCAAATCTATCATGCAAGTCCTATGCTGAGCATCATTAATTTAGAAAGACAATTTAGCATGCGTAATGGGATCTACGAGGTTGGATGGGCTGTGGCACCTTGAGATTGATCGTTGTCTTGTTCCTCCTCGTAGTCGTGATCCTCGTTGTCAGGCGTCCCTTCCGGCTCTGAAAACGTACGAAAACGGTCGCATTAGCGACATCTATAGAATAGCACAAAGAACGAATGAAAATTCAAAAGATCCAAATGCACTCAAACATGGTACCATTAGGTAGATCTCGATTTTAGATGAATTTAGCAACTTGAACCACTATTTTTGGAGTCCATATGAGTTAGTTATGAATTTCCGAAGTTTATTCTATTTTCTGAAAATAACAAATGGCCGATTTAACCAGGTGATGGCACGTGTCCAAAACTAATTGGCTGGTGCGTCTGTACAGTATGACAGGTGGGTCCGCGGTCAGCGTTGACTCGGTCAACGGATGCTGATGTTAGCATGACGTCAGCATTACGTCATCTCGGACGCTTCCGTTCGCGTCCCTCAAGTAAGTCAAGGCCTCCCTCAGACGGTGATGCCGAGGACTCTTCCCTCGAGCCTCGGATGAAACGGGGTTTTGCCCCGAGGCTTCTCTCGAGCCTTGCGCCTCGGGCGAGGCAGACTTTTGCTCCGAGGTCTCCCTCAGCCTCGAGCCTCGGACGAGACAGACTTTTGCTCCGAGGCCTCCTTCAGCCTCGAGCCTCGGACGAGACGGACTTTTGCTCCGAGGCCTCCTTCAGCATCGAGCCTCGGACGAGACAGACTTTTGCTCCGAGGCCTCCTTCAGCCTCGAGCCTCGGAGTTCTCTCCCCTTTCTCCTCTGTTTTGTTACGGCGGCGCCCCGCCAGCGACGAGCTCGCGCCGGTGCTCGACTTCGCCTCTTCGGACTCGATTCTGAGCCCCAGCGTGATCGTGCTTCTACGGCGATTCGATCCAAACCACCAATTGCCCGATCTAGTGCTCCTAGCGGCCGACGTAGGAGATTTGGCGGCGGAAACGCGGCGGTGTTATGCCGTTTGGCTAGTTCCGCTCCTCCCTGTAACATCTCGGCTCAGGGCTTAATAGGATTAATAGAATACTCATACCAATAAGTTGCAACTTCTTTTCCGGAAGCCCATCTCCTAAAAACTCCAAAGTTAAGCGTGCTTGGCTTGGAGCGATGGGTGACCGACCGGGAAGTCTTTCCCGGGTACGCATGAGTGAGGACAAAGTGCGCAGAAAAGACTGGTGTTGGTCTGTGGGGATAATCTAGGTCCTATGAAAGCTGTCTGATGTAAGCGGGCCCGGCCACGAGGAGGCGGGACGTTACACTCCCCAACCAAATTCAATCATACGGTCTCCTTCCCATCTCCTCTACTGCCTCCAGATCATGCTGCTGACCTCGGTAATCCCGGCAGCAACTCCACGCGTATGATCTCGCACGGTGGCACACAGCGGCGCGACCACGCGACATCGGAACAAGCTCATTAACGGGCACCAGTTAATTCTACGGCGCGCATGGTGTTCTCCATCACTCGGTGATGCTATCCGGCCAGTTAGTTTCCCAACTCGTGGCCCGTGGCAACTGGAGTACAGGTTCGCCATGACATGCCCAGTCGCGACGTCGCGCATGGTCACGGCGTCTCGCCCTCTCGGCTAGAGTGCTCCTTGGTCTATGGCTTCAACTAGAGTGTGCACGGGATTCTACGTCGAGTGGTGGTCACCATCGGCTATCCAGCATCGTCTCTTGTGGGCTATAGCGTTTGGGACACCGGTTCGCCGCGGCGCGTCATTCCACGGCGACGTGCATGCGTTTCATCGCCGTGAGCTCGGTCTCCCTACCTAGTTCGGAGTGCAGTTCATGAGGCCTCAACGTGTGCGCGGTGGCGTGAGTTCGCTCCGAGCCGGTAGAGGCTCTGGCCTGCGCGCTCCGGTACGGGCGCCATGGCCGATGTAGAGGACGAAGATGGCGGAGGTGGCATGAGGTTTACCGTGGTGGCGGTGAAGATAGGATAGCGGTGCAGGGCGATTCGAGGCCGTGTAGCTCCGGTTGCAGTGCCGTGCAGCTCCTGGTTCACCCCGTGCTCCGCTCGCGGTCTTCTTCCTCGGCGCCGACGAATTCCGCGGCGGCGCCCGATCCTCCACGGCTCCGCTCCTTCGCTACTCTCTTCTCTCGGCTGTGTGGTGTGGTGAGTGCGCCATGGTGTGGCGACGCTTGCTGGGAACCCAGGGGTTCCGGCGAGGGCTCGGTTTATATAGGCACGGGTGCGTGTCACGGCGGATGGCGGATTGGCCGCGCAAACTTGATCAAAGGGTTACGAGACACTCCGATTCCACACGTCTCCAATTCAAATCGCAGGGGACAAGATTCCCTAGTTTGTTAGGGGTTTGTTAGCCGCGGTCGGCCGAGGTGGCATGGTGGGACCGCCTCCGTCGCCGTGCTCTGCCTTCCGACTTGCGCAAGAAGAAGAACAGAGGTGGCGCTCGCTGACGCGTAGGGCCAGTGTGTCAGGGTCTCGGCGCAGAGGCGAGCGGGCGCACGTGATGGCCGGGCCGCTCCGCGCGCGGTTGGGCTATCCGCGAGGGCCGTGCATGCGCGCGCGTTGCTCGGTTGGGCCGTGCTGTGCACGCGTGGTGACGCCGGGCCGCAATGGCCGTGCAGTGATTTCCCTCCGGCGGTTAGCTGGGCTGCGCAAAGGGTTTCGGCCCAGTCAGTTCGTTTACCGTTTCTCCATTTCCTTTCTAATTAACTCAATGCTAGTGTTGCTCCTTAATCCAAATATTGATCTTAGGTTATGGGTTTGTCACGTAACATGCTTTGCAAAGTTTATATATATGTATTGATGCATTTCACACAAGAAATCCAAGAAGAGCCAAATCACATATGCTTATTAATAGGTTATTAGTTACTTACTATGCATCTTACCTAATGGCTAGGTATGAATGTTAATGCTCACGTTTAGAGATTGATGCACAAGTAAGTTGTCTCACTCATCATGCAAAGTTTAAAAGGAAAGAAAAATTTTGTGGTTGTAATTTTTGGTGTAGGAATTAGTGGGTTGTTACAGTCCTCCCCCCTTATTAGGATCTCGACCCCGAGATTAAACCAAAACGTACCCGGTGAAAAGGTAAGGATACCGCATACGGAGATCAGATTCTTTCTCCCACGTTGCTTCTCTTTCAGAGTGGTTGCTCCATTGAACTTTGCACATTCCGATAATCTTGCTCCGGGTCTCTTTTGTGTCGCAACCCAATATCTTGATTGGATGTTCTTTATATTCAAGTGTCTCTTGTAGGTCAAGCACATTTGTTGGCACAACTTCCTCGGGTACTCGCAAGCATTTGCGTAACTGGGATACGTGGAACACAGGATGTACTCCTGCTAACTCCCCGGGTAATTCCAGCTTGTATGCAAGCTTCCCGATTCTTTCTGTTATCTTGTACGGTCCCACATATCTCGGTGCCAACTTTCCTTTCTTGTGGAATCTCACTGTGCTTCGAAGTGGTGATACCTTTAGGTATACAAAATCTCCTACCTCAAATGCGAGGTCTCTTCGCCTTTTATCTGCATAACTCTTGTATCGAGTTTGTGCTATCTTTAGATTTTCTCGAACCTGATTCACCCCTTCCTCTGCTTCCTTAATTTTTGCGGGTCCAAAGAGTGATCTCTCTCCTGGATTAGACCACATTAGTGGTGTTTGGCATGATCTTCCATACAAGGCCTCAAATGGGGACATTTTGATGCTTGCCTGATAACTGTTGTTGTAGGCAAACTCGGCATGTGCGAGACATTTCTCCCAGTCCTTGCCGTAATCGAGAACGCTGGCTCGGAGCATATCTTCCAGTATCTGATTCACCCTTTCAGTCTGCCCATCAGTCTGTGGGTGATAAGCTGTACTGTAATCGAGTCTTGTCCCGATTGCCTTGTGCAAAGATTTCCAAAACTGGGATGTAAATTGTGAACCTCGGTCAGATATGATGCTTGATGGTGCTCCATGAAGCTTAAGGATATGTTCCACGTATAACTCTGCTAATCTCTCAGTAGGATAAGCGGTCTTAACAGGTATGAAATGAGCCACTATTGTCAACCTGTCCACAATCACCCAAATGGAGTTGTTGCCTTTTTGTGTCCTTGGCAACCCAACTATAAAGTCCATGGTTATGCATTCCCATTTCCACTGAGGAATTTCTAGTGGTTTAAGTAATCCCGCGGGTCTTCCATGCTCAGCTTTAACCCTGCTGCACGTGTCACATTTTGCCACGTGCTCTGCTACAGAGGTTTTCATGCCTTTCCACCAGAAGTGTTTCTTCAAATCTTGGTACATTTTGGCTCCTCCAGGGTGAATATTATACTTAGAGTTATGTGCCTCAGTCAATATTTCATTACAAAGCTCCGGTTTAGTGGGTACACATATTCGATCCTTGTACCAAAGAGTTCCTTGCTCATCTTCTCGGTGATCGGTGCGATACCCAAGCTTCATCAAGCCCCGGATATACTTCATTTCCTCACAATTCTCCTGAGCTTTGCGGATTCTATCTGTGAGGTTGTATTGGATCCGTAACTCATTTAGCAGCCCATGAGGTAGGATTTCTATCTGAAAGTGATCAATTTCCTCCTTCAGTTCAGCTGGCACTGATTTCGTTATCAGGGCGTGACAATAACTCTTGCGGTTGAGTGCATCTGCCACAACATTAGCCTTTCCTGTGTGATAGTGAATTTCTAGATCATAATCCTTAATAAGTTCGAGCCATCGGCGCTGCCTCATATTTAGGTCTTCTTGAGTAAAGAAATATTTCAGGCTCTTGTGATCGGTGTAAATATCGCACTTGTTGCCTATCAAGTAATGCCTCCAAATCTTGAGTGCATGTACCACAGCTGCAAGTTCGAGATCATGAGTGGGGTATCGCTGCTCGTGGTCTTTCAGCTGTCGAGAGGCATAGGCTATAGCCTTTCCATTCTGCATCAGAACACATCCGAGTCCTTGACGGGAGGCGTCACAATAGACTACGAAACTCTGATTGATGTCGGGCAGAGCCAACACAGGGGTGGTAGTGAGTCTCTTCTTTAGCTCAAGAAAGCTATTCTCACATTCATCTGACCACTCGAAGTTCTGTGTCTTTTTCAACAGATTGGTCATCGGCCGACCAATCTTCGAGAAGTTCTCAATAAATCTGCGATAATATCCCGCCAATCCCAGAAAGCTTCTGATCTCACTCACATTACGTGGCGAGTCCCAATCTCTGATAGCTTCTATTTTCGTGGGATCAACAGCTACTCCTTCAGCTGATAGTACGTGTCCCAGAAATGACACTTCTTCAAGCCAGAACTCACATTTGCTGAACTTAGCATAGAGCAGATTTTGTGCCAATCTTTCAAGTACAGTCCTCAAATGCAGCTTATGCTCTTCCGCAGTGGCTGAGTATATAAGAATGTCGTCAATGAATACTACGACAAACTTATCTAACTCCTCCATAAACACCTTATTCATCATGTTCATGAAATAAGCAGGTGCATTTGTGAGTCCAAATGGTACTACTGTGAACTCATACTGTCCATACCTCGTGACAAAAGCTGTTTTGGAAATATCATCTTCTCTGATTCTCATCTGGTGATACCCTGATCGGAGATCAATCTTGGAAAAGTAATTAGCATTCCGCAACTGATCTAGCAGATCATCAATCCTCGGCAATGGATATTTGTTCTTGATAGTAACCGCATTCAGGCTCCTATAATCAACACACATCCTCATTGTGCCATCCTTCTTCCTCACAAACAGTACAGGAGAACCCCAAGGTGATGCACTAGGCCTGATATATCCCTTATCAGCAAGTTCCTTCAATTGTTTCTTTAATTCAGCCAATTCATCAACAGACATGCGATATGGACTTTTGGCTATAGGCCCGGTTCCTGGCAACAAATTAATCACAAACTCCACTTCCCGTTCCGGGGGCATCCCTGGTATTTCCTCCGGAAACACATTGGCATGGTCTCTGACTACGGGCACATCATCTACTGTCGAAGGTTTGTCCCGGGGTGTAACCTTGGTTTTAAGGGCACATAGAAGGGTAGCAGTTTTCTCGGCTTGGGGTGTGCATCGAACGGCTTGGCCTGTTGGATGAGTTATTTGAATGTATCTGGGTGAGCAGGATATAATACTCCGGTGCTTGGTTAACCAGTCCATTCCTAAAATAACCTCTAAGCTGGTAGAAGGTAGTAGGGTCAGGTCGGCTGTGAAAACTAATCCCTCGATAGTCAATTTCACTCCCTTACATATATGGGTACTTTTTAGGTCTCCCAAGGGTGAGCTAGTTATGATTGGAAGTTGGCGTGGGCTGACCGGAATGCAATGCTCATGTGCAAACTTTGATGATATGTAAGAACATGTAGCTCCTGAATCGAAGAGAACTGATGCTCTAATGCCGTTAACCAAAAACATACCGTACACCACATCTGGGGCATCCTGGGCATCCTCAGCATTCAGGTGAGTAAGGCGACCACGGGAAGCAGATTCCCGGGGTTGAGGTTGAGCTCTTGGTGGTGCCTTTGGGGCTTTGGCATTTTCTGGGCAGTTGGCAATTCTGTGGCCAGGCTGTCCACACTTGAAACACGTCCAAGGCATACTACCGGTAGCAGTTGGTGTGGGTGCCTTCCAAGTAGATGCATTCTGCGTGGTGCGATTCTGAGCAGTACGGTCTTGTGACGCACGAAAGCTCCCTGAACGATCCTGAGTACGAGCCAGAGTATGGTCTTGGTATGAGCGAGAGTATTGAGCAGAATGTGAGCCTCCGCTCCTACTGGATCCAGGGCGAGAGTAACTGGTAACATGGGTCATTCATGCCTTCTTGCACTCAGGGTGACGAAAGGAGCCATCTGCTTTGCGCTTCCTCTCTCTGAACTCTTCTCCAGCTTCATTCCGATCCTTTTCGATCTGGATGCTGCGATCTATGAGGTCGCGCAGAGTGTGACTCTTAACTCCTCCCATATTCACCTTGATGCGAGAACTGAGACCCTTGCGGTAGTAGTACAACTTCTCTTCTTCGCTGGTCACTATAGAAAGTGGCGCAAAGCGAAGTAGAGTGGTGAAGCGAGTGGTATACTCAGTAACCTTCTCATTCCCCATCTTAATGTTACAAAACTCTTCTGCCTTAGCTTGCATCACGCCTTCAGGAACGTGATAGTCAGTGAAAGCTTCCACGAACTCATCCCAAGTAATCCCAGCTGGATTCTCATGAGAGTCACTGAAACTGTCCCACCAGGCGCGGGCTGCACCAGTGAGCTGATGTGTTGCGGCTCCAACACACTCTTCATCGGACAGCATGGTAAGGTCGAGCTTCTTTTCCATCTCACGTAGCCAGTCGTTGGCAGCGAGTGGATCAGGATCGGTGCCATCATAGGTAGGTGGCCTGAGTTTGATGAATCCTTCAAGCTTCCTTTGAAAGTCATTGTATTGACCACCATTGCGACGATTTGCACCCTCTACGAGTGCAGCTAGCAGCTGAGTCTGATGAGCCATTACTTCAGCCAGACTTGGTGGTGCTGGCGGTGGTGGAGGCGGTGGTGCCGCGCCGATCGGCACGTGATCATCAGCGGGAACATGGTCATCCTCTGCTGGTGGTGGCGTCTGCTCCATATTGAATGGTACTCCACGTCTTCCTCCACGGCCACGACCGTTTCCAGCTCCGCGTCCTCGTCCACGGAATCGCCCAGCTCTTATAGCGGGTTCAGGAGTCAGATCACGCGGGTGGCTCAGACATACTAAGCGGCGTAGCGACATCTGTGTCATAGAATAGATAGAGTTTTAGTATATATATTAATTGTTTAAACATTGCTTTCAAGTTTTATTGGAGTCATTTCGTTATTCTATCCTGCACTCAAACAAAGAAGCGATAAAGATCCATAAGACGCAATAAAATCCGATCACTCATAACATGTTTGTTTTATTTAATAAATAATTTATTCGTACTACGCATCGTGGTTACAACTCTGGAATACATCTCATGGGTGACACACACTGGAACTCATCACATGACCACGCAGGGTCATCACTCACACCTACTCCTGCCCGAATACCGCTTCTGGGAAGCGACTGTCCTCAGCTTCGATGTCCTCGTTAGTCTTGTGGAGTCGGGCTACATACTTAAGCGCTTCGGCAAGCTCTTCAGTAGGCTTGGCTCCAGGTAGAACAGGGCAAGCGTCGAGGTTGAGTTGGGTGGGTGCCAGCTCAAAATCCTCAGTCCTGGGTCGGATTTTGACGCGTTCTTCTTTGGGTAGTTTCTCCCAGATGCTCTTCATCTCCCTGAGTAGTTTTCTGTCTGACTTCTTCCAGGCATCCCGAGTTCGCTCGCATTTCTCTTGTAAGTACTCTGTGTTCTTGACATATTCTATCAGGTGGCCTTGGTTACGCAACGCTTTCACCTGCATCTCCTTGACTTCTTGTTCCAGGGCCTTCACCTTGTTTTGAAGTTTTAGAAACTCCATGCCTTGATTCTTCTTCCGGTTCCAACTCTGGTTTAATGCTTCCGTTCTTTCTTCCAAGTTTCTTTGCAATTCCAGCACTCGACAGTCCAGAAACCAGTTGTCGTTTCCCAAATCTGCAGCCTTGTATCGCAGATCTGCCACTTCTGCCTTGTGCCGTTCCTCTTGTCGCTCCAACTTGTCTTGTAGTTTTGCTAAAGTAGCTCTTAGTTCCTCCTGAACGGATCTCTCAATCTTGGTCGCTTCCTGGCACTCCATCAGGTGGTTACGAGCTGCAGTCTGTTTGAGCTCAAGGTGACTTGCATAGTTGTTCAGGTCATACAAATGGTAAGCTGTGGTGCGTAGGCAGGGATCGGCTTCGGCAAGCACAGACTGGGTGTAAGCATGCTCTTGCTCAACCTGGGTGAGGTGAGGGTGCAAGGCCTGGGGTAGTACCCGAAACTCTGTATTCTTCAAGTGGTCTTTGTTGTCTCGTGTTACAACCTTGAGTGCTTGAAAGGACACAGCCTGCACGCACTCATCAATGGTCTCTCCAATCACCATCTCTGAGTAAGCTGGAACGGATGGCAGGGTTTGACTTGCGGGTATCTCCAGTCTGGCCACTATAGGTGCCCTGAGTTCGCCCTCAAGTGCTGGCTCTCCAGAGCAAGTATACAGAATTTGATTAACTGGGACTCCTAGTGCCACAAGGACTTCACGCAGGGTAAGTGGAATTCCTGCGATCCCTTCGCCGTTGGATACACACTTTGCAGTAAGGCTGAGCAAGGGTCCTAGCGGCGGATACACTGGGGTTGTCTCCATCTGCACGTATCAAAAGCTAAGGTTAGCAAGTCCATAGTAAGATAAGCCTTGCATTGTAAAAGTAAATGCAGGGTCGGTTTATAACCGAAGGAGAGTGGCTTCCTGTTTCTAACGTCCATTTTCTAGAGGTTTCGTCCTAAGGTCAAGTATGGCTCTGATACCAACTGAAATGACCTGATTTTCCACGAAGGGAAAATCCACAGAGTCAAGTGTAATAAAACTCTTTCAAGTCAAATTACCCGATAATCCAGTCAAATATCATAATCCATACTTCGAATAATAAAAATACTTAATACGCTAATACATTTATTACATCGCCAACAGGCGAAAATTTAGATAAACAGCATCCGGAACAGCTTGAAGTAGACGAAGAAGCGCGTTCGAACTCCAAACTTGAGCGTAGAAGCGAAAACCCCCTACTCCTCGAACTCCTCGGAGTGGTACTCCTCCTCGGAACCTGAAACCTCAATTTTCAGTACGATTTGTACTGGCCACACTTTCCCATCCTATATGATTTATATGTGGTAGTGGATGCAACAGGTAAATGAAATTCAGACCTAGCAGGCTAGGTTTTCCTATGCATAACAGTATAATAATTATGTATGTTTATCATGTTTCACCATTTTAACTTATCTCCGTATCCATCACCAATTCACCATTCCCTCACACACACATACTCTCGCTCAGTCGACAGAGGCCAGCTCCCTCCCAGCCTTTGTCTCAACGGCCCGCAGTCTCACCTGACTCACGGCCGGCACACTCTTACCAGAGGGAGAAGAGAGAAGCTCTCACTAGTCGGAAACAGGTCAGGGAAAAAGGTCCACGGCCAACGAATTTGACCAATCTAGGGTGACTAAGCCGGAATGTCTTCTCAAGGGTTTTCATTATATGTGCCACCACAGCACGCTCCTGATCTGGGCTCCACCAGCGGCTCACACCTAGATCCACCTCATGTCACCATTTAACCCCCACAGGTTTCACACCACAGGGGCATCCAGATATGCCCCACGGCAAGACTCGCACCAGGCTCATCGTATATTCCGGCTCGATCGACACAACCCTCACCACCATACTCACCCAAAACACACGCAGCACACTCCCCGATATACACCATATTACAATATGCACCGGTTTTCACCGTAGCATAAATAAATATGATCAAGATAGTATTTACAGCGCGTGTGTCTATCCTATCAGCTGGGTAGCAGGGGATAGGTTGCGTCAAGGTATGGGCTTACAAGCAAATCTATCATGCAAGTCCTATGCTGAGCATCATTAATTTAGAAAGACAATTTAGCATGCGTAATGGGATCTACGAGGTTGGATGGGCTGTGGCACCTTGAGATTGATCGTTGTCTTGTTCCTCCTCGTAGTCGTGATCCTCGTTGTCAGGCGTCCCTTCCGGCTCTGAAAACGTACGAAAACGGTCGCATTAGAGACATCTATAGAATAGCACAAAGAACGAATGAAAATTCAAAAGATCCAAATGCACTCAAACATGGTACCATTAGGTAGATCTCGATTTTAGATGAATTTAGCAACTTGAACCACTATTTTTGGAGTCCATATGAGTTAGTTATGAATTTCCGAAGTTTATTCTATTTTCTGAAAATAACAAATGGCCGATTTAACCAGGTGATGGCACGTGTCCAAAACTAATTAGCTGGTGCGTCTGTACAGTATGACAGGTGGGTCCACGGTCAGCGTTGACTCGGTCAACGGATGCTGATGTCAGCATGACGTCAGCATTACGTCATCTCGGACGCTTCCGTTCGCGTCCCTCAAGTAAGTCGAGGCCTCCCTCGGACGGTGATGCCGAGGACTCTTCCCTCGAGCCTCGGATGAAACGGGGTTTTGCCCCGAGGCTTCTCTCGAGCCTTGCGCCTCGGGCGAGGCGGACTGTTGCTCCGAGGCCTCCCTCAGCCTCGAGCCTCGGACGAGACGGACTTTTGCTCCGAGGCCTCCTTCAGCCTCGAGCCTCGGACGAGACAGTCTTTTGCTCCGAGGCCTCCTTCAGCCTCGAGCCTCGGAGTTCTCTCCCCTTTCTCCTCTGTTTTGTTACGGCGGCGCCCCGCCAGCGACGAGCTCGCGCCGGTGCTCGACTTCGCCTCTTCGGACTCGATTCTGAGCCCCAGCGTGATCGTGCTTCTACAGCAATTCGATCCAAACCACCAATTGCCCGATCTAGTGCTCCTAGCGGCCGGCGTAGGAGATTTCGCGGCGGAAACGCGGCGGTGTTATGCCGTTTGGCTAGTTCCGCTCCTCCCCAACCAAATTCAATCATACGGTCTCCTTCCCATCTCCTCTACTGCCTCCAGATCATGCTGCTGACCTCGGTAATCCCGGCAGCAACTCCACGCTTATGATCTCGCACGGTGGCACACAGCGGCGCGACCATGCGACATCGGAACAAGCTCATTAACGGGCACCAGTTAATTCTACGGCGCGCACGGTGTTCTCCATCACTCGGTGATGCTATCCGGCCAGTTAGTTTCCCAACTCGTGGCCCGTGGCAACTGGAGTACAGGTTCGCCACGACATGCCCAGTCGCGACGTCGCGCATGGTCACGGCGTCTCGCCCTCTCGGCTAGAGTGCTCCTTGGTCTATGGCTTCAACTAGAGTGTGCACGAGATTCTACTTCGAGTGGTGGTCACCATCGGCTATCCAGCATCGTCTCTTGTGGGCTATAGCGTTTGGGACACCGGTTCGCCGCGGCGCGTCATTCCGCGGCGACGTGCATGCGTTTCATCGCCGTGAGCTCGGTCTCCCTACCTAGTTCGGAGTGCAGTTCATGAGGCCTCAACGTGTGCGCGGTGGCGTGAGTTCGCTTCGAGCCGGTAAAGGCTCTGGCCTGCGCGCTCCAGTACGGGCGCCATGGCCGATGTAGAGGACGAAGATGGCGGAGGTGGCATGAGGTTTACCGTGGTGGCGGTGAAGATAGGATAGCGGTGCAGGGCGATTCGAGGCCGTGTAGCTCCGGTTGCAGTGCCGTGCAGCTCCTGGTTCACCCCGTGCTCCGCTCGCGGTCTTCTTCCTCGGCGCCGACGAATTCCGCGGAGGCGCCCGGTCCTCCACGGCTCCGCTCCTTCGCTACTCTCTTCTCTCGGCTGTGTGGTGTGGTGAGTGCGCCACGGTGTGGCGACGCTTGCTGGGAACCCAAGGGTTCCGGCAAGGGCTCGGTTTATATAGGCACGGGTGCGTGTCACGGCGGATGGCGGATTGGCCGCGCAAACTTGATCAAAGGGTTACGAGACACTCCGATTCCACACGTCTCCAATTCAAATCGCAGGGGACAAGATTCCCTAGTTTGTTAGGGGTTTGTTAGCCGCGGTCGGCCGAGGTGGCATGGTGGGACCGCCTCCGTCGCCGTGCTCTGCCTTCCGACTTGCGCAAGAAGAAGAACTGAGGTGGCGCTCGCTGACGCGTATGGCCAGTGTGTCGGTGTCTCGGCGCAGAGGCGAGCGGGCGCACGTGATGGCAGGGCCGCTCCGCGCGCGGTTGGGCTATCCGCGAGGGCCGTGCATGCGCGCGCGTTGCTCGGTTGGGCCGTGCTGTGCACGCGTGGTGACGCCGGGCCGCAATGGCCGTGCAGTGATTTCCCTCCGGCGGTTAGCTGGGCTGCGCAAAGGGTTTCGGCCCAGTCAGTTCGTTTACCGTTTCTCCATTTCCTTTCTAATTAACTCAATGCTAGTGTTGCTCCTTAATCCAAATATTGATCTTAGGTTATGGGTTTGTCACGTAACATGCTTTGCAAAGTTTATATATATGTATTGATGCATTTCACACAAGAAATCCAAGAAGAGCCAAATCACATATGCTTATTAATAGGTTATTAGTTACTTACTATGCATCTTACCTAATGGCTAGGTATGAATGTTAATGCTCACGTTTAAAGATTGATGCACAAGTAAGTTGTCTCACTCATCATGCAAAGTTAAAAAGGAAAGAAAAATTTTGTGGTTGTAATTTTCGATGTAGGAATTTGTGGGTTGTTACACTATGTCAGTCTACTATAATCCTTCCGTGGGGATAAACTTTATTTCTAAGGCTTTGGCCGACATTCTTTTTCCCGACGCATCCTTAACCTCATCACGAAAACTTTTATAGAGCTCATCAGGATCCATTCTTGAAAGCTTTGGGGTCTTAAGGATTGTTCCTATCACTATGGATGACTCTGGGATTTGTTTGGATTATCATATTTATGACACCCCAAATATTCCACTTCTGATTGGCAGACCAATCATGAGGCTCTTACAAAAGGAACAACAAGGATGTTTAGACTTTAAGGTTGGGGAATCCACTATAAGTGTACCTCTTGCTCGATCTATAAACACTATGGTAGAACCCCAGCCTGAGCAAGACTCCATTGAGGAGGTCTTAATGGCATCCCTAGAAGAGATGTCTTAACCAACCTTCGACGATGAACACTTTGTTCAAGAAGAGGAAGAGTTAGCAGAGCCTATCAAGCTAGACAAATACGAGGAACCTCCACCTCCCTCTATAGAGCTAAAACCTCTCCCTCCAGACCTAAAATATGTCTTTCTTCATAATAATCAAGAAACTCCAGTGATCATTAGTGACAAACTCACAAATGATGAAACCCAAAGGCTTGTCACCATTTTTGAAAGACATAGACCCGCTATAGGCTACTCACTCGAAGACCTCAAGGGCGTCAGTCCTGCTCTCTGTACTCATCGCATCCCTACCGATCCTAACTGCACACCTTCAAGGGAGCCACAACGGAGACTTAACAATGCTATGCGAGAGGTTGTTAAGAAAGAGGTCCTCAAACTTTTGCACGCTGGGATTATTTATCTTGTGCCACATAGTGAGTGGGTTAGCCCTGTCCAAGTAGTGCCAAAGAAGGGAGGTATGACAGTCATTAGGAATGAGAAGAACGAACTCATCCCTCACCGAACTGTCACTAGGTGGCGGATGTGCATTGACTACCGGAAACTAAACAAGGCCACTAAGAAGGACCACTTTCCTTTACCATTCATCGATGAGATATTAGAACGTCTCGCGAATCATTCCTTCTTTTGTTTCCTTGATGGGTATTCCGGGTATCATCAAATCCCAATCCACCCTGATCACCAAAGTAAGACTACATTCACATGTCCGTATGGAACTTATGCATACCGACGGATGTCGTTCGGGTTGTGCAATGCTCCAGCTTCTTTCCAATGGTGCATGATGTCTATCTTCTCTGACATGATCGAGAAAATAATGGAGGTATTCATGGATGATTTTACTGTCTATGGAAAAACCTTTGATGAATGTTTGGAGAATTTAGATAAAGTCTTACAAAGGTGTGAAGAAAAGCACTTAGTCCTAAACTGGGAGAAATGCCATTTTATGGTTCAAGAAGGAATAGTGCTAGGACATAGGGTGTCCGAACGTGGGATAGAAGTGGATAAAGCAGAGATCGAAGTTATCGAACAACTTCCACCTCCCACGAATGTAAAGGGAATCCGAAGCTTTCTGGGACATGCAGGGTTTTATAGGCGATTCATTAAAGACTTTTCTCAAATTGCTAGACCTCTGACTAGTCTTCTAGCTAAGGATACACCCTTCATCTTTAATGATGAGTGCCATGCAGCCTTTCAAATCCTTAAAAAGGCACTCATCTCAGCTCCAATTATTCAACCACCTGATTGGAAGCTTCCATTCGAGATCATGTGTGACGCTAGCGACTTTGCAGTTGGAGCCGTTTTAGGCCAAACCAAGGATAAGAAACACTATGCTATATCCTACGCTAGCAAAACTTTATCTGGACAGTAGCTCAACTACGCTACAATAGAAAAAGAGTTGTTGGCTGTTGTCTTTGCTATAGACAAGTTTAGATCTTACTTAGTGGGAGCAAAGGTAATTATCTACACTGATCACGCAGCTCTTAAGTAACTCCTTACTAAGACAGATGCTAAGCCTCGGTTAATTCGATGGATTGTTCTACTCCAAGAGTTTGACATAGAGATAAGAGATAAAAAGGGAGTAGAGAACTCGGTAGCTGACCACTTGTCTAGTCTTCAGTATAAGGAAACACATGAGCTACCCATCAATGACTACCTAAGGGACGATACCCTACTCAAGGTAACAACCTCCGATCCATAGTACGCAGACATCGTGAACTTTATAGTGAAAGGCTATGTCCCACCTGGTGCGAACAAAAGAAAATTGATCTATGATAGTCGCTTGCACCTATGGGATGAGCCATATCTTTTTTGAGTCTGCGCCGATGGATTGTTGAGAAGGTCTGTTCCTATGGCTGAGGCTACTCAAATTATGGAAAGATGTCATGCCTCGCCATATGGAGGACACTATGGAGCATTTCGGACACATGCCAAGATCTGGCAAAGTGGTTTCTTCTGGCCAACAATGTATCAAGATACAAAGGAGTTCGTTAGGAGATGCCACAGGTGCCAGAAACATGGGAATATCAACGCCCGAGATGCAATGCCTCTCACAAACAATCTTCAAATTGAACTCTTTGATGTGTGGGGAATTGATTTCATGGGGCCATTTCCTATGTCCGGGAATTGCGAGTATATGTTGGTAGCCGTAGACTATGTGTCCAAATGGGTAGAAGCAATACCGTGCAGAAATGCTGATTCGAAACATGCTAAGAGAATGTTCCATGAAGTAATATTTCCTCGATTTGGTACACCCCGGATGGTCATAAGTGACAGAGGGTCACACTTCATAGATAAGGTCTTCCGGAAGTACCTAGCAGATCATGGAATTCGTCACAACATTGCTACATCCTACCATCCCCAAACTAGCGGTCAAGCAGAAACATCTAACAAACAAATCAAGAATATTTTACAAAAGACCGTTGATGAAATGGGGAAGGGATGGAAGGACAAACTCCCTGATGCACTCTGGGCATATCAAACTGCATACAAAACACCCATAGGCATGTCACCTTATCAGCTTGTATATGGGAAAACATGTCATCTACTTGTCGAGCTTGAGTTCAAAGCTCACTGGGCCATGAAACGATGGAACATGGACTTTGAAGCTGCAGGGACAAAAAGAAAGATGCAACTCTCAGAGCTAGAAGAATGGCGTGAAAAAGCTTACCATAATGCCAAGATCTACAAAGAGAGAACAAAGAGATGGCATGATAAGAGAATCAAGCATAAAGAGTTTAAGCCCGGGGATAAGGTTCTGCTGTTCAATTCAAGAGTTAAGCTCTTTGGGCATGGGAAACTTCGGAGTAAGTGGGAAGGACCTTTTAAGGTCGTCGACACTTCAACTCATGGATCCATTACCATCCAAGATGATATAGGTAACACATTTAAGGTAAATGGCCAACGCTTAAAAGTTTTTCTTGAACCTGAAAATGTGGAAAAAGAAGTAGACTTGATTGAATTCTTGCAATTTAATGATCCAATCTAAAATCAATCATCCTAATAACTCTAGACAGCCAATGCTTATAAGCCTAACATCTAATTGGTTCCACAAGTTTGAGTTTCACAGGATTTGAGAGGCCAAGACAAGCTGACAAGCAAGTGAATGTTTCATCCACTGTCGGAGCACTATCCAATAACCATCAACATCAATCGAAGCTCCGATAGAGGAAGAACATTTTCACTGCCAGTCCGCTGCATTACAAGATTGAACGACTACGTCAACATCCAGCTTGGGGGAAGCACCCCCGTGTATCCAGGTAAGTATCCTTATCCTCTTAAGTTTTTTTTCTATACATAAATAAAATAAAATAAAAAAATGTGGGCAAATGAAGGCTCACCATTAATTAAAAAGAAAAAAAATATATGGGCACATGAAGCCTCAACGCTATTAAGGGAACCAGCTTGGCGGAGACGCACCCCCATTATCTTCGTAATCCAGGTATGTCTTATTTATTATCTCAGTTATTTATAATAAGTGTGTGTTAGATTAAATAAATAGTGTGTTAAGTTTGCTTTGTCTGTTTTAAGAAGTTAATAATAAAAGAAGAACTCTCTCTAATCTATTACATGGAAATGATGAATAGTTGCTCTGTCTAATTTCTTTCAAGTACCTAGCCTTCAAAGCATGAGTTCTCCTAATCAATAATGATGCTTAAAAATGAAATTAAATGCATGGGTAGCAAATGCTTGATCTAAAGTCTAGGTAATTGATAGATATGACATGTGATGATCTGAGCTACTACTATCTTGTTCTAAACAACACTAGAGTTCCGGAGAGTTTCCAATATTAATATGACTAATAATTGCATTGAGTTAAATTAAGCTTTGTTGACCCTATGAGAAGTTATCATGCTATTGAATTGAGATCACTTACACATTTCATCCATCTTCCACATAAATGCTCATGATTATCTGTTCCTATCCTCTCAATAGTTTGTTGGAAGCATGTGGCTAAAAAAAAGAGAAAAAAATCCAAGGAAATAAAAAGGGACAAGTGTCCGAAACCTCAAAAAGATAGATCCCGAGGAAATAAAAAGGGACAAGTGTCCGGAACCTCGAAGAAAGAAAAAAAAGAGATATATATATATATATATGAATATCAGAAAAATGGGCATGTGCCCGATAGTAGAATTAGCCTGATAGCCATGTGTCTCTGATAGACAGAAGAGAGTGATATATTTAAAAGAGCATCCGACTCCATTTTCCCTACACATGCACTTCTCGATTCAATGGTGTGGTTGACTTTCTCTTTGGATCCATTATTTAATTTGACAACATATTTTTTTAAGCTTTTGAAAATTCTTAAAAACTCCAGGGTAATGGTGAAGTAAAAGAACTAGAGACATAATGCTTGATTTGATCATTCTATCTTTCAATTACTCAAGATTCAAGGTAAAGTACTAAGCCCCGTGATGAATAATATGATCTTTTTCTAATCCAAATGAGAACTTTTGTTTGAATGCATGTGTACTTGTTAGAAATGCAGATATTGCAGCAACTCCTGATCCATTGTTAAGTTTGATTTTGCTAAGGGACTAGCAAAGGTTAAGCTTGGGAGAACTTATTGACGCTCACTAATGCTCATAATTAACCATTAACTATTGCATGAAATGACACTAAATGAATCACAAAGCATAGTTGTAGGGTTTGAATCTAACGAGTTCCACGAGTTTGGTGCTCTCACTTGTTTTGTAGGACATCCATTTTTTACCATATAAAACCATCTCAAGTGATGAATTGAAGTGCACAATTGCAAAGAGCTCGTCAAGACGATCGAAACGGACATATCATTTGCTATATTCAGAGTCCCGGATGAAAAGATATTAATTTCACAACGAAATCTGCAAAAGAAGGATCTAGAAGACACCGGAAGACACCACGAGGCGGCCCACCACGTGGGCCCACTGGGCCAGACTGACCGGTCCCACTTGGAGACTGACCGGTCGGCCACGGAGCCCATTTCACCTCCGCCTTCTGGAACATTCTTCCACCGCCTCCTAGGATGCATCTCCACCGTCCCTGAAGTCGGTTTGATCCAACGGTGGGCGATAAACGTGACGCGGATCGATGAGATGGCGATTCCTTGCCCCCTACTCCACCTCGGGCTATATAAGCAGCCCCAGACCCCCCTCTCCAGACATCTCCATCTTCATTATTCATCTCCACATCAGAAACTAGGGTTTCAATTAGAAGTAGAGATCCCTCTAGTTGATCGTCTAGTTCTAGTTCTAGTTCATCTTCTAGTTCTAGATCTAGTTCTAGTTCATCATCTAGTTGTAATCTAGAGAGAGAGAAAGGAGAGAGCTGAGGAGGAGCTGGATCTGTCGGATCTTCCTCAACATTGTATTGGTGCAGCATCTAGTTCGTCTTCAAGTAATCTCCAGGTTCTTCATTTACTATTTCCAAGTATTATATTTAATTTCAGTTCTTGCTTTATTTCATTTACCGGATCTCCACTCGTATCGAGTGCTCTAATTATACTAGTTAATTAGAGTAGTAAGCGTTGGTGTAGACGTGGTGTCTAGACTAGGGTTTACCTGAGTTTGCACCCAGCTCCACGGATAGTTGTGGTAGCCCCAAGTGGTGAGAGCCCTGACGGCCGACATAGTCCACCACGTTTGGGTTGGTGTTTGTAGGACCGTAGTCAGAGCTTCCTAGCCCCTTTCTCATCCCTTTCTGTGGCTAGTGTTCTGATGTCCCGAAGTAAGTAAAGTATAGTGAGCCTTTAATTAGATAGACCTGCTTAGAAAACCCTAAATCTCTCTCTAACCATATTTTCATTCTTTTCTTGGACGATCTTGCCCCTTGATTGGTACACTTCATGTTCCTCGTGGAAATCGATACCCTGGAATACTCTCGGGTGAAAGCTACATCGGTATCCGTGCACTTGCGGATTTTTCTATGTGCGTTTAAAATACCTAACAGCTGTCGTGTGCTCGCGGTTCTCCTCCTCGGCGCCGACGATCTCCGCGGCGGCGCCTTGCTCCTTTCCGGTTCCGCCCCTCCTTCGCCTCTCTTGTCCCTCTTGACTCCCCTCCCCCGGTGGTTAGGTGTGGTGGTGGTGCCACGACGTGGCAGTGCTCGTAGGGGAGGCCTAGGGTATCATGGTGTATGGCTTTATAGCCGTGCGGCTCTCGCCATGGCGGATGGTGATCGAGGCGTGCCGCACAATCGGAGGGTCGAGAGGCGCTCTGCTTTCGCACGTCTCTAATTCGAATTGCAGGGAGGAAGATTCGCTGGTTGTTAGGGCCGGTCGGCTCTTGGTTGGTGCGGTGGGAATCTCCCCGTCGCCCGCACTCTGCTCTTGGCTTGGGGAAGAAGAACAGGGAAGTAGTGTGTCCTTGACGGGTGGGCCATGGCTGTCGGTGTCCGCAGCGTGGGAGAAAACGCGGTTGCGCATGCGTGCTGATGCGGTGCGTTTGCTGGGCCGCAATGCGCGCGTGGGGAGCGGCGTGAGCGCGTGGGTGCGAGGTCATTCGAGCGGGCCGAGCGCGCGCTCCTGGGTTGCTACTTGGGCCGCGCGGGTGGGTTTCGACCCAGCCGGTCCATTTCCCTTTTCTTATCTATTTTTATTTCCTTTCCACATTCATTTGCCTAACTATCATTATTTGGAGTGGTTTGTGTTAATTTGGGTATCAAGTCATGTTTCCCCATGGTTGGTTATTCCCGTTTAGGATCTGGTGATTGATTTTCTTTATATATACTTATTTAGTATATAGTATATTGCCCATAATAATTATGTAGTGTTTTACTTAGTCAAGCAAAGAACATTGAAGATCCAAATCACATGTGCTTAATAAACCATTAGTTAATCATTATGAAGTTTACCCATTAGTCAAGGATGAATGCTAATGCTCAAGCCAGCCATGTATGCACATGTATGCTAGGTCACTCATCAAGCATGGTTTAAAAGAAGAAAAATTTTGTAGTTGTGATTTTTGGTGTGGGAAATATCCGGGTTGTTACAGTCCTCCCCCCTTATCAGGATCTCGACCCCGAGATTTTAAACTAAATCATACCCGGTGAATAGGTTGGGGAACCGCATCCGAAGATCGGACTCTTTCTCCCACGTAGCCTCCCTTTCTGTATGGTTGCTCCATTGGACCTTGCACATACCAATAGTCTTGCTTCGGGTTTCTTTGGTGTCCCTTCCCAATATCTTGATTGGGTGTTCTTTATACTCGAGTGACTCTTGTATGTGAAGCACTTCAGTGGGCATAGCTTCTTCCGGTACTCGCAAACATTTGCGTAGCTGAGACACGTGGAATACGGGATGTACTCCCGTCAGTTCTTTAGGTAGGTCCAGCTTATAAGCGACTTTCCCAATTCTCTTAATTATCTTGTACGGTCCCACAAATCATGGTGCTAGTTTTCCCTTCTTATGAAATCTAACCGTGCTTCGTAGTGGAGATACCTTTAGGTATACGAAATCTCCAACCTCGAATGCAAGATCTTTTCGCCTTTTATCAGCATAGCCTTTGTATCGATTTTGCACCATCTCTAGGTTTTCGCGAACCAGATTCACTCCTTCTTCAGCATCCTTGATTTTCACGGGCCCGAAGAGTGATCTCTCTCCTGGGTTAGACCACGTCAATGGAGTCTGACACGGCCTCCCATATAAGGCCTCGAATGGAGACATCTTGAGGCTTGCCTGATAACTATTGTTATAAGCAAACTCCGCGTGGGCTAGGCATTTCTCCCAATCTTTGCCATAGTCAAGAACGCTGGCTCAGAGCATATCTTCCAGGATCTGGTTCACTCTCTCGGTCTGTCCGTCGGTTTGTGGGTGGTGTTGACGCTCACTAAGTGTCATATTCTTAGCATCAACAAGGTCATATAACACAACACAAGGGCCTAAAATCAACCAAAAACCTTTTATAAACTAACGATTTCCACTTGTCCTTGAGTTTTATTTGAATGTAGGAAATTGTAGGGTTTTTGAGCAAAATGACCAAATGGACCCACCAGGAAGCAAGCCCACTTGTCTGGGCTCACTTTGGGCCAAAGAGGGGTGGCGCTTGCCACCCCTAGCTAGCGGCCGCCAGGGGGGAGAAGCCCAAACTCCCCCCTGCCACTTCACTGATCCAGGGGAAGCACTCCACACTCATTTGCAGCCGTTGCTCACCTAAGTCAGTTCATCCAAGGGCTAAGAAGTAGCGTCACATGGATCATGGCCTAATTGCCCATGTGACGGTTATTGGACAACCCTAATCGACCCCAAACCGACTTGGGGGACCTCCTGAATGCCGTTGGTGAAGAGGCGGTGCATCCAAGGGCCAGGGGAGTGGCGCCCGCCACGACACTCACCCCCCTGACCTAACCCTAGGCCCATAAGTACCCCCTAGGTCCCTTAGGCTATAAATAGGACCCCCCGAGATCATTTGTACTCAGACCTCACCTCATTAGTCCCACTCTCTTGTAAGTGAAGCTCTGGTGAAGGAACACTCTAGTTGAGAGACTTAGAGTTAGAGCGAGAGTGTAGAAGAGAAGAGCTGGAGTTGTAATAGAGGATCTTCCAAGTCTCTGGTATAATTCCAAGTCTTCCTTCATTTATCTTAATGTACTTCTACTTTCAGCATTTACTTTAAGTTCTTTACTTATTGTTCTTGTTGAGTGCTTTCGATCATAGATAACTTAGTATCTAGTTTGCATCTAGTTTGGGTTCTTCGCTGAGTAATCAGTGCTCTAGTTTTGGACGCAAGATTAGAGTAGTATATATTAGTGTAAGCGCGGTGCTTAGACTAGTTATACCTTAGTTTGTGGCTAGCCCCCCGGATAGCTGTGGTAGCAAACAGGTGGTGATAGCCCTGGGAGCCTTGAATTCCACCACGTAGTTGGGTTAGTTCTTAAATCATAAACCTCGTTGTGCACGTCTGAGGTAAATAGTCCAGAGGGTGTGTACGGTTCGAAGAACTAGATAGAACCTTTATTACTAAGTTAGTTGTGATCGTAAGTGTGTAGGAAAACACTAATCTGTTCATCGGCCAGACCCCGCTGATTTAGGTTAGTAGCAGTTAGTCTTTCTTTTCTTTTTAGTAATAGTAGAAACCAACCCCCATTCATACTTCTCAATCAACCCTGCTAGAATCACTAGTTGTTCATAGCGGTCCTAGTGTTAGTTCTGCCATAGTAGCTTCCCTGTGGAAATAAATACGATACTCGGTTACTCCCGAGTGAAGTGCTACAATAGACTTATTCTGTGCGCTTGCGGAACCTACCAATAGTCATACGAATAGTTAGTTATACTTCTTACATTAAGAAGTACCAACGAACCTTTCTGGCGCCGTTGCCGGGGATAGATTCCATAGTCTACTCCTAGTGACGACGTTAGCAAGAGTCAACAAGCATTTCTGGCACCGTTGCCGGGGAAGCAATTGGCTAGAATTAATTCTTTGTGATTTCTATTGAATTAACCCCCGTAGTTCTAGCGGGTATATATTGTTCGTTGTTTGTGATCGTTCAAGTAGTCATGGCCGGATTCAATCTTCCGAGCGACTATCAAGAAGATCCTGAGGCCATTCTTAGGAGAGCGAGAGCTAATCTCACTCCTCCGAGGAAGAACCTAGAGTTTCGCGAGAGGAGTTCATCAAGACAAGAATCCCAGTCAAAAGTGACTGACGAACCAAGCTGATCCAACGATCAATCAACATCGACGTCGACCAAAACACTTTGTGAGTATTCCATGCCTACTCTTGCTCACATTCCAGTGTTACCTTCTACTAGTAATGTAGATTTTGAGCTTAAACCTCACTTAATACGTATGGCTCAAGCTATTGCATTTAATGGGAAACCTTCCGAGGATGCCAATGCTCACCTCCAGAATTTTCTGGAGATATGTAGTACAATTTTTGTGCAGGGAGTTTCGCAGGATGCCATCAGACTTCGTCTTTTTCCATTTTCATTAGTGGAAAAAGTGAAGCAGTGGCTCCTCTTCAACTCTGGCCACCTACTGACGTGGGTGAGATGTGCGGATCAATTCCTCAACAAGTTCTGCCCGATAAGTCGAACTATTCTTGTCCGTAGCAAGATTTCCAACTTTGGACAGGGAGACAAAGAAACAATCACTGAAGCTTGGGAGAGACTACAAGAGTATGTTGAATACTGTCCTCACCATGGTATGCAAGACTGGTACTTGATCCAGAGCTTCTACAATGGACACCAACAAGAATCTCGACAACACATTGATGCTGCCGCCGGAGGTGCATACCTCTCTCTCACTGTAGAGAAGGCAACCAAATTGATCGAGACAATGGTGGTGAATCAAGGATGGACAGAAAAACGTGCTAGAGGTATGTCTAAAATTAAGCAAGCTGATTCTGTTACCCTGCAAACTTTGGTAAAATTGCTAGAGCAAAGGATAAATGAGAAAAGAGATCGTGCTGCAAAGGAGTACTACGCCAAGCAAGGAGCCGCTTCGTCAAGTGAAGGTCAAGCAGAAATTAAGAAAGAGGATACCAAATCCCTTCTTAATAATGGTGGCTACGGAGAACCTCCAATTCCAATGATCCAACAATGGAATAATAAAGGTATGCCTCAAACCTCCGTATTTAATTCTCCTATTGGAAAATTAGTTTCTAATCAAGGTAGAATTAATGATAGCATAAATAATAAATTGATTGAACATGATAAAATGTTAGAAGGAATTTATGCTAAACTGAAAGATTTTTCTGAAGCATTTAAGGAACAAATTAATTTTAATAAGAGATTAGATCAAAAAGTAGATAACATTAAATCTCAAATTAAATACTATGAGGAGGTAAAAGTTGTAACCACGAGAGGTGGTAAATCCACTCGTGATCCCCCTCATCCTAATTTAGTTCCTAGTAGTAATACTGCTGCAAAGAAAAATATTGTTAATGTTGAAGAAGACGAAGAAGAGGAGACCCCAGCTGAACCTTCATCCAAGGTACGAACTGCTCCTCATGAATTCTATGATACACATGTATTACCTTTTCCAGATCAAAACAGAAATCTGACGGAAGACGACCAATTCATGAAATTCGTCGAGGTAATTCAAAAATTATATATACATGTGCCATTTATTGACGCTATGCAGGTTCCAACTTATGCAAAATATTTGAGAGACATGCTCAATAAGAAGAAACCAATTCCAAGTAGGGATGTGGTTAAATTGACCGAAGATTGCAGTCCGGTCATTTTAAACCAACTCCCAGAAAAGAAGGACCCAGGAAACCCAACGATCGCATGTTCAATTGGAGAGCAGCACTTCGAGCATGCACTCTGTGATCTAGGAGCAAGCGTCAGCGTCATGCCCAAGGTAATATATGATAAATTAAATCATCATACCTTGTCCCCTACTTCTATGTGTTTGCAGCTAGCCGATCAATCGCTCCGATATCCCGCGGGAATAGCAGAAAATATTCCGGTGAAAATCCGGAATCTCTTTGTCCCGGTGGATTTCGTGGTTCTGGATATTAATCCTGACCACCGGACGCCATTGATCTTGGGATGGCCATTTCGGAGCACTGCAAAAGCCACCATTGATGTAGGAGCTGGAGAAATTCAGCTCCACATCAGTGGAAAGGAGGAGAAATTCGAGTTCACACCGCGACCGGAAAAACACCCGTCATCAAGGTTCGTCGGTGCCGACATTCCACCACAACCACCGTGAAGGCGACACTAATCGGGAATCCAAAGCGGCTAACCAAGGTAAGTTAGGCTAAGGTAAGTCTTTATCCCCCATTTAAATTTTTGTTTTTACTTAAGCAAATTAATTTTCTGCAAAGTAAATGTTTACTAGAGTGATTAGGTGAAACCTAGGGGGCTTATGGCAGCCATAGGGGTGGCGCCCGCCACCCCATGCTGGCGCCCGCCACCCTAGTGTGCACTAGGGAGCACTAGCCAATCTCTAGACTATTACACCTACCTCCTAGACCCAAATAACACCAAGGGAGACCCATGGTTTTGCTCATTTCAATGCAATCACTCACTTCCATGTCTCCCCTTCTTCACTCCACCTTTTGGACTCATCTCCACCCAAAAATTCTGGTGCACATGTGATGGAGAGTGACAAGGAGAGCACTAGGTGAAAGGAGGGGTGAGTTGGAGTGAAATTTCAGCCAAGAGGGTGGCGCCCGCCACATTTTCATGGCGTTCGCCACCTCTACTTCCACATTTCGGTACAAAACTGCTCCCGAGTAAGTTTCCCACCATCCTTGATATAAAGTATGACCAAGATGAAGAAATGGCCTTTGAAATTTCCAGCTCACTTGCCCCATTTAGGAGGTTACACTCTTTCACTTTGCACCAACCCAACCACTTTATTCCCCACTTAGAATTTTAGTGGACATTACGAGGGAAACCTCATGTGTCGGTTGCAGGAAAAAATGGGCAAGGTGGGCTGGCGCCCGCCACTTATTGGTGGCGCCCGCCAGCATGGTGAGGGTCACAGCCTCCCCCCTTCCATCCTCAGCCTATAAATACTACCCACACCCCATGCAAGTTCTCACAACTCACTCAAAACACAAAAACATCAGCCATCTTGAGCACTAGCATGGAAGTCATGGGCCCTCTCAACAACTTCTTCACCGGCAAGAAGAAGAAGAGTAAGGCTGAGGGAAGTTCATCGAGAGCAAACACCCACATTCGCTTTGCTAGGAGTGATGAGGAGAGCGCCGGGCGGGGTACTCCATCCACCAATGAAATGTGGATCGGAACTCTCCGTTCTCACACTAGGCCGGACCGACCATCCGCATCCTGAACTCCGTCAATGATATCATCTGGCAGAGTGATCGGGAACGGCAGGCCCGGAACATCCTCAGTGAGAGGGAGTTCATTCACACCCGCCGCATCGACGCCGACTTGCTAAGTCACACTAGTATGGACAGTGAGTTTCTTTATATTTCTCGAACTTTGGGATGGAAAGATGCATGGATGGTTAATGAGGAGGGAATCCTTCCCCTCACAGTGGAATTTCTAGCTACCATGCAATTGTCTGCTACTCATATAACATTCCAGCTTTTTAATGAAGAGCACACTCTTTCGTGGGGGCAGTTTAGCAAGCACTTAAATTTTGATGATTCATGCTTACTAAACTTGGAATCTGCTTGTACGGGTTTCAATAGAAATGATTTTTGGAAAAGCATTGCTGGGAACATAGACCCAGGCTTGCCCCAAACATGTAATATCCACAACCCCACGCTCAGGTTCTTTCACAAGTATATTAGTATCACACTTTTTCCAAGACCTGACTTGAGACCATTCAAAAAGCCCGAAATGCTGCTGCTGTATGCTCTAGTAAACCACATAAAAGTATCACCCGCCAAGGCCACGGTAGACTACTGGTATAAATTTAATCAACGCTCTGGAAATATTGAAATGACATCATGGATAACTAGACTAGCTTTTAACAAGGGTCTGCTGAACACCGCTATATACTCCTACATTCCTAGTGACCGAGACCTCTTGACCATGGAGCACTTCTCGCAAGGACACCTCTTGCGTGAGAACCAGGAGACCGGTGAGATTCACATGATCTATCAAGACTATGTGAACAAAATCGCCCTTCGTGACATGTCACTTTGGTTGGTGAATGCACCAACGTTACTTTTGGCCCTGGAAACCAAGGCAGAGCAAAACCGCAGGTTGACCCGAGAGAACATCATGCAGGTTCCCAGGAGGAGGACGCGAGCGCAGACCCATGCAGCAGAAGAGGCCGCAAGAGCAGCAACAGCGGCACCGGAGTTTGACCCTTTCCATGCAGGGCAGTATGAAGGAGCAGCACACTATGGTCATTTGACACCCCCTGGCTTGCACCAAGCAAGAGGATCAATTTGGCAACAACCGCAACATCCGCGATGGGAATACGGCCAGGAGGCGTCCTTTCACTCATCCCAGTTGGGGAGTTCAACCCATTCCTTGGGAGGATACACCCGGTACACTGGCCATGGTGATGAGTTCTTCCATAGGGGAATCTCGCCACAGGCCGCTCGCCATTCGTCCTTTCATCAGGACGAGTGGATGCGTGATATGGGATATCTTCAGCACCAGATGAATGGACTCACCATGGATACTGCTGAAATCCGTCAGGACTTGAACAACTTGAACCAAAATTTCCAGGAATTCCGCCAGGAAACTAGTGGAGAACTGGGTAATATTTCTTCTCTCCTGCAGCAGAACCAGCAGAACTGGGACGACATGTACCATCATCAAGGATGGATGTGATCCGACCACGCCAAAAGCCAGCTTGGGGGAGGACCCCCGTCAACAAGGTAAGTATCACTACCGTCTTTATTTTTGTCAGTTTTATTTTTTATTTTTCAGTAGTTTAAATTTGAATTTTATCTTAGTTAATTTGCAGTTAAAAAATAGTAATAAATAAATAGCAATAAATGAAACGCTCTCATCGTAAATCTTTCTAATAAATAAAAATGTATGCCATGCATTAGAGTTATCATGGGAAAACGTATGGTAGAACTAAACTTGAGACATGAGCATTAGACTAAGTAAAGGGGAAGTAAGTTTCTACTTTGATTTGAGCGAGTCAAGTTTGTGGAGTAATTATTTTGAAAAATTTAAAAACTTGCTCTAAGTACTTCTGTGGCAAAGAAAGTCCTACCAAAGCCAAATAATTTTTACTCTTAGAGTAGGAGCTTCCACTTGCTGCATGTTAGTGTTGAGCTAGTTAGACTTTTGTTGATAGTCATGGTAGAGAAACTTGTCATATCTTTAGACCAAGGAATTCACTTGCACCCACCTATATAGTGCTATTCTTACACTAAGAATACGCACACAACATGCCTTTATTTCCATTCATTGTTAGGAATACTCCATGGCAACATATCATGCTCCATAATGAAATCTCAGGGACATGGCTATAATCATTCATTCAAAAAAAAGAGCAAGTGCTCTAGAAAGAAAAAAAAGAGCAAGTGCTCTAGAAAGAAAAGAATATTCAAAAGAGCAAGTGCTCTAGGAAGAAGAGAATATCCAAAAGAGCAAATGCTCTCATTCATAGCCATGATCCCACAAAAGAGATAGAAAGGAGAAGTGCCATGAAAGTAGTAGCCACAATAAATACCACACACTTGCACATTCCTGGTCTGAACCTATGACTTGTTGCTCCTTTGCTCCATTTGTCTCACTTGGCAAAATTATGCTAGCATTGCATGCTCACTTTTATCCTACCCATTAAACCCCACATAAAGTCTTAGTGAGAGTATAATTCTTCCATTTCCACATACAAATATGAGTGATTGAGTGAGCCACAGAACTTACTAAGCATGCTTTCTTTTGAACAAAACTTGCAAAAACTCCACAAATCTTGATTAGCAAAATAGGCAAGGGAAAGACAAACCTTCTTTCTTGCTGGTTTTTTGTTCTAATCTTGAGTGCAGGGAAGGCTACCAATTCCATGAGGATGAAAAAATATGGGCATACACAACAAAAACACAGAGTTTCCAAGATTATTTCAAGTCCATGCTTGCTCGAGGACGAGCAAGAGGTAAGCTTGGGGGAGCTTGTTGACGCTCACTAAGTGTCATATTCTTAGCATCAACAAGATCATATAACACAACACAAGGGCCTAAAATCAACCAAAAACCTTTTATAAACTAACGATTTCCACTTGTCCTTGAGTTTTATTTGAATGTAGGAAATTGCAGGGTTTTTGAGCAAAATGACCAAATGGACCCACCAGGAAGCAAGCCCACTTGCCTGGGCTCACTTTGGGCCAAAGAGGGGTGGCGCCCGCCACCCTAGCTGGCGGCCGCCATGGGGAGAAGCCCAAACTCCCCCTGCCACGTCACTGATCCAGGGGAAGCACTCCACACTCATTTGCAGTCGTTGCTCATCTAAGTCGGTTCATCCAAGGGCTAAGAAGCAGCGTCACATGGATCATGGTCTAATTGCCCATGTGACAGTTATTGGACAACCCTAACCGACCCCAAACCGACTTGGGGGACCTCCTGGATGCCGTTGGTGAAGAGGCGGTGCATCCAAGGGCCAGGGGAGTGGTGCCCGCCACCACACTCACCCCCCTGACCTAACCCTAGGCCCATAAGTACCCCCCCTAGGTCCCTTAGGCTATAAATAGGACCCTCCGAGCTCATTTGTACTCAGACCTCACCTCATTAGTCCCACTCTCTTGTAAGTGAAGCTCTGGTGAAGGAACACTCTAGTTGAGAGACTTAGAGTGAGAGCAAGAGTGTAGAAGAGAAGAGCTGGAGTTGTAATAGAGGATATTCCAAGTCTCTGGTATAATTCCATGTCTTGCTTCATTTATCTTAGTGTTCTTCTACTTTCAGCATTTACTTTAAGTTCTTTACTTATTGTTATTGTTGAGTGCTTTCGATCATAGATAACTTAGTATCTAGTTTGCATCTAGTTTGGGTTCTTTGCTGAGTAATCAGTGCTCTAGTTTTGGATGCAAGATTAGAGTAGTATATATTAGTGTAAGCGCGGTGCTTAGACTAGTTATACCTTAGTTTGTGGCTAGCCCCCCGGATAGCTGTGGTAGCAAACAGGTGGTGACAGCCCTGGGAGCCTTGAATTCCACCACGTATTTGGGTTGGTTCTTAAATCATAAACCTCGTTGTGCACGTCTGAGGTAAATAGTCCAGAGGGTGTGTACGGTTCGAAGAACTAGATAGAACCATTATTGCTAAGTTAGTTGTGATCGTAAGTGTGTAGGAAAACACTAATCTGTTCATCGGCTAGACCCCGCCGATTTCGGTTAGTAGTAGTTAGTCTTTCTTTTCTTTTTAGTAGTAGTAGAAACCAACCCCCATTCATACTTCTCAATCAACCCTGCTAGAATCACTAGTTGTTCATAGCGGTCCTAGTGTTAGTTCTGCCATAGTAGCTTCCCTGTGGAAATAAATACGATACTCGGTTACTCCCGGGTGAAGTGCTACAATAAAACTTATTATGTGCGCTTGCGGAACCTACCAATAGTCATACGAATAGTTAGTTATACTTCTTACATTAAGAAGTACCAATGAACCTTTCTGGCGCCGTTGCCGGGGATAGATTCCATAGTCTACTCCTAGTGATGACATTAGCAAGAGTCAACAGGTGGTAAGCTGTGCTATAATCGAGTCTTGTTTTGATTGCTTTGTGCAACGATTTCCAGAACTGAGACGTAAACTGAGAGCCCCGATCAGACACAATGCTCGATGGTGCCCCATGACATTTGAGAACGCAATCTATATACAGTTCAGCCAACTTGTCTGTATGATAGGTGGTCTTGACTGGTATAAAATGTGCGACCTTTGTCAGTCGATCTACGATCACCCAAATAGAGTTATTACCTTTCTGTGTCTTAGGTAATCTGACTATGAAGTCCATGGTTATACATTCCCATTTCCACTAGGGAATATCTAGGGGTTTGAGTAACCCTGCGGGTCTTCCATGCTCAGCTTTAACCCTGCTGCATGTGTCGCATTTTGCCACGTGTTCTGCCACGGAGGTTTTCATGCCTTTCCACCAGAAGTGCTTCTTCAAGTCTTGGTACATTTTGGCACCTCCAGGGTGGATGCTATACTTAGAGTTATGTGCCTCAGTCAATATTTCATTCCGAAGCTCCGGGTTAATGGGTACACAGATTCGATCCTTGTACCAGAGAGTTCCTAGCTCATCTTCCCGGTGATCGGTGCGGTACCCTAGCTTCATCAAGCCCCAGATATACTCTATTTCCTCACAACTCTCCTGAGCCTTGCAGATTCTATCTGTGAGGTTGTATTGGACTCGTAGCTCATTCAATAGTCCGTGAGGCAGGATCTCTAACTGAAAGTGCTCATCTCCTCCCTTAGTTCAGTTGGCACGGATTCCGCAATCAGAGCGTGGCAATAGCTCTTACGACTGAGTGCATCTGCCACTACGTTAGCCTTTCCTGGGTGATAGTGAATTTCTAGATCATAGTCTTTTATGAGTTCAAGCCATCGGCGCTGCCTCATATTCAGGTCTTCTTGCGTGAAGAAATACTTCAGGCTCTTGTGATCCGTGTAGATGTCGCATTTGTTGCCTATCAGATAGTGCCTCCAAATCTTTAATGCATGTTCCACAACTGCGAGTTTGAGATCATGAGTGGGGTATCGCTGCTCGTGATCTTTCAGGTGTCGGGAGGCATATGCTAACCTTTCCATTCTGCATCAGAACGCATCCGAGTCCCTGACGGGATGCGTCACAATAGACTACGAAGTTCTGATTTATGTCTGGCAAAGCTAACACAGGGGTGGTAGTGAGTCTTTTCTTTAGCTCAAGGAAGTTATTCTCACATTCCTCTGACCACTCAAAATTCTGTGTCTTTTTCAACAGATTGGTCATTGGGCGGGCGATCTTCGAGAAATTCTTGATGAATCGGCGATAGTATCCCGCCAATCCTAGAAAACTTCTGATTTCACTCACATTACGAGGTGATTCCCAATCTTTGATGGCTTCTATTTTTGCGGGGTCAACAGCTACTCCTTTCGCTGATAGAACATGCCCTAGAAATGCCACTTCTTCAAGCCAGAACTCACATTTGCTGAATTTACCATAGAGCTAATGTTGTGCTAGCCTTTCAAGCACGGTTCTCAGATGCTGCTCATGCTCTTCCGCAGTGGCTGAGTAAATGAGAATGTCGTCGATGAATACTATGACAAACTTGTCCAGCTCTTCCATGAACACCTTGTTCATCATGTTCATGAAGTATGCGGGTGCATTCGTGAGCCCGAAAGACACCACTGTGAACTCATATTGCCCATACCTCGTGACAAAAGCTGTCTTGGGAATATCAGCTTCTCTGATCCTTATCTGATGATACCCGAATCAGAGATCAATCTTAGAGAAGTACTTGGCATTTCGCAACTGATCTAGCAGATCATCAACTCTCGGCAGTGGGTACTTGTTCTTGATGGTTACCGCATTCAGGCTTCTATAATCAATGCACATCCTCATTGTGCCATCTTTCTTCTTCACAAACAGTACGGGTGAACCCCAAGGTGATGCACTAGGTCTGATATACCCTTTATCTGCAAGTTCCTTTAACTTTTTCTTCAGTTCTGCCAATTCATCAACATACATGCGATAGGGTCTTTTGGCAATAGGCCCTGTCCCTGGTAACAGATCGATCACAAATTCTACTTCCCGTTCTGGGGGCATCCCTGATAGTTCTTCCAGGAATACATCAGCATAGTCTCTAACCACAGGCACATCATCTACTGTCAAAGGTTCATCCCGGGGTTTGGCCTTGGATTTAAGGGCACACAGGAGGGTGGTGGTTCTTTCGGCTTGGGGTGTGCATCGTACGGGTTGGCCAGTAGGATGGGTTATTTGAATGTATCTAGGTGAACAAGATATGATGCCTTGGTGCTTGGTTAGCCAATCCATTCCTAATATCACCTCTAAGCTGGTAGAAGGTAGTAGGGTTAGGTCAGCTGTGAAGACTAATCCCTCAATGGTCAGTTTCACTCCCTTACATATGTGGGTGCTCTTTAGGTCTCCTAAGGGTGAACTGGTTATGATAGGGAATTGACGTGGGCTGATTGGAATGCAATGCTTATGTGCAAACTCTAACGATATATATGAACATGTAGCTCCTGAATTGAAAAGAACTGATGCTCTAATGCCATTAACTAGAAACATACCGTACACCACATCTGGAGCATCTTGGGCGTCCTCAGCGTTCAGGTGAGTGAGGCAACCACGGGTAGCAGATCCCTGGGGTTGAGGCTGAACCCTCTGCTGAGACTGCGGTGCACTCATCTTTTCTGGGCAGTTCGCGATCTTGTGGCCGGGCTGCCTGCACTTGTAGCATGTGAAAGGCACACCGCCTGTGGTGGTTGTTGCGGGTGCCTTCCAGGTAGAAGTGCCCGGTGTGGTACGGTTCTGCGCAATAGGGTCTTGCGGCACGCGGTTTCCTCCAGATCATCCCTGGGTAGACACTTGGGTAGGGTTTTGGTAGGTGCGATAGCATTGGGTAGAGTATGATCCTCCACCCCTGCTGGTTCCAGGGCGGGTGTAGCTGGGAGTATGGGTCACACGTGCCCTCTTGCGATCTGTGTTGCGAAAAGATCCTTCAGCCTTACGCTTCCTTTCCTTGAATTCTTCTCCAGCTTCGATGCGATCCTTCTCGATCTGGATGCTGCGATCAATGAGATCACGCAGAGTGTGACTCTTAACCCCTCCCATATTCACCTTGATGCGAGAACTGAGACCCTTACGGTAATAGTACAACTTCTCTTCTTCGCTGGTCACTATTGAAAGTGGCGCAAAGCGAAGTAGGGTGGTGAAGCGGGTCGTGTACTCGGTAACCTTCTCATTCCCCATCTTGAAGTTGCGAAACTCTTCTGCCTTAGCTTGCATCACGCCTTCAGGGACATGATAGTCAGTGAAAGCTTCCACGAACTCATCCCAGGTAATCTCAGCTGGATTCTCATGAGAGTCATTGAAGCTGTCTCACCAGGCGCGGGCTGCACCTGTGAGCTGATGTGTAGCCGCCCCAACACACTCTTCATCGGAAAGCATGGTGAGATCAAGCTTCTTCTCCACCTCTCGTAACCAGTCACTAGCAGCGAGTGCCTCAGGGTCGGTGCCATCATAGGTAGGTCGCCTGAGCTTGATGAATCTCTCAAGCTTCCTTTGGAAATCATTGTGCTGACCTCCATTGCGACAATTTGCACCCTCAACAAGTGCAGCTAGCAGCTGAGTCTGCTGAGCCATCACTTCAGCTAGACTTGGTGGTGCTGGCGGTGGCGGAGGCGGTGGTGCCGCGCCGATTGGCACGTGACCATCAGCGGGAACGTGATCATCTCCTGCCAGTGGTGGAGTTTGCTCCATGTTGAACGGCACCCCACATCCTCCTCCATGGCCACGGCCGTTTCCAGCCCCGCGTCCTTGTCCACGGAGTCGCCCAGCTCTTGCAGCGGGTTCGGGGGTTGGATCATGCGGGTGACCCAGACGTACTGAGCGGCGTAGCGACATCTGTGTCATAAAATAGATAGAATTGGAGTGCATGGTTTCATTGTTTTGATATAGCTTCAAGTATCATTAGAGTCATTTCAACAATTTAAGGAAAACATTATTATATCCTGCACTCAAACAAAGAAGCGATAAAAATTCCATAAGATGCAATAAAATCAGATCACTCATAACATGTTTGCTTATTATATAACTTAATAGATACATTATTCATACTACGCATCGTGGGTACAACTCAGGGGTACAACTCATGGGTGATACACACTGGAACTCATCACGTGACCATGCAGGGTCATCACACACACCTACTCCTGCCCGAACACAGCTTCTGGGAAGCGACTATCCTCAGCCTCGATGTCATCGTCAGACTTGTGGAGTCGGGCTACATACTTTAACGCCTCGGCGAGCTCTTCAGTGGGCTTGGCCCCAAGTAGGACAGGGCAAGCGTTGAGGTTGAGCCGTGTGGGTGCCATCTCAAAGTCCTTGGTCCTGGGTCAGATCTTGGCGCGTTCCTCTTTGGGTAGTTTCTCCCAAATGCTCTTCATCTCCGGAGTCGCTTTCTGTCCGACTTCTTCCAAGCATCCCATGTTCGCTCGCACTTCTCCTGTAAATACTCTGTGTTCTTGACGTATTCTATCAAGTGGCCTTGGATGTGCAACGCCTTCACTTGCATCTCCTTGACTTCTTGTTCTAGGGCCTTCACCTTGTTTTGAAGTTTTAGAAACTCCATGCCTTGATTCTTCTTTCGGTTCTAACTTTGGGCTAGTGCTACAGTCCAGGTTCCTTTGCAACTCCAGGACTCGGCAGTCCAGGCGCCAGTTGTCGTTGCCCAGATCAGCAGCCTTGTATCGCAGATCGGCAACTTCTGCCTTGTGTCGTTCCTCCTATCGTTCCAGCTTGTCTTGCAGCTTGCTTTTAGGTCCTCCTAAATGTTAGTAGTTCTTAACTTCACTAAAGATAGAGCTAGGCAACTATCCCCGGTAACGGCCCAGAAATGCTTGTTGACACTTGCTAACGTCGTTACTAGGAGTAGACTATGGAATCTATCCCTAGCAACGGCGCCAGAAATGCTTGTAGCAAGTCCAGTCACTATACCTAATGGAGTGAAGCTAAAGTAGCTAACTACTAATGTCAAATGGGGTTGTCAATCCCGACACTAGTAGGAGCTAGCTAGAGAGATTGCAATCTACCTAGAGGAGATTCTGCAAGCGCACAGAACTATCGTAGTAGCACTTCGCCTGGGAGTACTAGGTGTCGATTTATTTGATCCCAAAGGAAGGCTAGGGTGGTGTATGAGTCGAGCCAAGGAGGGGATGAGAGTCGAAGAATAAGAAAGGAAAAAGGAGAGAAGAGAAGAGAGGAGATGAAAGGCTAGAAAGAATTTATGAGTGGATAGGTAAGGATGAAATGAATGGTTAAGGTAAGGTGGATGGATAGGTAGATAAGGGGAATAAGATAACTAAGGATAACTAATATAACTAACTAATAACTAATAACTACTCCTAGATAACTACGAAGCAAGATAGGAAAATGCCAAATAAGCAACCAAGTTAAGTATAGTTTTATTCCTATCTTCTCAAGTACCGAGGCGTACTAGCCTTTACCACTGACTTAGGTTGAACGCTAGCACAACGAGCCTTACTATTAAACTAGACCAACTACGTGGTGGAATTCAAGGCGCACAGGGCTGTCACCACCTGCTTGCTACCACAGCTATCCGGGGGTCTAGCCGTATCTGAAGGTAAGTCTATAACTAAGCAACACGCCTAATTATATTCTAACTATCTCTATCCTGGCCTAGAATAGAGACACCCTTGCGGACGTCAGAGCAAATACCTGACTTAATAAGATAAACACTAAACTAACTAAGCAACCTATTGGCAAAGATAAAACACTAAGAACACTAGAGATTAGCTACTATGGCTAAGTGAATTGAAATGTAGGATAGCTAGGTACACAAGCAATCAATCAAGTATACTACTCAATACTGGTAAGTAGAATAAAGTAATACTTGAAATGATGAACTAGAATATAGTAAAGTGCTTGAGCTACAAGAGCAAAACCTGAACCGGATATGAAGGAAGAGTCTTCCCAACTCCAGGACCGATTACTCGCACGCTTCTACTCTTGAGCTAAGCCTTGAGCAGCGCTTCCGCGAGGGCAATGAGGCAAGGATGCCTTGCTCTACTAGCTACCTACTTGCCTAAGCTTGGCTACATCCTAAGCTATTAGCTCTCTAGCTTTAGCCTTGCTTTCTTCTTTGCTTCTCCTTGCTTTCCTTGCTTGAAATGAAGTGACGCCTCCAGGGCGGTACTTATAGGGGGGCAGCCAACCGACCTAGGGCAAACCCTGGTGGCGAGCGCCAGCCTAGGTGGCCGCCGCCACCCCCCTGGCCCTTGGATGCACCGTCTTCGATCCTACGGTCTCCAGGGACTCCTCCAAGGCGGTTCCAAGGTCGGTTGCATGTCCAGATAAACGTCATTGGGTCATGATCCGCGCCACGCCCCTCCTAAGCCCTCCGATGCCACTGACCTAGTGACCAAGGGCTAAGATTTGGCCCTGGGGTGGCTACACGGATCAGGGACGTGGCAGGGGGAAGTTTGAGCCTCTCCCTGGTGGCGGGCGCCACCCCACTAGGGCCCAAATGGGCCCTGGTGAGTGGGCTCGGCCCTTGGTGGGTCCATTCTCCAAATTTGTTCCAAATCCTGCATTCAAATAAAAATCTATGGACATGTGGAATTTCGTTAGTTTGAAACCTATTTGACTACTTTTCATGCCTTTTTGATGAATTTTTGGGTAAAATGTTGATGGTAAAACAAGTGTTTAAGGACCATTAACAAGCTCCCCCAAGCTAACCTGTTACTCGTCCTCGAGCAACAATGCGGTTTAAGCATTGAGCCTGAAATTGATAGCAACTTAAGATGTATACAAGTGCATATTGTATAGTGAGAAATAACTTAGTATATATCATTAATCATAGAAATGTGGGGTTTATAGCTTTTCACTTCAAACATGCAAGAGTGAAATAAATCAGTAGATAGGAAACTTTTATCTTGCTTAGGTTTGACTAGGATTCTGTCTGGAGATTTTTTTTAAGGTTTTCAAAAGATAAAAACTTGCTTAAGTCCTCCAAGATTCACTCAATCACTCAATGGTGTTTAAATCCTCGCTTGGGCCAAAATGTAGCCTCTCCTATTTCTAAAGAATGATATGTGGAGTTATAGGTAGGCTAAGAATCATGAGCCAATTGCATAATGTTTATTGCTAAGCTAGACGCTCAGATCATAAGGAGCAGCAAATCATAAAAATTGATCAAGATGTGCATGTGTGGTTATGTGGAAGTGTATAGAGAGATATTTCATAATCCTTCCTAGTTAATTTCTGGGGTCTAGAGCTAATGATAACTCTCTTTTTTTCGATACATAGTGAGTAGACAAAAATGTGTCCTCACATTTTCTTAGGACATAGTCCTCTCTTGAGCTACTTTGCTCACTTTTTTTTCATATCTCTCTTTTTTAGCTCTAGATTTCCCCAGATTGTCTATAGGAAAAGATTTTAGAAATGCTTATTCCCAGTGTAGGAATAGCATAAGGCTAGCAATGGAACGTTTGGCAAGGTATTGCATATCTCCAGTGTAGAGAATGAGCAATTTATTTGGTGGTTGCAAACTTCCAAAGTGGAGAGTAAGCAATTTATGGTGGGTGTGTGTATCTTGATCAAAAGATAAGATAAGCTTCTCTACTAAGATCTATGAGGTCTAACAAAGATCAACACAAACAAAGCTCTTTTTGGTTTTGACTAACAAATATTTGGCTAGTGGTGGGATGGGATAAAATCCAGGAGCAACTTTTAGCAAGGTTTTCATGATTTTTAAAAGAAATCCTGCAGAGTAGGGCCTAATTTCACCTTAGCAAGTTTAAAGAATTACTCCATTTCCAACTAACTTTATTCACTAAGCATGATTTTAGTTAAAACATGTTCAACCCACAAAAGCTACAACTTAGATAAAACTAGTTATTCTAACTATAACAATAGCATTTGCATGGCACATTTTATTTCTTATTCAGGTTCCAACATTTTTAAGCAGATTTTATCATTTTTATTCATGGGATAATTACTTAGGCAAGTATATAATATTCAAAATTTCAAAAGATATAGAATTTAAGAACCGAACATAAAGAGTAAGGTTGAAACATACCTTATTGGCGCGAGGATCTCCCCCAAGCTGGCTTCTTGCTTGTTGAAGGGTCTTCATCTTTCTCGGTCGGAGCTCTTGTTCTTATTTCATTAAAAAGGAAACTATCTAATGTTGTGAAAAAGGGAAACTATCCTATTATGATATTTTATTATTCTAGCTAAGTTAACATATACTTATGCATATAACTAATGATAAATGATTTTTTTAGTTACATGCACGACATATGTTATTTATTTGAAAAAGGGAAATTTGAAGGGAAATTTAAAAGTAAATCCATACCTTAAATCCTTGGAATTTCATCCTTATTGGGTGGATCTTCTTCCTTGGGTGCTTCTTCTTTAAGTACTTCATCGGGTTCTTCTTCTTTTGGCACCTCTCCTTTGTTATGTGAATTACACAACTCGGGAGAAGGTGGTTCTTTCTTTTTGTTCCACCTTGTTCTTAGGTGCCTCTTCTTGGTACGAACGGGTTTTGCTTCCTGCATGTTAGCGGCATATGCGGGACCACGGGAAAAGGAAAATATTTCCTTCCTCCCTCCTAATGTTATTTGCATTTTACCACTCCCCACATATATGCAAGCACCAACAGTGTTCAAGAAAGGTCTACCTAAGATTAGAGGCACATCTTTCCTATTTCCCATATCTAGTATTATGAAATCAGCAGTAACATATGAACCTCTAATATGAACAGGTAAATCAGTGACTATTCCTTCTACATAGCATGTTGATTGATTAGCTAGCATGACATAGGCAGATGTGGATGACATGGGTGGAAAGAACGAGTTTTCATAGAAATCCTTAGATAAAATTTTCACACTCGATCCTAAATCACACATGGCATTTTTAAAGACTTCACTAAAGATTGACCATCTAATTATGGGACTACCAGGATCACCCTTTTTAACAGTCATGGTTTGATCTTCATAATAGTTAAAATATTTTATTTCAACCATATTTGCAGTTTCCATGTTAGGTTTAGCCAGAATTTTACCAGTTTTAAAAGATGGTATGATCGCAGGAAGTTGAGCTAATTGGGTTTCTAACATCTTATTAAAGCTAAGTTGATTTTTTAGAGCAGATGAGAAATCTTCCAATTTAGCATTTATGTTCTCAAGCATTTTATCATTTGACATTAATTTCTTATTCAAAAATTCAGTAGTTCTACCTTGAGAGTAGACTATATTCTTTAAGAACGAGAAATTATCAGTACTTTGGAAATTAGAGCGAGGGAATGAATTATTACCTTGAGAGTTGGAGTGCTGATTCCATCCTTGATTTTGTTGACGGAAACCGCTGTTGTTGTTGTTGTTGATGAAGTTCAAATCTTCATGTAACTCGGGGTAGTGGTTCCTAGAATGTCCGGTTTCTCCACAGACTTCACAAGTCATGTAGGATTCCAGAGATTGGACAATCTCTTGTTGGTTCATCTTCTAACAGCTGTCTAGCTTTTTTGCCAGCAGGTCCATCTTGGCCAAGATCATGTCGGCCTCCTTAAGGGAATGCATACCTCACTTACGGGGCTGCAGTCTCTCGTTATTCCATCCTTGGTTCGACACCATCTTCTCTATGAGAGCCTTAGCATCTGCAACATTCAGAGAAAAGAATGCACCGCCGGCAGCGGCATCCAAATGTCTTTTAGAGAGTAGGGTTAGGCCATGGTAGAAGTTCTGGATCAACAGCCAGTCCTCCATACCATAGTGTGGACAAGCAGTGACGTACTCTTTCATTCTCTTCGAAGCCTCAGGAATAGATTCCTCGGCTTGTTGCGTAAAGCTGGAGATTTTGTTGCGAAGAGCGTTCGTCTTGCCCATCGGAAAGAATTTGGCGAGAAAAGCATTGGAACACTTTTCCCATGTGTCTACAGCGTTGCGATTGGTATAGAACCAATGCTTCGCTTTTCTTAGGAGAGAAAAGGGAAAGAGACGAAGACAGATGGCTTCATGGGTTATCCTCAAATCTCCAAAAATTGTTGGAGGTGAGCATTGGCATCCTCATGAGCTTTGCCACAGAACGGGCTAGCTTGGACCATCGTGATCAGAGCCGGTTTCATCTCGAAATTTAGGTTGGCATCGATCACGGCTGGTCCTGTCGCTATATTGGCGGCACAAGGAGCAGAAAACTCACGAATGGTCTTGTTGGCCATCGTGAAGATAGAACGAGATAAGAAAGAAAGAAGTTGAAGAATTTGAAAGAAAAAGATAAGATGGACTAAGGAAAGAAAGAATGGGGAAAGATGGGATTCGCTAAGTGGGAGCTTAAGTGAAGATAAATTCAACAAGGACTCGAAGGATACACCGATTGCCTTCCCTGGCAACGACGCTAGAAATGCTTGTTGGTAGTTCTTAACTTCACTAAAGATAGAGCTAAGCAACTATCCCCGGTAACGGCCCAGAAATGCTTGTTGACTCTAGAGAGATGTATAGAGAGATATTTCATAATCCTTCATAGTTAATTTCTGGGGTCTAGAGCTAATGATAACTCTCTTTTTTTTCGATACATAGTGAGTAGACAAAAATGTGTCCTCACATTTTCTTAGGACATAGTCCTCTCTTGAGCTACTTTGCTCACTTTTTTCATATCTCTCTTTTTTAGCTCTAGATTTCCCCAGATTGTCTATAGGAAAGGATTTTAGAAATCAAAAGGGGGAAGAGAGAGAAATGCTTATTCCCAGTGTAGGAATAGCATAAGGCTAGCAATGGAACGTTTGGCAAGGTATTGCATATCTCCAGTGTAGAGAATGAGCAATTTATTTGGTGGTTGCAAACTTCCAAAGTGGAGAGTAAGCAATTTATGGTGGGTGTGTTATCTTGATCAAAAGATATGATAAGCTTCTCTACTAAGATCTATGATGTCTAACAAAGCTCAACACAAACAAAGCTCTTTGTGGTTTTGACTAACAAATATTTGGCTAGTGGTGGGATGGGATAAAATCCAGGAGGAACTTTTAGCAAAGTTTTCATGATTTTTAAAAGAAATCCTCCAGATTAGGGCCTAATTTCACCTTAGCAACTTTAATGAATTACTCCATTTCCAACTAACTTTATTCACTAAGCATGATTTTAGTTAAAACATGTGCAACCCACAAAAGCTACAACTTAGATAAAACTAGTAATTCTAATTATAACAATATCATTTGCATGGCATATTTTATTTCTTATTCAGGTTCCAACATTTTTAAGCAGATTTTATCATTTTTATTCATGGGATAATTACTTAGGCAAGTATATAACATTCAAAATTTTTCAAAAGATATAGAATTTAAGAACCGAATGTTGACACCTGGGGTGGCACGCAGAAGAAACCGCAAGCGCACGGCTGTCAGTTGTAGCTTTTCACCTCAGAGTATTCCGGGGTATCGAATCCACGAGGAACGCGATGTGATTTTGAGAAAACTAGGGGGGTAAGGATATCTAGGATAGATGAAAGGAATGAGCACTATCTGCTGGGGTAGATCCTAGTTCTATTAGACTTCTAGTGATTTAAGTTCTTTACTAGTGTATGGTGGGCGTACTAGCCTTTACCACTGACTTAGGTTGAACGCTAGCACAACGAGCCCTACTGTTAAACTAGACCAACTACGTGGTGGAATTCAAGGCGCACAGGGTTGTCACCACCTGCTTGCTACCACAGCTATCCGGGGGCCTAGCCGTATTCACTGGCAATATATAGCCTAAGTACCACACTTAATCTATATACTACTACTACTACTAGGCCTGTACTAGAACTAGAGCACTTGAACGTAATATCAAGCAATGAAACAAACACACAAGTACTGAAAGTAAATACTTGAAGATAAAATAGATACTAAGTTACCAAAGTTGAAGCGCAGAGCAGAGCGAAGGAGGGTTCTCCGACAACTCCGGAGCTCTCCAGACTTCTACTCTTCTCCTCTCCAGCTCCTCTTCTAGTGAGGCACTCACACTCTCTCTAATCTCTCTAACATAGCAAGTGGTCTAACCTAACCAAATGGGGAGGAATGATGTGAGGCTCTCAGAATGAGAGCTCAAGGGGGCCTATTTATAGTGCTAGGGAGCTAGGGGGGTACTTATAGAGTGAGTGGGGGGTCAGTTAGGGTTTAGGGGGTGGCGCCCGTGAAGGACCGAGAAAGCACTAGCAAGGCGACCAGAGGGGGGTGAATGGGAGCTCAAAAATTTCTCTCGAAACTTTGGCCAAATGTCCCAAAATCAACCCCGAGAAACGGCGACCGAAACTGTGATGCTCACGACCCTTGGAAGAGGGTGGATGATCCCTAGGAACACAGCGGAGCACCACAAAGAGATAGCACACCAAACTCCAAAAGCTCCGGCTCGAACACGACCCCAAAAACCAAGTCCCTAACGTAGATAGACGGCTACGTCGGGAAGTCCCCAAATACCGATGCTAACAAGTAGCAAAGATACCTAGAGAGGTTCCTTGGTCAACTACAAGGCCAAACGAGAAGTCCGGAAACCAAACGAACAAGCCGGGAGAGCAAACGCACCAAGCCGGAAGCTTCAGGCAATTCCCGGACTGTCCGGCCCTAGGGTCCCGGACTGTCCGCGGTACCGCCAGACTGTTCGCGGTTCACTGGCGGACTGTCCGCCGGCAGAAAATCCAAAACAACAGAGTTGCTGCAAAGTCCCTAGACGTTCCCGGACTGTCCGCGGATTTCAACTGCGGACTGTCCGCCGGTCAAAAACCGCTTAGGCAGCCGAGGGAAGCAGCCACTGGTCGGGCTCACCCCCGATGCCCGGACTGTCTGCGGTCCCAGGCGCGGACTATCCGCGACCTTGCAGGGAGGGCGATTTTGATCGCCTCCTCCCCAAATCTCTCCAAATTCGATCCAACTCAAAATCCCAAGTTCCCAAACTTGGAGAAGATGATCACGGGGTAGTTAGGAGACTATCCCCAAGAAATCATCCGCTCAAATCGATTCAAACACCGGGAAATCGAAAGGGGAGAAGGATGAACCGAAAAGCGCCACGAAAACGAAATCGATCCGATCTACTTGTTCGTAAGGAGATAGATAAATTCCTTCGGTGGAAATGATCTCCTTTCAAATACGAACACGATGATTCAAACGGGTTTCGCAAAGACGCACGGGAGAGAGAGATCGAGTGACGGGAAAATCGCGGAGAGACGAAGAACGCGAAGAACACGAATCAAAACGCGAATCAACACATCGATCTGTAACCGTGTGGCTACCACACGCTACAACAGTGAGGTTATGGCCTCACTTCCTCAAAATCTCCAGTACACAGAGGTAAGCTTGTCTGCGGATCTCAGCTAGCTACAACAGGGGATTGGGAGAGCAGGAAACCCTAGAAGCCAAGAGCAAATGACAGAATGACTAACTGAGATAAATGGGGAGGTGGGTGTCTCCCCCTATTTATCCTAATTCTAACCTATTCCTAATTCCCACTCTACCCCTAACTACTTACAGAGCGAACCAACTAAACCCTAAGGTTCTTCTAGACCAACTCGGTGGTAGGTGGATCCGACGGCCATGCCCGCACAACTCGTAGCGTTGCCTCGACGCAACCTCCCGATTGCCGCCACGTGCCGCCCTCGCTCTGCACCCCCGGTTTTGTGGCCCAAACTGGGAAACCAGCCTTTTCCAGCCAACCCCCGGTTTTGAAGCCCAAACCGGGAAACCAGCCCACCAGCTTCTGAGTTTTGAGGCCAAACTCAGCAAACCCTCAGCGCCCAGGTTTTGAGGCCCAAACCTGGAAACCGTCCTCAGCCCGAGTTTTGTAGCCAAACTCGGAAACCGTTCGCACCCAGGTTTTGAGGCCCAAACCTGGAAACCGTCCACCCGATGGTTTTTCCCTGGCTCTACCACCAAACCGACGTCATAGATGGGATGCACCTCCCGTGCACCCCGTCCACCGACACATGTCCCCAAGTCCACGACTCAGGCAACACATGACCGCACTTCTTCACTTGTTGTCGTCACAGGCTGCCAGCCACCACAGCTGATCCTCCGGCCTCTGGTCCCTCAGTCCACGCCTCACGTCCGCCCTTCGCCACTCGCAGTCCATCGGCACGGCACGTCTCTACTTGACCTTCACCTCGCCTTCGATCACTGTCTCCGTGCTCGACACCTGCACAACACAAGCCAAAGAACATGCGCATCATCCCAGTTGATAATCACTCATCACTCAGAGACCCGGCATACACCCATGTATCCGCAATCTCCCCCTTGATGAGTGCATTGTCAACTACCAACACAAATCATAATAGAAAGAGAAGAAGGAAGAAGGAGAAGAGAGAACTCGACCAAATGACCCAAAAGCATAGCAAAGCCGAAGAAGGTCTAGTGGAAAGAGCGAAAGAACTTGGTCCCCAAAGACATGGGCAACGGCTCGACGCAACCAAGAAAAAGCAAAACTAGCCCTCAAGAGGAGGTAGAACAGGCTCAACACCGCTAGCAAAAACTAATCGAAAATATCGAAGCAAAATGCTAGTCCCTCAAGATAGAGGCATAGAGGCTCAACACAACTAGCAAAGAAAGCTCGAAACCGACTGTTACCAAAAAAGAGTTCGACACCAATTGAAAATTTGAAAAGCAAATGCTAGTCCCTCAAGAAAGAGGCTAAGGCTCAACACAACTAGCACACCGCTCCAAACCAATTGAAAAATGTCAAAGACCGGAAACAAACTCCCCCTCGAATAGTGCAAACAACCAAGAAGGCTCCTCCTAAGCAAAAGGAGGGTTATGATTTGCAATTTCTCCCCAATTTCTCCCCCTTAGTTGAAAATGCACTTATCAAGAAATAAGACTCCTCCTCAGAAAATGCAGCACAAAGTGCTAACACGCAGATTTCTCCCCTTCCAAGATGCATATGAGTCAGAATGCAAGTTAGGAGCTTCAGGAGTATACTCAAAAGAGTGCAAAGATGCTCTATAGAGTTCAAATCCGATGACTCAGAAAAATGCACAGAATGCTAGCAAAGGCTCAAGCTGATCACTAAGTCTGAAATGAGAGCAAAAGAGCAGTTTGTAGCCGAAAAGGTATTCACCATCAAAATAGCACAGACATGTATAGACAGGAAGTCAAACAAATGCTAATCATGTATAAAAGGTGAACTACCCCTAGCACAGTTCAATCATCATGCTGACACCAATTTAGGCATTTACTTGTGATTTCAAATTTTAATTCGGAGTTGCAGTTGTGAAATTACACAAGTTTAGAAAACAACATGTGACTGCGAGAGGTTGAATGCTTGTTATTGCCTAACTTTTCAACTGTGCGAAGCCTATGCATAAGCAATCAGAAGCTTAAAGCAACAGTTTCGGTCATACACTACACAGCTCAAGTTTAACTCAAAGTGCAAGGAGAAACAGTCTCGAAACTGTGAGGTGTTAACAAGCAAACCCATCTCGATCTTTCCAATTCACTTAACTTGGTTTAGATTTTAAACAGAATATGACATACCAAGCAAGTGAATGACTCAACACTAGAGACATAGCAACCTAGCATATATGAAAAGCACATGTGACTTCAACACATCCTACACATGCTAGTTGCATATCTCAATGGTGAACATTTTCAAGTTTTAAGTTCATTATCAAGTTTACCATTCAAAAATAGCTCAGCTCATAGTATGCACTCGTGATCAGAAAGAGCATAAGCTACAACATCAACATAAAGCATCGGAGCAAAAACTACACAGAGCATAGTTACATTCTTCAGATTATACACATGAAGCTCAGAAAGTAAAAGCGTATACTGAAATGCAAAAGATGCATGAAGAAACCAAAAAGAAGCTAAAAACAACTGAAAACAAAAAGTCAGTGTATCATACAAAATCCAAAATGTTTCCCCCATCTAAAAGGGGAAACACACACCAA